>OU744448.1:10358124-11107935 GCA_916610825.1 Haliclystus octoradiatus | reverse complement strand
AATATTATTATTATTATTATTATTATTATTATTATTATTATTATTATTATTATTATTATTATTATTATTATTATTATTATTATTATTATTATTATTATTATTATTATTATTATTATTATTATTATTATTATTATTATTAAACATTTATTTTTCAAAAAAATGCGAGCCGTGAAACATTTATTTTTCAAAAAAATGCGAGCCGTGAAACATTTATTTTTCAAAAAAATGCGAGCCGTGAAACATTTATTTTTCAAAAAAATGCGAGCCGTGAAACATCTATTTTCTAACGCATACGAGAAATGTCAGTTTTCATACCATATTAGATGTCATATAATGATTATTACACCGTTTTGTTCAAAAAGACCTCGTTGGTCTCACTGTGCCATTTGATTTTCAATTTCGAGTCCACGCTTCAACAGTTCTGTTCTCAAAACACTAGAGAAAATCATTCGTTTGGACCATGTTTTGGATTCTTGTAACGAAATCGCATTATTTGACACGCTGTTGGGCGATTAAGAAAGAATGAAACTGGGAAGTGGGAAGTAGTTTGCTTGCTTGATTGTCGACACCATCTCGAGTCTCAATCGTACCTCCTTTCTCTTCAATGGTTTGAAATTTGACAAATTTTCCTCCCGTTTTCCGCCACTTTATTGTATAACGTTCTTCCGCGCTAAAATGCTTGATAAATACTTCGAAACGATCGTCGAATTCTTCAAAATATTTTGATAAAGTTCCTGTATGCTCCTAAGCATTAGCATAAAACATGCTACAGTAGTTAATTTGATTTTGAATTTTTTATTGAATTAAATGAGTTCATTGGTGTCTTGAAGTCTCTAGGACAATTTACACTTATCAAGTTAATTTAATATTAAGAAGAAAACATGTATAGGGAAAAAATTTTTTTGGTTCCAGTAAAACTTCAAAAAATTAATGTTTTTGAATCAACAAATCTTTCAACAACGACATCAGTATTCCCAATATTAGTACAGAATTTCCCAAGTTTGATCAGCAATTCAAAACAATCTGCATTACAGTTTTTACTCATTAATTCTTTGCACAGATCCTATTGTGACTATAGTGTTTGGAAATTTTGATTTGATTTATTATTATCTACAAATTAATTATCTATTAAACAAATAGTTCATACTTTCCGTGAACTATGCTCTGATAGCACCACGAGAGGCACGTAAGGAGAAAACGAGAAGGCATCAGAAAATTACGAGCCGCCTCGGCGAGTAATTTTCGCCTTCGAGTTTTCTCCTAAAGTGACTCGAGTGGTGCTATCAGAGCAAAGTTCACGGAAAGTATGAACTATTTGGTTTAGAACATAGCCAACCCCGATTTGTGAATGTTTTATACGTTTTTTCAAAGCATTTTCTGACCTTACAATCCATGATCAAGTATGCAATTCTTCTATTTTCGTGACGTCACCGGAAGAAAGCTGAGTCGAGAGCTGTACACTTGCTTTTTTGAAATCAACTAAAAGCTGCGAGGAAAAATTGATATCGAGAAATTTATATTCCTCTTCTTGAAATTAAAAGAATGGATGCTTAACATCGTTTTCTTACATAGTCATGGATTCTTATCTTTAAACAATATTTTCTATTTTTTATGTGAGTTATTCATTATGGAAAACTGACTGGGAAAACTTAAAAAGGAAAGAAAATGTTTCTTACTTATAATTTGAAGAATTTCGTAAAAAGCCGTGAACATGGAGAAAGAAATGAAACTAAGAAAGATGTATTGACTAAATGTTTGCTAATTGCCTATTTAAAAGAGCAGATTATTAAATTTATGATAACTTTTTAGCTAACTGATTATCTAATGTTGCTGACTTTCATTTGGAGAAATGGTTTAATTATTTGAAATTTTAGCGGTTGAATTTGTTTAGCCTATGTTTTGGTTTTGATAGCTTATCGAAAGCTTTCCTTTCTAGTTCTATGCCAGTTAGTGCTTATACTTATATCTAGGAACTTGAAAAAACTGGCCATAAAAAGACGAGGGAATGTATTAATTTAATGAAGTTATATTATGTTTTTACAATTATCAATACTGTAAAAGTTAGGCAAATTGTTTTTGAATTGTTAATTTGTGCAAAATATTTCTATACATTTTAAACATGTTTGTTTACTAGCTTAGATATTTCACCCAGAGCCATTTGATTCATTTTGAATAACTGAGGCACTGCATGAAACAGTAACTCAATGAAATTGTATATGACTCTACAAATATTTGCTTTTTACTTTTTATTACTTGCCAGTTTATAATGCCATATTTAAATAATTATCGGTTGTTTGGTAATTTCATAAATTTCTTGAAATCGACGGGGTCAAGTTCGGCTATGGTGAAATGGCGTTATTGGCGTTAACCAATCAAATTGCAAGAATAAATCGTAGCAGATCCTCGATATGTTCTAAATATACTTAGTTGTTCCGTTCTCCTGTTATAGTTGCCAATATTAATGCTACTATATACAGCATTAAATGAGAGTCAAAAATGAAACATTCTAGATTTCCGCAACTTCAAGTTTCACACCAGAAGGTGATCAACAGGCGATTTATTTCAACTTTTGGATGGTTGAAATAAATCGCCTGATGATCACCTTCTGGTGTGATACTTGAAGTTGCGGAAATCTAGAATGTTTCATTTTTGACTCTCATTTTATATAAATGCTCTGATTAATTTCATTGAGCACTATACCAAGAACTGGTGTGGAACAATCCACCTATTAATATTATTATATTATTATTATTATTATTATTATTATACTATATACAGTATCCAGTGATTGTATACCATTTTGAGTGTATTTATATTTTAATTGGAACGTTATTAAAACATAACATGTATGCCTACAGATAACTCTCACTATTTAGTAAATTGACTTTTATTAGAGACCTTCTATGGCATGGGCTGCTGGATTATGTAGAACAATTCTAAAGCTGTTTGATTAACTGATATAGCCTGAAAATCATTGTTATTCCATGTTGGGTAGATAATGTTAAGATAATAATCGTGATACCCAGAGCCATCTATTTACAAGGGTTTTGACACTCCTGCCAATCACATGGACGCCATTTCCGTTCATTCAAACCCAGGCTCGCAAAATTTGAACAAAGCCCGCAAAAATGATATCATGAATTCGAAAAACTTTGTGTTCAAAAGCAAAACCTCGTTTTCAATGGAACGAAAATGGAGATTTATTTTCGAGCAACAAAACTTGCGGGTCCCAACTCTCATAAATAGATGACTCTGGTGATACCGCTTTGTCATACATCCTATTCTACAATAGTATACGACTTGGTGAGTGACAGGACAGTTGTAGTGTATAAGATTTTAGCCTCTTTCATTAATCCTCTCAATCATGTAATCCAATATTTAATCATTGAATTCACTTATATAACAATATCAAATAACATTCCTCTGCCAACCGTCATTAGAACAAGACATACATAACGATTCATCACTGTCTCGTCTATGTGTATTTTCTAGTAACGATTTATCCTTCATCTCAACCCACCATCGTTACATTGGTCCGTCGAAGTATTTATCAGGCCTATTGGATTTTTCATCGTATTATTTTATCAACATACTCTATTATTTTGGTTATTTTCATTGTATTTACTGGTTTATATTATTTCCTGTACTCTACATGGTTATTGATTATTACTATTTGGCTTCATTACTCAACTATTATTCATTACCTTTTTATCAAGATATCAACTGTTTCTCTATGTATTTTATATCACTATGATCATTCCACCGTCTACTATATCTAATTCTATTCGTAATCAACCCGTCGCTAAAAACACAGCAAATACAACAAACTCCATTCAAACTCATCAATATCATACAATTTGTGATGATCATCTACGTAATGGATCAAAAGCCCGTACTTGTCGTCCTTGGTGTCATCAACGTATAGGTCACAGAAATTAGAATGAAAACAATTCAACTCAAATACAAAATTCTCAAGAACATTCACATTCAACAAATATTTCACAAGCCAAAGAAACTGATTTACGAAAACGCCTTTTCACAGAGGGTCGCTTCAACAATACACGTTTACAGTTCCTGATTGACTCCGGCTCTTCTGTAAGTATTTAACCAAAACGTTATGTAAGTTCCGTCGTTATTTGCCCTTGTAACCTTTCACTAAAAGCTGCCAATGGCAACCAGATTAATGTTTCCGGACAAATCTATACAACCGTGTATTTCAAACGGTTACACCGATCATTCCCTTGGACCTTTATATTAGCCGACGTTACTATTCCAATATTGGGATGTGACTATTTAAAATATCACAAACTTTTTATTGATTATGGACATTGTAAATTAACTGTTCCCTTAACAAACTTATCTGGACAATTATCATCAAATGTTATTACTATTGATTTACCTATAACATCTTCTATCGAAATTCCTTCTACTGTACCTTCACAAATATCTAACCTAATTCAAGAATATTCATCATTATTTACCTACAAAGAAGGCGGTACTCTCTCTACGTTAACAGCAGTGTCCCACGACACAGTACATCGCATAGATACTGGTTCTTCTCAACCTACTCACGCACGTGCTCGTCAACTCTCACAAACAAAGCTTGACATTGCTCATTCCGAATTTGAACAATTACTCAATTCTGGCTACATAAGTCCATCAGGCAGCTCTTGGGCAATGCCTTTGTACATGGTCGCTAAGAAGAAAGATGGAATTCCAACTGGAAAATATCGCCCTTGTGGTGATTATCGCTCATTGAATTATATTACTCGTCCTGACCGTTATCCGTTACCACATATTCAATCTTTTACTCGTCAACTCCACAATAAAACAATTTTCTCAAATTTAGATTTAGTTCGTGCTTTTCATCAAATTCCAATGGCTGAAGAGGATAACAATAAAACTGCGATAATTACACAATATGGACTTTTTCATTTTAATCGCATGCCTTTTGGTCTCAAACTCTCAAGAATGCCGCACAAACTTTTCAACGTTTTATAGACAATATTTTACGCCCGTTTATAATTGCATTTGCATACATTGATGATATTTGAATCGCCTCAGAAACTTAAGATGAACATTACGGACATTTAAAATTAATTTTTCAAGCCCTCAGTGATCATGGTTTACCATTACAATTATCTAAATGTAGTTTCGCACAACCTGAACTAGATTTTCTTGGTCACACCATATCATCAAATGGAATCAAACCACGCCCATGTAAAACAGAAATGCTTACCAATTGGCCTACGCCTGTTGATCATAAGTCATTACAACGTTTTCTTGGTTCTATTAATTTTTATCGTCGCTTTATACCTGACTTTTCTAAATTAGCTATTCCCTTACACGAAGTTATGAATGCTAAACCTGATTATATATGGACACCTTCTGCTGAAAATGCATTTCTTTCTATCAAAGCTATTCTATCTAAACGCATTTTATTATATCATCCTAATCCTGACTGTACTAATTATACTCTTGTAACTGACGCATCTAATTACGCCGTTGGAGCAGCCTTACATCAAACCACGCCCAATGGTCCTGTACCTCTTGGTTTTTTTAGTCGTAAACTATCTTCTGCTCAGAAAAACTATTCAACTTTTGACAAAGAACTTTTAGCTGCTTACCTTGGTACCTTGCATTTCAAACCACTCATCGAACGCCGTCAAGTCACTCTCTTCACTGATCATCGCCCATTAGCAGAAGCATTTAAATCCTATCGACCACGCCCATCCGACCGACAACAACGACACCTTTCAATCCTGGCTGAATACATCAATTCTATAGAATATATTCGTGGTTCTCAGATCACTGTCGCCGACGCCCTGTCACGATTGCCCGATATATCTTCATCTGCTACACCAACATCTAACACTTCGATTTCTACTAATGACCGTCACGCTCAAGCTACACCTGATTCTTCTACCATTGAACATACTACATCTGCTGTCTCTACTATTGTTACTGATTTACCTGCTATCATCGAAGCTCAAAAAGATTCACCACCTCTTGCTAACCTTAATCTAAAATCATTTCCTATAACCTCTAATAAAACAATTTTACGTGATACATCAAGAAACATGCCACACCCATACGTCCAATCACAACTTCGTTATACCTTAATTGAGCAATTTCATTCATTAGGACATTTTGGCTTTCGTAAACCCTTCATATTATTAACGATCGATATTTCTGGCCATCAATGAATTCTGACATCAAAGAATATTGCAAAACCTGTCTAACATGTCAACAGCATAAAGTCACTGGACACACTAAATCTCCACACGGACATTTATTATTGCCTACAGGACGCTTTGAAACTGTCCATATTGATATAATTGATGTAGATCCTGCACAATCTGATCTGCTATTTCTTTGTTCCCTTCTCCACGTCATGTACTTACATTGATTGATCGTTTTTCTGGCTGGATAGAAGCTACACCACTTCCTGACATAACCGCTACTACTGTTGCCACAACATTTTTATCTACCTGGATTACAAGATTCAGTGTTCCTTTGTACGTCGTAACAGATCGTGGATGTCAAAAATCTCTCGCCTCCTCAGTTGGTTTTCATCGTGTCCGCATCACAGCCTATCATCCTCAATCTAACGGCAAAATCTAACGCAGTCATCGCACAATCAAGATAATTCTTCGCGCAAACAACAAAGACTGGCTTCGTACTCTGCCAATGGCACTCCTAGTTACCCGCATGTTACCTGACGAATCCGGCTTATCACTTTTCAGTATTGTCGCTGGTGAAAACATTTTAATTCCTCGTACAATGGCATCTAATTTTAACTCTCCCGAAACTCCCGTAACTGAACTCCGTTCCATTTTACCATATCTTCATCGAACATCTTCACGCACTCCTACAACTATACCATCTTATGTTGATCCAAAGCTTACCACATGTACACACGTCTGGCTACGAATTTATCGCGTTGAAACCACCCGAAGCACCTTATCAAGGACCATACAAAGTAATTTCAAGAAATATTAAAACTTTTGTGATTGACAAATAATTTGGTACTCCTTATACTGTTTCTATTGATCGTCTAAAACCTGCTACACTACCAACTCAAGCCATCCAACCCACGTTAACACCAACTACTAGACTTCGACCAACTATTCCTTCTACGTCAACTTCAACATCAACCTCAGCACCATTGTTACAGCCAACAAATAACATTCAACCTACTATACTAACACTGTACCTAAAACAAGATCTGGACGCTCTGTTCGTTTCAACCCTCAACCAAATACTATCTATTACTCACCAAACTAAAGAATGATTATATCCAATAATATTACCTCGTATTCACAGCAATTATTACCGTCTATTTACATTTTCATTACTATATCATCATTACTAATTATGTTCACTAGAACTTACATTACACTATTTTATCAATTAATTAATATTACAACATTTAGCATTACCCTTATTTAGCATTAAACATTTACACATTTTTCCATATACAATACAAATTTATTATTTCAATATACCATAAATATAGTTGTTATTCATCTTGTACGACTCCGTGCGGGGGAGCTATGTAGTATATAAGATTTTAGCCTCTTTCATTAAGCCTCTCAATCATGTAATCCAATATTTAATCATTGAATTTACTTATTTAACAATATCAAATAACAGTCCTCTGCCTACCGTCATTAGAACAAGACATAAATAACGATTCATCCCTGTCTCGTCTATGCGCCTATGTGTATTTTCTAGTAACGATTTATCCTTCATCTCAACTCACCATCGTTACACAGTCCTGCATGTGCATGTTAATGTTATTAACAATGCCTAAGAGTTAACTAATGCCTAATTCCTTTGTTTTGCAGATTAAAAGAGTTGGCTTCCAGCATATCATCGTAGCATCATTCTCACACATGACTCGCTTGGGTGATACATTCATTCGTCAGCTCCAGGAAAAAGGAGAAGATTTTACAAACCTTTACGCTTTTACGGAATTTTACGAATCTATTGACAAAAATGGAGTACCGGAAACTAAAACGATTCCTATTGGATTGAGAAAATGTAAGGAACTCGGCCTAAAGAATACTATTATCGAGATAGACCTGATATGGAGTGGAATAGATTTTACAACATTCACAATGGGAGAGATTAAAAAACTTGTGTGCGAGAGAATGGAATGGTGTCGTGAAAATCTTGCAGAAGACTCAAAGATATTTATCAACTTCCGGGATTTTTCAGATGCTATGATGCAGAAACCAAGACGAGTTTTGAGATTAGTCACATATCTATCATCACTCCCAGCCAATAAACGACCATTCGGCTTCCTATTTGAGGAAACTGGGAAATATCTCCCAGAGGAAGTTGGAGCGTGGACTGGAGCTGTTCGCCGAGAAATGGATGAATGTGGTTTTAAAGAGGGTCATTTGCTTGTCCATGTTCATGAACAATGGGGAATGGCCAATGTTACACAATTGGAAGCACTTGTCCATGGAGCGAATGGTATCTGGGCGAGTTTAATTATTGAAGGGGCAGCTATGGGTCATTCATGTTCAACTGTGACCCTTCTTAATCTGATTCGACTTGGAAATAAGAAAGTTCTCAGTCAATACAAATGCGGGCAGCTTCGTCTTGCTGCCCAAGAAACTACTAGGGCAACAACTGGCCATGATCCATATGATAGACAAGTAGTTTACGGAGAACGCGCACTTGATATGGTATTTGGAATGCCAAACTTTCCACCAGATAAGGCAGAGTTTGACATGGCATCATTTTTTGGTGAGGAACCTGTAATGAGGATCACAACTCTGGCATCTACAGGTATGATTGTTGATCGCTTAACAAGTACGTTTGGTGAAGATGCTCAATTTACTGAAGAGAGAGCCACAGAAATGCGTAAAGTAATGCTGGAAGATCTCCACGATAACAGAAAAGAAGAATACATGAGCGCTGTTGGTTTGGCTTTACTATTTGATCGTTCAGGTGGATCATTAACGGGGCAGATGAGTGAAACTATTGCAAATGAAGAGCCACAGAAAGCCCATGGAAAAGAACTGTTAGCGGAGATTCGTGAAATGTGGAACGAATGGGATCTTAAAGATGGTCAAATTGATGATAGTTTGGAATTTGACGCTTTTTACAATGGATTCCTTGCACCTTACTTTGGCTGCTACAGATGCGAAGAGACAAAACGTGCTCTGAAAGCTATCGACATGGATAACGATGGCAGCGTCGACTGGAATGAATTTTCTCTGTACTTGAAATGGGCCATTCGGCAGTACCCAGAAACACAAACGGCTGAAGAGCTTCTGTCTATCACATTCCGCAAAGGTCTTATTCCTGCCATGCAAGATGAAGTGATTACTGAATGCAAGGGGAAACAATTACGTGACATTATTTCAACCGGGAATGATGGCTTCTCTGACTCTGATTAGAATAAATCAGATTAGTTCACTAGTCAACAAGATAAACTTTTCTACATAATTAATAATAATTCGATACTGTATTTCAAATTGAAATGCGAAGCTTGCATAAACAAGAGTATCCATCCATCACACTCATAGTTTGCTGATGTTTTCCCCTGCCTATCGTCTTTTCCATTCTTTCTTTCCCAAACCAAATGCCCCACCAAAACCAGATTCGAAAAGGCAATATTCTACGGGATTCTACTATAAAACAAAAGGCCGTTTTATTATCATAGATTAGTTGAAAAACATGTAAAGCTATAAACATATCAAATATTTTCGTGTAATCTATTAAAATGAGCCCAAAATTTCCAATTGATCAGGATTTTCTAAAACACAACGCTCTTTTTTCTATGAGACCACACGTCTTTTATAATAACATCGAGGCTCAGATTCTGGAAAATCTTATTTCCAATTAGAACTCAACGTTGCTAGACAACATACTATGTATTGACAACAATTCAGGCCTCTGTATGATCATGTAAAAAACTGTCCATGCACTATATAGCTGTTATATATATTAAATCTGAATTTGCAACCAAACAATTAAGAACATTTTAAGAACAATTCAGGCTGGCTAAAATTTCTTTTATAAGAGTTTTATTGTTAACAACAGGAGTGGAACTAGGATTTCCTCGACAACGTGGCACTCCTGACGAGGGGTTTATTTATGATAAATACACAGTTCCCCGACAAGGGGATGTGGTCCCTCTCGGGAGCCACCACTGCTATCCTTGGTGGCACAGAATTAAGATTCTTAAAATAGATGAGATCGTGCTCACAAAAATAACTAATCATGCCTTTACTATAATACATTATTTATTTCGAAACTTAATTCAGTAACATCCTATGTGGTCTAACTAGATATCTCGATCGACAGGGGTGGCACCAGAGGGGGGGCAGGAGGGCTACAGCCCTCCCGTCGGGGATACTCAGCCCCCCGTCGGGGAAGACTAAATTTTCTGTCTGGGAATTTTTTTTAACATATTTCGTAAAAAACAATAGGAGTTAGCTCCATTCCAGTATTAGAGACTTTTGGCAAATTGTTTCTATGTAACATGGAATTTGGCATAGCCCCCCTGTCGGGGATGCTAGCACCCTCGTCGGGGAAATCCTGGTGCCACCCCTGTCGATCGAATTATTAGCACAATAATAAATGCAGACTCTATTATAACTACAAATAAAGATGTTATTAACGTATATTCAAAGCACGTAATAAGTAAAGTGACAGAAGACATCATTCCTAAAGATGCAGGAATAGTTCTAAGACCTTCAGAAAAACCTCAAATTTCAAAAGGTAAAAATTTTGAAGCTAATGATCTTGTGAAAAGTTCCTCTAACAGTCATGATAATGAACCAACTAAAATCATAATCCAGTATAATCCATTACTAATTGTATAGCTAGATCCATATCTAGGCATCGCAAAATGTCAGGAGCCTATTGAAACACCATGAGTCGGTATCAACTTTTCTATCAACCACCAATATAAAAATACTTGCTCTGCAAGAAATTTGGCAAAATTCCACTATAAGTATCCCTAACTATGAACTTCTTGTAAATGAACGACCCACAAGGGGTGGTGGTGTTGCAATTGCAGTCCATCATTCTTTAGAGTTCACACATTGCCCTAAACTATCAGTAATGTCCCAAGATCTGGAATTAATTGCTATCGAAACTTTCAAATTCTTTTTTTTCTCAGTTTATATTCCGCCAAAAGCAGATCTCATTAACGCATTGTTCCAACTATCCACTATTTTGTCAACTCTTAATAAAAGGAAGACTGTATTTTTAGCAGGTGATTACAATGTTGACTTGCTTTCAGTTTCTCCAAAATCTGAACAACTGATGAACCATCTTCTTGACCACCGATTGCTTCCTTTAATTTCAATTTCGATCGTATCACTGTCAAAAGTTGTACTTTACTTGACAACATTTTCACTAATTTCAAAGGTTCTTTAAGTGTTGGTGTTTTTACAACAGAAATTTCTGATCACTTGGCACCATTTGCAATTCTAGCTGGTAATTTTGACAAAGAAAAGCAAAAGCGAAAAATTTCATATAGATCTATGTCTCCTCAAAACATAACTCATTTAAATAATCTTTTATCTACTCAAGATTGGTTTTTGCCTTCTGATCCTGCTGAAGCATTCATGGTTTTTGAAGAGAATTTTCAAGTTTGTTTTGATATTGCGTGCCCCTTAATCACCAGCAATTTCAATAAAAAGCACCATAAAATTGAACCCTGGATGACAAAGGGCCTTTTAATTTCAAGACACAAAAAAATGAAACTGCACCAAACTTTTATCAAAATTAAATCTCCAATTGCCAAAATCAATTATGATCACTATTGCAGAGTTTATAATAAATTAATCAGAAAATCTAAGGTCACATACTGGGATAGCTTTTACAAAACTTCTAGGCAAAATTTGAAAAAACTTTGGCAAGTAACAAATGAGTTGCTAGGCAGATCAAAGAAAAAAAACCGGTTTCCTTCCTTTTTCAATGTCAATGATAGAAAGCTTGAGGACCCAGTTGCAATTGCTAACAGTTTCAATTCTTTCTTTGCTAATGTTGGGGTTAATCTTGCACAAAACTGATATATGATAATATGACATCATTACGTTTCAGTCTAGCTAATTACATAGATATAATATTACAGATTCCTTAATCCGATTACATAAACAGTCTTGAGTTGAGTTTTGAATGTCACGGACGTTTTTTATGAGTTATTGCCTTTCCTTTTATTCTTTCGTTATAATACAACACATAACATTGGCGACGAGGTATATTTATTTAATTGTTACGAACCCACATCATCATCCCGTATTTTGGTCGGTAAGTCATTCACGTTGTCATTAGCATGTCTGATTTCAAAGGCTTACCATGTGAGTTTATGCCGTGTCCCGGTGAACCAACAATCCCGTGGACTCAATGGATAACAATATTCGAGGTATATGTAGAAAGAAAGGAACTAAATTTGCTTCAACAAAAACAACGACACAGTAACACAACAACACCGCTAATAGACAACGCTATTTTGTCGAACAACGAAGGGGGCCAGCAACCACCAAAATTGTTCACAGACAAGGCCCGTAACTTGGACTTGTTTGCATGTCTAGGAGCAGAAGGTCAGCGACAGATCTTAGGTACAACAAACGCTACAGAATGGGACAGAACACATGAAACATTTAAAAAACAATGCGAAGATTTATTCAAACCGACAGTGAACAGACGACTTGCATTAAAAAAATTTCGTGAACGACAGCAACGACAAGACGAGACCATAGACCACTGGACAGCCGAATTAAGGATATTAGCAAAAGACTGTGACCTTTCTACAACAGCCGCTGAGAACAATGCACTGGCTGATAATATTGTATTGAATTGTTATGATAAAGAGGTACAGAAGAGACTTTTTGCAGAGCATGATAAGTCTGATTTAACAGTGATCATAGATTTCATTCGTGCACATGAAACCGCAAAAAAGGACAGCGCTCAACTTCACTCAACGGCGGTGAGTGCGATATCCGGATATAAGTCAAACAGACGCGGTAATCACCATAGTAACAAACAACGAAACACAACGGCTGAAAACAAGAAGCACGATAACGGTGATCGTAAGAACAACAACAGCAACAATAATAGCACGAACACTAACAATAAAAAATGTTTAGGATGTGGCCAAGAAGGTCGTTTCCACGGAAATAGTAATTGTCCTGCAAAAGGCAAAGTGTGTGACAACTGTGGCATATCCAACCATTTTTCTAGAGTTTGCAAGAAACCTAGAAACACCCCAAATGCAAGCCAGCGCACCCTAACAATTGGCCATATTAGTTTACCCGATAACAAGATCAATATGCAAGTCCAACTTAAGTCAGTCAGTGGGACACACCCTAAAGTAATTAACACTACTTTAATGGCAGACACAGGTGCAGACGTATCAACATTAACAGAACATTTGTATAATCAGCATTTTTCATCTATTGCATTAACACCAAACAATTTAACATTACATAACTTTGATTCTTCAGTTGTATCTAACGTGCTAGGTACAATTTCGTTGCATATGACGTACATGGCAACCAAAACAGCTATTGTTAAATTCTTCATTGTACGAGGCACAGAGGTATCCGTACTTGGAATCAATGACTTGGCAACACTAGGTGTTCAAATTGACCCAGCTAACAAGGTCATCAACAGCGTCAACAGCAGAGATCAAGATACAGCAGCAGTTCTAGAGCCAGATGAACTCCTCACATCATTAACACATGAATTTCCTGATCTCTTTCAAGACAACCTGGGAAAGGTACCTGACTACAAACACAAAATCATTCTACGAGAGGGGTCAACACCCAAGAGATTTGGCCTACGTCGACCTGCAATCGCACTTCGAGAAGCAGCAGCCAAAGCAGTTCAAGAATTCCTTGACGCAGACATAATCGAGCAAATTGAAAGATCAGAGTATGTCCACCCCGCCCATTTTGTTTGGAAGAAAGACAAGAAGGAAGCAAGACTAACAGTTGACTTCAAAGGCGGTCTTAACAACGACGTCATACCACAAACACACCCTGTTCCACTGATAAGTGACATACTCGATAGTGTGGGCGACAATAAATATTTCTCAAAGTTAGATATTTCAAACGCCTACTACCATCTTGAACTAGATGAAGAGTCACGCCCACTAACAGCATTCATAACAGAAAGCCATGGTCTCTGCCAATTCAAACGGGCACCCATGGGTCTCATCGACTCAGGCTCAGCATTTCAGAGAGAGATTGAAAAAGCGGTACAAGGTATCCCCGGTGTCCATGCCTACAGCGATGACATCTTAGTCAGAGGAAGAACAAGAAAAGAGCATGACGCACGCCTACGCATGGCTCTTGAACAACTACAAGCTAAAATCCTCAGGTTGAAGAAAAGTAAAATCACAGTAGCTCAAAAAGAAACTACACTTTTGGGGCATAACATCAAAGCTACACCAAGCGGAACAGTTATTTCACCCGATCCTAAAAACATATTGGCAATACAATCACTTAGAAGTCCAGAAAACGCTAACGAAATCCAGCAATTTCTTGGGTCTTGCCAATACTATGCCCCCTTCATTAGAGACTACGCATCACTGACAGAGCCTCTAAAAGTGATGACAAGAAAGAATGCATCATTCGAATGGTCCGATTTATGCCAAACGTCGTTTGCAGTGCTGAAGGCTAGAATAACATCACCAGAAGTACTGATACCGTTCGACCCAAGACTCCAGACACAAGTCACCACTGATGCATCACACGTAGGTGTAGGGGCAATGCTTTCCCAAATACACAATGGGGCAGAAAGACCTGTAGCGTTCGCATCAAAGACACTATCAAGTTCTGAGAGAAATTACTCCACTCCTGAAAGAGAAGCATTAGCATGTGTTTGGGCATGCGAACATTTTGAAAAATACTTGATGGGCCGACATTTCCTACTAAAGACTGATCAGATATCGCTCACAACGCTCTTAACTCGATTCCCATCAAAGCGATCGTCGAGAAGGATCAGCCGATGGTATGATCGCCTGCGCTGTTTTGACTATGACATTTAGCATGTAAAAGGAAAGAACAATGAATTTGCAGACATGCTGTCAAGATTAGGCACATCACTTAAACCAGATGAAGTATCAACTCTTCAAAATGACGACGACAACATCATAATTGCATCTCTACTACACCCAACACATGTTACTGCTGACGAATTTATTGCATCTACTAATGATGATAAAGATATCCAATTGGTTCGAAAATACATTTCAACATCATGGCCAGCCAAACGACAACTATCAGGAAACATGAGATATTACTTTACCATAAGAGAAGAATTATCTTTTCATGACGCATGCCTGTTCAGACAAGAACGCCTGGTCGTGCCAAGAAGTATACAACCTCAAATACTTGACTTATTACATTCTGGCCATCCAGGAATCACACGAATGACACAACTCTACAATGATGCGTACTATTGGCCTGGTGGCACTAACAGAATTACACAGTATGTTCAAACCTGCATTGGCTGTGCTGCTGTAGGTAAATCATCAAAGCCACAAACAGTTCCTGTTGCAGCTATAGAGAAGCCAAGCAAACCATGGAAGAAACTCGCTATTGACATCACTGGCCCATTCCACACGGTGCCCAAACATCAACGATTCATTGTATCGATCGTCGACTACTTTAGCAATTTCCCGGAAGTGTTTCTCACAGATGACGTCACCTCCCCGAGAGTGATCACCTGGCTAAACGACCTGTTCTCCAGATACGGCAATCCAGACACAATCGTCTCCGACAATGGACCACAATTTAAAAGTTATGAGTTTACTCAATATCTTAAAAACAAGAACATCAAACAAAAACCCACAGCTGTGTACAATCCAGCAGAAAATGAACTCGTCGAAGTTTTTAATCGAAGCCTCAAACAAGGAACCCAAATTATTACTGCAGAAGGTGGATCATTTAAAACTGGAATACTTCGATTATTGGCTTCTTATCGCGCAACCGCACCAAACAATGGTGTTTCACCTTCAGAACTCATGTTTGGATGGAAGATACGCAGTGACTCTGACATACGAAACCAAGAACTATTCACTACAGCGTTCAACACAACAAAACCATCACTCTCGCTCGAAGAAAGAGACAAAGCAGTGAAAGAAAGGTTCAAGGCAACAAACTATGGAGAGAACATAAATGACTCTAACAAACGTCATTTCATTCAAGGAGACCTGGTCCGTTGTAAGAAGCCTAAAGCCCAAGTACTAAAAGGTCAATCACCATACAGTCAACCAAGAACTATTACAAAAGTTCTAGGCAAGTATAGCTACGAATTATCTGATGGTCAAACATGGAACGCTCGAAAGCTAATTAAACACAGACCAGCATTACCACTTGAAGATATCACCATTGAAGAAGACATACATCAGCAGACAACGCAAGCTAATGATAGACGCTACCCACGACGTATCAATGCTGGAAGACCTCCACTTAGACTTGGATACTAAAGCATTAACTAGAAACTAAAACTAGAAATCTATTGGTATTTGACATTACGTTAAAACATAATTAATTAACAAGAATAAATAACATTTAGAGATTTCAGATTGATACCCATTTGCAGCATAACTATTAACTAATTAACGAAGGGGTAATGATATATGATAATATGACATCATTACGTTTCAGTCTAGCTAATTACATAGATATAATATTACAGATTCCTTAATCCGATTACATAAACAGTCTTGAGTTGAGTTTTGAATGTCACGGACGTTTTTTATGAGTTATTGCCTTTCCTTTTATTCTTTCGTTATAATACAACACATAACAAAAACTTTCAAACATCTAAAGATTTCTCAAAATACCTACCTTCCAACTCAGATCAAAGATTTGAATTTCAATCAGTTTCAACGTTTTCCATTGACAAAATAATTTCGAAATTGAAAAATAAATCAAGTGCAGGTATTGACCAAGTTTCTAACAAATGCTTAAAATTGGTCAAAGAGCCTTTGCTCTATCCTCTCACATATCTTGTTAACCTATCTCTAAAATCTGGCTTTATCCCTTTTTCTTTCAAATGCGCCAAAGTTATTCCCCTGTTTAAAACTGGTGATGTACATGTATTCTCAAATTATCGACCAATTTCTTTGCTTTCAACTTTCTCTAAAATTTTTGAGCGTGTTGTTCACAATCAACTATATACGTATTTTGAAAACAAATATTTTACAACTTTACAATTTGGCTTTCGCAAGCATCATAGTACTTCACATTGCATCATTAATTTTTTACAGAATAAGTTTGTAAATTCTGACAAGAAATTCCATATTGGGATATTCTTAGATTTGAGCAAAGCCTTTGATACTGTTTGCCACAAAATTTTGCTATCTAAGCTTGCCCATTATGGTATCTTGGGCAAAGAACTTGATTGGTTTGCCAACTATTTATCAGATCGTAGTCAGATTTTGTCTTTCAATTTTAATTTATCTACACCCCAAAATTTAGATTGTGGTGTGCCCCAAGGCAGTATTCTGGGTCCACTTCTTTTTTTATTATATATCAATGATCTACCAAAATGTAGTAATTTTAATGTTAATCTATTTGCCGACGATACCACATTGCAACTGTCATCTCCCAGTATTTCATTGCTTGAAGAAAATTGCAATACTGAATTAATTAAGATTTCAAACTGGTTTTATGCAAACAAATTGACTATCAATTTCAACAAAACTAATTATATACTGTTTGGTCATCGCAAATCACCAAGTTTTAACATTAATATGAATGGTCACCCTCTACAACGTTGTGGCTCTGACTTTCCTTTGAAATCAATTAAATTCCTTGGTGTTATGATTGACGATAAATTAAATTGGTCTACCCATATCAATTTTATCAAAAGCAAAATTAGAATAAACATTTATTCATTAATTAGATTAAAAAACTTTCTTTCTGTGCAACACAAATTACAAATTTACAACTGTATGATCAAGCCCCATTTTGAGTATTGTATTGAAATATGGGGTCATGGACATGGTAAATCCTCCCTTTCGTTAAACATCTTACACAAAAAATGCATTCGAATTATTATGGGGGTGAGACCTCGTACCCATGCAGAACCTTTATGTAAACGCCTTGGTATTCTTCAGTTGAAGGATCTTTACACCTCTAAAGTCTTACTGTTTCTGCATAATGTCATCAAGGGTAAAGTTCCATCACATTTTAAAAAAGTTTTTGTCTTTCAGCCACGTCATCGTCGAAAACAAAACATTTTTGTCGTACCTCATGCAAAAACATCTGCATTACAAAATTACCCCAGTTTTCAGTTTCTTTCCCTCTGGAATGGTTTCAAGTTCAATTTTGATTTCAATATACCGACTCATGGTTTTTCTAGGAAGTTAAAAACATTGTTTCTAGAAAGATACTATGATGTCTGCACTGTCAAGAACTGCAATATCTGTTGTGACTATTAAATCTTATTTCTTCATTGCTCATTCTTCTAGTCCCCTTCATAATTCTTTCCTCCTCATTAACCATATAGTTGGTTTTCCAACTGAGTTTATTATCTACTGTAATTAAATCATAATTTCAAATGTATTTCACACCTTTTATAATATTGTTTATTCTATATTTTCAAATGTATTTGAAACATTTTATAATTTATTCTGTTCATTCAGCCATATTTAATATTGGAACTAGAATTTGAAGTGATGCAATAGGCAGGTCCACTAAAATTTAAGTATGTACTTTAAACATATCCATACGAAGATCAAAGGATAAGTTAATATCCCCGATTTTTTTTTCAAACATATCGACAAATCATCTAGATATCTGACTTCAAATGACATTGCGTAACCATGGTTACGAAACGGCAAGTTTTGTTGAGTGAAGGAGTGTGACGTCATAATCCGGACAAAGCGAGAAATCTACGATTATCCTGATATCCAATATCGTTCATCCATCAATTCGTCATTTTTTATCCAAATTTTTTGTGAATAGTATAATCAGAACCCCTGATTTTTAAACGAGACAAGGGTAAAGTTTTGTTTCTTTTTTATGTTTGCCCTTTTTGTAGCGAAACAAAACAAATATTTTCCATATCTTTCTCTTGCGGTTCCCGACCGCAAAGTAACAAAATCAGGTTTTCACTATTCAATTTCAAAGGCCCCGGCTTTGGATCATTGACGCTGAAAACGTCATCACCAATCTATTGTTTCTCTTTAGTTCTCAGCCAGGCCGATCTGCACGTGCACGACGTGTGAACACACTGTTTTTTACGGTGGCCCACAACTGCCACTTACAACAACTTCACTTGCCTGCCACAATAAGAAAGTCCTGCAGCATTAACTTTAATTACCTGCCACAACAAAAAGTTAACATGAATTACAACAAGTTCACAATGCTGCCGCATTAAGAACTTACAATACAACAACTTCATTTGCCTGCCACATTAAAAACTTACATTACGGAAGTGTTGCCTTTATTACGGAAGTATATTCTTCCACGCGTCTGTTTGAAAACGAGATGCTGTGAAGAAATTTTCTATTCTGAGCCTCGGAATTCGGATAAAAAACATGGCCGCTGATTGTCTATTATTTTAGTCGATGCAGTTTTCTGTATTTAATAAACTGTGACTAAATGTTATAACAACTCAAAGATGTTCAATAACAACCAGGTAAAGCCATCATCTGTTTAATCGCCTAGGAACTTGCATGCTTTTTTTTGTTATAACTGCAAATCAATCAACATGAAATCGTATTTTGACAGACAGTGAGGCATAAATTTTATTCAATACCAATTTAATATAATTTCTTTGTAAGACTTGGTAAATATAAAAATCAAACCAAGCTTTTCGGCACGAAAGAATCTTGTAATGGCCGAGTTTGCCAAGGGACTCACACAATTTGGGCAGCTTGATGATTTGAAACCGAAGAAAGAAAGCTTGAAATCACTGTTTGGTTTGTACTGCCAAAAGTTTTGTTTCTACTTATTCTATTTATCCACTCTCGACATCCTTATTGGGACAGTTTGGGGTTCTTTTGATGTAAATTATTCTTGGTTAGTGTCAATTAGTGTTGCAAATTTTCAATTTTCAGGAGAGGTCAACTGCGTAGCCTCCAGATGTCGCTATGGTGTATTATTTAAAATAAATGTGGCTATGTGTGTCAATACTTGGGTCTGTTCTAAATTAGTTTATGATATATTACTCTATTGATTATAAGATTACTGATTTCATAATATTTACTGCTTATATTTTTATTATCTAGGCTATCTTAAAACTGATGTAGTTATCAATATTGTCTTCCAGGCAATGTTTTTTTAATGTTCTTTTTTCCTTCATATCATTTATAAATTGTGTTGATAATTTAAATTTATATTATAGTGAAAGATAGTGATATAGCTATCATTATTTTAGCTAAGATATTTTTTACTGAGAGTAGCCAAGTTAATAGTATTGATAATAGTATTCAATTCAATCAAGATAGTTTTTTGTAAATAGTAATAGTATGCCTAAAACTTGAATAATATAATACTATATTATATAAAAAAGTTTTTTTTATATAATATAGTATTCTATTATTTTATATTATATTATATCATATTTGTTTTTGTTACATTATATTTTAGTATAGTATATAGTATCCATTGGTATAGACCATTGTCCGCATGGTATGAAATTGTCATTTTTGGATTTCAATATTAATAATCATAATAATTAGAGAGATCTGATACGCTGCCTGGCAGACCAGGGGAGCGAAACGCCATTGCCCTGCTCTGATCACACTGTTGTATATTTAGATTATTGAATATTATTGTATTAAATGTTATAATTATCATTATTAAAAATACATAAACAAAATAATAATCGGTTATATACCTAGTGGCCAAACCTATAGGTCTACGTAGCCTCGTGGAATAGACATTCACTACGCGACCATCGACTGACTCCCTTCAAGAAATAGAGTAGGTAGACTGTACAATATAACCAAGGTTTCATTGTATGAATGCTTATATTTAACTACCTCTTTTGTTTTATTAATTTGTTAAGTAGAATACGTACAATAGATTGACAGATACCTCTGTTTAGTAATCTGTATCTATATTCATTAATATGCCAAGCAGTAAGCACAGTGAAAGAAAGAAGAAAGGAAGTTCACGAAGAAATAGTTTTAGCATTTATCAATAGTTTGCAATTTGTTTCATTATTCAGTGAATTACAGTTTATTACATAAATTCCGGTGAATCCACGCCGACTTTTAATCCCTTGAAAATTCTTTCATTGTTCATTTTAATAACCGTATAGAATGGCGGAGAAACAGTCAAACGCTGAACCTGGAAAACAAACAGAGTATATGTAAGTATAATAGTGACTACAAACATAAAAAACAATATGATATTTTGACATGGCATTTGGACTGTGAACGAGCAGGGAATCAGTTCAAATACATCGACCGGTCCATATCAGTGAGCTTCCTGCCGGCTGAAAAATTACTGTAATTTACCGTGTATTGAGCCAGGCGTTACAATTTTTATTTGCTTCAGTTTCTTGCAGTTATTGTGGACTTTGTTCTGTAAAGATAGTGAAAGGTGTGCGGTATTGCTGGTCCTGTAAGGCAGATGTCTCGACAATACTACCTGGCGAACAATTAACAATGCCAAGCATACTTAATTAGATTCTACTTCATTAAATTTGCATGCATATTAACCTGGGCCATCGTTAATGCTTATGGGCAAATTAACATGTTCAAAAACCTAGAAATGTTTAAGTTTTAAGGATTGTCTGCCATCTACTTTTTCAATTGCAATGTATAAAACTATATAAACCTCTCTACTTATTTAGTAACTGTATACACCGTTTTGAGCGCTTACCAGAATGTATATATACATATATCTTCCTTTTCAAGAAAAACCAACAATCATTGAGGATCAGCTATCAGTGACATGCAATGATGAGCAACTTGCGTTGTCCCTGCAGAAAGAAGAGGAGGATGGTATACCATTGCTGGACACAGTGGAGACCTTCTGCAAAACCTGGAGGGGAAAGTCAACACGGATGATCAACTGGTTTTTGTCGCCCGAAGAGAGGCACCATTTCACCATTTCATCGCCTGATCGCTATGTGGCAGAGAGCAGCCAGAGATCAAAATTTGAACAATCAACTGGCTGTCAAGTATGTTGGTGAAGCCGGCATCGGTCAAGGAGCCATGGGCAAAGAGTACATGAGCTCTTGTATATTAAAAATCAGAGCAGAGCTCTTTAAAGATGGGATACCATTCTTCTCGATGACATACATCAGTAATAGAACCTATCAGACGTGTGGAGAAGTTGTGGCAGTTTGTCTTGCACATGGTGGTCCACCGGCGCAGTTCATGGATGATGTAACATATAACTGTATTTTCGAGCCATGTCCAGTGACAGATGTTGATGACGAAGCCCTGGCAGAGAAAGAAAAACAAATTCTTAGTGAGATAATGGATGATATGAAGAACAGAATGGATGAAATAATGGAGCATGGCTACACGGGAGTCATAGCAGAATTTAATAAGAAGGCGATAGCGGAAACGATCAAATCAAGCTTTTCGGCACGAAGGAGTCTGGTGATGGCTGAGTTTGTCAAGGGACTCACACAATTTAGGCTGCTTGATGATCTGAAACCGAAGAAAGAAAGATTCAAATCACTGTTTCTACTGCCAAAAGGGAACGATCAATTTGAGCCAACTGCCATTTATATATTATCTGCTCTACCACCATGTTATTCATCTCCTGGAACTGCAAAATTTACATTAGAGGAGTCTGCAGTAGACAACCTGATGGATACAATAAACGAATTTGGAGACCGCAACATACCATCGAGACAAGTTGCATATGTTTACCAAGACACACCGGCAGCAGAATCTGAGCCAATGGATATTGACACATCACAGTCAGACCAAAAAACGGTAACTGTAGAATCCACGTCAGCAGGACAATTGGGATGGCTGACAAGAACACGGCACGTCCCATGGAACAAAACATCTCAGAGCATCATGGTCAGTTTCAATCATGACTGTACAGGAAATATGGTCCATACAATTACAATATGCTATCCACTGGTCAGCGCCTGTGAGAAGTCCATATCGTTGCCACTACAGCATATGAAAACATACGATCAATTCAAAGATATCTTTGTGACAAAATATATCAATGCACAGGCATTTGGTAGGCCATAATTTATATATTTTTATTTTATAGTTCACTTTTGGCAGTACAAACCAAACAGTGATTTCAAGCTTTCTTTCTTCGGTTTCAAATCATCAAGCTGCCCAAATTGTGAGTCCCTTGGGAAACTCGGCCATTACAAGATTCCTTCGTGCCGAAAAGCTTGATTTGATTGTTATATTTACCAAGTCTTACAAAGAAATTATATATTAAATTGGTATTGAATAAATGGAACAAGCGACTTGTACACACATCACACGGGTGTTGCTGTCGAGAAAGAAATGTCTAGCCTCTTTTTCTCGGCTGTTGCCTAGATACTGTTCCTTTTTGCAAATAAACAGATGAATAAACATTGATTTTCTTTCGAATTATAATCAAAATACACAAAATAATAACAGGGAAACTACTCAGAGCATCTGTACTTCTCAATTGAAGAGGGGAAAACTTTCCAATAGTATTAATTAGACAAGGTTATATATCATATATATGCTCTTCAGATTAGATATAAGCCACTGTCTTGTAATTGTAGGACGGTAGGACCTAACAATTATTTCAAGGTTAAAAAATTATCATTGTACGATAATCACAATTATTTGATGGCGAATTGTGATAAAAATCACTTTTTGAAGCAATAAATTTATTTCACGAAAAACGTATACCTGTCAATCAAAAGTCTTGTGAGATATTTTCTTACACATCATCATGTAATTCACAGGAAGTTTTTTACACATCTTTTGAGGACGGCTCTATGCAACCGTGACCATTTGGCCACACAAATAAAAGTTGGCGAGGCAAGACGGAATCGAAAGGCCAAATGGTAGGCTGAAAACCGCATAGAAATAGTCTACACAATAGTTTAGAAATTCTGGTATCATTAAAATCTATAAGCGATGTAGTCACGACCGTAACTTGTCGGTTCATATTAGGGGGGGGCTAAATTTTCCCGACAAAACCTGGACATATTCAAACTATATTAGAATAGAGAAAAAACATTGTAAATTGGACTATTCTGTTATGCACATTTTTTGCCATTCCGAGCACTAAAAGAGATATATACTTACTACTTTAATTCACAGATAAAATCAACAGAATAGAATGTATGATGATTAAAGTGGGAATAAACCCCCAGACTATCTTTACCTATGTGGTAGAGCCCGACGTGAAAAAAACAATGGCGTAATTTTTTTTCGATCTGGAAATTATTTCTTGGCGAAAAACGCCTTCAAAGTGGTGTTTTGACCCAAATGTCGCTGAGAAAAAAAGGGATTGGATCTAGCTTTATGACGACTAAGTCACAAGTCGTGCGGTTTGTCTAACAGACTTAAGAGTGTGCTGATCACGCGACGTTATCTTTGAGGTGACCTAGCTCCGAGAAGTCACACAAAAAAAAAATCTGACAAGGCTGAGCCATGAACAAACATATAAACTCGCGAATTACGTAAAAAAGATACAATTTGTGATTTCAGGAGCAGAATAAAATCTATTGTAACGCTCAGTCGAAATAATTTCTCGTTGCGTCATTAAGCGCGATGAATCTGATATAGATTGTGGATTAACACAAATGTCAGGCGGTGCGAGTGTTCCTTTGTGACTAGTCTAGCGACACATATTAGTTACGTATTCTGGGTGACCGCAGTACTTCTCAATCTTAATTAGTAGACACGTACCCTTCGAAATAGCTTTATCCTACGCTATATAAGTTATATAGCTGTTTTTAACTCTATCTGCAAGTTGTTCTCGAGTAAATATTTCTAGAAGATATCCTTTTCATGATCTAGATGTGAATGTAAACTGACTCGATTTGCACAGTCATGCACAGACGACTTTTCCTCGAGATAGATGGTACTGCAAAGTATTAATTGTACTTTTTCGGATTTATTTAAGTATTACCAAATTATTAAATAGACATTTTTCAATTATCATTTCAATGAAATCGATGTTTGTCTAGTAAAACTTAAACCATGTAATCGTATAGTTTATACGACTGTAGATAGATATATTACACCCAATAGTCTAACAAAGTGTTCATCATTTATTTACCAAGCATTCAATTATTATAAAACCATCGAAAATTCTTCAGTACATTACACTGTAAAATTCTATAAAATATCGGAAAATAGTACAAAAATGAGATGAGGGCTTGGACGTTCTTATTCAAGTTTACAGCCATATACTAGAACTACAGTAATGCATATTCTATCATTTTTCGGTTATGCGGTATATCTTCATTGCATAAATTGTTACCCTCTCTATCAACGTTATCTGATTAACAAAATTAGGGTTTTGCAATGTGAAGTTTCGTTCCTGATTACACATACGCCAATAATTTTTTTTTCCATACTAGCTAGTATTCATTCCTTTGGCTAGAAAGTAGAACATATGTTAGCATCATGTCACAATCTGTGGTTTATAGGATGCAGTAATACAGTGCATAAGCTACTTTGCACAAAATACCTTTCTACAGATACGATAAATCAGATAGACAGATTTCGTTTCTGTGAAAAGAGGACTATAAACCAACCTTTAATAGCGTTTCCCACCGTACATTTTGATATTTACGCTCAAAAGAATACTCAATTTTCAGTCCAGACATATGCTTACAAACAATAAATTCTACTTAGCTAGCTTTTGTGGTCACCAGAGAATCTTTTGATATGTGTTAAATATGTGTGAGAATGATATGTGTTAAATATGTGTGAGAATGATATGTCAAAATATAATCTGTATAACGCGCGCTACGAATGAAATATTTTCTGATTTTTATTTTCTTCAAATTCGTGAACTTTAAAATCATTAAATCATCTGGACTTTTGCTACTCTTGAGTTTATATGTTCTTCCTTACCTCAGTTTTGTGGGAGAGAATAATAGATTGCCGTTACAGAGCTACGCCATCTCAAACATCACATCGCGTGATTAATCCGATCTAAAGTCTATTAGAAAAACCACACGACTTGTGACTTTGTCGTCATAAAGCTAGATCCAATCCCTTTTTTTTCCTCAGCGACATTTGGGCCAAAACACCAATTTGAAGGCATTTTTCACCAAGAAATAATTTCCAGATTGAAAAAAAATTACGCCATTGTTTCTTTCACGTCGGGTCCTACTACATGTGTAAAGATAGTCTGGGGGTTTATTCCCACTCTAACAACATTGTACAAAACAATCAGTACTATAATACTTGTGCTTAAGATTGATAGATCCTAATTTGTAATATTCTTCGATTTTAGATGGAGGATTGACAAGTTTTGCAACATGGATTTTGAATATCTCCATTTCAGCAATGAAACAGTCATAATCAAATAGACGCGTTTTAGGGATTTAGAGATTCAACATGCGTTGCTTTTCTTATTCATTAATTTTCCGATTTAACAGAGCAAGCTCGAGCGAACTTGCCAGTGGCTTTACCTTTTCTAAGCAAATATCAGCATTCTCAGTATACTCACGTATCTGGGAATCCAATACTTCAATCATCGACTTGCGATAAAATTCGAAGAATCCAATGTCTGCAGTAGACTCTTGTAGTTTCTTTTGCGGCTATTATTACTCATTTTGAATAGATTTATTGAAAGTATATATTATGTATATGAGCGAAATCAAAATATGTAAAATATATCATATCATAAGATCAATCTCGAGACAATTGATCAATCGTTAAGCTTGTTCTTGTTCTGAGATTGTTACAGATAGAGAATTCCCGTTATTTTCTTCTGAGAAAATGGAACAACGTTACATAATTTTGTAGAATATATTTATAAAGCACCGGCCAAATGAAGCCAACACTTTCACAGCATTTGATAAATTTTCGCATCAATGTTGTGAAATTGCTGGCTTCATTTGCCCACCCTAGCCAGCATTTTGCCAGCAATTTTACAACATCGATCGCGATCACTTGACGTTTTTTTCATTCTTTGAAATTCGATATGTCAAATGTTGTGAAAATGCTTGCTGGGTTGGCCAAATGAAGCCAACATTTTCACAACATTGATGCCTTTTTTCTCAACGACATTTGGGTCAAAACACAACTTTGAAGGCAATTTTCACCAAGAAATACTTTCCAGATCGAAAAAACAAATTACGCCATTGTTTTTTTCACGTAGTGTTCTACTACATATGTAAAGATAGTCTGGGGGTTTATTCCCACTTTAATAAGAAAGATATTTAGCAGATATATAGTGGGAGAGTAGATACAATAGAAGGGATTGTTATTGAGTACAAGAGGTGGATCATTAGAAGAAAGGGATATTGAAATAGAATAAAGGGATTTTGGGGGGTGGGGTATTGTTGTAAGATTAAAAAAAATGTAAATGTAATGTAGACGGTGTCACCGTGTCCGTACCACTCCTCCATTTCTAGAGGAGTGGCTTTTTTCGCTGAGAGCAATGATTTTAAACGCTCTTTGTTGATCTCAGCCGCGACACTGCAGATCAATTTCAACAGATTTCATGGCAGATAGGTCTCGCTTGTCAATGCGCAACGATGCGCCGCAGCTACTCACAATGCAATTCCATCTGAACCATTCTATCCGCCATCCTAACATGGTACTCATTTGATGTTTCAGATAAATTCAAGGCTGAGTTGACCTTGTGAGGACTTGAACCACAGTCGATCAGATATGATCCGATCTGAAGATCGATTGCTCTACCATCTACCATCTGAGCTAATCCTCCTCGTTGTAAGATTGAAAGGGTGGATCGGTAAAACAAAGGGTGGCATAATAGATGCGACGAGTCATAACATCTGATTTAGGATCAATGGAAGAAATAAACAACGATGTGTAGTACCTGAGTTAAAATTTGGTAATGCGTTGTATCAGAGTAGAAGAGAGGATGGATAGTCCTTTGTTTCTGCTTAGCAGGTGACTGTTTGGATTCGCAATGTAGACATCATTCACCAGTATGGATCGATATAGCAGAAAGAGGAATGATGTTGAAAGTAGATCTGTTAGATCAAAGACCGGCAAGAAGAATCATCCTGACGAAAGAGAACTGATGTCATCATCGGTTAGATTAGGTTAGATTATTAACTCCAACCGACGTAATGAAGAGGTTGAGCTGACGAAGAAGCAATGTTCTGAAACTCAGCCCATAGCGGATTCCGATAACGATCAAGAAAGTTTTCCGCATTCTCCAGCCAAGTGCGAGACACTCTCAGCTCACGGCATTAAAGCTATGGAAGGTGTGTGAATGAAAGCAAGTATTGAAGGAATAATGAAGTGAAACCACATGCTCATATTCTGAGTTCTATCCGGATTACATATGTACGAAAAGAAGACACTGATAATGATGGGGAGTCAGTGGTATTGCGATATCTAAGTTGTAAGACCGACTACACAGAATTTGGTATGAGGGACCGTTACATAATAAATGGTGTGTATAATTCTATCATTCAGCGAATGGGGAGAACGAGGGGACGCTCACTTGACGAGAACGTCTTTGAAGGGACAGCTAAGTTCATCCACCATGCGTCAAAATTGTTCGAATCGGAAAGTGGTCAGTACATTTATGAAATGCAAGACAAGTCTTTTCGCAACATCAGCACTTCGGTGAATCTCAAGATCCCAGTAAATGCAGAACAGGACATTGGTGTCGCTGTAATTCTACCCCCTAAATCAACTCAGCTCCGTGTATTGAACATGAAGGAGGGTAAAGTTACAAATGGAGTGTATATGTTTGTGGGAGATGTGGTCAAACTGATGAAGTATCTGAACAAAAGGTTTAATTTCAATCCGGAATGCAAACAACTATCGATGGATTTCGAAGATTTGGATAGTGAGAAATCGGACATGTTCTTTTGATCATGTATATTTGTATTTAGTTTCAAATTTTTAAATATTTGTTTATAACGATTAAATTTGTCTTTTGATTTGAACAACAGTTCGTGATGATATGTCTATATACATTTGAAAATTTCAAGTGAATTTTAATCTGAACCATTGTGGCGGATTCTAAAATGTCCATGAGCCAAGGTTGTTACCCCATCATCCTCAATGTTACGTTTTGTGTCTCTGGGTGATAACGATATCCTTGTTGATTTTATGGTTTGAATGTGGCGACTTTTGCTGACAATTCTAGTTGATGTGGTGTTTACCGGTATATTGGTAAACAAACAACTTTCGTAATCAGCAAAGCGTATAGGCTGTTTCGAACTGTCGCTTTTGGTGTTCCCTTGGCCTTCTTGACTTCTTCTTTTTACGTGGAAAAGGCATATAACTTTGATCGTAAGCCAACCAATTCCTTCATCTGGACTCCATTCAATTCGTCTTTGAACTTTCCGAGCACCTTGAGCATTCAAATTAGTAAAAGTTAATTCCATGCGATGCTGCTATAGAGGAGAAGGGTATAGTTAAATAGCTCCTTACCTTTTTGTTGACATTTGAATAAAGGTTGTGTGTTTTGGATAACCAGAGAAATCGAGCAGACAGGCGAAGTCTCCCATATCATAGTAAATATTGTTTGAGGTAATTGAATAACATGAAGAATCAGTGTCGGTGAAAAGCAGCTTGGATGATTCTCCAGGATACATCTCTTTAACATAACTATGTGTAATAAAACGATGATGATGATGTGAGGTGTATACTTATGTTTGAAAACTGTAAAGAGAATCGTAGCACTCTACTTACTCATAATGAAAGGAATACATTTGAATCTTAGATAAATCTAGAATCGCCATTCCAACAAATATAGGACGATTTAATAACAATTGCACTTTTCTTTGTTCAACAGCGCTTAAATGTGGATGAAATATTTTGAACCGAAGAAAGTGAGGCTGACTAGCCAATTTTTTTAACTTCTTCTCTTGAACAACTAAATCGATCGACCTAGAAGCAGAAATTGCTGCGATTAATATATTAGTAGTCACCTACTATTATTTATTGTGCCAGAAGTATATCTGTGTGGCCTCTCACCTTCGATTGCGTAAATTTTCCATCGTCTTTCCAAATACGCTGTTGTTCATCAATTTGAAGAAGTCTTTACCAAAGTTGGAAGAGGCTTCTTTTCTTCTCTCGTATCGAAAATTATAGATGGTCTTAACCACGGTTTTTGTTTGAATTTCAGGATTCGATGATATTTTCTTACCTTTAATCCGGGGTTTACATAGAACTGTATGCTATTCAAATAAGCGATATAATTTTTTTGGGATTCAAATTAGGGACTAGCTTTTGAATTCCATCGATTCGAGGGAGGATGGAACCGATGAAGATATTCCCTTTTGTCAGCATCGCGTTTCTCTCCTGAGTCTCCATGAATTGCTCAGTTGATTATCTGATAATATATCACGGGTGACCATTAACCGTTCTGGGGCCAAAGGATAATCATTGTGTGAATCATGTAAATTCGAAGAATATGCTAAATCACATTCGATGAAAAACCTACAATGAATAGTTAACAGAAATAGAGTGACTATATAATGGTCAATGTTAAATTTCAAATTTGAATCCTTCCGACTACTTACCCCCGTCTTCACTGCGTTTGATGTCAGATAATTGGAATTCATTTAATTCATGACCTGTCAACCATTGAAAACCCTCGAAAGGTAAGGACTCGACCATGGCTCCTCCATATAAATTGTTACAATCTAAATATATAACTGACGCTGTTCTTTCTCTTTTTCAAAGGTATTTGGTAGGGAGAAGTAGTTTGATTTGGCGTATCTCTGCGATATCATCGATACACCACCTCTAATTTCTGCTTCGATGAAAAGGTGCATGTCGATGTCTGTCAGCAGTTCAATTTTAATTTTGGTCATTTTCAGGGCAACTTGCCAAGCAAGACTATGATTTTCAAGACATGCATCCAAACAGTAATTTTCCAAACATGTTTGTCTGAAACACTCGAAAACATCAGCCAAGATTAATGTATCTGTTGCTAAATACAGGTCATGACATTGTCCAAAGTTTTTCATTTCGAATGCTGTGAACACTTCCTGTGCATGACAATAATCTTCAGGTGATAAGTCTAACTTATCTAAATCATTGTAAAACGCTTTGTTTGGAGGTAATTCCGTTTCATAAAATCCGGAGAATGAGTCCATATAAGTGTATGGATAGATTCCCTTTGTTGTCACTAATTGCAGGTGTTCTGCAATGCTTACAACTGGATCATACATTTTTCTCAAGTGTTTTTTTTTTGTGGACGTAAATGAATTTCTTTCCATATTTTTAGATAGCTTGTCTAAGCTACATGGCATAAATTGCATTGAATCCACAAAACGGACACCCGCAACTAAAAACGTAATTTTTCCATGTTACTTGGAATGCATTGCACAGGAGCGTGTCTCGGTAGAACACTGGAAAGAATTAAATGTGAATCATAATTTTTGGTGTTGTGCAGAAAACAAGAGACATATTTTCTTTCCACTGCTAAACGTAACTGCAGATTGCAATGGAGGTGGGCAGTACCGCGGAACAGTCCTAAACATTAAGTAAAATGTAAAATCTATAATATGTATAGAATTTAAATATGGAAACACTTAAATAATTATGATAATAATTAACCTGTGGGATGATCGTGGTCGCGGCATCTTCTTTTTGAGACCGGTTCTGAGTTTCCATTAACAATTCCACCCATAAAATTGCCGGGAAAAAAACATTAAATAAATTGTATCCATTGTTACAGTAATAATAAAATTAGAGCATGAAAGTATATACATACCTTCACCACAGATGTGACATGTTGTTGCGGAATAATAGTTTCTCCATTGATCAGATGAAAGTTCTCCCATCGGTATAATTTTTTTCAGTTTTTCACAAATAACCTGCTGCTTTTCAATTACAGTGTCTAGAAATTTCACACTCGTATGTTTAGCTCGGTAGACGATTAACTTTTCCAACTCATCATCGGGAAGCGTTGATTTAATAAACAGAGCAAAACCACATACCACATGATCGTTAATAATTTCATGATTTCTATAACTGGTGGGACTTCGACTCACCAGGATTGACTCGAAGTCAGCATACATGACATAAGGGAGCTTCATCTGACAATGAAATTGCTGAAATTTCAGCGTAACTCTCCCTTGTGTGTCATGTTTGACTGGCATCCGAATCAACTGTGCATTATGTTGACTGCATTTAAGTATGTGATTTGCTAGTGAAACTTCTGATGTGCATAAATGTAAACAGTAATGACAGATAAACGGTCGACCATTATGGTTACTGTATTGCTTTGATAAAAGTGCACTTGGATTACATTAAGTGCATAGTGCGAGGTGTGATCATTTGAAATGTACATTAAATAAATGCATTTTGTGATATGATCTTGCCTGCTTATATACAACGGTATAATTTTTCCTGAAACAAATCCCCACACAATCACTTTTAATTTGTTTAACATGTGATGTGAAATTGTCATCTAAATGCAGTGTGTTTTCAAATGGTGTGTAGTTTGTTAGACGTTCTGTATCTAAACGTGTTTTCCTACAAGTGCAGGGGGTGTAGGAATATATGATGACCCCCGAAGGGGGTCATATGTGACTACATTAAGTTCGATGTGAAGTAAAAAACTTACCACCCAACCGGATCCATTCCTTTCGAACTTCTCTACTTGGGTGATAAGTTGATCAGTTGATCATTGGCAATGTTGAAATTTAATTTCAGGTCATTCTCATCGTTTGAAAGTAGCATTGTAAACAGTTCAGTATACAGGGTAATTGAGGGCTCTGTGGTAATTTCCGGTGAAGTAGCTTTATAGAATGTTAATGTTAATGATAAAATGAAGCGATAAGCTATTCGCTCTACAGCTTCACGCTCAATCGTCAATTTCAGATTTGACAAACTGTCGGTCAACTGGTCAAGTAATCCCGAGGGACCAACTTTTTCAAAGTCTATTCGATAATTTGCGGCTATTCTTGTAGGTGTTGCGTTGATTAAATATGGTGCTGTTTGATTAGCTCCAGGAGAATCAACTGTTCATAAATGATGAACGGGAATGCTTCCTCCATGCTGTGAAACGTTTCGACAGAGGCGAATAGGATTTTGTAGACAATTTTTTACATGCAAAGCCAGATTTTCTGACCGAGAAAATGCCTTTCCACAGAAATTATGGATTGGTTGCATGTGCAGCATTAAATTTTCTTCTGTCGAAAATGGCATTTCGCAAATCTCACATCTTCGTATATCATTGTCGTTACAACATCATCTTCGGTTACGTTTTGCACTTTTTTGAAGCAAGCTCACCGATTTCCAACGGTTGTCTTCCATACCATGGGATATCATCGTCACAGTCATCCGCTTCCTCGTTGCTACAATCTACAATTCCACTGGCGTCAATGATTTCTTGAATAAAATCATCTGTTGCTTGGGATGGATCATCATCCTCATCAATCATTTGACAGACTCTAAGATGTTTTGAATAAGCGTCAGGTCTAGTGAAGTTCCTTCCACAACTGATTCAGGAATATGGAACAAATGTGGGATCATGATCCCTGATATGCCTTGTCAGTGCATTTTTTCGAACGTAGCTTCAGCCGCATATATGACAATAATACATCAAGCAAAACCTACAAAAGAGACAAAACAAAGAAATTGTCAAGAGAAACCCATTTATCACATACGAATGTTCACATTCAGGGTTAGTTGACAGGAGCTCTTCGCTAACATGGACCTACGTCTTAAGCATTGTTTTACATGTTTAATATCCGGAAGTCGAGGCGCGGGGAAGACAGTGTTTACTAAACGTCTCATGAAATACATGGAGTGCTATGATTGACAAGCCTTTCACACAGATTATCTGGTGTTATTCTAAGCATCAACCCGCCTTGCTCAATGATCTATTATCAAGCTTCTCACGTGTAGAGTATGTGGAGGGAATTCATGCTGACCTTACAACAATGATTAACGGGGAAAGTCCTTTCCTGGTTGTGTTTGACGATTTTATGAATCGTTGTGGAACAGATACTGTGAAAGATTTGTCTTTCAAAGGACGTCACGATAATGTGAGTATTATATACTTAAACCAGAATCTATTTCATAAGAACCAGCGCGATATTAGCTTGAACAGTGACTATATCGTAATGTTCAAGAATCCGCGCGATAAAACTCAGTTCACTCCCCCAACGATGTCCGGTTCTTGCAAGAAGCCTTCAAAGATGCCACAAAACGATCTCACGGCTACGTATTTCTTGACTTTACTCAAATCACCCCCTGAACATCAGAGATACCGCACAAACATTCTACCGGATGAGCAGCCTCAGTACATATATGAATCATTGAAGCAGACTTAGATCGACTTAAAAACTCAAACCAGAGCTATCTGCATTCAGTAAGGTATCTGACGTGATGCTGAACAGAACAATCATAGTAGAATGACGCAGCGAGTCAAGAACAACCTTCCTCTCCTCAAAGCACTGAACCACTGCAACGCAAATCAACAGAGGCAACTGCTAAAGGTAGCCCAACCCGAACTTATTAATTGCATTGGTGACTGTTCGCTAAATATCCTTCAGGGTGAAGTGCGTTTGACACCTAGTCAAAAGAAAAGACTCTCTAAAAAGAAGGGCATTTTACGTCAGTTGTCTGATTCGAGGCGTTCTGGAAAATTCAAGAAGAGCGTTCTGGTGAAGCAAGCAGGTGGAGACTTTCTCATTACTCTTTTATGTCCAGTTATTCAAACCCTGGCACAGCTATTACCAATTTAAACGTTCACATCTAGATTAACGACTTGTGTGGAATGGCTACAAAAGCCTAGCGAAAGCATGTTGTGGTGCCTGGGAAAATTTACCAAATGATGATGGATAAGATCGAGACAAATCCTATACTCAACCCTAACAAAGCCGCACTTCTCAACAGTGAACAGATTTGGATAACACCCTGGAAAGGAATCATTTGACTGATGATGTCAAGGTTCGTCAGTTTTCGAATAACTTTCGAAAAATATTTCAAAACCGTCGTGATGTTGCATTGAAACCAAAACCAATAAAAGTATCTTTGATCCGACGTGGAAGAGAATTGAATTCTAGGTCATCCCTGGATAGCAATGGTGGTGCTTCAGAAACTGATCGCACAGTATCTTTTGAAGGCGATGATATTGGGACAAACGCTATAGATTCTCTACCTAAAGCAGTTCAGAGTCAAGGGAAAAGAATCTTAGAATACATCAAGAACCAACCATCGGTTGGTTAATGGGGACCAAATGGAGAATTGACATACAAGGGAAAAGTTGTCCCCGGGTCAAACATAACTGATTTGCTGGTGAATGTTTTAAAGAAAAAACAGACGAGAGGTGATGACTTACCTAGAATTCAAACTTGTGTCTTCTCTAAATTGTTGGTGGACATCAACGTGCCTTTAAATTGGATCAAAAACCCTAGTAGAATAGAAGAGGTGAAAATGTACAAATCCGACTTGCTATCGAGTGGGATACAAAAATCTCCAGGGGGTAAATCCCCTTCCATTGCAAAGAGGACATCTCAGATCACTCCCTTAAGGCCGGGAATCTCACCTAAACTGAAGAAACGAAAACTTGATAGTAAATGGCTTTCCTCGACAAAGCGTTGAATTGCGTCCCAATATTCAATAAATAGATACTGCAATGAGAAATCATCACAATTTTCAATGAACACTGTGATAGGTCTCGTCATGACATTGGATTTCAAGATGCGCTACTTATTAGAGCGTCTTAAGTGTCTTTGTGTATGCTTCTCGACGGACATCACTCTGAGGGAATCTGAGGTAGACGGTATAGAGGAAGACTTAATCCATGGTACCCTGTTTACAAAAGAGTAAGATTTGATTGATTATGTTCAAAAAGTTCCGATCATTGCAGATGTATTTTCGATAGAACAGCACCCGAAAGAAACAAATGTCTAAGGAATTTTCTATAGGTATGGCAGATCAGTTCGATTCTATACTTAACCAAAGCTACTACAGCCCAAAGACTCCTAGTCTGAGTTACAGACTGCGATTCATTCACAAAATAATAGGGTCTGTGTGATTTGCACAGTTCTCTGTCCAGCCACTCTACGAAAACTTTGAGCGGAAGTTTCTGATCGATGCTATCCAAAGATGTCTGACACGCGCTTTGATGATTTCTTTTTCTTCTTTTTCTTTGGAGGAGAGGGCACTCCGGCTCCGTTGGATTTCCGCTTCAGACTGGCTGATTTGGATTTGGAGGTAAGCTTTATTTTCTTCACGGGTCTTGAAACATTCTGTACCATTTCGTTAATATTACTCCGACTCCTATTTTTTTAGAGAAGACTCCTATCTTGCCCTTGTGAATAATCTCCACCTGTTCCCAATTCTCAACCTGTCGGAGGAGAGCAATTAACCTGCCCGAGTAAATCATATCTGATAACCTAATCAAACGTATTGAAATGTGTCTGTTGAGAAAAACGCCAATCATGCTGAATGCCTGCTGTCTGATTTGGCTCTGTTCGAACCAGCCTACGTTAAATCTGCTGGCAGCAGTGGACAGTTGGAATAGGTATACCCAATAAGCTCTCTCGATGATTCTGGCGTTGCAGAATTTAGCATCAGTTCACAAACAGATCAGTTCGTGGATTTAGCATCTAGCTTTCTGAAGGTGAAATTGAAGATCGTCAACGGAGATGGATCTCCATTACCTGTAGCCACCAAAGTGGCTTTCATCAATCAACCTATGTCCTCTATTTGGTCTCAATTAGACTGCTATGTGGGTGATAAGCTGATATCCGGATCCAGTCGAATGTACGGACACCAGGATCAATGGATGTGGCTGACCCTGAAGCTGAAAACCTTGGTCTCAAGGAGCGTTTTGAATTCTCTAAAGGTAGTCAAACCTTTCAGATAACTGGTCGTCCGCATCACGAAATATTTCACCAAGCCCGCCTACTTCCTAATGGTCTTACAGTACGCTTAATACTTCACAAACAGAAAGACGCTTTCGCTTTGATGAGCTCCGAAGTCAACCCCGATTTTACAATAAAGCTTAGAGAGGTGATCTTATGCGTTCAAAAAGCAACCCTGATGCTTAGTCATTTTCTGTCTATTCAAAAACAACTTATGAACAAGAAAGCTTTATTTCCAATGAATAGAACAACCATGAAAATTTTTCAATTCCAGCAAGCAAGCTAGTGTCAATTGGGACCACGCCATTGTCGGTCAAATAACAAGTAGAATTTTTATCGGGCTTGTTGATAATACAGCTTACGGCGGGTCCTATAAGCTCAACCCTTACAACTTCAAGCATTTCAACGTGTCAAGCATTGGGGTATAAGTTAACGGAGAATCAAAACAACAAAAGCCTATGACCTTGAATTTTAACAACGGAGACATTTTGAGTGGCTATCGTTCAATTTTCACAATTACATCAAGGATTGATACCGACACAGGGGTTTCTATTTCAAGAGTGGGCTACAGCAAAGGTTACACACTCTACGGATTTCCCTTGGATCCTACTCCCTGTGACAGAGGTCAACAGCAGCCTGTGACTAGAGGAGATTTGAGAATTGCTCTAGAATTTGGATTAGCAACTCCAAACGCTATAACGGTGATCTTATATGCAGAATTTCATAATCTTCTAACGGTAGACAAGTCAAGACACGTTCTTTTGGATTACTAGACAATCAGTTAATTGTCGGTACATGCTCTTATAGAAAATATAAAGCTAAATCATTGTCGGTATGAACACAGACGAATTAGAATGCATGATATATTCTAGAGACCCGTTCATGAAACAATCACTTGTAGGCGTATTTGCTAAAGACCTCTTTCTCGAAGAAATTAGAAAACCACAGGAGAAAAAACAATTGAACGGATTATCGCAAATATACGTCGTCAATAGTGACGTCTCGTCGGACTCCGGTACCCATTGTATGTTACTTGCATTAAACTCCAGTCAACGTCATCTAATCTTTTTTGATTCGTTCGGAAGACCCACGACGTATTATGGTTTACATTTACAGCTAAATCGCTTAGCAGAAAAACTAGATTGCTTGGACGGTTTTCAACTGCAATCTCAGACAAGCACATTATGTGGTGAATACGTAGTATGGGCTGGATACCAAATATCACGTGGATGTACATTGATAGAGCTAATAGAACCATTTAGAGTTGATGATACAGCAAGCAACGATGCCTTCGTTCACAGCTTTGTATCACAAGCTTTTCCCGGTCATAGAAGATCAAGACAAAGAGATTTGCGTTTTAAACTTAATCAGGCAGTCAAAGTATTCGAAAAATATTGCAACATTGTATTATAATCATATCACTGTAGCATTGTATCTCTGTTTTTCATATTCATATTTAAAGTAAATGAATAAATCTAGAAAGAAAAAAGAACAAAACTGAGCGTTTCTGTGATTAATCAATTCTAGATCCTAGTAGATCAGACTAGCTTGAACGATACAGAAATTAACTAAGTCAAGAAAATATACCTACATAATCAGTTGGAACAACCTACCTGTCAATCAATAAATCTGATATGAAAAATTTCTCTTCAAATTTTCATACACTGATCAGCAGAGTGCATCGATGATGAGTCTTCCTGGTTCGACTGTTAGCAACTGACAAACTAAGATCAATAGTCTATGACTACAGATTAAATCATCGAAAGGCGTGGTAGGGATACTTGTTCCAGAACTAACGGAAAATAGATTTGAATAAGAAACTGGGGTGAGACCAGACAGGTCTATATACCCACCAATCAGTGGCATTAGAACACTATAGCTCAGCGGGATAACATTATATCAAGTACATGTTTAAATCTAACGGATAACCATCGAGAATAAAGAGACGTGTTTCACATAGTCTCTCCAGGTGGGCATAAAAATTATCTTTATTCCTTATTCAAATTTACCGCTAAAGATCGGAACAAACCAATGAACAATCAGTCATATGAATCTCCACAGGATACTAAAGTGGGTGTAGATAGTCATTTCAACTGTAGTTTTAAAATAGGACTTAATTTGTCATTAGTACCCAGGATATATACGACCTCCACCAATCAAAATGTAGAGAAGACATTGACTCTGCAGGATTTGCTTTATATCAGCGTTTCACTTTTCAATCTGCTTAGAAATAAATGACATACTACATTACGGCGCCAAAATCAATTCGTACACACCTACTTTTGTGTTGGTAAAAAGAGTCAGAAAATATAATTCACAGGCTGCTGCTGAAAATAAAACTATGGATCCAATGGAATATTTTCGAATCACATGCGATTTAAAGCTAGAACGATTGTTAAATGATGTGTAAGTTTTCGCTTTGTTTTAATCACAATTTTAATTATCATTTCACATACTGTGTTAGTACATATGTAAACTATGCATAAACGTGTGTAATTTAAATAATATTAGGACTATGCAGTTTGTTTTGTAGAATGCTGGACAACTATCAGCTGGAAGGTCCTCTCTCAAATTTAGCAAGAATACAAGAATTTGCAATAGAAAGGAGAAGTGAGTGAAAATTATCTTTTGAATGTAATGAGTTTGAACAAAATGCCTGCATATAGCATCGATCATTGTCCCAAATTCTGATCAATGCTTTTGACAATTTTATACGCTGTCTTATGATAATAGTAACACACAAAGAACACAACCAGCTTCAATAACTGTGAACTCTATTATGATCATAAATGTTAACAACTGTGTAATATACAGCAGCGCATGCGTAGAATAAGATTATATATTAGTACTACGTAATTACATATTACGACACCTCCCTTTCTATAAAGTTAAGATAAGTATAAATTGTTTCAAGCTAAATAATCTATGATACTAATAATAATCAACAAGAAAACATTATAATAAATATTAAATTAATCAAGACCATATCGGTTTATTTACTTATTATATCCATAATAATCTGGGCGCTTTGTAGAACGTCCACTTCTCCTTTCCGGAGGATTTTCATTTACGATCGGATTATTTGCTACGATCGGATTATCAGATTCATCTTCGTCATCTAATTCAAGACTAATAACATTATTATCATCGTGATCAGAAATTGGTATAAATTGTAAATGACGTCTATTACGTATATATTCCGAACCATCCGTCGTTTTAACTGTATACGATCTTCTATCATAATTACAATGAATAATTTTGCCAATTTTTTTTCGACCTTTTTCATGATCCAATTTAACTCTGACATCGTCATTAATTTTTAATTGTGGTAAATCTTTTGTTCCATGACGTTTATCATAATAAGTTATATTCTTTCTTTTAGACTCATTATCTTTTCTTCTAATATCTTTGTCATTTGGATTGACAGGCATCAAATTTCTATTAATTGATGGTAACTTATTCTGTAATTGCCGACCCATTAGCGCAATTGATGGGCTAACTCCAGTTGCTGAATGCGGAGTTGCACGGTATAGTAGTAATGCAATATTTACGTCATCATTATCTAATATTTTCTTTGCTGTTTGGACTGATCTTTCAGCTTCCCCGTTTGCTTGTGGGTTATATGGCGCTGAAGGATTGTGCCAAAATCCATAGTTGGTTTCAAACTCTTCAAATTCATCCGATGAAAATTGAGGTCCATTGTCACTTACAACTTCATCAGGAATTCCATGTATGGCGAAGATAGATTTTAATGCTGCAACCACATTGGCTGTACGAGTGGCTGTTAATTGTTTAAGTTCAATCCATCGCGAGTAATAATCAGCTACAACAACATATGTCTTTTTATTCCATTCAAATAAATCTGTACCGATTTTCTCCCACGGTCTGGAAGGTAAAGGAGTAGGATTTACTGGCTCTTCTGACTCGGTCGTTTCTGTTGGCACTTCTTACATCTTGTAACAGTGTCATTAATATCGTTTGAAATACCTGGCCACCACACCGTGTTTTTAGCATTATTTCTACATTTAGTAATCCCTAAATGACCTTCATGCAATTTTTCTAAAATGTAGTTTTTACTATCATGTGGAATAACTACTCTATTTTGGTATATTAACAAACCGTCTGATATACTGAGCTCTCCTTTGGCTAAAGCATACGGTTTTAAATCATTATTAATATTTTCGGTTAAAGGCCAGTTAGTATTAATATAATAAATCACTTTCTGTAATACTTGATCCTTCGCTGTCTCCTCCCTTAAACTTGATAATCTTTTAGAACTAATGGGTAAGGAAGACATTACGTAATCAACATATGCTTCCACCTCCAATGCTTGTGATTTTTCAATATCTGATGGTATAATTATACTTCTCGATAAAGCATCGGCAATAACTAATTCTTTTCCAGGTACATGACGGACTCTAGGATTAAATCTCATTAACCTCATTAACAATCTTTGGCAACGTATAGGGCATTTATCTAAATCTTTCGTAATCATCAAGGGTACTAAAGGTTTGTGATCCGTTAATAGTTCGAAATCGTTTAAACCAATTAAATACTTGGAAAATTTCTCACATGCCCAAACACTAGCAAGACACTCCTTCTCAATTTGTGAGTATCTCTTCTCAGCATCTGTTAACCTTCTTGAACAGAATGCAACAGGCATTAGACCATCGTCGTGTCTTTGTAGAAGTACTCCACCAAGACCGTAAGAACTGGCATCTGCACTAACAATGATATCTTTGTGAACATCATAGTATTGTAATGATGGAAGTTTTAATATTAAATCCTTTACTTTAGCAAACGCTTCATTTTGCACTGGTCCCCAGTACCAGCTAATATTTTTCTTCAGTAAATCACTTAACGGCGACAATACACTGGACAACTCTGGTATAAATCTTGCTAAATAATTAAACATACCAAGCACAGTTCTTAATTCAGATACACATGTTGGTATTGGTGGATCTCTTAAAGTTTGTAATTTATTTGGGTGCGGCTTAATTCCTGCCCCACTTATTAAATGTCCAAAATAAACGATTTCTGATTTATTTATTTGACATTTTTCACGATTTAATTTTAAATGTGATATTCGGACACGCTCATAAACAGCTTCTAAATGTTCATCGTGCTCTTTTTGTGTTTTGCCATATACAATTATGTCATCCATTATTACATCACATCCTGGTAACCCCTCTAGCAACGCTTGCATTTTCTTTTGAAATATTTCAGGGGCGCTAGTAATACCCATTGGAATACGTTTAAAACAATAACGACCAAATGGAGTTATAAAAGTAGTTAATAGTTTACTCTTATTATCTAGCGGAATTTGATAATATCCACCTGATGCATCTAGGGCTGTAAAATGTCTTGCATCAACTAATTTAGGAGTAATATCATCTAAATTAGGTAGCATTAAATGTTCTCTTTTAACATTTGAATTTAGATGTTTATAGTCAACACAAATTCTTACCATTCCTACTTGATATTCCTACTGATTGGTGCGCTCCAATGGTTCCTGTTAAGAAAAAGAATGGAATGGTAAGAATTTAGATGTTTATAGTCAACACAAATTCTTACCATTCCATTCTTTTTCTTAACAGGAACCATTGGAGCGCACCAATCAGTAGGAATATCAACTTTTTCAATAATACCATTGTTTTCCATTCTATTGATTTCGTCTTTAACCATCTCCATTAACGGAAATGCAATTCTCCTTGGCGTAGCCAAACAATATGGTTCTATATTTGCTTTTAATACAATGTTTACAGGAGCAGTATCCATTAAACCATGGCTATCAAATATTTCTGTTTCGTCTAATCGTGCAATTAATCCCAAATTTATACATGCTTCTCGGCTTAGTAAATTATTCTTGGGACCATCACATACGTAAATTTTTACTTGCGATCTCCTGCCATTTTTATGTAAAGTGGTAGTAAATAAGCCTTTTACAGATACATCTCCCCCTGGTGACGTTAACTTCATCTTAGATTGTGATAATGTTGGTTTCACTTTTAACAAATCAAATGAACTTTTACTCATGATAGTTACATCTGCTCCAGTATCGATTTTGAATTTAACATTTGTCTTTGAAATTTCTAATTGTACTGTCCATCTCTCAATATCTGCTTTCGCAAATAATGCATCAAGAAATAGGGTACCACTATCATTATCACTACTGTCATTATCTGTAGCTACTTCTCTTATATTAGTAGATCTACATTTACTGGCAAAATGTCCTGTATTTTTACATTTATGACACGTCTTACCATATGCTGGACAACGCCCTTTTTCGTGATTTCTACCACAGCGACCACAATCTCCAGTATTCGCTTTTGAGTTTTTCGATTGTTTTCCATTGTTTTCCGTTGTTTTCCATTGTTGTCTATTGTTCTGAAATCTCTTTCCTTTGTTTTTCTTATATTTAACCTCTTGTAGATCATTTTCACTTGAACTAGCTTTATTTTGTTCTTTCATCTGAAGTTTTACCATTTCTGATTGACGAGCGATTGTGATTGCTTTAGACAATGTTAAATCAGCAGTCAATTGCAACTTTTGTCTCACTTGAGCATCACGCAATCTAATCACTACTCTATCTCTAACTTGTTCATCTGCGTCAAGATATTTACAATGCTGTATTAGCTTTTGTAATTCTCGCACGTATTCTTCAACCGTTTCGTTTTCCAATTGAGTACGAGTTTGAAAACTTGCTCTCTCGTGTATAAGATTTCTTTTAGGTAGAAAATATTCTGTAAATTTTCTTGTCACTGTTTCAAAGTTATTGTCACTTTCTCTCAGTGTTTCAAATGTACCATCCGATTTTGCTATACGTTTGGTATCCCATGTAAATGTTTTCAGGATTTTTACGGCATCTTTTGTACCCATACAGTATAGGAGCGCATCTCTCTGACTCTCTCCTTCGGCTTTGTGTAGCTCTGTTGCTCTCCTAAAACATCTAAAATCTTCAAGCCAATCCTCCCAATGTTCGGCTTTGAAGTCAAACTTCTCTGGTTGTGTGTATTTAGCCATTCTTATGTAGGCAATTTGACGTAATCAATTATTGATCAGCGAACTAACTTAGTCAATCTTGTAATTATAATAATTTAAACATCTGACACCATGTCTTATGATAATAGTAACACCAAAGAACACAACCAGCTTCAATAACTGTGAACTCTATTATGATCATAAATGTTAACAACTGTGTAATATACAGCAGCGCATGCGTAGAATAAGATTATATATTAGTACTACGTAATTACATATTACGACATACGCAGAACGAAATACACCCTACGAAGATGATGATGACGGTTATGAAGAGGAGGAGGTCACTATGGCGAATGTGGTACATAAAACGATAAAATGTAGAAAACTGATGGAAGAAAACCAAAAAGAAATAAAAAAAATATGAAGGAAAAACTCGATAGTGACATGAAATTGATCCTTCACAGTATAAAAAACAACCGGGAGGAGGTATATCATATGTGGTTGGCAAGCCTAAAGCTCAGAGACGGGGAGAAAAATATTGACTTGCCCCCCTCGTTAAAAAGGGGGAATTCGTCATTGGATGAGGGCGGTACGCTACAAAAGAGCTAAGATGGAAGGCGAAGCAAAGTATAACACAATGTTTGAAGAGAACGATAAGAATGAGAAAGAGAATGATAATAGTGAACTGTAAATGTTGATTGATTATAATCAATACAAATTGATTAAAAGAAATTTTAAAAAAATTAATAAACACAACTGAGAAATACAAAATAAACTAATCGGATTTACATACGTCACTGAGCGATTTCTGTACAAGTTTTTTCTTCAAAAGTTCTTTTGTCATGGAAATCCAGTCAGGGTCCTGTAGTAATTCCTCTTGGGTCATATAATCCAATTTCGTATTCACACTCGCAGGGGTTAGAGATCTAATGATTTCAAATATCTTTTCGCTTGCTCTATCGATACTACTGAAGTTAATTTCATGAATAGATGATCAATCTCTGACTAAGCGATTGACACACACATCCTTCGCAATTATCCAAAACAGCATTTTGAAAATGTTCAGACATTAACTCCGCAAAGATCTTACTCATTTCTACTTTTCTTTCCTTGTGTGATAACAACAACATCTGAGAACTGTCGGTAATCATCTCGACGGTGAATTTACCAGCTTGTTTGGTTTCTATCAGCTTTGGAAGGACCATATTTAGACTTCTGGGTGCCGTCTTGACGAGTGGTATTGCTTTGATTGTCTCTTCACGTTGTTGGAAAGATCGCTGCAAATGACTCAAAAACAATATCAATTCTTTCAGCTTCGTCGAAGGATAGACTACTGCTTTTGCAGTCAATTCTTTTCCTAGGTCAATCGATTGTGAAAACATCACTGCGTAATCACCGATAACGTTTTAATTGAGTGGATGGGCAGTGACGTGAAAGCTAGCCATTACGTCTTTACTTTATAATCGAAGGGTTTCTAAACATTCTTCAACTACTTGCTTTTCACTCACAGAAGGCACTCGCTTAGCTCTAAGTCTTTCACTGCAGGTTCTTTCTTTACCACCTTACCACGTTTTGAGGCTTTAGCTGAAGACCCCATTAATTCAGACACTAGTACCACCTGTTCAATCCAATGCCAGGTTGAAGTTGATGCGACGTACGTTCCGATTAAGATACAAAAGCCAAATGATCTTGAAAACACTCTGCAAGAGCAAATACACAAACATCATCTTTAAAATAAAATCGTCTGTGTTATTTACAGAATGAAACAACGCAAACTACAAATGAACTCAATTTCCATTGATCCTAAGGCCTGGATTATACAGCGCGCTTTCGAGCGTGCCGTGCTTTCGTTTACAATAAATTGAAAGTTTCATGAGCATGGCGCGCTCCAAATCGAAAGCTCGCCTTGGTGGAGCGCCCTTTCACCTGAAGGCGAACTTTCATTTGACATTCCAAGGTTTCCTCTTACCATATTTGGGAAACCCGGGGGTCACTGCTACAAAAATATTCATCAGCCTCTTTTTTTCAACTTTCTCCGCTATTGCCAAGATTGTTGCCTAGCTACGACAAATTTAAAATGGTAGTTCCACAATGAAATGTAATTAACACTTGATTTTCTCTCATAATTGACATCATACGATGTGGAAGGTAACATAGAATGTTCTAGAATGTTCAGCGGAAACGAAATATCTCGTGATCAGGCTACTTTGGAGGGAAAGTTGCACATTTATTCAGATTTTGGCGCTAAGCGATTACTTCTTTGCTGCCCTTCGTTGTGTCCACATCTTTTTTCATTAGTCATCAATACACAGTAGCATGATGTCGACTTTCGTAGATAACTTCTGTGGTGGCTGCAATATTGGAACAGGCTTTATTTGCATTAATTGTCTTGCATCAACCTGTCTAAGTTGTTCAACTCCTGAGCCAGATGAAGAAACAATAGGCTATGAAGTTGATAAATCGACTTGCTATTCTAGAGATTGCTTGGATGAATGCAGCGAACCAAGGTATGCATAATATGGTTTAACGCCATATATATTTATTATCACAGAGCAAGATCTGATATTAAAAGTTCAGATTTAACTACAGGTGCCTGCTTTTGATCAAAATATCGCATACTTGAAGGGCTTGAAAATGATGAAAAACCGGTGTCTCATTTATGCAAAAAAATCTAACCTTGTGCTATTAAATAACGGAATATAATGAACCAGGTAGACAATCATTGACGTAGCCCATATATTGTTTCTAGACTTGAATTAAAATGTTGCTGCATAAATATCTCTGAATACAGAATATTTGATTATATTGATGGATTACACGTTAGGTAACATAAATGGAAAATACAGTTCAAGAACGTCTATGAAATCAATTTATGTTTAATTATTCTATTCTAATGGGCCTATTTGTCAAACTCATGATAGATCAGATGATTACAGTGATAGTGACAATGACGATGAAGAATCATCTGGGAGATTATGGAAGAAGTCTATTTTACAAGATTTGGTAGACATCATCGTCGGAGACGAAGATGCAAAAAAGCACTCATCTTCACCAACAATAAAGCACAGAAAAACGGGTCTGTCTATAAAAGAGTTTTAAGCAAGCTTGCAGAGAGACGCTCAGAAAAGAACCTACCAGAATGTAACGTAACTGTAAATCAAACAAGGAATAAATTTAAAATGCTAATTTCCATCTGTAAAGAGATTGCTCTGACAATCAAAACGAAGTCGGGGATTGCAAAAATCAAGACAGATCGAAAATATGGCAAGTGGTTCGATCTATTATTTCCCTTGGTTAAATCACGAGATTGGGCGCAACCAGAACAAGCCATAGAGCCTTATGCCATGTTTGGACAAACACCATCACAGTCTTCGGCATCAGCCTCTATTTCGTCGTCATCTTCAGAGTCGACATCCTTTTCTGAGTCATTTTCACCTTCACAAGGATCTGAAATGGAAAATGACAGTCAACAGAATGAGCAAAGTAGTATCCAAGCACCTAACACCCCACGATTTGCGCCAACTAGAGGGAGGAAAAGAAGAGGACATTAAATGACAGAGTTGATGATACATACAAGGTTATGAAATACATCCTGAAAGACGACAATATCAATTATAAATTGATTGAGTATCAATCAAGAACAATCAAAAACAATCATCAACTCATGCATCAATCAATACTAGAGATAGCCAAACATATCAAACTCAAATGCCTTCTAATAAGGGGGTTACATTTAAAAGGGGCATATCATATTCATAAGAGCAGACACATTGAGTATTAGGTGGCTATAATAACTGCCTTGATTTTCTACAAATATTAATATTGAAGTAGTTGGAACAACCAAAAGTTATTTAAAATTCAAACCATTTAATTTAACATAACAAGAATAAAACCGAATCAAATAAACTAAAAGGGGGAGATAAACTTTGAACAATCAAACCAATTATTCTAATCTGCCTTCATGTTCCAGATAAGCAGTTCGCTCATCCCAAAACTTGTTCATAAAATAATTCTTGATGTCGGTTAAACTTTTACAGCTGGCCTGAGTGTACATTTCACTGCTTGTCATATCCAAGGAGTTCAATCTCAGCTTGGCTTTGTTGACCCTCTCTCATACCATTGACCATGTCAAGAGATTGAGGTAGCTGGTCATCTTTCTCTATACATATATTGTACATAACCATACAAGCCAGTGTGGACATCTTGACTTGGAAGTGGCCACCTTCATTTTTTTTTACCCAATACACGTCAGCGGCCTTTCAACCTGCCAAAAGCACCCTCGACAACCATTCTAGATCTGGACAATCGATAATTGAAATATCTTTCTTTCCGGGACAACTTAGCATTTGTAAATGGTTTTAATATACATCCATTCATGGCAAAGGCAGAATCTGCCAAAATCATTGGTGGTATTTCATGACCTCCTTCTTTGTGATATAGATTTGGAATGATGGTGCCAGCTTTCAATTTTTCCCATAACGAAGTTGACTGAAATATTATGGAGTCGTGGTTATTTCCAGCACAACCACAACTTCCCCACACAAGTCGATACCTGGAGGGCTGGAGTCGACCAAGGCCATCAATACTATTGAATAAAAGTTCTTAAAATTGTGGTATTCCTTGGCCGACTCTGCGCCGCCAGGGAGGCATTTTATTGGGATATGACATCCATCAAGGGCAGACCAAGCACAGAGGAATTGACAATCATGCTCCATCGAAGGCATGGCCTCTTTCAGCCTGTTTTGCTCCATCGAAGACATGGCCTCTTTCAGCCTGTTTTCATTAGATGGAAACAAAGAGTCAACATTTTCTGTCCATAGAGCAGTAGAATATTGAGCCTTGCTCGACGACTAGCAGCAAGAAGTGACTTGAGACATAATAATTTTTTAGAACAGCCTGCCATCTTTATAATTCACGCAGGAATGAAATCAATACTTCATTACTTCATGTAATCCACATGAAATTTCAACGCCCCTTCTTGACGACGGCTCGCTGTATAACTGGACATTTTGAAAGAGCGCTCGAAAGCACAGCACGCTCGAAAGCACGCTGTATAATCCAGACCTAAATCAGATCTTATAACTCGTCTATGGTGGCCCATCGTCTTCATTGAAATGTTTTTTAAAAAATAAAATAAAAAATATACAATTTTTCATCGATAAATTAAGCTCGAAAATAAAAATGACTTTAAATAACAACTTATGAAATTAAAATCGCATGTCGACGTTTCAAAAGTTCAATGCGGCCCAGCATATTCATAGACCATCACGCATTTCGGCGTTGCCATGATAACTGCCTCGTACAGAGTTCGTGTGGAGGAGGGGTATATCTTTTCAACATGGCTACCGCAAGTTCTGCCACGATGATAGCTTGCAGCCGAACAAATGATTGGCAAACTGACACAGCACTTGAAGAATACTTATGTGAGCTTGTATTGAAAAACTATAATAGATCAGAAGCTCTTGATTTTGTCGAAAAGAAGTTTCCTATGTATGCTTGGAGTCTTGGGAGTTTTGATCGAAGACGGCGATTTTTTGACATCAAGTACATTGACTACTCCATCGATGTAGACACTGTAATCAAAGTCTTTAAAGAGGAAAATAAAGGACCAGATATGTTACTTGGCTACCGTGCAATGCACAAGAAGTTACGAGAGAAGTATGGCCTTGTTGTCCCTCGAAATCTGGTTTATGACGTTATGGCTAAAGAGGATAGTGATGTACTTGGACGCAGGAGAGTCGTTGGTGGAGCCAAACGCAAGAGAGGAGGCGTCGGTACATTCATTTCACTGGTAAGAGTAATTTGGAATATCCTTTCCAGCCACCGATCACTTTTTATTTGAGCAGTGGATAGGTTAAATAATTAACTTGGCACAAGTTATATGATACTATTTATTTGATTTCAATTTCAAATGTATTCTAGGGATCGAATCATACTTATTCAGCCGACGGTCACGATAAGCTGATGGGATTTCAAAAGGACACTTTTCCTCTAGCTGTTTACGGATTTCATGACGTATTCAGTAATAAAATTCTTCTTCTAAAGTTATGGACCTCAAATTCAGACCCACAGATGATCGGGAGATGGTATCTGAATATGATTAGTGAATCTGGAGGTAAGTATCTGCGTGAGTATAAAGAAGCGTTAATACGATATTTTTATATCGAAGAGTACTGGAATTGATATCTGGACCAATTTCAAGCAACATTATTTACTGATTATCTACAGTATAGCCATAATAATCTGATAGGTGTGACATTTTTCACATTACTTTTTTTACATTTGCTCTACCTTAATTATAGTTACTAGTCAAAGACTACGACTTGACAAGGGGTCTGAGACAGGAACAACGGCAACAATGCATGGATTCCTTCATGGTCGAAAAATCCTGAGGTGAATATCGATCAAACTGTTTTCTATGGGCCATCCACCTCCAACAAGGTATGTGAAACAGCATCAGTACACAGTATAAATTATACTCATGATTTGCAATGTAATTTTGAAATATTATTTTACTTGCAGATAGAAAGATGGTGGAGAGAGCTTCATGAGAGATTTCCTATTTTCGCAAATACGGTCAAACCTGTTACAGCAGCCACCTGTCTATAGTGGTCACTCTTGCAATGTCTAAATTAATATTTTCTATTGAATCAAACCTATATATAAAGGCCACCTGCACCCACTTGCATACATAATGGTCAATTTATCTACCTCTCGTAGATGGCTGTTATATCCCATGCGAAAAACGTTCATGAGTTCATGAACTTGAAATTGCCCAAAAGTTCATGAACTGTTCATGGACCCACAAATTTTATGAACTGATGGATTTTTTTCGCACGGGATACAGGTTTCAATGATCCTGTGTTTTTATTCGAGGATCTCATCTATTAAGTATATATGTTGCTATAGGACTTGAAGTACTTGAAGATGATGTTGCTGAATTAGAGTCCCTTTCTGGTGTGGTAAGCTACAAAGATTTCCTGTCTGAAGCAGTTCGTCGTAAATGTGAGGGATTAGTGGAGGATGTTGGTAATATCCCTGCTACTGAAGCTGCAAACATTTATGTGCTGTTGAAAAGTTCATACATTCCTGATGACTAAAATCACACTGTGTATCATGTAGTCAAATTTTTTTTATTAGTAGGATTTGTCAAAACATTTGTCAATAAAGTATTGCAAATATGTAATCTCAAAATAAATATGTAATCAATGAACAAATATAATATAATGTAATACAGTTAATCATTTAAGGTAAAATAGCTAAAGATCATCTAAATCAAAAAAATCCAACATAAGAAAAAAAAAATACAAAAAAGCATTGTATTCTTCTAGAGCATATCAAGCAATGTTATGGATCTGACAACACTTCATTCGATTTGATAACATGCGTCAGGGATTTTAATCCCCAAATTTTGCAGTACTTGTTGCATCTCTGAATTTTAGAAAAGGCATCTATACCGACCTGCCCTAAATTGCCGCAGCAGAACATCACCTCCATGGTGCCTGTCGCACATAAATCTTTGGTGGCAAATTCTGGATCACACAATACATACCCACAACCTTGGATGTCCAAAACCATCAGTTGTCCATTTGTGATGTCATGGGTAAAATGGATGAAGGTGTGAGATTTCTATCTTAGAGTTATCAAAGCCTCTCCCGAATAATTGCTTAAATCCCTAAAATATCCATCATTATTTACATATTTCAAAAATTGTCCAGGAATATATTTCTCCAAATGAACAAAATGTCCATTTAATACACCAAGGTATACTTTATTATACATAAAGACATTCCCAAATTGAGCTGGGATTGCATTTTTCATTTTTTCTGCCATATAGCGGGCAACTTCATGCATTTGCACTTGTTTTCTGGAGTGGCTTTCTTCTTCCAACTGTCAACTTTCTTTTATTATCTCAAGTGCCTTCTCTTTATATTTCTTCAGTACCCATTTCTTGGTTCCTGAGTACGCCATAAAGGCGTTACGGAATGCTCCTGATGCAAATTGTTCATCTGCAAGCTGTAGCTTCATGTCTGGCAGTTTCACCTATTCTTGGATATTAATGTTGAATTCTTCTACTTTCAAGTCAATGTTTCTCGAAGCTAATGGTGTTATCAGTTTTCCAGCTTTGAAGAGCGCTGCTAAAGAGATTGAAGGTCTGAGTTCCTCTTCCTCTGCATTATTTGACAACGGTGCAGGTATAATTACAGGCGCAGCTCGTGCTGGTATCTGAAATACGCTTTTGGATCTTGACATTCTTGATATATTTGAAATCCCAGAGGAAGGTACCATTTCCTTACTTTCCATTGTTAACCGTATGAGATACACCTAAAATAGTCATTAAAACCTGTATATAATAGCCAACAACAAGGTAGAGAAATTGACCAATACATGCAGGTGGCCTTTATACACAGGGGTGATTCAACAGAAACTACTGTTTTGGACATTGCAAGAGTGACCAATATATGCAATTGTCTGCTGTCAAGATATGACCGCTATAACAGGTCACAAGCGGTTATACTGCATCCATTTCAAGGCTTATGAAGGTGTGCATGAGCCTCACTGCAATACTTTACTGCTTATATTTCAGAGGAGATCAAGGTGTCAGTACAAATTATTTAGAAGTCTTCAGAAATCAGATCGAGTGGTTTGGCAGTCTTTCTGTTAAGCTGTAATATCATCTTCCAAAATATGGGGGTGCAGCACTTAAGCACAAAGTGAATTGTTCACTGCCATGGCTTAACTCATTTTTACATACAGTATATACATTCAACATCATATCCTATTCATCATTGTTAATATCAATGTACCCTCATCTTGTCTTTTCGGTATGGTATTTGATAAATATTGGATCAAGATGGGCCTTTATTAGACACCAATACATCTATCGTTATGTGTGGCACTTTAAAATGTTTGCCGCATGCTTTTTTTATGTTTTCCAATGTCAATTCTGGATATTGAAAATTTACAAATTCTCGTGTCTTTAGGGGCCGATAAGCCTGCTTACTGTCAGGATCAGAGGATAGCTTCTGAACCATGATTTCTGTTGGTGCGGAACCTTTGGCTACCATCCTGCCTTTCAATTTTTTTAGTTTCATTTGGTCACGAACTTCATTCCAATTTATCGGTCTATTCTGAGACGCCATGTTGAAAAGAGATGCCCTTCCTCCACACGAACTCTGTATGAGGCAGTTATCATGACAACGCCGATATGCGTGATGGTCTATGAATATGGTGGGCCGCATTGAACTTTTGAAACCTCGATATGCGATTTTAATTTCATAACTCAAATTTTTCATTTCCGACAAATGTAATTAAATTGCTATTTGTTCATCGAATTATCGCATCCATGAAATAAAAGTTGTTATTTAAAGTCATTTTTATTTTCGAGTTTAATTTATCGATGAAAAATCGTATATTTTTTATTTTATTTTTATTTTTTTTAAAACATTTCCAATGAAGACGATGGGCCACCATGCTCGTCGCATCTATTATGTCACCCTTTGTTCCACAATACCCCCTCCCCCTAAATCCCTTTATTCCATTTTAAAACCCCTATCTTCTAGTGATCCACCTCTTGTTCTCAATAACAATCCCTTCTATTGTATCCACTGTCTCACTATATATCTACTGTCGTGATAGCAACGCCGGCACGATATCGAACGCACGGCACGCTCGAAAGCACGCTGTATAATCCAGGCCTAAATCAGATCTTATGACTCGTCGCATCTATTATGTCACCTTTTGTTTTACAGTTCCACCCTTTCAATCTTACAACTCTTACTCTCTCACTATATATCTACTGTCGTGATAGCAAAGCCAGCTATACGAAAATTAAAGACTAGCAATTGAATTGATGATAGAGATTGACTGCTGTACCTTTATTTGAGAAGATAATAGGCTTGACCTCTTTGCACAAAACGATCGAATGAAAGAAAACCGTGTTTAATTGCATTTCATTCCTTCTCCTGAAGCTGCGAAGCATGGGTCAATACATTTCCAGTGGGCGTTCGGGCGAAAGACGTCAAAGTGAAGCAAAAAGCAAAAACGAAAGTACAAGACAAAACTCAATCTTGAAGTTTTTTTCATCATCGAATGGAGAAAAACAAAATGATCGATATCACGCCAAAGTTCAACAAATGCAAAATGAATTCAAAGAAGCAGTAAGTAAACGTAAAATTCTTAGAGATATGAATGTATTTGTATTGGATAATTCATTACGTGAAAGCACATTAGCTAATTAGCATCAGCTAATTAAGAGGACATACAATCGAAAATAAATGGAGAATTTACGAACAGGTAATGATAATGCTGTAATGAATTATATATAAACTCAGATGAATATCTTAAATAATACGTAAAATGGGTTTCGGATTTGGATTGGAATGTTAATAAATTATCTGGAATTCACTGAATGATCTTGAAAACTGCTGAATGATCTTGAAAACTCCTTAATGATCTGGAATATTCTAGAACCAAGGCTGAAAGTGAACCAAGGCTCAAAGAAATCTGAGGTTGAATATTGATTTATTGAATATTTTTCCAAGAGCTCACAAATACAGTATAAAAGGTGAAGTGTTCTTTAAAATGAATGCTCTTCAAAAGGCAAACTGTCTAAAAGGATATCAGAAGCACAGTCCTCACGACTAATGAGTGAATCGTTTCAGTCTTGTTATGACTCATCTTCTCAGAGCTAGAAGGTGCGTGTCAATTTCTTTTGTATTTGCATCAGGCATTCTTTATTATTGTAACGTATAATGACACTTCAGCCTTTTTGTGTAGCCACTAATGTTCTAAATATAAACTATATGATGGCCTTTGCGTCATAAATGTTAATCCATTCGAAGAACCTCAATGTAAGCATGGACCAAGAGATAAATAAACTGGACACTGCAGGCAAGCTCCCCAGCAACGGGAAAGGCTAGTTGTGCCCTGGTGACCTGATCTTACTAAAAAGCTCTTTCGTTGCAAAAATATTTATTTTAGTTCGATCAGTTTTCACCAGGGCGGAGCTAACCTTTTCCCATGGCTGGGGGCTTGCCTCTAGGCCAGAATGCACAACTCTGGCTTTTCATCGACTTAGCGTTCGCTATTCGTTCGCTCCGACTTGGTTATTGAGTCTGTCGGCTACCCGTTAGTTGTTGAACGTCTACACAATCAGCCTGTTTTGAATCTGGGCGCTACTAGCCTTGCAAATTAGATCTAAAAAGTTGATCCTACTACTGGCCCAGCAAGCGACAGCAGCAGAAAAACACAACAAAAACGAGTGAAATCCTTTCAACAGGACATTTCTCGACATTTTTTGAACTGTTGCTTTTCCTCAGCTTGGTGTTGGTTGTAGGTTCCCTTACATTCCAGGTAAATGGCCAGTCAAATGACTTTTCCTTCTTCGTCCAAGATTAGGAAGTCAAATTCCTGATTAGCTGACTCCACTGTACCCAAAGTGTTTTCATCCAAAGGTTTAGCTGGAAGGGTCAGATTTGTCCCATGGAGGACCACAATTTTGCCGTTCAATTGTCCCTTTTTCTTAGGTTTGTTGAAAAGCTTGCCCGGGTTGAGGAAGACGTTTTCTTCCAGCTCATTTCCCTCAATTTGGCCAATTCTTCGTAGAATCGCTTGATCATTTGCTTTTTCTGTTGTCATGTCCTTTCGTCTTTGTATACCTTCAGGGGTGGATGAGACAAACTTTTCGGGAATAAAGGTAATCCCAGTTTTGTCCTTATCCAAAATATTTGGATATTCTTCATTGATCAGCTGTGAAACTTTCTCAACAGCATTGTTCACTGTCTTCCCTCCCTTCATTTTCGTGGAACTAATCTCAGAATTGATATATGTATTTCCATTTGGCTTTTGGTTGTGCTTGGCCCTGATAATCGATCAAGACAATATTTTGGAAATCCTCCATTCCTTCAGGGACTTTTGAAAATTGTGAAATTCTCCTTTTTTAGTCATTGTTGTTTTCATTCCAACATATTGTCTGCTCAAAAGTGTATACACACCCTTATTTGTGATGATTTATCCAATTTTGTCCCCTTTTTAAACGGCGATACTTTTTTGTATCTGTGTTGTACGAAACTTTCTCAAAATCACCAAAATTTTTCATTTTTCTTTGGTCTGATGAAATTTGAAATTTCAGGATATTTAGGCTCGTCAAATCCTTGAACATCCTCCACAATTTTGCTTGAAACTTCTTTAGGATTTGTAATCCAAATGGCGACATTTTCCTTTGCACCTTTGGAAATTGCTGCAACATGATCAATAATTTGTGTTGCTTTCAAAACAAACTGTTTGAGAATTGCAGGAGTTTTCTGGAGGCCTTTTTTGAGACTCTCTCCACCTTTGGCGGCTTGTTCAGGTTTTAATGACTCGTCCTTTGTCTGATCCTTAGCTGGCTTGAACTTTGAGGACTTTTCTTGGCTTGGAACATATATGTGTTTGTCTTGTTCTTTACTTTTATTTGGAGTTAACAATACTTGAACTGATGAGCTGTATATAATGGTTGAGATGCGTCACAAGGGCTCAAGCCTGTTTCAGTGCGACCTTGTTCCGGTGCACTGACCTTGACATGTGGGCAGCAGTCTTCCCAAGTTTTAACATAAAATAACATACCTATGGTATAGCCAATCTTTGTTTAACTTCTACATATATTATGTAAAATATCAACAAACATTAACAGATAGTTCATTTGGAGACTTCAATGGTCAAATAATTTTTTTTTTTTTATTCGTATTTGTAATTGTGATGGAGTGGAAGCAAAAAAGTATTTTCAACCTTCGCACATGCACATCTTAACTATGTATGCCCAGGTGTCTAAAATAGTGACACAAGTATTTTTAATTCACACAAGGTCACACACCATGCATGTACTTGAAGTTCTTCTCCCGATATGAAATGAAAATAAAATGGAAGAAAAAAATTATATCCTCTCTTTGCGACAGTATGTGTGCTGCATGCTCAGTAGAAAGTCAAATTAAAATTTGTCTTTGGCCAAAGAAGAAGAAGAAACACTTTTCAATTCACCATTTTCGTTCGGCCCTTTGAGACTGGCCTTCGGAAAACTTGTTGTTGTTGAAAGAATAGAAGAAAATAGAACATGCAACAAAATTAGCGCCACTGTAAAACTTTTTTTTTATTTTGCAATTGACAAATGTAATTTCAACTTAAGTTATTTGTGTTGTTGTTGTTGTACCACTGCAAGCAAAACTTCTTACTTCTCCTCGTGTCAGCGAAAGGTACAATTTCGTGACCTGGGCCGGGATTCACCAAAGTCTGATAATTACTTATCATCTGATAAGAGATTTTCGACACCTGTTTTAAAGACCTTTCTGTTAATATAAATTTATGAAAGTTGGCAAAGGGGATTGTATAGCCATTCTTTTGAGATTCTATAAACATTATTTTATAACTATCTACCATATTTAGTCAGATGAAAAAATATATATCGCCTGATAAAGTTATCGAACATTGGCGAATTCCGACCCTGGAATCACCAATTATAAGGAAGCTATTTTTATATATTTAAAAATTTATAATCGGTCTATATATTTTTATATTATTAGCAGAAACTGTCAAATTACGAATTGTTGTTGTTTTGAGGGCCTTGAATTTTTTTAATTTTTTAATTTAAAAATGGTGTCCAAATGTTTGTCTGCCCAAGTTATTAATAAATTAGTATAAATAAATAAAAAAAATTGAGGAAAACCGTCACAATTAAAAACCATTACAATTACTAAATCTGTAGACCAATTTGATTGATATTTTAGGCCAAAACAACCACATTACAGTACACCATATTGTTTAATTTTTTTTTCATACGATCACAATATCAATTCAATTTTTATCACTTCATGAAATCTTACAGAAACATAATTCTGGCACACCTATTTTTGGACACTTTTTCTAAATTTCTTTAAAAACGGTCAATATTTAACCGAATATGACATTTATTAAGTTAACCTATATTTTCAGTATAAAAGGGGTTAATCATACCGTAAAGCTAGCATCGTCTTTTTCGTGACATACCTTTCCAGTCATTTACAGTTTATATATACGCACCGTCCACTGTAATATACCTTATACCATCTCTGTAGTGGCTACTTGAAATACGCATTGACGTCTCTCATTTGTGACACCGACATGCTTGCATATGCATGGTCTGAAAGGTTGTTCAATGATGTCGTCAACAAGACTGCAGCTGAAACACATGCTTGAAAATTTAAACTGCTTCTGCTTTGTACTCGCAAAGAAAGCGATGTGTATCGCCCATTATACGAGCTAGCTCAATTAGGTTTTATAATTGCAAGAAAGACAGTTTGAGCATGCATATTTTCATAAACACATGCACATCAGCCAATTTAATGAGCTCATCAGAAAATGCATGGCATGTGAGAAGAGAAATAAAAGCCAGAAGCTTTTTCAAACATTTCGCCTCGTACTTGGTCAAAGAAAAATTACGAAAATGAGCGAGTAGCATGTAGTACAGGATAGGCCGGTGATTACATTATGCAAACTTAGATTTTTGGGCATGTAAAAGAATTTGAATATTTCAATGAAGATAATTATTGAAAGGAGCTGTCCGACTAAATAGAGATAATTATTCAATAGAACTGAATTGGCTATACAATCAGAAAAATATAACATTTAGGGGAAGAGGGGAGATGGAATGAGGATGAGGACTAAAGCAAATTGCATCCTCCTATTTGGTAAGAATATATACACTTAAGGCAATGTATTTTTAACACAATAGCTTATGCCATTTTCATGCCCCCCCCCCCAAATGCACAAAATATAAACATATTCATGTATGTTTATCAACTGAACAAGATTGATGAGAAAGAAAAAGTACAGCATACCCAAAAATCAGGCAATGGAAACTATATGTATAAGTTGAAAGAATTAATTAATTTAAATATTTATCCAGCCACAACTCTGTTTATGTGTCACATATTTTTGGCAAAGGCTAGCAGCCATCATGGAAACAAAAGGTCAACAACACAATGCAAGATGACAAATTAACAAAGAAAAATATGGCTATTTCACGAAAACTGTTCCAAGAAATGGAATCAGCAACAAATAGGATTCTTCATCAACTGATTGAAAGTAGGGCTGCTCTCATTCGGAAAATAAAACAAACTAATTACAGAGTTCTGTCAAATGTGGCACTCTACAACGTGGAAAGTCTTTTGGAGGCAAGAAAAACATCGAGCAAAAGTTATAAGGCAAAATAACAGTGAGTTGTTTCTTCATCTACAAAATCACCAAAAGGCATTATGCGTATATACAAGACAGATTGCCGTTTCATTATTTGTCGTCTGCTGGATGACGTCACAGCAGTGACTCGACGAGTTTACGTCATCGACAGCTGACTGGTCTTTCGCTCTTCTTCTTTGTCTCCTCGAGATTGACAGACGTCAAGTTTTCTGGCTCTACATACGGTTTCCCCTCCATTTCAAAACTTAAGACCCTGAGTCAGTTCCTTACCTGATACGCCTACTAGGAGTCCTCATGACCACGCCCTTATTCGATCGGCTGACTAAATAATAACTTTTTTTTTAACTTAAACAAGCTCAGAACAATTTTACAAAATCGATGGGAAAAAAGTAAAGTGTTCCACCAATTATGGATAATTTTGTATATTCCGGAGATACCATCCCAAACTTCAGAACATGAAATTTAACAATTATTTCTAGCTGTCGTTGGTTTTAAACGGCTAGGTCAAGCCAAATGTTACACTGTTAGAAGTCGAAACCACTTTTGGGAACTTGCCTCAACCCTCTTTATATACGCCCCCCCCCCCCTATTTGTTTTTGAAAAATCACCTGCAGCTGCATATGAGGTAATTTTATAACACATCAAATATTGTTTTGTGTTCCAAAAATGAGTTTGTGTCATTTAACCCTAGATTATTTATTTGGGTATGGACCACTCGTTCCCTAACAGTGTAGTTTAGTATAAAGGACAGACTGATAATGTGATTCTTGTCAAACTAATACATACGTAATCAAGTTACACAATTCTAGAATCGCATACACATAAACACAATGGTCTGTCACAGACTGAGATGCTCTTATAAGGACTTCGCTTATAAGGAATCTCTCGTTATAAGGAACACTTTTCCAGAACCCAAATTGCTGTTTTTAGTATGAAACAACTCCTCTTATAAGGAATATCTGCTTATAAGGAACGCTTTGTCTGGTCCCGGAACGTTCCTTATAACGGGAGAATACTGTAAATGCCTTACTCTCGCAAATGATAAACAAGATTTTTTTTTTGGAAAGTGGTATCAAATAGTAGATAGAAAGATTGGAAGATAACATACACAAATCTTCAGGAAATGTCACATTTTCCATTGGAAATATAGGGAGAAGAATATTGAATGCAAAAAGATATCGACACTCAATGGTATTATTGGTGTAACAGAACACGTTTGATATACGCGATATCACCTCCAAACCCCTTTTTAAAAAGTTCAAAGTTTACTCATGATTGGCCAAATAGTCTAAAATCAGACACATTTAATTTTGCTAATTAATTTTAATTCAATTTTTAACGATTTATTAGGGTCCTCAATGGGTTCATATGGCTGTTTATACTTCCTGACCCTAGTGTATAGCCAATATCACCTCCAAACCCCTTTTTAAATAAGTTCAAAGTTTACTCATGATTGGCCAAATAGGCTAAAATCAGACATATTTAATTTTGCTAATTAATTTTAATTCAATTTTTAACAATAAATTTAACTTCCTCACCTTAGTTTATATTCTTTACAGCATATCAACTCTTGAAATGCATTACTGTTGTTGGGTTCGACAAGTCAGGTCAGTTAATGAAAACCTGCTCATTCAGCCTGTCCTTATTGCGTGCACAAATTAAAAAAAAAACGTAGACAGCTCGGTCAGAGATGGTCTGCTTCCGACTTGTAAACCTGTTTGTAGTCAGACAGTACGATTTAACAATTAATTTATACTGCGAAAGTAGTTTTAGAATGAGATAATCTCGTTGTTGTTTCAGTTTATTTTAAAAATGTATATTTTGTAAAATTTCCTGTCTTAAGTTAATAAATATTTGTTCATATGTATTTGCAGTATTTATGATCCGATTATAAGTTATATGCATTACACATCATCAAACTTTAATTGCACGTCATAGGGCGCCATAATAATTCATAATTGCTACAATATCTCTTTAAAGGAGCAAAAATGACCGGCAGGCGCTACGCACTTAGGATCACGTGCACGCTTATTGTTATAACACCATGTTCATTGTTGACATGAATTTTATTACAAGTTAGGCCTGTGTATAACAATTGTTTCAAAGCGAGACGGTTGAATTAAGCTAAGCATAAATTCAACTTGTGCTCGCAGCGGTCGCCGGTCAATTTTGCCCCTTTAAGATAGACGAACGAGTACGGTATTTTACCGACCAAGCAAGTTAGGTAGGAAATATCATCATAAGTGTAAATGCAAATGTTGATTGGTTGGGTTCTAGAACCACGAAGAGGTGAAAAACATGTTTGCATTTTATTGAATTTTATTGCATTTAGCTCTTCAAGCTTGCATGCAGATAACCTAAACATTTTCATCTAGATTCAATTTTTAAATTTTAGAATAAAACCCACACACAATGTCGTTTAATCCAAGGAATGTTGATTCGCGAATGGAACTACGGAAGTTTAAGGTTTGTTAGAAACTTGGAAAAGAAATTGAAGTTGTTAAAATGTTCAATTGATTTTAGGACATGTATGGATTTCTGGAACCAGTCAGATCAAGTATGGATGATCCCAATATATCCTGGAGAGAGGGAAAACCAGAGTACACGCAAGCAAACCTTGCCTACTTCCAAGGCAAGACACAAAACCATGCAAAAGGTAAGAGTGAAACAGTGGTGCAAAATCAACATAACATATTACTTTGACAGTCTTTGCAAGCTGTAATATTTCCACAGGTCTCATTTTTACTTTAAATTTAATGTTAACTTATACATAAAGTGTAATTAACTTATTACAAACTTTTCTTTAGATATCGTAAAGCTGAAACCAGCAATTCAAGAGTTTATAATATAAACCAAATTAACTTTGTTATATATTTATATAGATTCACTAGAGCTTCTGGTTGAGAATTTGGTGAAAACCTGGGAGATGGAGGCATCCCACAAACTTGATTTTAGTCAATGGACCACAGTGGATCATGATAATTATCAGATTGTGGTGAATGGTAATGATCCATTGGAAGGAAGTGTGGCAAAGGAAATTGGAAACTACAATGCACTCATGGAGCATTGTCCAGCTTATAAGAAATGTAAGAATCACTATAAAGTATGCGTTTTTAAATATTTTGTCCAAGGTATTGGCAATCCAAATATAATATTAGTAGCAGGTAATAGTGAATCGCATGTGATTTTCAGCATTTTTTTTTAATTCCTTTTTTAGATGTAAAATTTAATTTAAAACAACAAAACAAAACAAAAAAAACTTTCGTACGTTTTAAATTAAATTTTACATCTAAAATTGGAATAAAAAGTTTTTAGTTTTTTTTCTGAAAACCACATTACATAATGCCTGAGTAGCAGTCCAGCAATTGTGTAATTTTGATAAACTACTTTGCTTTTGAAGTCAAATCTTATTATATTTAAGGGAAAAAATCCAAATGTTATTGAACAAAAATTTACCCCCAAATAATGTGTTTGTTTTCAGACGGAGATCTCTCGTTTGATGATTCACACTCCTTGTTCCGAAACACATTCAAGCAAGGATTTCCTTGGGAAGTACTCAAGGTTTTGTCAGGACCACCACATGTTGTTTTCACGTGGAGACATTGGGGAATTTTCGACGGGGAATTCAGAGGAAATCAAACTTTGAAAAGTCAGAAAGTTCAGGTGAGAGGACAAACAACTTATGCCACAAAAGCATTTTTTTCATCAATCATATTTAAAACATTCTTCACACAAATTATGTGTTAACAGTTGACATAAATAATTCAACAATAGAAATTAAAAATGCTATGAATACTAAAAAAGAAATATATACATTTTTAGGATAAATCTTGTCCCAAGTCCAGGACAGTGGAAATGTATGGCCTCATCAGGGCAACTCTGAACGACAATTTGAAAATTCAGAAACTGGATGTCTTTTACGATCCAGATACATTTCTCAACGTTCTCGAAGGTTCCGTGCCAAAGGAGAAATGTTCTGGTGCAAAGAGTGTCATTGGAGATATTAGCCAACTGGCCACAGAGAAAGCTGCGAATTCATCCCACTGTTCAAAATAAGCCGCTTCAGTTTCTTCCAATACTTGTACAAATATGTATTGACTAAAATTGCAAACATTTTATTTTTCAAAAGCTGTCGCGAAACAATACTGAAATAAGTAATTAGCAAGTAAAATATTAAAAATATTCAATATTCAACCTCAAAATAAAATTCATTAATTTTTTTTCTTCATAAACTGAGTTTAATACTTTAGGAGATTGCAAGAATAATTAAAATAATTAAGCTTGATTTATACCAAAATCTTAATGAGATTCCTTGTCTGAATATCACTAATAATCACCAGAAGCTGTGTTGTTTTTGGATGTAGTCGTTCTGATGGTGGTGGTGTAGTACTCATTTCGACTGTTCTCGTCGATTGTAAACCCAAGCGTGCACTTTCCCGCTTAGTTCGGTCGAAAATACTAAATTTTCCATATCCGGATGTGACACACAATCACGAAGAAAACCGTTGTGGCCGTCGTGGCAAAAATCGAATAATAATTCCTAACTTTCTGCCTCTCCTAAATAATATGCTTCACTTTTAGTTGCGTAGACTCATCACAGACAAGAAGAATAGTGTCGAACTTATTAATAGTCCAGTGTAGCGCTGCTTTCCACGCCATCTTGGCTTTTTTTCCATCAAGAATTGCAATTTAAAAATTCGATCTAAGCCAATTAGTTCTATACAGTATATAGAGATGTCGCTACAGTATCTAGGTAAACAAGCAGTATTTGGCTTAGATCGACGTCTATTCTTCTTGTTTGTGGACTTATTCTTAAACTTAACCTAGTAAACTATGGGAAAGTCTTAAATTTCATAGGCGGGAATTCGATGTTTATAGAATAGGTTCCAATGTACCGCATATAATTGATGATTGATACTTCGTAAACACAGAGACTTGTGTTGTGTACCCGCTAATTCACCAATTCAAGCACCATAACTGCATCATCACAAAGTACCGGGTGCGTCATAAGTAAGTTTACACTTTTTAAAAGGTTAATTGCTAATTAATTAGCGGACAGACTGTTGAGCTTCGAGTCTCAATCCAAATACTGTGTATGATAGATCATAGATAAAGACACAGATAAAACAAATATATAATATAATCGCGTGTTCTTCGCACCGCATACTTCACATTCTAATTCTAGCATCAATGTCCTACATATTTAATTAAGAGGCTGAGAATCGAAAAGAGGCACAACACTTGCCCCTTCTTCTAAAGTAAATTAAAATTTAATAAATTGTCATATAAGTAAAGTCAATTAATAAGATATAAAAATTTAAATAAAACCTTCACGGTTAAACTAAGTTATTAAAACGGTTCCGTTAATGAATGGTAGGATCTGATGGATCAAAACGAGTTGGAGCTTTCACGATTCGTCCACTGCGTGTTCTTTGAGATGCATCTGAGACGGTTTGCTCACTTGTTCTTAACGGTGTAATCACTTGAGCACGTGCCCGTATTAAATTTCGACCTGATTCAGTGCACACCTCAACGCGGCGAGAAGGGTAGAGACGAATGGTCACCCTATACAGTCTCCAAAACGAGGTCACTATTAAGATTGAAGTCTTTCTATATCTGAAATTCTGAACTTCACTTCTGGAGTCAAATCCGAAATAATATTTGAAAGATCTTGTCGAACTGTCATGGCGATAAAACAGTTTTTCTAACAACTGTCACCAACTTTGACTTTATTTACAATCAAATTTTTATTACATATTTTGCAATTTTTGTAGTGCTACTTTATTGAACCTTGCATCAACATTGTGGATGTTAAGTTTTATATGATGTACAAGTAATTATTTATTTGGAACAATTTTTCACATACTGGAAGCCAAACTTCATCCTCCTTCCTGTCAAGGCCGTTTTCATACCAGCTCAAACATCAAAGCTATGCATTATATATGGTGTTATACGTTTGATAAGTATTCAAGCAATTGTAACAAAATGAACAGTGTTTACATTTCACTTTTGTTTTGAAATATATTGATTCGTGAATAGTGATCCCCACAAAAAAGATGGCGTGTTTAAGTTTTGACATAAATCAAATAAGTATCAAATTATGAATCAGATATTTTCGAGTAAATATGTTAGTTTAATTTTTTCACTATCGATTGTTATTGGAGGGAAGTAAAACCGTGTTTCTATAGGCATTGCCTGTTGTTTGGTCACTTATGACATCCAAATTAAATTTCTTCCGCTTTCTTTTCAAAAAGTTGTGGTAAAATAATGGCGCCAAAAGGCGCGCTTTCTCGAACTGAATGCTCACTCATTATAATAGTTCCTTGCAATCATGGATATGATCCTATAAATTACCTGGGTAGTATAGTAATAAAGCCGAAAACATTATTTGTAGCAATTACAGATAATATCTTGCTATAATAGACTTGAAAATAGTCCAATCTGTAGGCATTAATTGTTACGTCGCTTTCTAAATTCTGTCTTCATAATCAGTCTTACAAATAAATTGAATAATAAATACGTAGCATCAGTACAGCAAAATATCCCATTTTACAAAACTTGAATCCATCGACAACAAAAACAAGTAATCTATTTAATAATTATTCCAAATCAATTGGCGGTATGGTGACAAAATAAAATGAAGGACATTTGTTAAAATTGTGGACCGCCATGCCAGTCAAATAGTTTAGGAAATACAATCCAAAGGGTAGTCTCGTTTTGGAGATGTGACGTCAGAGACTGTATGGGGTGACCATTCGTCTCTACCGGCGAGAAGTGGCTGATTGTACATGTCCACGAATAGGACTATTTATGTCATTAATATTTCTAATCGCAACTCGCTCACCAACGTTTGGCTGAACAAGTGGAGCAATTTTTTTTTGTTGAATCGTGTGCTAATTTCATGACGGCTTTAGCGGTGCGCTGATGACGTTCATTGATAATTTTATTTTCGATCATAGCTGGAATTGGAGTTATGGGTTTACGACCCATTAACGCATGTAATGGAGAAGTTCCTATTGTGCGATGATAAGTAGTACGTAGTATATATAGCGCGCGTCTTAAACGATGTTTGTCATTTAAATGGTCCAAACGATGCCAACGACGCTTGAAAGTGCGATGGAATCGTTCTATCATACCGTTTGATTTTGCATAACGCGGTGCAGAATGTCGAATTCTAACACCCCATGATTTACAGAATGATTTGAAATCATCGGAAGTGAATTGTGGACCATTGTCACTCATGATTTCAAAAGTTGGGCCATGCATTGAAAAAATAGCCTCAAGCGCATCTATAATCTCAGAGGCCTTCTCTTTTCGCAAAGGATATACTTCTGGAAAGCGGGATCCATAGTCCACCACAGACAAAAATGGTTTTCGATCAACGTGGAATATATCTGTGGCAATTGTGTGCCATGGAGGTAGAATTGCTGATGGCTGAAGTTCAAGATCAGGAATTCTTTCTTGAAATTCTTTGCAGCTGTCACAATGATCTAAGGCAGACTTCACATCGCTTGACAATCCCGGCCACCAAACAGAACTTAGTTGGGCAAGTGTAGATTTAACACCGAGATGACTATCATGTGCTAGTTTCACAAGATTTTCACGTAATGATGATGGAATAACAGTTTGATTTCCTCTTAGAAGTATTCTCGGCTCATTTAATACAGTTAAATTGTGTCGTTCTTTAAAATAGCAATCAAATGACTCAGGTAAACCTGACCAGTCATTTGTTTCAATGGCGTTAATGACACGAGACAATGCATTACTATGGGTGGTTTCTTTCGAAACGTCATCTAATGTTACAAATTGATGTTGTTGTATAATGTTTTCATCGTCATCTTCATCATCATAAATATTTATAGCTGCTATTTCATTAATTTCTTGTGTTGATAATAATAATGTACCTGCAGATTCCAAAGTGACAAACGCTACCTGGTTGTACTCTGCTTCTGTTAACTCAGGTGTACTGTCGTGTGCTGGTGACCGCGATAGAGTATCCGGTAATCGGTTCATCGGTTCTTTTGTCGGTTTATAAAGGATCTCGGATCCAAATGGTGCAAGACGTAGCATCATCCGCTGAAGTCGCGGTGGTATAGCATCTAACGGTTTAGTCCATATTGCTTCTAAAGGCTTATGATCAGTCCAAAATTCGCAAGTGCCGCCGATAATAAACTGTCGGAATCGATTTGCTCCGAACACTATTGCTAGCAATTCTCTTTCCATCTGTGAATATTTCTGCTCTGTAGTCGTGAGCGAGCGACTGGCCGTTAACACAGGTCTCCACTCATTATCGTGCAGCTGTAATAATACTGCACCTAAACCATAAGGGTTGCATCGGACAGAATTGCAGTTTCTGCATCTGGTGCATAAAACGACAAAGTTTTAGTTGCAGCACGACGTAAACATTCTTTGACAACAGTCCAAGCGTTATGAACAGCATCAACATTAAATTCGCCTTTCAAAATATCTCTAATTGCTTTGACGTGCGTAGATAAATCAGGCAGAAATTTCTGCATGTAATTAAGCATACCTAGAAGGCGCCGAGCCTCGGTTATGTTATTAGGTGATGACATGTCTAACGCTTCAGTAATTTTAGATGTATCTGGGGATATTCCACTAGCAGATATAGTATGCCCTAAATACATTAATTTATCCTGTGCTATTTTACATTTTGATTTATTTAGTTTAGCACCAATGGTTTTCAAACGAGCCATTACAATAGCTAATCGTTCGTCATGTTCTTTCCGGTCATTACCATACACTAATATGTCATCTATGTAGACACGACAGCCGGATAGATCCGATAAGTGATCTGACATTGTGCGTTGGAAAATCTCGGGTGCCGAACTGACACTGAACGGAAGTCGTAAATAACGATAATTACCGCGATGAGTGGCTATTGTAGTCAACTCAGATGACGCTTCGTCTAATTTTATTTGATTAAACCCTGATTCTAAATCGAGGGTAGAGAATATTGTTGCGCCATGTAAATTTGCGAAAAACGATTCCGCTGTAGGAATAACAAATCGTTCACGACTAATGCACTCATTCAATTTTCTAAAATCGCCGCAAATTCGTGGCTTTCCGTTCTTTCTCCATGCAACTACGATAGGTGATAGCCATTTAGTAGGGCCCGTCACTCGTTCAATAATTTTCATTTCTATCATTCTGTCTAGTTCCTCAGAAACAGGATTATGAAGCCTAAACGCTAATTTTCTGGCTCCTTGAATAACTGGACGACTATTATGTTTAATTGCGATTGTTGCAGCACCAATACTTCCTAACGGCTCAACGGCATTTATTTCTACAGCAAACTCTGTAGGCAGCGATAAAGGCTGACCTCCGAGCTCTAAATAATCGTGATACGCTAACAACGGGCATTTTAAATTATCTATTGTCTTAGCCGCAACAGAAATAGATTTATGCTGTGGTGTTGCAGACAATTTTATTGTACCTTGAGCTGTAACACGAATTGGTTTACTGTTCCAAGGCCTGACATGGACATCTTTGAGGGAAATAAAATCCTTGGAATCTTTTAAATATTCGTTCAAACTTTACAAACAACAAAAAGCACTTGACCGATGTTGGAATATATTATTAGCCTTATTTCATTGTTTTGTTTATGCAGTATTCCTGTACTTCTTTCAAGCCATGGTCTGATGATTATGTAAATTAAACAGTGAATTAATTTCACAGTATTTCCTCTCGCCATTAGCTGTAATCTAATCAGTACTGCTCAGTGAACGAGGAACTGACTTCGCCATATCTTGGTCATTGTAGTTAGGTGAATGGGTAAATGAGTTACTCGATGGATATGTCAATGTGGTGGAACAAATCTATCACATTGGCCAGTGAGTTCAAGTGAAAACAATTGTCTCGGTCTCTTGGGAGTCAGTTTGTATGCAGGGGAAAATAAAGCTGCACAATTTACTTACCGCGCTATAATTACCTGTGATATACAGGAGTAGTAGTAAAGTAAGGCATACATTCTATTTATTAGAATTAAAACTGTAAAGGGTTCAACCGTTCATCAGCGTATCATGGATAGATCTTTGTTATTTATTTGAGTTGTGAAATGGAATTGAACGTTTGTAAATTACTTGCTAATACAATACCTCTAGGAAGATTGTTCCAATGTGAGATGACACTATGAAAGGATTGGTGTTTGATATGACAGCTTGATTTTGGGCAAGTAAAGATATATATTTCAAGTTGCGATATATTTGCATACATAAGTATTTATTCCTATTTAATTAAAATCTACAAGAAAAATGGTGAAATGGCCGGTCTATGCAGAGACATAACAGCAGAGATATTCATTTGAGATGATTTGTGGACAATAGAGACTATGACCAAAAGATAGGCTAGGGAAAAGGGTATTTGATAGCGTGAGTTGATATTTTGGAGTGTGGTAAAAGTGCGGCCAGCGAGTCATATGTGCGAGCCAAAAAAAGATTTATTTTTCAAAACATGCGAGCCATTTCACGATACTTTAATTGATTACTGTCCATCAAGATGTTTGAGATCATCATCAAAATATTTCTTGACTGTTCAAAAAAGTAATTTGAAATCCTTTGGTAACAGAGCAATTTCGGTTGTTGCTCCAATGATGTGGAATAGCCTACCGCAATTATTATTATTATTATTATTATTATTATTATTATTATTATTATTATTATTATTATTATTATTATTATTATTATTATTATTATTATTATTATTATTATTATTATTATTATTATTATTATTATTATTATTATTATTATTATTATTATTATTATTATTATTATTATTATTATTATTATTATTATTATTATTATTATTATTATTATTATTATTATTATTATTATTATTATTATTATTATTATTATTATTATTATTATTATTATTATTATTATTATTATTATTATTATTATTATTATTATTATTATTATTATTAGAATTTTTTTTGAATTAAATGAGTTCATTGGTGTCTTGAAATCTCTAGGACAATTTACACTTATCAAGTCAATTTAATAATAAGAAGAAACATGTATAGGGAAAATTTTCTTTTTGTTCCAGTAAAAGTTCAAAAACTTAATATTTTTGAATCAACAATCTTTCAACAACGACATCAGTAGTCCCAATATTAGTACAGAATTTCCCAAGTTTGATCAGCAATCAATCAATCTGCGTTACAGTTTTTACTCAATAATTCTTTGCACAGATCCTATTGTGACTGTAGTGTTTGGAAATTTTGAATTGATTTATTATTATCTGCAAATTAATTATCTATATATACTAAGTTGTTCCGTTCTCCTGTTATAGTTTCCAATATTAATGCTACTATATACAGTATCCTACAGTGATTGTATACCATTTTGAGTGTATTTATTTTTTACTTGGAACGTTACTAAAACATAAACATGTTTATGCCTACAGATAACTCTCATTATTTAGTAAATTGACTTTTATTAGAGACCTTCTATGGCATGGGCTGCTGGATTATGTAGAAGAATTCTAAAGCTGTTTGATTAACTGTTCATGCACTATATAGCTGTTATATAATATTAAATCTGAATTTGCAACCAAACAATTAAGAACATTTTAAGAACAATTCAGGCTGGCTGAAATTTCTTTTATAAGGAGTTACTTTATTGTTAACAACAAGAGTGGAACTAGGAGGGGTTTATTTACCCCTGACGAGGGGTTTATTTATGATAAATACACAGTTCCCCGGCAATGGTCCCTCTCTGGAGCAACCACTGCTATCCTTAGTGGCACAGAATAAAGATTCTTAAAATAGATGAGATCGTGCTCACAAAAATAACTAATCATGCCTTTACTATAATACATTATTTATTTCGAGACTTAATTCAATAACATCCTATGTGGTCTAACTAGATATCTCGATCGAATTATTAGCACAATAATAAATACAGATTCTATTATAACCATAAATAAAGATGTTATTAAAGTATATTTATACCACATAATAAGTAAAATGGCAGAAGACATCATTCCTAAAGATGCAGGAATAGTTCTCAGACCTTCAGCAAAACCTTGAATTTCAAAAGGTACAAATTTTGAAGCTAATGATCTTGTGAAAAGTTCTTCTAACAGCCATGATAATGAACCAACTAAAATCATAATCCAGTATAATCCATTACTAATTGTATAGCTAGATCCATATGCTGATAATACAGGTAATATCATTGGAACTAGAATTTGAAGTGATGCAATTGTTATTATGGCATAAAAATCATTAAAGTTTGGTAAAATAGCTGTCAAAGTGTTAACAATAAGAAATATACCACCACTCGCAACATACACAACGCTCAAGTCTATTGAATCAAGTTGTAACCATTCAATTGAAATTAAAGGTAGTACACCTTCAAATGAAAATAAGGCTAATGTCCATAAAAACGTTCCAACGTACAAAAGCATTAAATCGAAATTAGACGAAATTAATTTGAAGGCATGCATCGGTGTAAATAAATTACCAGTGTCTCCATCTTCATGTTCGATAACGTTATCATGTAAGTCATAATAAGTTGTTTTCATTAATGGATACTCTGTGTTTTCTCTCCTTTCCATTTGATCATTATCGTAAGCATAAATATCCTCACAGTCATACAAGAAAAAGAATAATAGAATTTGTGAGAAAATAATCATTACAGCGCATACATAACTCGTCACGTTTGTTGGATGAATAAAAAACCAACCATATTCAAAGTTGATGTCCGAGAAGAGGAAGTTTGTAAACGGACCTAAGAGTAATCCAAGAGCAAGCCCTACATTGATCCCTGATAAGGCTCTTGTGACGTCTTCTTTACTGGAAATCCGAGCTACTTCTCCTGTAGCAATTGCCACTATGCCAAACGTTGAACCTCGTAAGCAAACACCAATGAACAAAGTAACTGTCGATAACGGAATGCCGTAAATAATACAGCCAACAAACGATATCAAATTGGCAATGCTGACCCACACTCTTGCTTTTCCATATTGATCTGTTAAGTAACCGAAAATAAGGGAGAAAATCACGCCAGTTGATGGACTAGACACTGTTAGAATTCCTTGCCACAGAGCGATATTTCCTGTTTTGATTTCTTCTAAGTAAAACACAATTTGTGTCATTTGCAAATTGAATTCAAAGCCACCCTGAAAGAATTCGAAAAAGTAAACCATAAAAGTCAGCCATTTCCTGTGCTTGGGATTTCGAATGCAATCCATTTTATTTCTTATAATGTTCTATATTCTCTTCACGATATCATTTGATATAAACTTTATAGTTATGATAATATTTGCAACAACAGAGACAAAGTACTAGAGCAGAATTTATAAATTGACTGAATGGAAGTTTATTACGTATTGTATTTTTCTTATTGTTTGTGCATTAGATTTGTAAGCAGGTTTATAAGCGGTTTATCATCAAAGTCAAGCGAATCAAAAGGCAACTGAACAGATTACAAGAACACATTTCTTGAGATACTTGAATCGAATCGAATATAATAGAAATAGTTATTCGAAGGCCTTTAAACAACTTTAAACGACCAATAATACATGCATGAATCCCGGTTTTATTTTATATGTTAGCTAGACAGATATTTTGTTTTTTTGATTTTTCTAATAAATTTGATTTAATTTTGTGTTTTTAAATACTGTTACTAATATCATTATGTAAGTCGATATATTTGTTTATATCCTTTGCGAAAAGAAATTGATCGTTTTCCAATTTCAGCGGTCTGAATTGACACGTGTGGAATGTATGATTGCTTTAGTGGGTTAAATATGGAGTATGGTGGCCCATTGTTCTCATAGCATATTTAAACAAAAAACGATAGAAACAGAATTAAAATACAAAAAATTGTGGAATAAAAATGAAAATACAATGAAATAATGAAAAAAATAAATAAATAATAAAAAATAAATAAAAATAAAAAAAAATTAAATTAAATTAAATTAAATTAAATTAAATTAAATTAAATTAAATTAAATTAAATTAAATTAAATTAAATTAAATTAAATTAAATTAAATTAAATTAAATTAAATTAAATTAAATTAAATTAAATTAAATTAAAAAAAAAAAAAATAAAAAATAAAATAAAAAAAAAAAAAAATAAAAAAAATAAATAAAAAAATAAAAAAAAAAAAAATAAATAAAAAAAAATAGAAAAAAAAAAAAAAATGAAATAAAATAAAATAAAATAAATTAAATTAAATTAAAAAAAAATAAAAATAAAAAACATAAAAAAAAATAAATAAATTAAAATAAAAAATAAATAAAAATAAATAAATAAAAAAAAATAAATAAAAAAAAATAAATAAAAAAAAAAAAAATAAATAAAAAAAAATAAAAAAAATAAAAAATAAAAAAATAAAAAATAAAAAAATAAAAAATAAAAAAAAATAAAAAACAAAAAAAAATAAAATAAATAAAATAAAAAAACAGACATTGAAAACCGAAACACAACTTCTGTTCTCATTTCAAAATCAAAATCGGTTTTACCACTTCACAGCCCATTGCTCTCATAGCCTGCGGTCACGCAAGCTGCGGACTGTGTGGCTGCGTCCGTCGAGCTTCGTCTATTACCCTCCGTGACAATTTGTGACAATATTAAGGATATGCTTCGATCACTTGACAAATACATACGTCTTTCAAGGACAGAATATATTGCCAGCTGTGGGTCAAGTGTGCCAAAGACAAACCCAGTCGTAGTCAGTAGAATAGTTTAATAATTTATACTCAATCGCTTTGAATGAATGGTTCACAATACTTTAAAGAATAATATCTACAGCAGTGCTCCCGATGTAAAATAGTGTCAAGGCAATGTGCATATAGAAGACGTAGTATAGGCATTATGTCACAATTTATATTATTTAAAAACATACTGATAAACTATAATAACTATTTAGTATGCCTCGGCTATACGACCGATTGACCACACATCCACGCGTAAGGCCGTCTTGCGTGACTACGTCTACGAAGTATACCGCTGCTCTTGAGCGGCGTGCATATTATGCCGCACGCTATGAGAACGATGGGCTGCTAGCAACATTCGAAAATGAAAATGAAAATTAAATGTTACTTAGCAGCCCATCGTTCTCATAGCCCGCGGTACGTTTGGTCAGCGCAAATAGCTGCTCACGGTACAGTTGCTCACGGTTTTATGCAACGTAGCTATGCAGGGATTACTTTTGATTCGAAAGTAATTGGTTACAGTTACTTTTTCCGTTACTTTTTATGAATAAGTCAAAACACATCCAACAGAAGCAATGAGACATATATGAAGTATTCAAATAATATTTCTGTATTTTCATCTGTTAATTAATCAAATGCTCTTGTTGACAATATAAATACGAAAACAGATACCCGACGAATATTCACAGCGAAAGATAATCTCAAGTTACGCGCCATTAGTTCTATTCCAGGCTTGGTTGCTATGACAATTAATTGATCGAACAGACGTATAAGACATGAAACCGTGAAGCGCTCGTTGAATCACTTGAATATTATAAACTCGGAAAAACAGATTGTCAAACAGAATGTCACTTCCCTGAATGTAATTTCCTTGACATCCAAATTCATAACAGGATTTCCTGCAGTTGTAGGGAACTTTTTGTCTGTGTTTTTATTGTTCTTGGATGGTAACAATAAGAACAAAAGATTTTGACTAATTGAAACACAAAAGCGATCGAGAAGCTGCCAATTTTCAGCTATCTTTTGCAAAAAAAGTAACGAAAGAAAGCGAAAATTTTGTGAAAAAGTAGCGAATAATCGTTACTTTACATTCAATCCTAAATGTAACTAGTTACAAGTAGAAGTTACTTTTACAGAAAAGTAACTAGGGCCAAGTAGAAGTTACTTTTACAGAAAAGTAACTAGGGCCAAGTAGAAGTTACTAAAACATTACTATTACCAGTAACGTCGTTACTTTTGTTATCGTTACTAACATCCCTGTCTATAATGCATGTATGTGTTAACTTTGTTATAATTATTGAAGGCTATCATATCCGTTTTTATTATTACGAAGCCTTATTCACTCAAGTGGTTATCATATATGAATACACGCTATCACATGGATTTTTATATAACATGGAACATATTATTGTTAATCAGCTCATAAATCCACACTTGTATTTAACCACGAATGAGCCAACATGCGAAAACAAGGTCACACCTAAAATCATATTTGCTTGAGCATTTGTGTATTTCTCTGTCTCCTCTGCACCATGTACACTGACCCGAATTTGCGCTGACCAAACGTACCGCGGGCTATGAGAACGATGGGCTGCTAAGTAACATTTAATTTTCATTTTCATTTTCGAATGTTGCTAGCAGCCCATCGTTCTCATAGCGTGCGGCATAATATGCACGCCGCTCAAGAGCAGCGGTATACTTCGTAGACGTAGTCACGCAAGACGGCCTTACGCGTGGATGTGTGGTCAATCGGTCGTATAGCCGAGGCATACTAAATAGTTATTATAGTTTATCAGTATGTTTTTAAATAATATAAATTGTGACATAATGCCTATACTACGTCTTCTATATGCACATTGCCTTGACACTATTTTACATCGGGAGCACTGCTGTAGATATTATTCTTTAAAGTATTGTGAACCATTCATTCAAAGCGATTGAGTATAAATTATTAAACTATTCTACTGACTACGACTGGGTTTGTCTTTGGCACACTTGACCCACAGCTGGCAATATATTCTGTCCTTGAAAGACGTATGTATTTGTCAAGTGATCGAAGCATATCCTTAATATTGTCACAAATTGTCACGGAGGGTAATAGACGAAGCTCTACGGACGCAGCCACACAGTCCGCAGCTTGCGTGACCGCATGCTATGAGAGCAATGGGCTGTGAAGGGGTAAAACCGATTTTGATTTTGAAATGAAAACAGAAGTCTTATGAGAACAATGGGCTGTGAAGTGGTAAAACCGATTTTGATTTTGAAATGAAAACAGAAGTTGTGTTTCGGTTTTCAATGTCTGTTTTTTTATTTTATTTTTTATTTATTAATTTAATTTAATTTAATTTAATTTAATTTAATTTAATTTTTTTTTATTTTTATTTATTTTTTTTATTTTTTTATTATTTATTTATTTTTTTCATTATTTCATTGTAATTTCATTTTTATTCCACAATTTTTTGTATTTTAATTCTGTTTCTATCGTTTTTTGTTGAAATATGCTATGAGAACAATGGGCCACCATAATGGAGACTGTGCCTGTGACCGTTCAAATAATCGTTCTAAATGTGGGCCATTTTAGCTGATCGATGTGATGTTATAGCAGTTCTAAGTTCAACAATGTATTTAATTGTGAGCCAGATTAGTTCATTCAATAAATTGTTCATTGTGTCATATTTTTTTCTGCCATCCATCAGGATTGCTGCTCAGTTTTGAACTTGCCTGTACTCTATGCACTCGTGACCATTTGGCCACAAAAATAAAAGTTGGCGAGGCAAGACGGAATTGAAAGGCCAAATGGTAGGTTGAAAACCGCATAGAAATAGTCTACACAATAGTTTAGAAATTCTGGTATCATTAAAAACTATAAACGATGTAGTCACGACCGTAACTTGTCGGTTCATATCGGGGGGGGGCTAAATTTGCCCGACAAAACCTGGACATGTTTAAACTATATTCGGAAATAAAACAACATTGTAAATCGGACTATTTTTATATGCACACTTTTTTGCCATTCCGAGCACTAAAAGAGATATACTTTTTTTTACAGATAAAATAAACAGAATAGAATATATGATGATTAAGGTTAACAACATTGTACAAAACAATCAGTATACTAATACTTGTGCTTAAGATTGATAGATCCTCAATTATATTGCGTACGCATGCTTTTAGACTTTTAACAAGAACGTGAATACAATAGGTCTTATTGGATAATGAAATCAATTAATCAAGTCTATTTATCAAGCTGCTTGGGGACATGTTCATATAGGAACGATATTTGTTTTACTATATTAATAAATCTTCAGTCTTCTATTCTTTAGAAGACTCCATAGAGGGAATATCTTCAAGATCGACATTTCCTATTAAATCTCTCTCAGCGGATAAGAGGATAAGATAAGCAAACTATTCAATCTTTCGTCAGATGTTAATGATCTAAGGTAATTTTTTACTATTTTCATTTTGCCAAATTTCCTCTCATTTTTAGCAACAGTAACAGGAGCTGTGTAGAGTAGTTTATTTTATAATGTACGTAGGCAGTAGGAAACAAATGCTGAAGATCGAATGCTAAATTGTAATATTCTTCGATTTTAGACGGAGGATTGACAGGTTTTGCAACATAGATTTTGAATATCTCCATCAGCAATGAAACAGTCATTATCAAATTACTGTCAATAGACGCGTTTCAAGTAAGAGATTCGACATTTGTTGCTTTCTTGTTCATTCAATTCCCGTTTTAACAGAGCAGGCTCGAGCAAACTTGCCAATAGCTTCTTTTCTAAGCAAATATCAGAATTCTCAGTATACCCACGTATCTGGGAATCCAATACTTCAATCATCGACTTGCGATAAAATTCGAAGAATCCAATGTCTGCAGTAGACTCTTGTAGTTTCTTTTGCGGCTATTGTTAATCATTTTGAATAGATTTATTGAAAGTATATATTATGTATATGAGCAAAATCAAAAATTATGTAAAATATATCATATCATGAGATCAATCTCGAGACAATGAGACAATTGATCAATCGTGAAGCTTGTTCTTGTTACTGAGATTGTTATAGATAGAGAATTCGGTCGTGGCTAGATCAGGGGGTAACTCAAGGACATTTTATGATTTTTTATGGATTCTTTTATTTGTATCAAATTTGGTTTTCAACCGATTTTCAAAATTCTTTTTGCATTTGGTACCTTTGTATATTTACCAAAATATACCATGTATAATTGAAAAATAAAAAGTTACTCAACTTTTAAACTAAGCTTCGTGATAAAACTTTTTGGCTGATTAACATTTGTTGCAAGAATTTTTTATTTTTTTTATTTTATACAAGACAGATTTGTAGTAAATATATTAAGGTACGAGATGCAAAAAGAATTTTGAAAATCGATTGAAAACAGAATTTAATACAATTAAAAGAAGCAATAAAAAGTCATAAAAATATCCTTGAGTTACCCCTGATCTAGCCACGACCAGAGAATTCCCGTTATTTTCTTCTGAGAAAATGGAACAACGTTACATAATTTTGTAGAATATTTATAAAGCCCCGGCCAAATGAAGCCAACATTTTCACAACATTTAATAAAATTTCGCATCAATGTTGTGAAAATGCTGGCTTCATTTGGCCAGCAATTATACAACATCGATGCCTTTTTTTTCTCCGGTCAAAACACAACTTTGAAGGCATTTTTCACCAAGAAATAATTTCCAGATCAAAATAAAAAATTACGCCATTGTTTTTTTCACGACGGGTTCTACTACATATGTAAAGATAGTCTGGGGGTTTATTCCCACTTTAATAAAAAGATCTTTAACATTCATTGTTATTGCGATAGCTATATCTTGTATATTCCCAAAGAAACTATATAAATTACTTTCATATAGACATTAGAAAATAGTTGTACAATAAACACAAATACACCTGTGCAATACTATAATAATCCGATGAAAACGATGAGAAAAGAATGTATATGATTATTTCAATATTTTATAAATCCAGAATAAAAAATGTCAAAAAGAAATCTGATCTATTTCTTTATGATATTATACATACAGCAGTGAGTTGTGTATAGTGCTACTAGATGATACATTTGTATAGCTATTACGTTATTATTAGCAACATCTAAACATGAGAATTTATTCGTTATGAAGGTAGCCAGCAGTTCTGAGTAGAGAAATAGAGCCATCCATGACGCAAACACGACGGTAACCGAGTTGAACCAATCGCTCACCAAACTAAAATTTAATAATTAAACAAATAGTTCACACTTTCCGCTAACTATGTCACTTTTTCTGTGAAATATGGTCACATTTACTGTGAAATATGGTCTCATATCACCACGAGAGACACGTAAGGAGAAAACGTGAAGGCATCAGAAAATCCAAAGTCTTTACGCCTTCGAATTTTCGTAGAAAACCGTCAACACGAAGAAAGAAATCAAATATAACATTCAGGCCATTCGACCACATAATTTTGCATTGAGTGCTTGCAAATATTTTCCAAAAGGTTTTTGGTCAAGCAATTTAGACTAACCTTATTTATACATGGAGTAACGAGTTTCATGATCATCCTAATTCATCCCTCTCTTATCCGGTTTCATTGTTAAACTTTATGAATTCTCCATAGATTCAGAATAAGTTTAAATTTTAGAAAAATGTGCCTGAATGAATTATATTGTTCAAGATCTGTGCCTGCGACCGCCGGTCCCTGTGGTCCCAACATTCTCTACCCCTGTATAACAATCAGAATAATGCTTAGCTAAATGTTTGCTAACTTAAAAAAAATAAATTATTATGCATTGCTGGTGGTATAAAAGAGTAGATCATTGATTTTCTATGATTTACTTTTGTGGAATACGTTGCCAACTTTCATTTGGAGGAATGGTTCAATTATGTGAAATTTAGCGGATTCTGTTTACGTTTTGGTTGCTTATTGCAAGATTTCCTTTCTTATATATATGCAAAGAATTTAGTATTTTTTATCTATAGTTAGGACTTGCGAAAGTTTGTCACTATACGAAGAGGAGATTTGAAATGAAATGAGCTCATGTTTCCATAAATATATCAAATCAGTAAAAGTTTTTTTTAAATTATTTCGATAAAGAATTTAAACACTAACAAATTAGTGCTCAGATATCAGTTGGTCGTTGTAGTAAAATAGATAAATCAAGCATGATATTGCACATATACCTCAACTGCATCCTTTCCTTTGTTGCCTAGTAGCATGACTATTTTCCCTTTGTGGTTTTTCAATTGATTCGAAGAGGGGCTTGCATTCAGTTCTCCATTTTCTCCAAACGCATCATTGAATGGAAGATTAACACTACCGGGATAACGATCAGTGGAAAATCTTATACTCGTTAAGAAAAACGTGGTTCACTAACTAAAATGATTATTTAAGGATGTTATCCAAGGTTGTCATGCTATAGCCATGCGCCACATGGTATCAATAAACCAACCAAAACTCGTAGAAACAACAATCTTTGATCATTTTAAGAGAAATTTAAGTTACCTGTTTTTAAATCAGAGGAACAATTCCCACATATAATGTTCATCAATGTGTCTTACATGCCCTAATCACTCTTATCGTTACTCTTATCGTTGCAACGTTATCATAAGGAGTCATCTAAAAGGATAGGTTAGTAGCCCTGTCTCTAATTTCATCATCTATATGACTCGAGGGCTAGAGCTAAGGAATACATCTCCGAGGGACAAATCAACTCTATTTTTCAACAAACTGATTGAGAAGCATTGATCTGGACACTTGACCCACAGCAGAGACCATACTTGAATGCATAGTATTTTGAATATCATCTTATCCTATTTCGGATGTGAACATTTAAAAACGGAAATACTGAAAAGATACTCGTCTGGAGTGCGCACATCAACCACTAGTAACTTCGTTTGAAGTGAAATGTTTTTTGATCCTTTCTCAGATTTTTTATTAGATTCTTTGTTGGTTGAACTGACGACATCTTTTCTTAATTGATCATCTAAAGAATCTGAGGATCACAAATTACGAAGATACAATTTAATAGTGGGGATAACAACTAAACTATAGACCATCGATTGTGAACCATTGTGGGTATACTTCCAATTCTGAAACGGAAATCAGCGTTGAAGATTGGTCGCTATACGAATCATGATCAAAAGCGGTTGATAAAGAAACTTTATATTGTATACGTAATACCAACTGTCTATGTCCTCGGTGGGACAACTCGTAAGGCTGCCTTAAATAGATAGCTCAATATGAAGTTGAATACTTCATTGATATAGATACTAATAGGGAATACGCCTTGAATAGAATCATTATCATTCGAATGATGTCACCGGACGCTATATCACTTAGTGAACACAATTGACCATTTGATATCAAATAAAGTTGATGATGTTCATCAGAAGGTGAAAGCTTGAATATCGAAATTTAAAAATGATAATAAATTGCCATTATTACCTTGACGCTGAATTAACTTTGAAATCCGAACTAAATCTCTGCAGGATATTCGTGGACATGTTTCTGCTTTGAGTTGTTGTAATGTGAGGTATTCTTTATCCTAAATAATAATAATAACTTAGATTTCACTAGTTCTTTTGCAGAAAAGTGCTGAATAGATGTTTTAATGGCACTAAAAGTTTGGTTTTAATGAATTCCAAGTAACTATGAACTCACTCCGAAAAAGTTTATTGGCAGAAAATATGATTATTCACAGTATTGAAGCAAAATCACAGACCTTGAATAGCTGATTAGAAAGCTCTATAGCATAGCATATCTCACTAGCATTTTGGTTAATAGGGCAGGCAAGTGATTGAAAGGGTCGACCGATATTTGTTGGATTATATGCATAGCATACGAAACACTGTGACCTTATGAAGGGAGATAGCTGATTGTGCCATTCATTGTGTATTTACTTAAGAATAAGAGACAAAGACGAGGAAAAGTCTTTTTCCGTTACTCAGAGTAAAAAGACTTTTGCCCATCTTTGTCTCTTATTCTACAATGCTCTGTTTTACCCAACAAATAGTTAAACTCAGATACACGTATGTATATGAAAGTGCTCGGTGTTGGGTAAGACAGAGCATTATAGAATAAGAGACAAAGGCAGTGAGTTTACACTTGATATAATAAATTTTAGAATTTAGTATTGCATTTACTTAAGATAATTATGTATGAAAGATGGGCAGATGAGCATCTTTTGTACTTACTGGTAGGTTCATGAATTTGTCTTCATCCGGTGCCTTGACTCTGTTGCTAGCGTTATCATGTTTTCGATGGGTTGCTGTAGGTGGGGTATGGTTGAACAGCTTGATTGAATCTTTAACACATCGCTCAATATCAACACCTAAATGCCCCAAACAGATTAACACATTGCATATAGACCATATAGTACCATAACAGAGCCTATCAAATTGTTTAAAACCCCTACAAGCAGAGCCATCTATTTACAAGAGTTGGGAGACGCAACTTTTGAGGCTCGAAAATCACCATTTTCGTTCCATTGAAAAATAGGATTTGGAACAAAAAGGTTTTCGAACTTCTGATATTATTTTCTAGCGCTTTGTTCAACTTCCACGTGACTTGCATCTGTCCAATATTGGAGCCGAAATCGGCACACAAATCAGGTCCCAACTCTTGTAAATAGATGGCTCTGCCTAGAATGACAGTTGCACGGGAATTGTTACTCAAGGTTACTCCAACGAAGTCGTAATCTTTTCCAAACTCCACCGGTACTATGGTTTGGTCTGAATATTTTTCAATATCGATCGTTGTACTTGCAAGGCTAAAAACCTCCAATTAAAATACACTGAATGAGTGAAGAACTGTCATTATTAACCACTTCCCTATTTTTATTAATGTACTAACAACTATGCAGTATTTTGTAAATTTGTAAGTTGATTTTATTCTTGTTTCGGATATATCATACCCGCAGAATTCCATAAAACTGATAAAAATTCCAAACAAATTTTCAAAAACCCTTCATTTTTGAGTTTTAAATCCAAAAATATCGTAGAACGTCAAAACGATTTGCGATTGGCTTGCTATATTATGATGTCATTTCCCGGACAGAACAAAATCACACTCCGCTAAACAATGGAGACTTTAGCATTTTTTGTGATTATTGGTATCGTTAAACGTCAAATTGGAATGTAATCATTTCCATTAGCACTGCTGTTCCTGTTCAAAATATTGAAGACTGACTTCAAAAAACTTATTACGGTGACCTGAAATATTCATCAATGGAAATCGCTCTGAAATATTTATATCAATTTAAGATGTTTTTGTCTACGTTCCGAGAATGGTTCGAGTGTCGAAGCGAGAAGAAACAAGGATGGTAGCCTAGCTGAGCAAATTATTTGAATTTCAAATTACATACATAAAGTTTCAAACAAGTTGGATAATAAGTTACAGGAGTTGTATGATCTACCATTTATTAGCTAATTATCCACGTTATTTTTTCGCGAATCATATGGCCTATTATAGGATCAAATTTATTGTAGCTATGATTCTACCATGATTCTACAAAAACAACATTCGCTGTCTTCGCTGATGAATGGGATAACATAGATATATAGCTAAATATAGCTACTACATCAATATCGTCTATTTCCTTCACACAAACTGGCATTATTAATGATTAATCATTGATCCAAGTAATATTTGTTAATCAATGCGAAATGAATCATAAATTGCTTTTCGGTTTTCAGAAAATTATACGCCTCGACGTAAATTGTCGTAGCATGCGTGATCGATGTGTAAAATATTTCATTTAAACGGCAACTTTATTGAATCTGAGTTCTGATTTACTAGAATAAATCCAAATCTAGAATTGGCAAAGAGTTGATGCAAAGCCTGGGCTTTTATAGGGCTTTTAGAAATCGAATAGGGAAAACTTGATTTTGTTCGTTTGCGGTCGGGAACCGCGAGAGAAAGATATGGAAAGGATTTGTTTTGTTTCGCTACAAAAAGGACAAACCGAAAAAAGAAACAAAACTTTACCCTTAGTCTCGTTTAAACATCACCAGTTCTGATTATACTATTCACAAAAAATTTGGATAAAAAATGACGAATTGATGGATGAACGGTTTTGGATATCAAGTCATGATAATAGTAGATTTCTCACTTTCTCCGGATTATGACGTCACATTCCTTCACCCACCAAAACTTGCCGTTTCGTATCCATGGTTACGCAATGTCATTTGAAGACAGATATCTGGATGGCTTGTCGATACTTTTGAAAAAAAATCGGGGATATTAAGCTTATCCTTTGATCTTCGTATGGATATGTTTAAAGTACATACTTAAATTTTAGTGGACCTGGTTATTATTCAAAAATATCGACCAATTAACATTCCCGTGTGGTCTAGTGGTTAGGATTTCTGGTTTTCACCCAGGCGGCCGGGGTTCGATTCCCCGCACGGGAGATTATACTTTTTCATGATACAGTTTTTTTTTATTGAAAATGAATAAATGAATTATGTTTTGAGTTTACTTTCAACAACATGACTGCAACGCAATATTACATATCTAACCGTTGGAACTCCTCGAATACGGACACAGCGTGTAAAGAGAGGACATTTTAAACACATTTTATAAACTTTATACTAGTCTATATACTAGCCCATGTGTTAGCATACACATTTTTTTTTATTGATACCTCTCAAACCCGACTCAAACCCTCATTATTGATGGAACTATCCCCAAAGAATCCTTCTATTTCTGCTTCGTTCTATTTTGTCAATTTGATTTAATGAATAGGCCTTGGTCGAAGTGTCCGTACGGAGATGAAGGGATGTGATGGAATGGCGCTGAAATTTTACTTGTTCTTAAATTTCTAGAACCTCAGTTCTTCGTGAGTGTCTTATAAAGTATGTTCTCACTGCTCCAAACGATATGTAATAAGCTTTGGTTTTCACGACATTGTGGTTTATGGTTTGTTGAATGGCTTCAATCTATCATAATACATTTAAATTATAGCAAATCTTTCAAACTACTATCCAGAAAATTAAATCTCGCCACATGTGTTACTTACCAGGCATATCCGAGAATAACAATATACATTCATTAAATCCAAATGATAATAACTGATCTCTCAATTGTAGTAAGACAGAAACACCAATTAAGATAGGAAGCATAGAATTACCAAGTAAAAGTGTATCCCAAAGATAAAAGATCTTCTGTAGTGGAAATACATCTAAACAAATATAAACAACATGGAAAATAACATTGAATCAACTAAACTAGTCTGGAAGCCTAATGTCACAGCAATGAATATCGAATATGCAATATTATGCTTTCACTGAAATTGAATCTTATACTAATCATCATCATCATCATAAATTTATTTTAGACCTTTAACTTTACACAAAACCTTACCCCAAAGGACTCACTATATTTCACTATATTATATATTATACTTAACTTCTCTCGAAAGCATATGTAGTGGTTTTATATTGTAATTACGTCATTGTATATTTGTCTATTGTTAATCATTTCCTGTAAGTCTACATGTGTGTAAACTGTACCACGTAAACGCTCTCTTTTACCTCTTGCTATCTTACTGTACGGTCGTGTCTGTTGTATCAAAGAGCTCTGATTAAAGGCCATAGTAGCCCTTAGCATCTCTCCCTGTAATGTCAGTAGGCACGGCCTACTATTGTCATAATAAATAGTATCAACATTATATGGATTGTGTCGTCATTTAATCTTGCACACATATTCTTGATTTCAAGTTTTTCAAAATTTTTGATTTAAGAAACATCATGGCAGTGTTTCTTGCTTCAAGAATTTCCTCTTTACGAACAAAATAGGAATCTCAATTCAAGAATTGTATTCTTGATTCAAGAATCTTGTTCTTGATAGAAGAATATAGTTCTTGTTTTAAGAAACAGTTTCTTGTTTCAAGAATTTCCTCTCTACGAACAAAATAGGAATTTCAATTGCATTCTTCATTCAAGAATCTCATTCTAGGTAGAAGAATACAGTTCTTGTCTAGAATTTGTGTTTTCGCTGTGTAAGGCAGTTTAATATTCTTTACTAAAAAAAAACAGTTTGGGAAAAACGAGCCAATAATTCAAAAATTCAATAAGCCAATAAACTCAACTGGTAAGCCAATAATTCTCAAGGAAATTACAAATTTTCCTATGTACCCTACGATCAGAAACCTAATATCGAACTACACTGCCTGTTGATTTTATTATCAGCATCAACTTTACGTGCTAACGTGCCACAGATATACAAACGTTTTATTTTTATCAATAAGGCGACGAGAATAATAATAACTATGCAAAAAGAACGTAATGGCACAACGTCATTGCGCACACAACATAGATGAACACTAAACATTCGGATGATTTGAATGTAAATTACTGCTTCTACTTACGAGAAAACATTGTTAAGAACCATGGAATAGAGTATAACTGAAAATATTAAGAAGTATAATCAGATGATTAAAAAATTGAAACACCTTTCTTTCACAGAATTTTCTCGAATCAATCATAATGTCAAAATACGTCCCCATTTTTTGAGTAAATAATGATTAGAATATCAAGTGGCATGTAAATGAATGATACAGATCTTGTACTGCTGTACATCCAAAGCTCTGAATATAATGCCAAAGGGATTTTGTATAAACCTTAGCCTCAGAGAAGCGAAGATGGGTGTGGTAACAGAACAATTTCTCTGGGGTCAGGCAGATTTTAGGACCAACATGATGCATGATTTTCCTGTTCCATTTTGTATTATGAGTTGACTGCGGATATAGTTTAGCAAATATAGTTTCCAAGCGGAGTGAGTAAGTAGAGTAACTCAGATGGTATCGCCCTACCGAAGACACGCGTACCCTTTTCTATTTCTAGAGGATTGGTTCTAATCACGAACAGCAATGATTGTAAATTCTCTTTACTGAACTCAGCCGCAACAATGCAGATCAATTTTAACATATCCTAAAGGCAGACGGGACTCAATTATCTACTCACAACGTAATTCCCACTGAATCATTCCGCCCGCCTTCAGAATATGTTTTAGATAAAGTCAAGGCTGAGTTGACCTTTGGGGGGATTTGAACAACAGTCGATCACATATGATCAGATCTGATCTGATTCCGGTTGCTCTGACATTTGAGTTAATCCTCTATGCAGAGTGAGAATAAGTTTATTTGGCCATATTTGCAGAAATCCCGAAATTTTCCCGTCAACACCATCAATCCTCACATTATCTTAAACTGATCAGTAACATAATTAAACTGATCGCGAGATGGGTTTCAAGTAAATAAATGAAGATATGGATCGATGAGGTACCTCTGGTATGAAACCAATCGAATCTAAGTGAACGTGAAGTTCTGGATCGTGAAATGCAATCATTTGAGAGAAAACAGCCAAGTACTCTAACAAAAAAAATGGAAAACATAAAAATAAAATAGACAAAAGTACAACAAAACGCAGTATCTATAGATGTCTATAATGTTACGATTTATGATGAAATAGTTATTACCTTGTATGATAGCTGAATTATCTTTGAGGAAAAATTTATATAAATATCGTGGAATAAAGGCTCTCAATGAAGCAAATGCCAGAGCTATTATAAAAATAAATAAACACAGAACTATTATACTTTCATCAGGGAAAGAAATTTGAAGAATTCTGATGGGTGTTTCTTTTCTATTAAACAGACGACAATTACAGTTCCAACCAGAAGCATCAATTATGAAGCACACGAATGACACCAACTTTAACATGGATGCAGGTAGTAGATGTTAAATGGAGAATATTTATTATAATTGCTTTTTAATTTGGTAACATATGAGCTAACATATTTAATGTTATTAAAATAGAATCAACTACACCGCGCTGGAGGACTAATTATAGTAAGTTATTTTTGGTAACCCCATTTTCAAAAGCTGGTATGGCAAGAGGGCCAGTTATTGCAAATTCAAAATTATAAAAATCGTATCTCTTTTGGGGGAAAATTTAAAATTTATATCAATTAAGTCAGATAAAAAGCTCACATCTTCAATACATCTTCTAAAACTATCAAATGATGGAAGAAGAAGGGCTCCATCAAAGTTGGACCACTTCACGTAACAATTAGATGCGGAAGCCAACGACAAATGATCATAGGTACTTTATTTGTTTAGTGCAATGAAGAGAAAGATGTAGATCAAATAAAATAATTTCTTTTTCAGGACGATAACACACCACCTCCCATCTTCTCAACTCGCTGGTTTAAAAACAAAATATGACCCTACCTTCATCATTGAAATTCAATGCCAAAAACGGTGCTGACAGTGAATCCAAACCTATAAATGGAAACACAAAGATCGAGCAATGATAATGTCATATATATATATATATATAGCTGCTACATAGTTCAACGCTCTAATACATGGTCTGCTACATATAATTAAGGATTCTTCTACGGGAGACCCAAACGCTGTGTTATCACTAGAATGACTAGCATTCATTTTCTTGCTAGAGCGGCTAATCGGAAGAACGAATATTGGTCTGCAGCATTGTTTTTTATTAAGAGTTCCAACTAACAATTATTCAAAAGACAGCCTACAAGTAAACTAGCCCTGACTGAAGAAGGTGGATTTGAGAGAACACCTATAGTAATATAGCATAGCGTCAACCTTAAACAGGACATTCCAGGATAAGATGTAGGCTTTGACTGGGAGAAAATTGAGATAGATGAACGAACGTTAGAAGTGCTGTCCGAATTTCATTTGAAGATTTCTGAAGTCGAATTGGAAATTTCTGAAACTCAGTTGGAAAACGTGTAGTAGCAGCATAACAGTCACCTACTCAAGCTGAATATTTCAAGATCAGATGTAGACTTCTGACAGGGGAAAAATCTCAGTAGATGAACGAACGATAGAAATGCTGCCGGTACATTAAATTCTGAATAGTAAAGCATCACAACAAGAAAATCTATTGAGTTGAGTAAATATCAATATTTTAAGTTGCATTGCGCATGCAGATATTTTACCTTGCCAATAAACCAAGCCAGGATGTGATGATATCCATGCTTTTAATAATCTTCTGAACTTTTGATGAGCAGAAGGTGATGACAGTAACTCATGGTATTGATGACACCGGGGGATATCAACTTCAATCTGGAATTAAGAACAATATTATTATCGATCTCCACCTTGGCTTAATCGAATATAGAAAATCATTATTACTATCAAAAACAAAGAGGGAAAACAGACATAATATTATTTTTATGTTGGTAAGCATAAAGAAAATAGGAATGATTTATTTTTGTCTCGGCTACACCTTTTTCAAACTTATTTCAGAAAATGTTCAATTTACCCCTCTGTATAATGTTGTCCAACTGAATTTTAAGAACAACAACATAGGCCATAAATAATTGAAATTGCCCATAATATTTGTTGTTAAATTGTCTATATCCTTCAAAAGAAAACAGGACATCTTGATAGCAGATTGTGATGTATAACTATTTCTACTCTATTGAGTAGGTAGAAGAAGAAAGATGTTTTCAAACACAACTACTGCAATTTAATTTGAACAAATTTCTAGCATTCTGATCTTGCAGAAGTCTTTCACGATACTAGCCTGCGTGCAGGCAGACATTTCCTTCCTATAGTCCGTCTGCGTATTGGCGCGGAATATCGCGTACTAAATGTTTGTACTGAATTCACATTAAATAAATATTTACGTAGTGTGGTTTCCAATTATTACTCAATTTTCATTATTTTAAAATACTTACCAATTGTTCACATATTTTATTAGCCAATCACAACCTACTATCAAAAATTGGTAGTGGAAAGAACAATCAGTACGCTAAACTCTGCGCTAATGCACAAACGGACTATACGAAGAAATGAAGCCTGTATGCACGCAGGCCATTTTATTAAACCCTGATATTGTTCGTTCCCTGGGGCGGGTGTCACTTCATATGATTGGTATACGAGGATTTGCTTTTCTGGGTATAGCAAAATAATCGATTTTTAAAAAGGAGCACAAACTACGGTGCAACGCGGGCAGCTGTAGTAAATCCAGTATTATATGCGTTGAGAAAATACTTGCGGTATACATTTTGGTTTGAATAAAATGTATTCCAGGTATCAGTTTTGAGGACAATTTTTTTCTGCGGGGGTACTTCTGAACTGAAATTGGCATCCTCCTGTACCTTAAGTTCCTGAATTACACCCTCCCCGGATATTTGCATAAATTTGTTACTGATTATCTTATTTATTATTATATATATTATTAAATTGATTATGTAGTAGACAAAAGAAAGCTTCGAAGCGATGCTGCTGGACACCTTTCAAACTCATTATAATTACTTAAATCCTCAAGTGTTGATTGCTTGGATATTCTATAGTCCTATCATATACATACTACATAACGTATTTCCAATTACTTGTCTATCAGTTGGTTCCGGTGATTCTTTGTCGATACGATTGTATTCCTCTTGGAAATCACCCTGTAAATTAACATACAAAAACATAACTCAGTTCAATATACGCAACATCGTTTAAAAACATTTATAACATGATGGTATAACTTTATTGGTGGCAAAACATCAACATAAAGAGCTCGATGTGGATACACAGAGCAGTATAGAAATAAAAGCAAAGACTAGACGATATAACGGTAAAGCATGATGGTATATAGGTTAATACAGACAGATAAACTTGATATATGGAAAGTAAAGATATGAATAATGTTTCAAAGAAGAAATTTATACTGAATTATAACTAGGAATTGAATCAAATTTATATTTGAAAAACTTTTTAAAATGCAACTTTCTCATAATTATGAAAAATAATTTAATAAGACAAATGCAACTTGTTGGCAAAATGTTCAACATTGAATAGAAATCCTTAAATTTCCTATGTCTACAAGCATATATATAACATTTAGCCAAATAGTTCACTGTTGCTTTTCAACGATCTGATTTCATAGGCAAAAGATAATTGCAATTATTCCAGGTATTTTTATACCTTAATTTTTTATACCGTCTTTGCATTATGATTAAATAAATCAACTTGCAAATAACTTTGACTCAGGCACCAAATACACAAGCAATATGCTCATATAAGGGGGCGATTAAGCGACAAAATAGCAGACACTGTAAGAAATCAACACTGGAGTCTTGAAATCTAAAATAAAACTTGTAGCAAAATAATCACTTACTGTTACGCCAAGGAGAGCTGCCCAAACTCTTGCTCTTACAAAAGGTGGAATATCATTTCTAGCTTCTTTGATTATCTTTTCTCTTGTAAATGGATACCCCTATTGAAAATAACATACAGTTCTATAGGATTCCGATAGGCTGAACCTTAGCAAGACTGCTGCTTAATCTTATACATACAGCCAAACTTGCTTAATACCTTTCAGAAGCGAAAATTTCCAAAGAGAAGCTTTTGACTCTGAGTCCGGCCCCGAAAATGTAAAAACATAGGCTCCAACTTAAACTCCGGATCCAAAATATTCCAGACTTATTAGCTCGAATGCAGATGAAAAGTGGGATATTATGCCAGGTAGAAATTGAGAGTTTGCATGGAGGTTGGGAAATAAAAATCAGGTTTTGTGGGGATATTAAGCAAGGTGGGACAATAAAAGAGGGGATATTAACAGAGTTCGACTGTTCGACTGTCGACTGCTAGTACTGCGCGCACACTTATTTCTTTTCTTTCAAAAAGAGTATACTAGCCTACGCTTAAGGAAGGACTGTACGCAGGCTACTGTACACAGTATAGCATCATAATTTGAAGCACAGTAACAAGTTGAATTGAAATTAACCAACAAACCTCAAGAAGTCTTTCAAATAAAATCACACGATGAAACTAAATGAATTATAATGAAGCAAACAAATCATTATTACAATAAAAGAAAAGTGCATCAGCTAGGTACTAGGAATAGATCTAAAGCGAACAAACGAAAACATTGCACCATTTAATTAATGGCAGCAACATTGTGTCAGATGTAAAAGAAACATTTCTTGGACTTGATTCAAATCTGAAAATATCTAAACGTCAATTGAGAAATTGATTAGTTAAACAAGAGCTAGCAAGAATATAATATCATTTTAATAAAATTACAAATTAATCGAGTTAATGTTATTATTAACTCATAATTTGATAATAAAGTTTTGAAATTTTAAGTTCATAAAGTATGTGAATTTCATGATTGTGTAACTGCATAATGAAATTTTAATAAACTGCATATGAAACGCTTACAAGTTTTGATGAACTATTTAAGAAATGGAATGTTCATGAACTGGTTCATATGGTTTCACAGACGTAGGCTACATCTACACAACTAAGTCATATAATGAAAACGTGTGAGTGAAGATTATCCACGTAATTGTATAAGTACCTGATATTCAGCATTCTTTTCTCTAATGATTAAAGGTAACTGCATAGTCTCATTTAAATTGACTGGATTAAGCCTATTGAACAATACACAGACATCAGAATAATATTTCAAAAATATTCTGAAGAATTCAATAGAACAGGATTTATCCCGAAGATGCCTAGACGACATTCATTCAGACATAGAAGAGAGGCTCAGCCACTTTTAGAGTATGATTCAAGGAGGATTAGCTCAGATGGCAGAGCAACCGAACTTCAGACCGGATCATATCTGATCAAATGTAGTCTTGACTTTATCTAAACATCAAATGAGTACCATCTGAGGATGTCGGATAGAATGGTCAAGAGAGAATTGCATTGTGCGTAGCTGCGGCGCATTGTTACGCATTGATAATCGAGACCTGTCTGCCATGAAATCTGTTGAAATTGATCTGAAGTGTCGCGGCTGAGATCAGTAAAGAGCGTTTAAAATCATTGCTCTTAGCAAAAAGAGCCACTCCTCTATTCCACTCCTCTAGAAATAGAGGAGTGGTACGGGTGACTTCAGGAAGGGCGTTACTGTCTACATTACATTACTTACTAGTCACTTTTGACAGGGAAGCTATTTCTGCGTCACTTTCAGAATCCAAACCGTGACAAGATCTCACAAATAGAAATGCAGACGATATTGTACAGAATGTAGATACTGTTTAAATTAGTGTGCAGGCTTATCAGTTCTTGGGATTATACCATGTCTGAACAGATTATAGATGTTTCATTAGTAAAAATTTCAAGGTGTAATACATACTCTTCTTGGACAATGAGGGGGTAGTATGTCGTATCAGAAACATTTCGAAGTCTCTGAAAACAACAATAAATAAAATGGAATTAAGAATATTTCTATAAAACTTGCATTATTTGTATACTTCAATACTTGGCTATTTCTCATTAGACAAATTATTCAATAGAGAAATTATGACAATAATGATAAGCAGTATTTGATTCAATAGCTGTTGGGCCTTAAAAAGGGGCTTGCTTTAACGGTGCGTGGATTTCTAGTGGGTCTAAACCATAGAGGTATAAGATACTTATACCTCTATGGTCTAAACTAACCATCAGCATATTTTCTGTATTACTGTAACAATGTCAATGACACTAATGTGATCGTTTTTATTACAGTATTGAGACTTACATCACGTAATGGTGCCAATGATAAAGATGTAATATGGTCAGTGTATAAACGTATCTTGTCTTCAGGTACTCCAAACTCTTCTCCATTGTTTAAAACAGCACTGCAAAAGAAAAAGAGGTCATCATTGAATAGCACCATCAAGAGTGAGAAAGATTTGACATTCAAAATCAAAGAGGGTCATTTTTACAACTCATTTAGTTTTGGATCAATGATGAAATGATTAAAATATACTACTCACCATGGCAACGACAGAACAGGGGGTAATGGCTTCATAGATGTATGCTTTTCAATTTCATTTAATACGTCGCCTCCTGTCAATGTCCACCAGTAATAAATCTCTTCGATATCTCTAGAATGATGTAGCATATAAAAACTAAAAGTTGAGTAAAACAACAGTTCAGTGTATAAATAAAGGATATAATATACAACAGAGAGCCGCCTGGACAGATTGAGAATATATTAAGGATAGCATACCGAGCGACAGGATAGAACATTACAGTATAATAATGGATTGTCTGTTAAAATAGAATGTAGTTTCTTCTTTTTCTCTGTAATGTTGAGAACACAATCAAGCGAACAATAATCAGTAATCTGTTATCACAAATTATGTTAACGTTCTTCCATGTATTACGTACCCTACCACAAAGTATCATAATATCTAAAATGCTATTTTTATTACAGATTTTTGCTTTAGTAAACAATAATAGTGATTTCAAATAGGACACTGAGAGATTAATCTTAACAATGTTAATGATACAAAATCAGTATCATACAAGACAAAACTTTTTCTTTGTTTCTAATAGATCCCTTCCAAAGTATATCATTATTTATTATGAACACCTTTAAAAGTATATTATTATTTTTGATAAACACCAAAAAAGTATAATTATTATTTATTTTAAACACCTACATTTTCTCTTCTGCATTTGGTACATCACAAACAACACTTTTTATAATAGAATAATAATATATATAACAAATACTGTGCATGAGTCAGTCACGTTGCTGGATAAATTTGAACAACAGAGGTAAACAATAATGAAATGTTTCAACTAATAAAATTGATGATGTATTCTTGGAACTTGAAAACAGGTAGAAATTGATATCGAACTACAAAATTAATACAGCTGAAATAGTGCATTTTCTTTTGTTATGAGCCACGAATGGAAGAGAGCCATTCTAATGATACATAACTCAAATATCTTACTTAAATGCCGACTAAGAAAACAGCGGAAAACTGTACCACATACACACAAGTATAGATTTTAACAAAACAAACATCAAAACAAATCACTAGCGATTCACCAACATTTTGAATGTCCTAAAGTGTGTTAAATTTGAACTTAGAAGAGAAAAGTATTTCATAATTGCTCAATAACATGAAGAGGATTGAGATTAATATTATATCATACCTACTAGCAAGATGATCTTCTTCTGGTTTATCATTTGCTAAAGAGTGAATGTAAATTAATTGATTAGAAAGACATGATTGGTAGTAAATCATGAACACTTAATTCTGAATGCATACAATCAATCAAAGTAAAGTCTTTTTCAAAGAGAAGATTTTATTCCCTTGCAGAAAAAGTTGATGGGCTCATGAACAGTTCATAAACTTCATGAACAGAACTACTGCTGCTCAGATATTCATTACACAGGACTCCACTCGTGTCTCCTAACATCACTTGTGCAGGTAAATTGCGATGAAACCTTTATTTGAAAAAATTACAAATAAAAGTTTAAGCAAATTGGGTAATTTCAAGTTCATGAACTCATGAACTTTTATAGAATTTGTAAAGACGAGTAATAAAACATCACTTGTGCAGATAAATCGCAATGAAGCATGGTAACACGTGCATGAACCCTTTTAATGAACTGCAAATAAAAGTTCAAGAAAATTTGGCAATTTCAAGTTCATGAACTCATGAACTTTTATAGGATTTGTAAAGACGAGTAATAAAACATCACTTGTGCAGATAAATCGCAATGAAGCATGGTAACACGTGCATGAACCCTTTTATTGAACTGCAAATAAAAGTTCAAGAAAATTTGGCAATTTCAAGTTCATGAACTCATGAACTTTTATAGGATTTGTAAAGACGAGTAATAAAACATCACTTGTGCAGGTAAATCGCAAATTATTTAATGAATTGATCATCGAAAAACACAAATTAATGAACCAATTATTACCTGAAGCTTCCAGTAACAATTTATTGCAATCTGGTAGTATCATATTTTTACAACGACCAATCTTTGCAAAATTACATGATGGTTGGTCTAGAAACAGCTGGGAATATAAGAAATGTAATTGTATTATATTCTTATAAGAACGAAAACATATCAATAATCCTACAATTATGAATAAACAGTTTATCTTCTAACAAACCTCATGCTTGGAGTAGTCTTGGAAGAATTCTAGCTTTAATAAATCAAGAGCTTTTGGTCTACAAATAATTGAAATACATTGAAGGTAAAAAAACAAACTAACTGATTAATGTAAAGCAAAGCATGACATCATTATTGTGAAAATTAAGAAATTGAATAATTAATTTTTATCAGTGGTATGAAGGGTATGCAGAGGAAAGTTGTTATTTCACTGTAAAAATATCATATTTTTACAATGAAAACAACCCAATCAGTGAACTCCATTTATTGCAGTGACAACACGTTTCTTTTCTTGTTTTATAAAAATTCAGAATGTTTCAGAGTTCTAAATTTCAAATTTGAAATGGCGGAAATGTTTGACTATCGGAAAGGGTTGAAGTTTTCAACAAAGAAAGAAGTTTAGAAGACTTGAAAGATCTTTATTCGCAATATTTACATTCTAAAGATTAATTGACTTCATTGCTAGAGTGGCAATTGCATTAAATTGATTTCCTTCAGTGCAGACTACATGGGGTCACATAAATGAATATTACAGAAATTATAAACTGACCTCACACTTGGATTGGCTTTTAAGCAACTCTGGAGAAATTTCTTAAAAGCTGGGTCCATATTCTACACAACATTTAAAATCAAATACATAATTTAGCTAAGAAGACTTACCAATAAAATGCACTGCAATATAGATTGGTCATAGACAGAGAAGGATAAAAAACCAAGACTGCTCTACATAATTTAGTTTTCTAGCTGCTTACGTAATTAATCCAAAATGATTAATACAGTTTAAAAGGAATCAATATAGAAATGTTAGTGCAGTGTAAGTAACTTACGTAAGTGCAAATCGGATAAATGAAATTGCCGATTATCTGCAACCTAGCTTTGAAACCATACACAGTACTTTTTAGTAAAGCCCTTATTGAGCAATTTCGGATAAGTGTAAATTCGGATAAATGCAATGAAGGCTGTCTAACACTGCAGTGCCAAAAAGTAATGCAGATAGCATTGGTTTACCAAAGGTGCCTTTATAACTCTCTTATTGTAGAGCTCTAACAACAACAATGCTCATCTCAGTGATAGTTACTCTTTATAGCATATTGTCAATGTGCAGCAAAATAAGCTGCAGGTCATTCCTGTTCGATTGTTTCATTGATCATCACAGAGATGGAACTGATAACCAGATAAATGAATGCTGCTGAGATGCCCTTAAAACTTAATGGATTTTGATTTGAGATCAGTCAATCTGTAACACAGTCCCATGTCATGAAAGCTAAATGGAAAGGTTCATCAAAAACAAGTCATTTGACTTCATGAACTTTTAATGAACCATTCATGAGCTGTCTTCAAATATTCATATATAAAGTTCATGAGGTTTGTGAGCAGTTCATGGACAGTCCATAGACTCAGCAAACATTTTGGCAGGTGTAAGCCAACACCCACTAACATTTCGATAAAAGGTACTGACCCCTAACTAGGAATGGCGTTTTAATTGTGACATGTATATGTAGTATTTCTTAATTGGTTCCTTGTTAGTGTATACATATATTGATACCTCATAGACACTTTCCAGTTTACTCAATTGAAGAATGACAAACAAGCAGTCTTCCATTTCAACGCGATCTGTAAAGTTAAAAATGTTATAGAACTTCGAAGACTAATGTCAGTATATGTCACCAGCTCGGCATTCAAACACAGTGTAATTTCGTTAATTTCACTCCTGGTAATATCACAAACCGCTTAAAATCACAATTTTCAGCCACATCAAGATATTACAGATGTTACAGTCAGGGTTCGGCAAATGGTTCAGCCTTCAGGAATCCTACAAACATTTTACATTTTCTTTTGAATTTTTTGGTGATGTTTGAGCAATAAATCATAAAATATAAATTATCCAGAATCTGGATTCCAAATTTCCTACTTTTGTCGAACCATGGTTACAGTTTAGCATCAACGTAATATTCACAAGAATAATACTGAAATGATTGGATTTCAAATTCAACAATCAATATCACTATTCTATAACAAAAGAAAAAATATAGATAGTTCGAGCTAAAAACAATTGAATACGAATATTAACAATCCCAGAGAGTCTATAGGGACTTCAACTTGGTTTATGTAACCCATATTGCACAGATGACTAATGTTACTGATAAGTGGCCAATAAATGAGAATGATATATATGATCCTGAAGATATATAAGAAGTAAAATATCCCTACTGAGGCACTGATACTACTCTGCTATTGCTAGAGGAATGACTCTTTCGTTAAGAGTAATGATTGTAACAGGGCTCAATAAAATTTGGGCCACTGGGACCACCGGTCACAGGTCTATTTTTGGAAAAGAGAATTACTGTAGGCACAACTATCAAGATTGCACAAATTTATGCATTTGGAATGACTTTTAGCTGAGTGATAGTGTGAGTATTTTATTCAGTGAAATAGTGTAAAAATGTTGAAGGAGAGTATGGATAGGCAAATGGACAAACTTGTAAAGAAATAAGAGTTGAAAATCAATGGGAGACGAAAGTCTGAGTGGAGCAAAAGAGAGATTTAGAGAGTGCAAAAAAGTTTATCACAGAAGATGTAATCTATCGAATTACGGATAACAAAATCAATTCCTCCGCTTCTACGGTTTTGTTGTTCTTTTAGAGTCAAAGAAGGAATTGCTAATTTTAAGAAGACTGCTCACATTTTGAAACGCAATGGTAAAATCACGAGAAGGTGATTCAACAGGGGTTATATATCCTACTATCTGGATTGGTTGTTCAAATTCAGGTAAATCAAACTGGGAATTGGTCATCAATCAATCATGAGGTTAATTTGGTGGGCAATAAAAATAGAAAGCGATGTACGTAAAATAATAAGAAAACATGGATTATCATTAAACTTAGGCAATGTAAGAAAGGTATAAATCAAGGGAAAGAAAAAATAAGATGCATAGAGATAGAAAGGAGGGAAATAAATTATTTAAAAACATTCATCATTATCATCGAGCTGATGCAGGATCATAGTCGTCTTGGATTAAAACGATTTTACCATCAAGTCCTTTCAAGTAAATGTTCAGTTGATACGTCCAGGTTGCTTAACTTTATTCTTTTTGCCAGCTGTCTACATTTTTAAAATTTGCATTTGTTTTTTGGGTTTCTTGTGTTTGTACTTGTAGAAATTTGTTTAGTAATCTTGAAAACTATCATGAAAACTGATGGAACCGTTGATCTTAATAAAATATTGTGTTGTGACCAATTGCTTCATTTGTCAAATTTCATAAATTAGTAAGTGCTATGAATTATAAGCATGTTTCACTAAAATGGTGTACTTTCATATGGTCAGTAGCCTAAATAATTTGCAGGCACTTTGAAAAGAGAAAATTTGGTCACAATCAAAGTTATTGTTAGACCCTTTGTCAAGCTAGAGCTGAGCTTGAAGGATTTTAATCACATATCTCAATGTACGGCTACTCTGCCATTTGAGCTAATTCATTATCCTCCTGAATAAAACAGCACATAATCAACATGAAAGTTGTTAGACATACTTGGATGCAATAAAAGCTGCAATAGATGTTTGACAATGAAAGACGTGTTCTGTCTTTGCTCTCCCCATAGCTGTCCACCCTGTGAAATATATTGATTTCATAAAAGCTAGCTAATGAATGTGATATATCATTCCAATTATGACTCCTATCTATGGCAGATACACTCTTACAGCGTATGACTACATTGGAATGACACGCTTCCCACATAGCGTCATTTACAAAAAAATTCAATGACGGCAGTACAGGCCTACAAACAAAAAGTATGGCAACTGGACTACAAGTTCCTGAAAGCATGTTAATCAGAGTTGTGAATATATGATGTAAAGTTGCAGTTTGTTATACAGTACTACACTAAGCAACAAGAAGCTCCTCCCATTTAGTTAAGACACAGTGGCCAGACAAGCAGTTTGATTGATTAGAGAATAAAATATTGTATTCCTCACAGCATAACAATCCAATAGAACCATTGCCATTGACCATACATCAGCCTAAAAGATTGTGAAAATAGCAATTATGAAAAGCTAAACTAACTAATTAAATAAGTATTAAAGTTGCATGAAAATACTTGTATATAAGGATGAAATAATGGCCTCAGTACAAATTAACACAAATAAAGTCTTGTTTTAATTAGGAATATTAGCTATTTTTGAGAGATAGCTGTTTGAAAAGTTTTAAAAATTTGAAATTTATGTACACTACAAAATCAGCACAATAATTGTAATATAATTTATTAAATAAAAAATAAGACAACAAATGATGCATAATAATAAATGTTGAGACTTACAACATGGGAAGAGGTCGGGTCGTCTTCTGATAAACATGGTCCCATTACAAGGGCTTCTGGGGACATGTATTCTGGATATCTGTTATGAAATACAAGAGTAATTATGTAGAACATTCTAGATAAGGTATCATCTTACTTGCCATCCAACCCAATATACAAAAATTCCTTATAAGCTGATTCCGATGTTCAATTCATCATCAATAATCGGTGGGTCTAAACAGCGAAAGCGTGGAAGAGAGCAAAAAACGCATAAATAATTGTTTTAAACTGGGGGCTGTCAAGAGTGGAGAATTTTCACGCGTGGCAATATTGTCAGGCTCTGCAAAGTCATTCTAAACCTTCTATTGATTAATACGATACACAATGACGATTTTTGCTTGAATGTTGGTTTACAAAATTATAGTGTTCAATATTTTAATTATCGTAAATTTAACATATTTGTTGTGACCTCCATGCTTATTTGTCTTCTCAGCATAGAATGAACCTGTACTATGGATCGGAATCATCGTTCATCAGATAGCGTCTAATTGATATCAGCTGCAACCAGCATCAGAGCATGACAGCAGTTTAGGAGAAAAGAAACAAAAATATTGTATAAATATAATGATATGACGTTCTATAACTTTAGTCTAAATTATGTATTTAATATCTAACTGCCAAATGAATTTAAACAAATGCGTCCTTTCAATTGTTATTTTTATCAAAGTCATCTTTTGAATATCATAATATTGAAAGGACGTATTTGGCAGTTAGATATTTAGTATATAAATTAGACTAAAGTTATAGACTGTCATATTATTATATTTATGCAATATCTTCTTTTAATAATATCTTACCTTTGTGAAAATCAACCAAATAAAATGTATTTAACATCCTCAAGTATTGAATATTTCAAATTTAAAAACAACATCTTCGTCCGACATCAATAACATCCTCAAAGGTCTATCTTTGTTGACCCAATATTGATCATTTCCAAACATTATGATCGCTTCTGACACGGCAGAATCACTGCGGATTGGCCTTCAAAGCTATTTTTAGATCATCTCGTTTTGATGCGAAAAAATTTCGGGGTTCAGATTATCAAACAAACAAATTGAGTTTCTTGTGAAAAGTAAAACCTTTATACGCGCGTGGTTCAGATGAAATCATGAAACCCGGTTCTGTTTGATTGATAATCTGACCCCGCAAATTTTTTTGCATCAAAATGAGAAGATCTAAAAATAGCTTAGAAGGCCAATTCTCAGTGATTCTGTCGCGTCAGAAACGATTGAAACGTAATTGAAACTGAAATTGAATATTATTTTAATGCCGATATTTATTTTAAAGACTTTGCAGGAGCAGGATTTAGAAGAATATTTTAGGAAAAACGTAGGATTCCAGAAGGTTAAACCATTTTTCTCTAACTCTGGCTGTATATATGTTATATGTATGTGTGTAGTAGGCTTATGATGAAATTTGCAGCAAAATGTCATTAAAAATAATGTCGAAATGAAAATAGCATTCAATTTTATTCTTAACCTACATACATGGGCTGAAACTGGGTACCAGCTATTGCTTACACAGTAGGGGGTTAAGTTTGCTGGATAATTTGAAAATCCAACTTGTGTTGTACTTAATTAACTTGATGATGATGCGAGAGATGCAGTGTCGCTGCCATATTATCACTATTGCCATACTATCAAAATTGCCAAAATGTGATCTGAACTTAATGAATGCTGAGGTAAAATCAGCAGCCAATGTAGCAAGTTTGTAACTCAAACCCAAGTGATAAACTGCGATGCGGTATAGAAACATCAGAAGGAGAAGGGAAGATGCTGGATAAAATCTTTAGAAAAATATGGAGAAAAAGGTTTGAAATAGTAGGTTATATGCCATCAAAATTACTCTATGGATTTGCACCTGTTCAGCTTTTCAAGAAATCCAACGATATACTGATATTCAATTGATATTATCTCTTCACAAAACAATAACACACAAACATTGACAAACCTACCCAATTGGAAATGCAACATCTTGGCCAGCTTCTGTGATATAATATAGCCCAAAATTTGAAAGCTTCACTTTTTTCTGGAAAGCAAAATTTGAATGTACATTGCAAATCATAAATAGTATCAATGAAGGGGTAATTAGAAGAAAGCCAGGCAGTATACTGAGTAGGAACAATAAAAATATTTAGTAGTTTAGAAACGGAGCTTATTGCAGTTCACTGATAGGCTTCTGCAGCGTGTAACTCATAATATATCATCAAAACTGATCTGTTAATTGAATTCATCAATCAATAACAGCCTCTGCAAAAAACAGTTCAGGAGTTAATGAAAAGTTCATGAAAATTTGGAGCCATTTAACGTTCATGAACTCCTGAACTGTTTTCGCAGGGGAGGGTCCGACAAAGTCCGGAAAATTCAAACTTGGAAACCTAGTTTGTAGAAGGCTAGCAAAATTTAGAAGGAAAAGGCAAAATGCTGGATATAAAGCTAAACTAAAGTTTCGATTTCATTCTTTTGTCAGTAAAATTACTCAAACGTTTATCTAAAATTTTAAGGTTTGCGGAAGGTAAAACATTTTGTCGGACCCTGATCAATGCTAGCATTTTGTAGTACGATTACAAAGGATAAGACACAGTAACGACAACGCTTCCTGATCTACGTGCTGAGTAATGTAATTTCATAAGACTTTACCATTGAGAGTTAATGACTAGAGAGCCTCGCACACATGTGCGCCTTGTTTTATACATGACTATTAATATAACATTACATGCTCCCATGGTTTCTAAACCACGGAGATTTATTTTCAGTCCATTTAAATAAAACGATTATTGGGTTAGTTAAATATTTAACGTAATGTCAAATATTTAGCTCGACGTTCGCGAATCAGCATATCGCGTTTCTCTAGGTGGATTTCGCCCAAAAATCGATACTTCTGGCTCATCATTAAGCTCCCGATCTGCTTCTAAATCATATTGAATAACTGGCTCTGGTTCATCATTAATAAAAGGCACGTCAATAGTGCTAGAGTCAATGTTAATATCCGTTGTTAAATTGTCTGTAGAAAAATGTCCATTAGTTGGTACTTGTACTACACGGGGTACCAATCTGACATCGCTAATATGTCTAGGCATGCCATCCACCTCTATTTGACTAGTAGAATTAATTGATGTTACAGCACCCCTTCTCCAAGGTGATACACAGCGAGTTTTGTCTGATGGTTTCACAAATACAGCATCTCCAATCGAAAACCGGCATAAAATTGGAGCAGGTAAAGTGTCCTTATTACTTGAATCCACACCATTTAATTGTTTGCAATAATTATATATCATACTGGAAGGTGTTTCATTTTTATAATGAGGAATATTATTATACCAGAACACCATGTCTTTGATTTTTCCTTTAGCTCTTGCAGCCATTCGTTTTATTGTCCGATGATTCCTTTCTACTATCCCATTACCTTGTGGTCGATAGGCACAACGATAATTACAAATAATTCCCCATTGTGATAATAAATTCTTGACTCTACCGGGGCAGAATGATGTAGCGTTGTCAAATATAATTTCTCTAGGAGGGCCTCTTTCTGAAAATATACCATCTAAATGACCTGCTATACAAGGTGCACCTTCATCTGCTAGCTTACGCCAAATGGCAAACCGATTAGGTCCGCAATCAACAATAGACATGAACGGAATACTGTTATAATGCGTAACATCTATTGCTATTCTGTCCCAAACCAGATCAACTGATAGTTCCCCGTAAGGGTAAGTTGTTGGGGCGGGGTCAATTCGCTGACACTCCCTACAATTTTGAACTATTCTTGCAACCTGCTGTTTTGAACAAAAAATGATCGTTGTACCCCCATGTGATGCATATTATGTAATCGTGTAACCTCTGCATCAGACGGAATCGAGAAACCATTAATAATAAAACATGTAGTATTAACTTTGTCAATAGAATTATCATTGAAGCAGTTGAGCCATACTTTAGGAACTCGTGTAAGCTCGTCTGACAGATTTTCTTCAGATTTAGCTAATGTGATATCAACAGTTAACATATATTCCTCAATTAGTTGTTGTATTATTGATAATCTTCTTCGAACTAGCATTTCAGCCATTCCTTTGGTCTTAATACGGCTATTGCCAGTTAATGCAGATGTGACCCATGTGTAGGCAGTTGCTGAATCAGTCTTCAAGTGGAGTATTTTTAAATTCCATTTTAATGCTAAATTAATCCTCTTGAGTATAGATTCAAGTTTGGATAAATAAATATGTACTGCTTCATCTTTCCTTAACCATGCTTGATCTTCAACAATATTACCGCTAATTTGTAGACATGGACCAAGTGCAATACTGCTAGCATCACATCAAACGGTAGCTTCATTAGTGTCTTTTTCAATGCACCAAACGCCTTTCACTGGATCATTATTGACAATTTTCTTTAGTAGCTCTTGATATGAAATCAGTACATCAGCAGGTACCTGATCATCCCATCCATAGTCATTACATTGGCGTTTAAGGTAACTACACGATATATGTAGCCATTTTGCAACTGGATAATGAGCTGCTAGTCTACCTAACAGCAAGTATAACTGTCTCCTTGTTAGTATTTCAGTTGCAAGAGGAATAGTTGGTAGCAGGTTGTCTCTCGCCCAACGAAGATCAGTCCTTTCCTTTTGTACCCTAAGCCCCAATACGCGGGCATTAGAAAGAGGCTCTGGCTCCTTAGTAATTAGCCCATAATGTAATAAATGTTCACGAACGCGTGTAACGCTCACAATGTCCTTGTTAACAATAACAACGTCAATGTAGTTATCAGTCCCTTCTCTGACGTCATCCTCCAATGATAAAACCTTAGATAACACTGATGTCATTATTTTGGGTGCGACATTCATCCCAAACGCTAATCGAGTTAAGCAATACACTCTCCCTTTAAATCGGATTGCTTGATGACGGAATAATTCAGGACTGACATGTAACTGCAAATATGCTTTCTTTAGATCTAACATAGTAACATTGTATCCAAATCGACGCCATTCACGTAATTTTTCATTAGATACGTCACTATCGCCAATGTATGATAACACATGATTGTTCAATTGTCTAAAATCCATAACAGGACGTACTTTGCTGCCTTTGTTTGCTTGAATTCCAGCTAGCATAGGTATTATACCATTCACAGGGCCACGTTGTCGCTCATCGTGTGGTACCAGCCATTCATTGTTAATCCATGTCTCAATTTCATCATCAAAAGCGGTTTGTACTTCTTCGGAAGAGACAGGATATTGACCAATTTGACAATTATTGTAAGGAGCTTGTCCGTCAAGCCAATTCCATTTAATGGTCCATTTTTTACCATCAAATTTAGCAGTATAGTCCTTATCATTAACTTCTAATTGCTCTGTGATCTCATTATTAATCGGTGGGTGCGGACCCTGCGAAAAAATGTTCATCAGTTCATGAACGTGAAATTGCCCAAAAGTTCATGAACCGTTCATGAACAGCTCATGAAAGTTCATGAACAGTTCATGAATTGTTCATGAACAGTTCATGAACTGTTCATGGACTTTTGGGCAATTTCACGTTCATGAACCAGTTCATGAACCGGTTCATGAAGTGTTCATGGACTCTTTGTGATTGTTCATGAACTGGTCATGAACTGTTAATGAATCAACAAAAAAATGTTCATGAACTGTTCATGAAGTTCAGGAACATGAAATGTCTGTGAACTGATGTTCATAAAAAAATGTTCATGAACTATTCATGAACTCATGGACTTTTTTGCAGAGGGGTCTATCATTGCTTGAAATTTCAATATCGTCTGTCACAGAGTCTTGAAAAGCTTGTGCTACCAGAGCAACATTGGTAATTGATGACGCATTAGATTTGAAACTTGCGTTTCTATTAACGTCTATGTTTCCTCCCCCTAACAGAGAGATGACACCCATTGCTATTATGCAAGGAAATTCATTCACAAGCTCGTTCGAAACAAGAAATGACGCATATAAATTGTTGTTAAATACTTGTAATTTTGCATTAATAGGCCCATAGCATAATGCTGTCCGGCCGTCCATTAAAGTAACGTGATTACATACGTAAATATTTTACATTAACACATGATGATGACAATATCGAAGTAGTACAACCAGTGTCCACCAAAGCTCTTAGAATAACATCATTAACTTTAATTTGAATAATTGACAATGCCTTCATTGTTCTTGAGGAGAGGGTACTGGCACCGATGAAACCTCTCCTTGCTTGTTTCCCTGACGACGACGTTGCTTGCAAAAGCGGGCGATGTGTCCCTTTTGGTCACATCTATAACAGACAATGTCTTTTGAACTTTTAAATGCAATTTTTTCTTTAAAATCAGAGGCGCATGTGATGTCAGCACAATCGGCAACTAAATATCGTGCACGACTGACAATACCGCTCAATTTCTGGCTTTCGATATTCGATAAAGCTTGTAACTGTTTTGAAACCTATGTTGGTAAACCAACAACAAATGCACATCGTAATGTGTGCTCCTCCTCACACCCAAATAGCCTTGCCAAACGACGTAGATCAGCAAGGTAAACATCAACGCCTTCTCCTTCGCTATACCGCCTCATACTAAATTGCTCGTAAGCTGAATATTCGTTAGCTGAATATTCGTTAGCGGCAAATGTCTAGCAGTCCTAGGCAAACACTTCCATAATCAGACTTGACGTTGTCTGAAAAATGCTGTTATACAGCAAACGCTGGTCCTTCTAAAAATAAAGGCAAAAAGTTCTCCTTTTCTTTATACCCTGTAGTTTAGCGACCAGTTCCAACTTCTCATGCCAAGTTTCAATATTATCCGCTCCTTCTCCGCGAAACGCTTTAACAATGTCGGTTAAACGAATAGACATGCTTAATAAAATAAAATAAAGCCGCTATAGCTTGTAGTACGATTACAAAAGGATAAGACACAGTAACGACAACACTTCCTGATCTACATGCTGAGTAATGTAATTTCACAAGACTTTACCATTGAGAAAATGACTAGAGAGCCTTGCACACATGTGCGCCTTGTTTCATACATAACTATTAATATAACATTACACATTTACTTAACTATGTTCTGTAAATAAACAATGGAGAGAGCTAAGAATACAGGCATTATGGCTTAGATCAAGACCTATTTTGAAATTAATTGCTGCAGTGTTACAGATAGCTGGAAATAAGAATTTAGCAAACTGCCTTACTACAAACAATGTTATAGTTGTTATGTTTGCATAATATAATAGATTTACGACTCATATTCAATATAAATACCATGTAAACTGAATTATTGTTGTATCTCAATTATACTTTAAAGTGCACATGAGACCAAAAAATGTTTTCCGGAATGGAGTAGCCCATTGCAAATTAATAAGAATTGGCGACATGGCGACAATAGTTTTTTTGATTTGAACTCTTATAAGCTGAGTTATTTAATGTTTAAAGTACCATATTTCAGAAATAATGCTCAATCGAAATTCAGAACTCATATTGAAATAACAAGAGAGCCAACTATGGAAAAATAACAAAGTCCAGACTTCCAAAATATCGTAACTTTTTTCTCGCGAAAAAGAAATTGTCCACTTCCCAGAACAAATATGCCTTTATCTTTGGGACACCTTGTTGACATGAAATAACTCAGCTTATAAGAGTCTAAATCGAAAAATTATTGTCACGATTCCTATTTATTTTGCATGGACTACTTGATTCCTGAAAAAAATGTTGGTGTCATGTGCACTGTAGCATAAGCTTATTCAACCATATAAAGTATTAGGCTATATTATCACTAATGGGATTTACGCAATTTTATTGAGATTAACCCATCATCTTTAAGATGTGTACAATTATGTACCATTGTGTGATATTTCGAAAATGGCTTATGTTGATAGCCATAACGTTGTTCCTCATAAATTATTGATGACATTGATGTTTACTATTAAATATTGGATAATTTTGTTAAATAAAGCACAAATATATTGAATAATAACAATAAACCCTTATAAGTTATATATAAGGGTATATCACCTCAATATGATAATTATTTTACATTTGATAAAGTACCAATGAATATCATTCATTAACAGACTTACTGTTGACGTTAGAAGGATGTTTTTCATTGAAAGGTTTCGATGTACAATCCCATTGACATGAAGATACGCCAATGAAGATATAAGATTGAACGCAATTGGTTTTAATGCATTTGAGCTGAATCAAATATAAAAATAGCAATCAAAAAATTGAATAAACTAGCAATGATCAATGATATAGTAGTCAAGCAATTGAAGACAATATGATTCGATGCACTTCATAGTATATTAAATATAATGTTTGGCTGGCCGTTTGACAGTGAGCAGAGATAGAACTGTAACTGAAAAACAGTATAGAAGATAATACATGGATGCTAATACATCAAACATTGAACCACAACACTGCAAACAGTAGTGTAAAATATGCGGTTACGAATCAAATTGGCAAACATATAACTGCTGCTATTTGTTGACCGTCTACATTACTTTACTTTTATTTGTTGACCAACGTAGCTCAGGCAACATGCTACTGAACCATGTGGACCTCTGATTAAAAATTTCTATCATTAAATGTTAATTAAACTCCTCACCCTTTGGTGGGGTTTTGGGATTGGTGCTTGGTTGGTGGGAGTTACTCATTCGTTCGTTAGGCAGCTAAGCTCGTGCTAACCTGTTTCCCCCACTCGAACCAAGCACCGTCACACTGATAATCAGTGGAAAAATTACAACTACCCTGTTGAAATAAAAGTTAATCTGTAGCTACTTAAAGTAAACTTTACAAACATGACCTATTGACTTATGGTGAGGGTGGGCTGGGAAGCATTAGCATCGCGACTATTACGTGAAAGTCGAGGCATAACTAAATAATAATTTCAATTGATTATCGTTCGTTCGTGTCTTACTTACTAGCAGGCTAGCACATGCAAGAATGATTACGCCCTACTATGTCACAAGACTTACCCTATGCCATGGACAAGAGATTGGCCATACAATGCCAGCTTTCGTATGAGGCAATTCCCGTGCATGCATTCCTTGCGGTATCTAACGCCACGCCTCCAAGCAATGCAACAGCAAACTAGAAAAACTGTGTGGGCCGTACTGCGGACCACAAAAGGCCTGGTGTTTAACTTCTACTAAATGATATGTAGTAACATTTAAACTCCTCACCCTTTGGTGGGGTTTTGGGATTGGTGCTTGGTTGGTGGGAGTTACTCATTCGTTCGTTAGGCAGCTAAGCTCGTGCTAACCTGTTTCCCCCAACACTGTCTCCAGTGTGCTTGGAGAAGAGGTACAGGTTCCTCGTCTGTAACTCCCACCCCATCATGTCCAAGCACCTAACAGCAGCAATTTCTTAAGAACCCAATCTATGATAGGACTTGGGAGAAGCTTGACAGCGATGCTGGAGACGTCCTTGTATACAGCTGGTAAGCTTGGCTACGCCAGCGGCCCATTGCCTTGATGGCATGATCTGGAATCCCATTACGAGCCGCCACTGTTGCAGCCCCAATTCGAAAGCTATGGGTTGAGAAATATCCAGGAATTTGATTATCCACTAATATGGAGCGCAGCCAGTTGGACAGGTAGTTATGAGACAAGGGATGACCAGATGAAAGAAGGAAAAGAGGTCCAGATTTATCACCTCGCTTGTGAAGGTAAGCTGACATTGCTGAAATAGCACAGATACTGGATGAGCCAAGGCCGATATGAATGTAGCAACCTTGTCTAAACTGATCCGTCTTTGATGCCTTGATCTGAATCCGCATGCAAGTTGGTGTTGACTGTGAATCAAATGATAGATCAGCAGGCTGTAAATGAATTGCAGGGTCAAAACTTAGCAAATTTGTTACTGTGTATTCTGCCGACCGAAGAAATCCAAAATAGGGCAACGTACAGGCCGCCCAAAACATAATGTGGTCGTCCTGGAGCAGATTTAATGACTGATGAATAATTTTCATAATTGAGTCCGTTATTGGTACCCGAGGATTTGTTTTGTTGATCTGAGATCGTTTGATTCCTTGACATAGTCTATGTAGGCGAGGACAATGTAGTAGTGGGTCTGCAAAACCTTGCTCAATATGAAGCGCTCTGACAGCCGATAAATATACCTTGATTGAAGGGAGCTTTAGTGAGTCTGTAAGATGTGTCACGAACGAACATAGCATTGATTCATTGGCTGGACATGGAGTCGCATGACCCAGGTGCGCTGAGAATGCTATGAACCGATGTTGGGCTGAGGCATAGGTGCGTCTAGTTGAAGGGGCCAAACTGTTTGCCATGAAAAATTGATACTTTCTTTCCAGATGATTCAAGCCAACTTCATCAATAATTGGTTGTCGAGCTGCATTGGATGGTTCTTGGCTGTGGGTGCCCTGTTGTAAAATGCCTGCCAATGAAAACGAGACAAGGCATCAGCAATCCCGTTGTTGACTCCAGCAATGTGCTGTGAAGAGAAAGAAAAGTTCAATTTGGCTGCAACAAACAATAAGTTTCTTACAAGACGCATAATTATTGGAACCTTGGACGTCCTGCAATTAAGAATATGAACCACTGCTATATTATCGCAACGAAACAGGACTTGGCTGCGTGTCCAGTCTGAACCCCATGTGTGTGCTGCCACTACAATGGGGAAAAGTTCTTTATAAGCAATTGATTGCTTTGCTTGATAAGGAGTCCAGTGACCATTAAACCAGTTTCCTTGGTAGTAGGCCCCATACCCAGCCTGACCTGAAGCATCAGAAAACATTTCAAGCTTAGAGTCAGTAGGCATTCCTGGAAATAACCAAAAACTGACTCCGTTCCATTGATGAAGAAAGTCACGCCACCAGAACAGATCCTGTCGAAACTCCTGATTCAGTCGAATTGGATGGCGTCTTGATCGAAAACAGCTGAGTAAATCTAGCATCCAACGTATAAATGTGCGGCCTGGCCACACTACCTTAGCGGCGTGGTGTAGATGACCTATTAAAGACTCCAATTGGTTACGATTGCATCCTTGCTTAAGAACCCAAGATTGAATCAAGGAGTGAAGGTTGGCCAGTTTGTCTGCTGGGAGACGAGCGGTCTGAGTTGCCGAGTCCAATTCAATTCCCAAAACCAGCATAGACGTGGACGGACCTTCACATTTTTTAGGGTTCAGTGGTAAGCCCAATTCCTTGCAAACTTCTTGGGCTAGAGACCATTGGCGAAGACATATATCTGATTTGGCTGGTCCTGCCATGACAAAGTCGTCCAGGTAATGTACAATATTTGACACATGAAAGTGGTAGGAAAGAATCCATTCAACTGCTTCGGCAACCGAATTAAACATGAATGGTGCAGATCTCAGCCCAAATGGAAGAGTCAAGTCCATGAAGTAGTTGTTTCGCCATTTCATACCTAACAAGAACCGATCGTCTGGATGAACCGGAATGTTCCTGTAAGCCGATTCAACATCGAACTTAGCCATCAAGGCCCCAACACCGAGATCTTTCACCATTGATATGATTTGATCTAGCTGGACATAATTAAAATTGAAGTCCAGCTTGTTGATGCCATCATTTACACTTAAACCTGTAGGTGCTGATAAATTCCACAATAAGACGCCATTTTCCGGGTTGGTTCTTCTTAGGTATAACACCGAAGCTACTGACTTAAATTCCTTCAACCGGTGGATTGCGAAAAGGACCAGCCACTCTTCCTAATTGTACTTCGTTACTCAAGTAAGCGTCAATTACTGAAGAATACTTATGGGCTGACTGATTGTTCTTTTTGGCTGGTTTCAGACTCTGCCGATGATTGAAACCAAGTTTGAAGCCTGCTTGGATACCATTCACAACATAATTGGTAAAATGAGGATTAGGATGATAGGCCAAATAATAGGCAAAGCGATCCGCTTTCAGAGGAGTTATTGAGGAAATCGGCGGCAAAATGCAGCAGGCTAGAAAAAATAAATAAAGTCATGAAAGGTTAATAGCAGTCCTTCTAATGTCGTCTGTGCCATTGAAGGTAATAGGCAAACTTGGAAAAAAAATAAATAAATAAATAAAAAAAAAAATTAAAATTAAAAAAAAAATTATAAAAAAAATTAAAAATAAATTAAAAATAAATAAAACTTAGAAGATAATCATAAAATAAAAGTAATAATGAAAAAAAAAAATTAAAATTAAAGTAAATTACTAACTATAATAATGATAAGAACCATGAGATGAACATTTGACAAAGGAATTAAAAAAAAAAATTACACGGAAACCGACACGGAATCCGATATGAAACCGGTGACGGTTTTCGGTACCAATCCGGTTTTCTTGACAAACAAAAACCTGTATCGGCGATACCTGTATTTGTTAAATTTTTCACACAATCTCGATGCATCAACACTACAGAAACAAAGGAGAGTTGTCTCAACCAATCGCAATCTTGAAAAGCTTTGAGGAACCAATCAGATGGAGCTACAACTATTGCTGAAAAATTCTTAGTTCGCGTTATCAAATCTACTAATATCGCTCGAGTTATCGCAATTATTGATTATCAAATAAGCCTCTCGACCATACAATTCGTTGGATTGCCTTAAATTTTCACTCACACATCTACTGAGTTATTTGTCTTCGTGGTGAAGATGAAAGTCAGGTATTCTAGTAACATTTAATTTGTCCGTGACGTTGTGCCTTGTTGGACGAAAATAGATGACTTGCTCAAACGTAACCTTCGTTTGGTCTACCTTGTCGGACAAACTGGGATTACATTGCCTTATAAAAGAGACCATCGTACGGAAATGTATTAATGCCTAAACTCGATCGCATGTCGTCAATATAAATATCAAGAAAGCCTCAGTACATCTAATACGCTCTAGAACCAGTCAACTTGAGTCTTGTTAAATAACAGAGCGTATAGCTGCGAAACTGTGCTGACAGACCACCTTATATATTTTTGTATAGGAGGAACTGGAAATAATTAAAAAAGAATTTCCTATTGACTGGCCTTTTACTATAAACAGCAAGATCTTGAAATGGACAGACGAAAGTGGTGGCTTTTCGAAGGACTCTTAACGTTAATGATAGAAGCAACTTACAAATCAAAGTTTAAACAAACAGACGAAAATTAAAAATTAAATTAAATTAAAAATAAAAACTGCACTGTATCGATTGCAAGTAAAATATTCCAACAGTAAAGAAAAAAAAAACAATGGTAATAATGACAAGAAAAACAAAGTGAGCTACACAATAATTACAGAATAGGACTGTGAACACAGTGATTATAAATTTAGCTAACAATTGATGGTTTGCTGAATCATCACGTCCAATAACAGAATTATTATAAAACATAAAATATTAAAGTAACATGTCAACGAGTTAACGCCGTTGCCACTGCCTGCCGTCAGAGGCCTTGACTGGAGGTATCGTAGCTGGGGCGATGAACTGCTTTGACTCTCGAGGACAGTCCATACTGCGATGCCCTTCTGAGCAGGTAGAACAAATGTGGCTCCATCGGCAAATTGCATAACGTGAGGAACATCTTCCTTCGTTCCATGAAGGACAAACTCGTGGGCCATTGGGGGTACCTCGTGCCTCTCTACTGATTTTTTCCTGTTGGTTCCGATCCAGTCGAGGACGGACAGCTGCTCCAGCCGTATGGTAAGTGTAAAGTTGGTTGTTGATCAGTGACCAATCAAATAACCGACTAGCGTAGGCATGTTGTCGAAAGGCTGTGTCATACGACAACCATGCCCAGCCACTGAATTGTCGAAAGAGTTTAATAATAACCAGTTTGTACGACGACAAGTCTTTCCAGCGTTCAGGGCAGTGAGTAGTCATAATAGACGTATAAATCGTGAACGCCTCTATCCATCCTACGATGTCGTCGATCTTACGACGGTTTGATTTGGGCTTGGCAATCAAAACCGCTAGACCATCCATGATCAACTGAGGTTCAGCTTCGACATCCACCACTGAGGGAGACAACAGTTCTGCCAGGTCTACGAAACGACCACTGACAATTTGACCTACCAATTTTGAAGGAATAGGGGCGTACCCAGGTCCGATGATACACGGTGCAAACACTAGCGACGATGTTGGCAATGGACTGCTGGTGGTGGCCGTATTCTCCTGTTGATTGATGACCGAAGTACCCGATAAAAAGGCAGAGGCAGCTGCAACGGCATCACCATTGGGAGGCGGAGAGGAGAAAGTATTTACAAATGGTGGCAAAGATATAGGTTCTGACATACTTTGATCCATGTTGACGTTCACTGTAGGTACGGTACCAGCTGAAGAAGCGCTTACCGACGTTGATGTTGAAGGTCTTGATGCTGCCACGACCGCCTGTGCCACATCATTCACAAAATTCTGACGTTGTTGAGCATCTCCAAAGAAAGTTGTAAAAGACAGTGATTGAACAGGAGACTGCAGCGTAGAAGCCGCAGGAATAACATAAGGTGCAGAAGCATTAGCATCGCGACTATTACGTGAAAGTCGAGGCATAACTAAATAATAATTTCAATTGATTATCGTTCGTTCGTGTCTTACTTACTAGCAGGCTAGCACATGCAAGAATGATTACGCCCTACTATGTCACAAGACTTACCCTATGCCATGGACAAGAGATTGGCCATACAATGCCAGCTTTCGTACGAGGCAATTCCCGTGCATGCATTCCTTGCGGTATCTAACGCCACGCCTCCAAGCAATGCAACAGCAAACTAGAAAAACTGTGTGGGCCGTACTGCGGACCCCAAAAGGCCTGGTGTTTAACTTCTACTAAATGATATGTAGTAACATTAAAATTCCTATTAAACGGTAGAATAAAAATTGAAAAGTTGAAACGTTTATCACCTACATCTAATTGTGGCATTGAAGTTAACATCAAACTTTATCAAACTAGACCAATAAATTAGAATAGTGAGTCAATGACATAGTAATTACCTAGAAAAGGGAGTGAGATAAAGTTATTGATATCAACTTACCTAAAAGTCAAAGATTGAAGATTAGATGCCAGTGATTCAGTGTAGTGTTCACAGACAATCACGATTCGTTCTGCAATTAAATTGAAACAATTTTAAGAATAAAATGTATTATGTACGGTATTTGAGTTTGAGAAACAGTCTCTATTTCATGTTTTGCCTGTAAAATTGAGCGTTGTAACTAGCCATGTGGAAAAAAGCTCACGGATGTGAAATTGCCCAAATGCTTATTAACTGTTCATGTGTTTATGAAAATCAAGTTGATTTCAGCTTCATGGATTATTGTTCATGGACTATTCTTTAACCCAGAAGGAAATGTTCATGAACTGTACATGAACGCATGAATTTTTATCACAGGGGAACATCTGGACTGGCTAACTTCTACATTAAAAGATTGTCCATTACCTAACACATCACAAATGTCCAAGAGGAGTACAAGGGAGGTTTCGATTCCGCACCGGTACCGGTTCAAGTTCATGTTTAGTAGATAAGAAGACTGGGTTATACCTGACTGGTTTTTTCAAAAGAAGACATTTAGATTCAATAAAATAAAACCTCAGTTTCTGCTTTTCCAGGTAAATAGAAAGTTCGGACATTGGTTCAGGATTCATCATAAAGCGAATTGACAGCCAAAAGGATGGACTTTAAACATTCAGCAATCCATGATTTGACTCAAATTGAATATTTCTAGAAATCAATTGATCCATTGTAACCCCCATTGAAATTTCCATAAGAAAGTTTCAAACATTCCTTTTTGCAAATGGAAGATTGGCCTGACTTATATTGTTGAAAATGTATGACATTTAGACAAGGTAAATTGATTCCTTATCACTCAATTAAAATTTGTCTTTGCATTTCATACTTTCTGTGAAGTTCATGTATTAACATGCTTCAAAGTAAGTCAAATTGCAGAAATAATAATATTAGTAGCAGCAATTCTTCAAAATTACGAAGCAATCTAAATTTAATCCCACCCCTGCAAAAAATGTGATGAGTAATCATGGTCATGTGAAAAGATTAAAATATTGCAATTCCTCAGCTTTACAGAAATACGATGTAATTAACTTTAGTTGAATCCCTACTGAGGATATATGTTGCAAGCCTGAGCCCGTTGCAGAGAAATGTACACCTTTTTGACGAGATCTCGGGGGCGCCTGAAAATGTAAGGATTTTTGAATTTTTTGAGGACCTGTGAAACATTATTCTTTCCATTCTTTAGATAAATAGTAGGTAATACAGTACAGAACTCGGTTAACATCCCCTAGGTTAATATCCCACCTTGCTTATTATCCCCATTTGTCAAAAATCCCTTTCCGTTTTCTATAAAACTCAACTAATTTAATCGCTTAATATCCCCTAATAATGTTATGAAACTCGTTTGATGTCCCGTTTCTTTGAATTTGTAAATAAATGATAGTTGTTTCATGGTTAGCGTTTATCTTCGTTGTGAAAATTATCATCACTTCGAAGTTGATATTGGACATGACATCGACAACATTAATTGTTTTAAATAAGAATACTTGTAAGAAACATTTTTCTTTGTTTGTGACTCGAATAAAACAGCTTTGAACATTACTGTACTCTACTTTCCTTATTCATAAGCGACTCTGTCCATGGCAAACTTTCAAAATGACTTCTCACAAACGAAACAGAACAGAGTTCACGTGGTTGTGATGAAGGTCACATGTACAAATGTTGTGAACGCATGCGTACTATATTGCATTGCACGCTTCGTAAGATCACACAGGAAGAATTTCGCGATCAAGAAGAAGTTCTAAACTGTATGAGACTTTTAAAACCTTTGTATAAATTGGACCTATTTTGAAATCATTCTATGGTTGTCTGTGGTATTTACCATTTTACTTATTTTGATTGAGTAACATTTGTTAACAATGAACATAATTCCTTTGTTTTGACGAATTTTCTTTGTCTGTTCTCAAATCGAATAATATCCCACCTCGGATAATGTCCCGTTTCTAGCTGGCACGGAAGGGGGGATATTGACCGAGTTTGACTGTTAATGGGGTTCTGAGAAACATTTTCTGCAAGTGGCGCAGGAGACTTGGAGCCTGAGATCTCAGACGCACACAGCAAACCTTTCAATCGGATAGACTCCAAGTTTGCAGTCTTGCAAAGGGTGCTTTTCGCCGAGATCTCATGAGCGGCCACAAAATATTAGCCTGCGATCGCAGGCGCTTTAACGAATTTTTTGCCTTCTTCAAGGCGGAAAAACAATATTCAATAGATTCAATTAGATAAATAGTAGCAATTGGGCTCCCGGGAAAAAACATTTCACGGCCTGCTCGAGATGCTTGAAATATTATCTCCTAATATGGGGGCGGCTCTGCCATACTCTGCATACTGGGGATAGGCTGTGAAAGATACATTTCCCGAGATTGCTATGCAGACGTATGAATGTTAGGAAACTAGTAATAACGCAGCATGCTTACCATGTTGACCTCTAACTATATCTACATATTGGCACAGATTAGGATGGCGCAGTTGCCTGAGAAATTGAAATTTCCCATATATTTTGATTGAATTTGGTGTTAGTGGTAATCCATTTGTGCCACATGTGTCAGTAGGGTGGGCAGAAGCGAAGAACGAAGAAGCACCGAGACAGGAATCTCCAAGAATTACCATGCTTTATACTTTAAGCGTTTATCAGCAGTGTTCAGTACATTATCAAGTAAACAATTATAGCATCATTGAACATCAATATGTGTAGGTTCTACAATAATCTAGACAATCTTTCTGGTATTGTAAACTTTAAGCATCTTATTCCAGGAAAATGTGAGCTGCAAAGACAAAGCTGGACAAAGCCAAAGATCAAAGTTGCTTGAACTCTTAATAGATTCAATAACAGAATCCGCCATTACTACAGATTATGCGAGGCTGTGTATCAAATAGAGGCTTCCACTATAGCCTTTCTGTTGTTGCCATGACGCTTTGATTTTGATTTTGCTCATGTGTTTACAAAATAGACCGTATGGTTTACAATCGTGAACAAGCTACAAACTTCGTATATTTTCAACAAACGGCGGCAAAATGAAGGTATTTGTCAGAATTAAACCAACAGGAAAATTTGCTCATTCAACTATCCAGCTAGGAGAAGACAAGAAATCAATAGCAATAAACATTGCTAAGAATATTTCAAGCGGGTACATAAATAATCAAGTTACCAATTGGAGTTACAAGTAAGTTATGCTTTTACAATATCATTTTATGCTACATCTATTTAACTATTTAACTAGATGCAAAGCATAAAGATAAAAAATAATAATCATAAAAAGGGATCAGCTCCATAACAAGGGAGCTTTTCCAGGAACGTTTATAAACGCTTGGGTTAATTACTAAAAATACAATGAAAGCCCTTAGCAGATGTTGTAAATTTGAAGCTTCCTAGTCAAATTGAGTTTTTTACTCTCTTTTCAGCTACAATGGAGTTCTCTACAATGCTAGTCAGGAAGACGTATATAGTCTCTGCGCTGATAATTTAGTCAATCAAGCCTTGAATGGTTACAATTGCACATTGTTTACATATGGAGAAACTGGAGGGGGTAAAACATTTACATTAACAGGACCAGGTCATGATTTTGAAAGACGAGGGATAGTTCCACGAGCGATTTCACAAATATTTCATGATATCAAACAAAGAGAGGAATTCAAAATAAAACTCAGGGTATCTTATCTTGAAATTTACAATGAATCAATTCATGATCTACTGTTGGATGAAACTGAAGAACAGCAAAATCTGGAGGTTATAGATCTTGGGGCGGTTTCTTCGCATGTTAAAGGACAAAGATGCATCGAAGCAGACAGTGAAGAAGATGCTTTGCATTTGCTCTTCAAGGTAGGAAAAGTGCTTTGATAATAAAACAAGCCTGTAGAGAGACACTTTGTTCTGATAATTACCCTGGTGGATAAGGGTAAAGATTGATAATTGGCCCAATCTTCATGAACAGTTCATTAACTGTTTATAATGTGTTGAAGAACAGTTCAAGAATGTTCGTAAAGTGTATAAACGTTTTCGCAAGCGTAAGGCATGTCAACCATAAAGTCAGTAATCTGAATTTTATGTAGAAATTGAAGGTGAGCGAAACAAACAGAGTATTTTAATTTGTTCTTCAAGTGGCATGTGATTGTCTTTTTGTAACAAAATACAAGCATTGGATCTGAATCAAATAACATTTTATTGTAATTCAGAAAAGAAACACTTTATTAATTCTTCAAGCATTGATCTGATTGCTAGCATTTCAATTGTCTCCCCTGCCAAAAACAGTTCAGGAGTTCATGAACAGTTCATGAACAATTCATGAACGTTGAATGGCCCAGATTTTCATGAACAGTTCATGAAAATTGGGGAGGGGGGTATTTAACGTTCATGAACTGTTCAGAAATTCCTGAACTGTTTTCACAGGGGCTATCTATGGAAAATGCTTAAGTACAGCCGCCAAGATGAAAGGCACTAACTTCTCCCAAAAAACAAGCAAATATTGCTTATGGGAATGACATCTGCCATTAAATTATCCTTGTTCTAAAACCGCAAATACTATTTTGTTTGCATGAGATTGAGGTAAAATTTCTATCCTAATCAATCTCATTGAAACACTTATTTCTTCAATTTTAGGGTGATAAGAACAGAACAATCGGTCATCATAAGCTGAACCGCCATTCATCACGATCACATTGCATATTTACAGTGTATATTGAATCGCATTCAATAACAGAATCAAATACCAAATACAGTTTATCACGTTTGAATTTTGTTGATTTGGCTGGGTCAGAAAGATTGAAAAAGACTGGATCAGAGGGTATCACACGACATGAAACACTGTACATTAATAAATCACTGTCATTCTTAGAACAAACTATAGTTGCTTTGGCTGATCATCAAAGAAACCATATACCATACAGACAGAGCAAATTAACTCACATTTTGAAAGATGGGATTGGTGGTACAGCACATACAGTTATGATAGCTAATATATGGGGAGAAGAAGAGCAGCTTGAAGAAACGGTAATTAATACAACTCAGTCAAATTTCAATGTAATTACAAACAGGTGATCACCCCTCTGAAAAAACACCATGAGTTCATGAACATTTTTTTGTGGGTTCATGAACAAATTCATGAAGAGTCACGATTTGCTCATGAACACTTCATGAACCTGTTAATGAACTTGTTCATGGATATGAAATACCTTAAAGTTCATGAACTGTTCATGAACTTTTGGGCAATTTTCTGTTCATGAATATATGCATTTTTTTCTGCAGGGGCATGATGCATGAGTGTCAAAAGAGAGGCAATGGCGTAAAAATCATTATCAAAACGAATGTTTCAAATAAATTTCTCTGTTTTCAAGATAACAGAAAACCATGTTAACTAGCCCATTTTATGGACTATTCATGAAAGGTTCAAAGAAAGTTCATGAACTGTTTATGATTTCATCATGATTTCATGAAACGTTTGAATTAGGAGTCACTTTGCCAATTTTTAAACCAGTATTTATAACAATTATCTTACATTAATTTTTCTTTGAAAAATTATTTTCAGATTTCTACATTACGTTTTGCATCACAGGCAATGCAAGTTCCAAGCAAACCAGAAAAAATGGAATTTCTTGATTATTCCAAAATGTGTCAGATTCAAGAGAAGGAGATAAATGCATTACGTCGAGAATTACAAATGTATGATACATTAACAAATCGCGGTCAAGTTAATTATGAGCAACTATCAACAACACAAATAACAGACATAAAAGAGCAAGTGCGGAAATATATCAATGGTGAATTACAAGAGATTGATTTGGTATCTGTAAGACAAGTACAGGAGATATTCCGTCAATTCAAGTTGATAGCAAAACCAACACAAAAGAATGACGAAGAAATAAAACCAAAAGCTAAACATAGAGATTCAATCGATAGACATTCCAATAAAAGTAATATGGGTAAGACAAGTTTTGAGCTGAAGACAGTATGACATATAACATGTCGACACGTCATGAATTGTAATGGACCAATTTTTATGGACTGTTCATGAAGGTTCATGAAGTGTGTTGAAGTATTCATGAATTTAATGAAATTTATGAGCGCAATAACTTTATCGCATGGGCAGTAGTCACTTCAGTGATGTAAGAAAAGCATTATTTTTGTATTAGTGGTCAACACCTGAGGAGTGGCGTTGCATGTTTAGACTATTATTAGGAGTCAGGATTTATACTGATTACAAGAATCACAGTTGATTGACAAAGATACAGTTGCTGGAAGCAGTATGATAGCAATGAGTAAAAGTGTGTGCATGCGAACCATCATCAGGATATCCAAATGGAATGTATTGGGAAATGGAATATTTCTTTTTCCTCAAAATGCCATCCAATTTCATTGCATAATATAGAACTTATGATGATTGTGATCCAATTAAAATATTGTTGAAATCTAAACAAACACACAAATCTAAGATATACTGTCCATCCAGTAGCATATCGGCATACCTAATCCTAATTAAGAGATCAAATGTTACCTCATCAACTTCTCAGTTCCGCTACAACGTTGAGTCATTGATAACGCACACCATTGGATGATGATGATAAATAATCATATTTTGACAGTCAATCATCAAATCCAGTTACCTAGCGTTAATTAATGTGTGTGTATATATATACTTTGAATTTTATAGAGCAACAGAAAGAGACTGTTGAATCACCAATCAATACAAATAGAGTTGGTTCAACAGATGGCCAAGGGTTCAGTGTTGGTGCTGTTAATACACCTGTCAAGACAAATAACCCAATTGTCAATTCACGAAAGGTAAATATATATATATATATATAGCAGCAGACAAGTACATGTTTCTGGCCATTAGCCTTCGTCAGTACTGCTCAGTGAGCGAACAAGGAGCTGACTTCAGTATACACTTAAGTCAAGATGAGTTATAAATGTGGTGAAAAAATTCATCACATGAAAAAAACATCTATGCCATACCAGAGTGCTCAAACTACCGAAGTAGTGGGCAATGCATAATGCAAATAGTATAGACACATCCCGAGTCGATAGTGCTCAAAATTGCGCATGCGCAATTGAGACATACATAGCAGCAGACAAGTACATGTTTCTCGCCATTAGCCTTCATCAGTAGTGCTCAGTGAGCGAACAAGGAACTGACTTCAGTATACACCTAGGTCATATATATATATATATATATATATATATATATATATATATATAATAAAGTAATTGTGTGGGCAAAACATCAATTTGAGTGCTCAATGCTAAAGCAGAGCAATATAAATAGTAGATCAAAGATTTAAGAAACTATAAGAATAACAAGTAGATATTTAACAATAGCATCGATAATACAATAGAATGTAATAAATATATTTAAACAATAGAAACGCTTCATTAATTCATGTATATACTTGAGCACACCGTAATGATTTTTCATTTAATAAAACCGTCTGAAGAGCGTCTTTACGCGAAACTCAGAGTAACGGAATAAACTCGTGATCTTTGATCTACTATTTATATATATATATTTGTAAAACGTTGTCTTACTGATTGAACATAGGGCTCAATGCAAAATTTAGCAGAGCTTAAATAATAATAGTCAGAGAATCAGACATTTATGTTTGCTACTTGAAGTTTCATGACGAGGCGATCATCAGGCAATCTATTCAACTTGAATCATCAGGCACTTGAATAGATTGCCTGATGATAGGCTCGGCGTGAAACTTCAAGTAGCAAACATGACTGTCTGATTCTCTGACTAATATTATATGTATATATATATATATATATATATATATATATATATCTATTGTTGGTATTTATATGGGGAAGTTGTGCTGCATGTATTTTATGAATGCGAGAGATGTGTGATGAGACAAGAAACAAGGCCATCAGAAATTATCAGAATCATGGCAAGTGATAAACACTTGCACCAGTAAATCAGGAGATAAAAAGACAAGTTGATGAAATTTTCAAAAGGGTTTACATATAAGTCAAAACTGAGTTGATCTTAGGTGAATTTGAACAACAGTCTATCAGATGTGGTAATGTCCAAAGTTTGGTTGCTCTGCCATTTGAGCTAATCTTCCCTGCGTTCATAAAATGTGCAGAATTGTTTACAACAATTGTGGCTAATCCAAAATCATCCTAACATGATTAAGAAAAAGAGAATTCCAGGGAACAAACTTTCTGCATAAATGATTATGAGAGTCTAAGACATGGTGTAGGTTTGCCCAAAATCATAACCGCATATAATAATGTATTTTCTCTTGTTTCAGGGTAAAAGTGGAAAGCGAACAAAAATTGTTGATGGGATAAAATCAAATGAAGTTGATCTAGCCCCATCAGGAAGTATCCAACCAACAACACCAAGAAAAGATACAGCTACGCCGCATGAAGCTGACATCCAAGAAGACAAATCAACGCCAACATCAGATACAATGACAGAAAGTCAAGTGTTTGAGATATTCAAAACAAAGAATGCAACAGAATCAGTTTTAGAATTGAAAGTCAGGAAAGGTAACTGCAATACATTTAAAAATGGTGATTTATAACTGTTGCGCTAATTTGTACTGCATTTTATTTTTATTATTGACCTTACTGATCATCCCTGATTTGAAACTCCAATTGTTGTGTTGTAGTTGAATCTATAGCAACGGTTTTGGGCAAATGTTCTTGATCAAAGTGAAAGCACTTATTGATATTCGTCAAAATGTTGTATAAATCTGAGATAGTGACATTCAGCTCTATTTTTGTTCATGAACATTAAATCAATCGATACATGCAATAACTGTAAAATACTAATTCAATATCACTTGCAGATACTTTGAGAAAAAAAAAGAACAATGCTAACGAATTAGCACAACAAATCAATATCATCAAAAGAGAAATGGATGAATATCAGAATGAGATAAATAAATGTAAACCAATCAATAATGCAGATGAAGTAACAGAAGATGGGCTACCAATCTTAGAAGAAGAAACCTATATTCTTTTGAAAAAAAGAAATGAGAAAAAAGCAGAGTATCGTGAATTATGGAACAATCTTGAAATTTTGAAAGAAGAAATTGAATTTGAAAATTTAAAATCTGCAGAATGTCGATCTGAGATTATCCAACAATTTAATGAATGGCAAAAAGATCTAGAAGGTATACGCACACCATTGGGGAAACAAAACACATTGGAGCAGAGCATTTATACATCATCAAATAAACATGCCATACAAACAACAATCGATAGCAACAATCAAGAAGCAAAAGTCTTTTACAATGCTTACGCTACAGTTGAACAAAGAAAGCTATTTTCCAATGGCTCAACTTTAGCCACTAAATTGGCGAGAACAAGGCCTTTCATGGAGTGAATAAAACTATGTAAGATGATAAATGAAAAAAATTCATATATCATGATAGGCAATCGGGTGTAGGGTAGTAAAATGAAGCATAAAATAATAGAAACAAAATTGAAAAGGAATATACATATTTTTTACATGCTATACTGAGATTTAAAATTGCATCTTGAGTAAATGATAAATAGAGCCAATGATATTATATACACATTCATGTAGATAAATTTAGGTGAAAATCAGACTACCAGCAACCAGCATATTACGTTAGATAGGGTGCTTGCGTCAGCTATTATAAGTGTTCTGTCATGCACTGACAAAGACCAGCAGTGTCAAGTTTTAATGCAATCGACGATTAATACCTGCTCCTAGAACCGACTGTTACAACCATGAATATGACAAACATCAAACTGAAGACAAAACTGGTCACACCAATACAGATGGCAATCATACTGAATTGACGGGCTGAACGAGATGAAATATTGGCATTGTTAATATCTCCACGCTGCATGGCCTCATCAACCTATATAAAAGGACCAAAATAAACACATGCTCATATTGTAAAAAGAAGCCAAATCTATAACGCGTAGCGTATTGTGCAACCTACCTTTTAAACAAAAATGATTACAAAGATCAGGATAATTGACAAGAGAAATGCATATTCATACAGTTACAGTTGTCGCTTTTAACTGGTAAACTAGCTGTAAGATTGGAATCTAGATTTTGTAATCGTATTTAAATGATGCTTCGAATTATCCTCTTGCCAACAGAGGGCTGCTGGTCGTAAGCGCATTTTCAACAACACTAAAATCATCTCCATGCTGAACATTTAATATGGAATAAATGTCATTCAAGTTCAAGTATTTGGAATAATCATTCTAGATTCTTTTTGATTGGTGATCAGTTTGAAATATTAACACTAATAGAAATAGGGTGCATGCCCAACAAGCTAGTAGCTTGAACAATTCACAGATATTGACATTACTTACATCAAAACCATGAAAAAAGTATGAAATTTCATAGCGTTTTCGCATTTTAATATTATGAATATGGATGTTTTCATGGTTTTCAAACTTTTTCATGGTTTAGAAAACTTGTAGATTCACTTTTTTACATTTTCATGATGTTTTCACAACACTTTCATGTCATTTTCATGTTTTTGATGTTGGTAATGTAAGAAAGGAAAAAGCTTGATTTCAGTTCACAAACATTTTGTAGAGTCCACCCATCACATAATGATCAGTAGGCTACTGTGTAGACCAATGATGTTTAGCTGGATCAAATTTTGAGAGTGTGGAGCTGTAGTGGCATTCCAGCAATGTCATCAGATTTCTGTTTGGTATTTTTCTCCATCAAACTTTCTAGAGTCATACTTTTTTAGAAGATCACATAAATAAGAGGGTGCAAACCGTGCAAGGTCATTGACAATCATGTTATGTAAATAATAATAACTTGAAAATTATCCATTGCTCAATTGGTAGCCAATGTAGCTCTATCAGAAGTGATGTAACATGATCAAGTTTGTGTTTACGATAAATAAGCCTTGCAGCAGAATTCAAAACATATTGCAATGATTTCAGAGAAGATTGTGGTAATCCGTATAGTAAGGCATTGCAGTTGTCTAATTTAGATGTGACAAATGCACGGATTAGTGTCTTTGTATCTTGTTCATCAAGATAGAAGCGTACTTTGCTAAGTTTCTAACATGGAAAAATGCTGACTTGCATAAATCCACATAATATCCACACACAAAACCTCTTACAGTTTGGAGATCTTCTGAATGAGGGCTTGATTTTGTCTACATGCTTGCATTCTGTTAATCGAGACTCTGTCATCATCCTTATAAAAGGGAAACCTAATATAGCCTTGAATGACTAAAAATTTTATAAAATTACTTTGCAGTTACGTCATTTATGAAGTTAATAGATGATAATAACCAAACAGTGCATAAAAATAAATTCAATAATAAATAAAAGCAAAAATCAGACATTCATATTTGTTACTACTTATTACTTTCACGCCTTTTGCAATCATCAAGCAATTAGTAGCAAATATGAAGGTCTGATCTTTGCGTTTATTTATTATTAAATAGCTCTGCATTTATGGCATTGGGCACTATTAAAACAGCATAAGATTATAAAAGCACTTTAATATTAGAAATAAATTCATAGATTTTTCATAATTTCACAGGATAAGAACAGTAGGATAATTCTCTAATGATATTACCTCTCTTGATTTAAGTACAGCGACAATACCAAGTGGACAGAAACAGCACAGACAAGAAAACCAAGCCAACCCAGCGTGGTTAGGAGGTGAACTCATAACGATACCACCTACCGTTTGCGGTTGGTATGTCTGAAGCACAAAAGTAAACAAATCATAATGAAAATCAACATTTTTAGGTTAAATATATATATATACTAGCAATTACTGTTGGTCCATAATGGACCTTGTATGATAAAACTTTCAGATAACTTATAATTAAACAATTGACTAAGGTGACTATTGCTGAAAAATACGGAGCATGAACTCTGGAGGAGAACATGAGACACAATACGCATTGAAACGATGTAGCATTAATCAATACATCTTAATCATTCCTTTAATAAAAATTTAATTTATTTCACATCAATTAAGTCGATTGAAATGTATAGAGGCCGCCGGTCAATTTTATGCATTTAACGTAGCTATATCTACATACAAAAACTTTATTTTATGTGCTGAAAGGAAGCCAGAACACATTAATTATTATAAATTACAAATACTCAGTCAAAAATCGAAATCTGAAACTATCCATAAAAAATCACTTTAAATCCAATCCGATCCGAAGACCTAAAATGTTAACCCGAATCTGACCCGATACGATCGGATCGCGTTCGGTTCGGATTCATAAATCTTTATTGCAATATATACAACACTAATGTGGTGTTCACAAATAACGCCGTCAAGGTGAGGCCGGTCAAACTCGTGGCATTGCATGCAATACATTCAATATTAAATTAATTTAGCTTCGACAAGACACATGGTCCATTAATTTGTGTTATTAACATGATCAAACGATATCTTTTGTTAATTAACAATGATTTACTGCTTCATATTAAAAAAAAATGAGAAAAATCGTTGATAAAAAATTGCCGAATGGCGAATTTGAACTGACGACCCTGATATTGTAACACCAGAGAATTAACCAATAAGCCACTACCTTACTTACAGTGATCGGCGCTTTGACTGATGTAATCAACAAACCTACTGCTTCGACAACGTATTATTGAACAAGGCCGACTATCGCGAGGCTAGCTAGCATGATCGATTATAGCAACTACTTTACATTCACTTATCACCTTGTAATACGCGATCTATTTGTAAGCAGCAGCAGACTTGTCTACTGCTATTGCAATATATATATATATATATATATATATATATATATATAATCTGAAAATATTATGATATGATAGTATATGAGCCTATATATTTTTGATCTTTGCAATCTCAGCAAGTAGGCCTGTGATTTCATGGCAGTCTATCAAAATACTAAGAGTTCGTTGAAAATAAAATTTTATAAGTAAAAAAAAGATGTGAAAAATTGGTCTCAGTGCTTCTTGTTATCAAATTTTCCAGAATAATAGCATCAACATTCTTTTAAAATGAAATAAAATTCTATAATAAATCGCTATACTAATTCGATACTGATATTATGTTACATCTTGTTGTCAATATTTCTACGTGCTATTTATGATACATTACAGATGTCGAATGAAAGAAAAGACGATTATGAATAAATTAGTTATTTTGATAGAAAAACGAAAACAACTCATTTTGCCAGATTCATGATATGCATATTTATTCAGAATTTATTGAAACGGACGCGATGGTTTATAGAGTGGAAATGTTTAGTGCAGCTTCAAAGATATAAAATACCATAGCCGATGGTAGTATTTAAATGCTCATGTTATGATGTCTGATGAAAAGGATTTACTTATATAGAAAATGAATCTACTTTACCTTGCATTTGATCGCGATATGAAATGATCATTTTTGTCAGAATTATTTCGAATAAAAGACAATTTATATTTTATTCTTATCGGGCTTACATTCTCCTTCGATAAAAAATGGTTGTTAACTTCTTATTGATTGGTGTATTAACTCAGAGAACCCGCTATTATGTATTTAAATGTTGTTCTGAGATTATGCCGCTCGTATAGTTTTTATTTGGATCTCATTTGGAAAATGGTAAGTTGTATTTAATAAATATTGTTTGCTATGATCGATTATTTCATGCAAACTTTTTCCCTTTTTATTATTGTAACACAAGGTTTGTTACACTCATCCAAACTGTATTAACTATTTAAAAATGTTTTTGAATTATGTTTTTGTGCTTTTAAATTCAAAGCGAAATTTTGAACGCTGAAAATATTATAATTATTATTATTTATCACAAATCATTCGCTCAATTCAATTTAATTTTGTTGAATTTGATATACCTGAATTTAACTTTATTAAATGTTGATCGACGATGAGAACAAGACACAGCTATTTTTATTCTCGAAACTGTAGTAACATACTGTGTTTTATTCTTATAGCAAATCAATAAAATGAAATTTTAATTTTAATCGATGTTTACAATTCCTTCGTTAATTATTGAAGCAAAATCTGAAAATAAAAGCCAGCTCATAACCAAATTATTCATATTTTTATATTAAATAATAATTATAGAAATACTTTTGTGCAATGCCTTGATTGATTCTAAACTCTGTAATTTTAGACTGTAGACAGATAATCTCTTCGAACTTTGAATATTTTTTCGAATTAGTCGAACGCCAACGTCATTTTGAAAATTCTTGCAAGTTAATTTGTTTTTATGTCCCGCGATAGATTGTTCATTTCAAAACAGATTGTTTGCTTACTGTTCTCACAAATTATATATCAAAATAGCCTTTTTAAAAGTGAAATGTTTGTATCTCGATTTTGAGAAAAGTAATGAACGGCATTTTGTTTCATTAAAAAATTAAAGACCCAAAGTCTCTTTAATTTTCATAGCGTTTGTGCCGCGCTATATGTATTGCTGATATCAACATTACATGAAATAGGTCTACGTTTCTTTGATTTCAAAACATATTTTGTTTGGCCTAGTTATACTGGTAATTCAATGTAATTCAGTATTTCGTATTGTTTTAATTATCATAAAACTGATTCAATTTCAAGTTTCACTTGTTCAAACAATTTACACGCAGCTTTTAAATTCAAAGCAAAATATTTTTATTCTGGAGATTTCAATTTGAATTCAATTTGGCTGCCCGCTAGATTATCGACCTATGAAATTTTTCAAAATCTCTGAATTTTTTAATACAATGATATCAAATAAAGTATCAGATGAAGTATATTATTTTAAAACAACGTCATAGACCCATACTTCTCATACAACAAATTTGTTACTGTACACGGTTATCTAGACACAAATGTTTTCATAATTTCCCGACAACGGATTATACGTATTATATCGCCAGTAAGACGTACATAAGTCGCAGACAGACACAGAAATATCGAAATATCGAAATATTGTGATATATAAACAGACAGTATTATTAAACCTTTTCTAAAATAGAACAAATTTCAGAACCAAGTTTGTTTATGTTGCGGGAGGTTGTTTGAATTTTGAAGAAATGATTTAAAATTCAATTTCAATTCAATGTTTTTACTCACTAAAATGTCCTTGGATGAAATTAAAACTTCATAATGTTAGTCTTTTTTATATAGAGACATCTTTGGTTGGTAGGCCTATTATTTCTTTAATATTATGTTGTTGTTTAATAGGGAGGTTTAGATTTTTGACGAGACAAGTTTTGCCGTCACACATGCATACTTACGACAAAGCAAGGAGGATGTCCCTGCATTTTCGACAGGATTTGCAAAAAAATTGTCTGGTGATTTATGAGTTTAGTAGCCGAGCATAATTGCCAAAATGACATTCTGTCAACTCAGTACGCTATTCACATTGGATTTCAAAGATAAGCATTGCTATCGTTCTTGTAAAAATATGGATAAAAATTTTTTGTTAAAAGTGGCCTGCTGTGATGGTTGAGTTATCAAGCTTTAAAATCTACCAAAAATACATTATTATCAAATAAGAAAAGATTACAGAGCAGCCTAAACTTTGTTTGCAGGCGGTTTAATAAAGATTACAAAGTACCGAAATATGTTTATGTGGCTTACATTGAGAAAAGATTTTTTCTGAATATTTGCTGGGAAAATTTCTTGAATAGTTTATGAAATAAAAAATGCAACGTTTTAATAGTGATTATAGCTCTGTTTTATTTCTCTAAATTCACACATATAATATTACCAACTATTGTAACATTTTTCTGAACTCTACTCTAGTAAGGTACCACAATTAAATATTGATATTCATGTTTTTGTTCTTTTTGTTTTGTGTCTTTGCTCTAAAAATTGATTCTACAAAAGAGCTTTGTTATTCTGTTTGACGAGTTATCTAAACCTAAATCATATGTGATAGGAATATGACTCAGTTCCAGGCTACACAAAATAAACTCATGAAAGATATTTTGTCGACCTCAGTTACGACATTTTCACAAAAATGTATCACTGTTGTTCGAGCAGAATAATCCAGAATGAGGGGCTTTTGCTATTCTAGATGTTCTTGTTTTGATGCAAAGGAAATACGTAGGACAAGCACACAATTATTCGTTGCTAAGAGATCCTGATAAAATAATTCAAACAAATTGTATTTCGCACGGTTTAGTTGACTCCGCTTTTGATATGTTTGATCAGCGCGAAAATTTCAAAACATATCATTCATGTAAACCATTGAAGAGTAGTGAAAACAAAATTTGTCCCCATCTATTAATTGCATCCAAACAAATAATCTAACTTTAATATAATATATATTTTAACAGAATTTTGGCAGACAAGACAATATGTAGGCTATATGTAGGTCCTATTTATATAAAAGTACGCTTGGCATGAAAATTGCAGAAAATTAAAATCAATCAATAATTATAAAACGAGTAGGTAAATTTCATTAAAAATATTGTTGAAATGAAAACAACTTAACTTTATATATACTTACATACATTGGCTGAAACTGGGTACCACCTGCTGCGTAAACAGTAGGGGGTTGAGCTTGTGCCATTGGATATACAGCAGACGGATAAGCTACTTGCTGCTGAGGATAAGGGGCATTTTGTGGCATTTGTGCATAACCTTGAGCAGGGGTATTTTCAGAATAAGGCGGTGGCGCACCAATACCTGACAAAACGAACAACATCATAGATGAAAATTTATTTTCTTCTGATATTTAAATTCCCTCTAGCAAGTATTGATTTAGCTTACCATTGTCCTTTTCTTGCTGCATTATAAATGATACTTTATAGCTAAAATTGAAATGAGATTAATTAACATTTACTAAATTCATATACGTGTTTGATATTTGGGTTTTTATTTGGTTGATTTGTACTTAGCGCAATTATTTTTCAGTCAACATTTCAGCTTGATTGTGATTTGTTAGCTATTAATATATTTGTAGATTAATTCAATCACATGCATTTTCTTTTGCATAGTTACAAACATTAATTTGCAAATTGCAAAAGTGATCAAAGCAATATTTTGGTGAAATATACCGAAATAAATGGTAAATTAAATTGGCTATATCTACTCTCTGTTTTGCTTCAACGTAACTAAATTGACATGAACATTTAAAGTAAGCTCTATTTAACATCGTCAAGACATAAAACTTCAAAAAAATTTGAGCAACGTAGGATATCATAGTATGCAAGTTACGATTACGAAGATTACAAGGCTTTGACTGCTCAGTTTAATTCTTGTGTAGGGTAAAGATCAGGTGACTTCTTTTCGCGCCAAATTCAACATAATCTGACTGCGCGGCCAAGAACGATAGAGTTGCCAATACCTGTATTCTATAATCTATGAGCATACCAAGGGTCTTAAATATAGCTGCCGTAATAATTCAACATCTACTAGAAGGAACAGAAGAAGGCAAATTATATGGTTCAACCAGCCATTTAGCAAAAACATTCTTACTATTATCGGCAGAACGTTCTGGAAGCTTATTAACAAGCATTTTTCCGAGGGAACCACATATTTAGTAAAAATTCAACAAGAACAACCTAAAATTTGTGGTTTTTAAACACATTAATTTTGTGTTTGTAATTCGATAAGCTAGAAGCCAAAAAATTATTGTACATTTAATTAAAATATGAAATAAGGATAACATTTATTTGGGGATTACTGAAGGTTAGGCTAGGTTAAATCTCTGGTATTTTAGCAGGGGCTGTTCATCAGGGGCCTTTAGTTTGTTAATCATATGCTGTGATACAATCTGGGCTGAAAGAAAGGCTAACCTCACACTAACTTGGGATTTGGAAATTTTATGCGTGCAGAAAATTTAATGATGACCTTTGCAGCTTAAAAGTCACCAGGACATCAGTGATAAGACTAAAACAAGCTCCTCATTCCTCTAATTACCAGCTTGCTGCATGCTTTGCAAACGTTAGCCAGTGCTGGTTGGTAATCAATTAATCCTTAAAGTATCAATTGTTTTATTCTTTTCTGTTTGTTTGTTTTCTGTGTTGTTTTCCCACCCCATTGGCTCGTTGACGTGATTGATGTTCAATCATTGTTTGCTATGATTCCTGAGTTATTATTATGCATGTGCTCTTTTCTCACCCTCCCTCCCCTCTATTATATATCAAGGTGAGTATAATTAGGAAATCCACTGACTTAGCAATGTGACTGGAGCTGGTTGGTGATGCGAGTAAGGTGGTGTCAAGTCTGCTTTTTGTCACTATGAAGAAAGATTTAATCCTTTTCTGCTTTTGAATAGAATATTGCACCTTTCCTTTGGGGGTTAATGGCTAAGAGGTGGTGACCTCAGTTCTGTGTCTCCTGTTTTGCAAAGGTTGTTGGGCGGTGGGTTCAACTCCAATAGTTCGTTTGGCTTTTTGTTGTGTTTTATCTTGTTGTCTTGTTGTTCCCATAGTAGTCTAATAGCCTACTCTGTGTGGAAGTGAGCACATGTTTCTGATTTGCATGAATGGATATATTAAGAGAATGGGCGGATCTAGGGGGAGCAAAAGGAGTGCTTGCACCTTGATAACTTTCGAAATGACGTATCTGAACGATTCTGATCTTGTTTCATCCAAAGATGTGAATGCCTCACGAATCATTTTTATCAAACCTTTTGATTGGAGCGGCTTTGATCAATTGCACCCCATCATATGCAAAGCCAGCTTGACACAAAAGAAACAGAACTTTTCTGCCTCGTGATTGGCGCGGCTTTGATCACTTGCACCCCCTTGTATGCAAATGAGCTCGCTTGAAACTACACACGTGATCAAATTTTGCTCAATTCTGTATCCTGATTGGAGCGGTTTTGCAACATCAAATGCACCCCCTCATATGCAAATTAGCTTGATCCGAACCATATCAAAATAATCTGAACCAGGAAAGAAATTGAAATCCAGATTAATCTGTTTTTGCATGGTTTTTTGCCACTGCATTTCAAATCGAAATCATCATGGCGGACTTTCAGCTAACATTGGAGTGGAGCAAGCTATTTTAGCACTATTCGATGAGAATGGACAGGACCTGAAAGTTATTTATGATGAAGTTAAGTTTGGAACGCGCTTTTATGCGTTTTCTTTCTTCTGGTGAACATTACGATTTGATACATGTATGTTGTGTCAGAATAGAAACGCAGAAATATATATAGCCTAGGCTTACCTACCACAGTCGTTGGATTTTAGAAAGCTGTGAAATAAGGAAAGGAAAGCAAGGATACTTTGCTTCAAGGTATGAAATTTCATGGATGATTTACTTCCTGTTCTGTATCCCTTTGACCTTTTATCTTCAACTATTTGTTTGTTTACACTTTCCTTGTGTTTATATGTTTTGTTGTATAGCCCACGTTTTGAAGTACGAATTAATGTGAAATGAAACCTCATGGATGTTTTGTATAGTCTCAATCTTTTCTTCGACTGCTAGTTTATTTATTTACCCTTGTGTTTATAGGCCTACATTTTGTTGTGTAAGTAAGCCAGGGTGCAACGTTTTGATTCAAATTTCAAGGTACGAATTATGAAAAATGAAATTTCGTTGATGCTCTATATCACGTTTTGTATTCACTCAATTTTTTCTTCGATTGTTGTTTTGTTTAGGCCTACACTTTCCTTTTGTTTACAATTTTATATATTTTGTTCTTCAAGTCAGAGCTCAGAACTTCTGATAATTATAAATTCAGTGATATCATACTGTGCTTGTGTTTTATGGTTTATTTCCTATGGACTATGGAGGTGAATATTTTTCTGTTGCTGCCCCCATCTTATGGATCAACTTACCTGGAATATTGAGAGCTTCCTGCACATTGAATGAATTCAAAATCAAACTAGCACAAGTATTTTTTCTATGGCCTATTGTAATTAGCAGGTTAATCATAAATCTTGTTATTTTTTTCGGTTTCACATATATGTTGATTCAATCTGTTATTAATATTATTATAGTTATTACACTGCTGTAAATATTTTGCTTTTATTGTTGTGAAACGCTTAGAGAAATGCTATATCGGCGTTATATGATATTATATTGTTATCCGAGTATTATATATTTTGAGTCAATTCAATTTCTTATTGATATCATATCTGAATTTAATGTCATTTGAAAATTGATTTTGAGACCAAGAAATTGCGTTTATAAGCGTTTAGAGAGCTTTAAATTTTCAAAAATTTGTCCCACCCCCTAAAGGCAAATTCTTGCACCCCTTGAGATTTTTCCTGCATCCGCCCCTGATCAAGAGTACTTTGTGAATCTCACAGAGTGTATTTGTAGCACTACTACGTAAAATGTAAAAATTGTTAGGCCTACAGACTGGCTTTTGTGAAATGAATGGATTTTACAACTTGAGTTCAACTAAAAGATATCATTTGTTGTTTAATTTATTTGTTCCAATGGAAATCGATACTCGTTTCATTGAATAAATCGCTGTTTTGATTTGCAACACGAGAGTTGAGATTTCTCAAGGTAGGATTATAAGAATAATAGGAGAGAAAATGGAATCAAGATTGGCGCGCTCTTAGTACAGAACATTTGTTTAAATTTCGAAAATCATCACACATTATTCTCTGTATATAGGTGAGGTTTCAAATTTTTTTAATTGTGGGCTCATATCTAAAATTAGCCTCAAACGTTTTTTTTAATTATTATTAAAAAAAATATTATATTTTGCTTTTCAAAACATACATATACATACAAATAAAAACTACATGGTCGGAGATTTTAAATGATGTGTGTATTGCATTTTGATAGCAAACACAAATCGCCCCCAAAAATTAAAATTAAATTTTCCCAATGCAATTACCTAACTATCTCGTGCTCTTTAGCGGGATCTATTTTCCTTCATTCTTTGACTATATTACTTCAAAATTTGCCAAGTCGATAGGCCTATTCACTTCATTATCTTTTAGTAAAATAAATTTCATTAAATTCTGACAGTGTTGTGTTTTTTGTCTGTGAGTTGACGTGGAGTGACGGTCCCAGACTGCAGAGTTTGCTGTTTGCGGCTAAGATCTTAGTTGCAGAACAAGAATTTCAATATTAATCTGAACCTTTTCTTGCCACACATTTGTTACTGTTTTTACAATTTTTTATACTTTTTCAACTAAATCCATCCGCTTTCAGCTTGCAGTTGAGTCGAGTTTTTAAAATTAATTCAACTAAGTAATGTAAGATAAGTTTTTTCTAATCATCCTTCATGGCAATATAAACAAATCCAGAAACTTTTTTGAACATTTCAAATTTTATAATTCAATAAAAGTATGAGAAAATTCTAAGTACGAGACTCTATCAAAACTTGAAAACCTTCGGTATTTGCTTCCAGAATTATTCTTTTTTTTACAGATAAAAATATTCTAATTATCATTACCAATTCATTCACGATAACACCCTTACTGATGCATAAACTAAAAGTCCTAAGCTTGAATAGAGTCTAAAAACCATTGGTACATCAAATTTTTCATTAATAACAGTGCAGTAAAAACGTGGACGGATGTAATCTGAGTACGGTTTAACTGGATACCGGCTACACATGATTAATTTCGTTACGTAAAGTATGCCTATATAGGGTTACTTCAACTACATCGAGTTCAATCCACGTAGTTTAGAGGAATTGAGCTTCCATTATAAGACAGAAGTGGGATGGAATAGTTTTATGAAGTTTTAAGAAGTTTCATACTAGCCTAATCACTTTTTAATTTATCTGAAAAAAGTCTACGTCCAAAATTGGAATTATTTTTTTATTGGTTTACTCAGGTCCTCAGGAGTCAAGTCCATAACTTATATCACTGACCTTTTGTTTCCCTTTTTACTTGCTTGTGTTATGTGTATCAAAATCTTTCAACGCATGAACGGTTGCAGGCTATAGGCTAACCAGGTCACTAAAAAGCCAAACGTAAACGTTGTTGAATCATGGATGAATTTTTATGGTCGAAGTCATCGGCCATTGAAAAAGAAACAATATGACGGATGACACAGGGAGGAAAACTGAATTTCAATCCCCATGGCAACCGTTGGATCAGGACCATAAACTTATTAGAACATCTAAACCGCTAACTTCTGACGTCACAGTGTCCGCTCGAAAACCATCGAATAAACGAAATCCGCCATGTTGGCCTCACCATATTTTCAAAACGTCATTTAAAATATCAGTAAACAGACAAATGGAGTGAGGGTAATAAGCTATTGTGAGCGCAATTGAATACCGATCGTCATCAAATTTCAATAAGTTGAAGATCATAGATTTTGCTAGACAATGGACGTGTTCAATCCGATTGGTAAACGAGAGATTAGCGAAAAAGTAGAACGAACTACTTTCAGAGATATTGTTGTAACTATATTTAAAATTCAATTAAGGATGTAAACATATTTCAAAGTATCTGAATCAATAGATAATTATGATAGCGTGATTATTCATACAAATTGAAGTGTAAATTCAAATGTTACAAAAATTGCGTGTTCAGACAGTTCAGCTAATAAATACCCGTTAATTCATTTACGTAGCTGCTAATCATGTCCCCAATCGGATTAAACACCTCCATTGTGTAGACAAATCTATGATCTTCAAATGATTGAAATTTGATGACGATCAATCTTCCAATGCACTCACAATACCTTATTTCCTCCACTCCATTTGCTTGTTTCCTAATATTTTAAATGGACTTTTGAAAACCTGGTGAGGCCAACATGGCCCGCAACATGGCGGATATTCTTTGCGTTTTCGAAATTTCGAGAAATTTTGGCGGACATTCGATTTTAGGGCTTGTTAATGGATGACGTCAGAAGTTAGCGGTCTAGATCATAGACATAATAGATTATTATATAACATATTATATACTAACATATTATGTCTATGGTCTAGATGTTCTAATAAGTCTATGATCAGGACAGACGAGAGAAATTTTGGGCCCGATGGGACTGATGAGAACTGTAGAATTATGTTGAAGAAATAATAATAACAACGTAGGTTGAATTGATTTGTATGGTATATTTCTTCTTATGAATAATAATATTAATTCCAAGTTGACATGTTGATAGTAGACTGTACATTAAGTTCTCATAGTTTTCATAGTTTTCATTTACTGTATTTATAGTGTTTAGATAAATGCTAGAAGCTGCTAGATCACGCATGGTCATTTGTGAGTCATGCGGGGAGTCATGTAGGTTCTCCTATGTTCTAGAATGTTCTAGATGGTGCAGGAAGGTTCCTACATAACTCCCCCCGCCAGATGGCGGAGCCATAAATAAAAATGCATGATATAGGCTAAAAATGAGAAAGATTAATGCTTTAATATATGCTAAATTGTAAATAATAAATGTATGTAAATATAAATGTAAGTAATTATGGTATAGTAGAAGCTATTAATGAAGGTTTTAGATATGCTTATAGACTAATTGCATAACAGTTAATGAGAAAATTCATTACAATTTTGGTGCATACCAATTTGTTTAATTGCTTTGGATTTCCAGAAAAAGAAATTTTCATACAAGTGTTATATTTGGTTTAATTTCAGTTTCTTCTATGAGCTTGGTAATCTTCAATGTTTCTTTTATAGTCATATTTTTTTGCTTGTGAGTTTGATGGATTCAGTATTTTCTTGAGTTGTTGCTTGTTCTTGTGTGCTTGATTAATTCAGTATTTTCTTGAGTTGTTGCTTATTCTTGTGTGTTTGATGAATTCAGTATTTTCATGAGTTGTTGCTTATTCTTGTGTGTTCAATTTTAAACTCTGTTGTGTGTTCTTGTGTGTTTCTTAGTTCGTTTAGTATTCTTAGTGTGTTCATTGTGTTTCAATGTTCTTAGTTGAATGTTGAATGTTTCAATATTTAAAAGTTTTATGATGTTGGAATGTCCAATGTTTAGTGTTCAATATTTAAAAGTTCCAAAATGTTGGAATGTTCAATGGTTTATGTTCAGTATTTTAAAATCTTACTTTTTTAATTCAGTCTCTTCAGTTTTGGGTAATCTAATTCCTTGTGTTCAGTTCCATTTCTTGTGTTTATTTCCATTTCTCGTGTGTAGTTCCATAGTTCCACTCTTGTGTTTAGTTCCATTTCTTGTGTTTAGTTCCATTTCATGTGTTTTCTGCGTGTTTTGATTAGTTACGTAAAATGCCATTGTTCCTCAGTGTGAAAATCAATCTAGTTATATTGTTTTGATGCCGCGGTCGTGAATAAAATGTTGTGTTCAATTCCATGTTGTAATAAAATACTTTCAGATTATAAATTATGTTGTAAAGTCTTGAAGATTATTCATAATTAGTTGTTTTTGTAATTCGACGGACCAATTGATGAGTTGTTCTTATAATTCGACGGACCAATTGATGAGAACTGTAGAATTATGTTGAAGAAATAATAATAACAATCATCATCATCATCATCATCATCATCATTTATTCAGAACCTTTAAGTTATACAAACTTTTTTTCAAAGGACTGATACATAGCTAAGTTGACAGGAAAACAAACATTAAGTAAAAAAACAGGCATAAATAACAGGAAAGAGTGGTAAGTGTAAAGTATACTAAGAACGTAAGTGCTTCTCAAGGAGACGTTTGAAAGTAGGCCTGCTTTGGACTTCCTTCATTGCAGACGGTAGATCGTTCCACTTATGCGCACCAGCGTCTTGAAATGAATGACGATGGCTCGACTTGATGTAAATGTCATTGTGGGCGTGAGATCTTGTTCTGGTGGAATACGGCAGTTGGAAAAAGTCGGAAAGCAAAGGAGGAGCTAGTTTGAGTTTAATTTTATGAGTGAACATTAGTTGATGCGATGTTATTCTGTCTCTAACAGAAAGCCAACCTAGTTGACTTTGCATATCAGAGACACGAGTGCGATAGTTACAACGGAGCACTGTCCTCATTCCTCTGTTTTGCAATCTCTGGAGGCGATCTAGATGTTCGGTTTTACAGTTCCCCCATACGACAGCGCAGTAGTCAAAGTGTGGCAAAACAATGGTGTTATAAATAGTTCTAGCTGCTTCTTGCGGTATGAAGCGTCTCACGTATTTCAAAACGCCCAAGCTTCTATTTATTTTCTTATTAATTGCTATGACATGTTTGTCGAAAGATAGGGTATTGTCTATTAAAATGCCTAGGTATTTTAAAAGATCTACTCTTTCGACAGGTTTGTCATCCAGCTTTATTATTAAATCGACGTGTTCTTGTTTATTAAGTTTTGGCCTGGAGCCTATTACCATGCAGTTAGTTTTATTTATATTTAATGTTAGTTTATTTGCACACAGCCAGGCATGTATTTCAATCAGATCTGACTGTAAAATTTCTTCAACGTCTTTCAAATCTTTACGGGCTACATACAAAAGCGTATCATCTGCATATAGATTTATTTTACAGTTATTTACAGAGTTACAAATATCATTTATATAAATAAGAAAGAGTAGCGGCCCAAGGATTGACCCTTGAGGAACTCCGTATTTAATTACACCTAAATTTGAATTTACACTATTTATATTAACAATTTGTTTTCTATTCAATAAATAAGATTTAAAAAAATTTAAGCTATTTACATCACTGCCGTATAATTTTAATTTATCTAATAATATATACAAGTCTACAGTATCAAATGCCTTTTTAAGATCAATACTAATTACACCTATAAGATTTCTATTTAAAATATTATTGAAACAAAACTCAGAAAAATTTAACACACTACCGTCTGTCGAATGGTTTTTACGAAAACCAAATTGGTAATTAGTTAATAAATTATGTTTTGATAAATAATAATTTAACTGGGTATGAGCAATTTTTTCTAAAAGTTTGGAGATTATCGGAAGGACTGAAATTGGACGATAATTGGTTCTCTCAGTTATGGCATCCCCTTTGTGTAAAGGGATAACCTTTGCTGTTTTCAGAGCTTCAGGAAAGACACCATCCCTGAGAGAAAGATTGAATATTCTAGTCAAGCCTGGTGCAATGCTGTGTGCAGTTAATTTTAAAAGCCTAGTTTCTATGTTATCGATACCTACCGATCGTTTATTTGGTAGTTTATATATTAAATTTTCTGTTTCTAAAATTGAAATTGACTGAAATTGAAATTGATTTGCTAAGATATCTACATTTGTTATATTATTTATAAAATTTGTTGTTAAAGTCATTGGATTATAATTTGTTGACTGAATAGACGAGGCTAATTTATTTGCAATATCTAAAAAATAATTGTTAAATTCATTTGCTATGGTTATATTATCAGTAATTGGTTTATCATTTATGTTAAGAGTATTAATATTTACATTTTTTAATTTATTTGGTAAAATCTCTTTCAGAAATTTCCACATTTGTTTAGGATTTCCTTTGTTTTCTAATATATTTTGATGATAATAATTTTTCTTGCATTGCCTAAAATAATTTGTAAATTGATTCCTAGTTTTTTTAAATAAATTGAAATAAATTGCATCATTTGTTCTAATAAATATTTTATGGTAATTATCGCGCTTATTTTTCAACATTCTGGCATGGTCATCTAAAAAACTTTTTTTCTTTTTTGATTTCACTCTGAGGTTGAATTGATTTGTATGGTATATTTCTTCTTATGAATAATAATATTAATTCCAAGTTGACATGTTGATAGTAGACTGTACATTAAGTTCTCATAGTTTTCATAGTTTTCATTTACTGTATTTATAGTGTTTAGATAAATGCTAGAAGCTGCTAGATCACGCATGGTCATTTGTGAGTCATGCGGGGAGTCATGTAGGTTCTCCTATGTTCTAGAATGTTCTAGATGGTGCAGGAAGGTTCCTACAGGACCTCTTGAATACAAGCCCGAAAATTTGTTCTCGCTACGCCTTCGGCAAGTATTCCGATGATGGCTTTAGATCCGGAATATAACTGGGTCGAATTTCACAGACTTTCTCGCGACAATTTCTCATGTCGCGCAAAGTTTATCCTGTGCGCCGTGCGGCTAGACCATAGCCAAATAGGCTAGGTAAACTAGACATAGGTAGCTTTATTAGGAAGGCTATGGTCTTACTCCCGGTCTTGTTAGAAGTTTTGAACAAAATATCACTTAAATTATCGATGTATATAGTATTCCAAAATTGTTGATAAAGTATATTAATGATCATTTCACTCTATATACAAGCCGCTCTATGGGAGTTACTCCCAGAGATACTGGATAGTGCACTCTTAGAGACAATTAACTGAGCTAGCTTGACTTGCCCAAGTCTCACTTTTACTTTGACGATTTTGATATGTTTGTAAGGTTACCGCTCGTCAAATTGCGGTATATCAAAGCGGGACTTATAGATCAGTCAATGAGCTAGCTAGAGCTAGCATAATCTATAAAATGTATTCCTTTGAAAGGTAACCTAGACATTTGTGTTATGTGTTTTATAAGACAAATTAATACAAATACATTGATATTATTATCACATAATAAAAAATCGAATTTAAAATACAGTTAGAAGACTTAATTCAATCATTATAAGCCGTACCACTTCCATCCGTGGACACAAATACTATAATCATGACAAGACCGACCAACCAGCTTCCAATACCTATACCAATCGATATTAAACTAAATAGCCTTGCACGTCTTGATGCAGAATTGGCAGTAGTAAGATCACCACGACGAAACGATGCATCAACCTGCAATGAATAGCTCACACTAATTAGCCTGCGTGCAGACCTATTATCTTCCTTCGTCAAGAGTAGGGTCTGTGAAACGCTGGCAGAATCTCAGTTCATACTCAGTATGACATTGCAGATAAAAAGATGTAAAATGTTGATAGAAGTCTATAATAATTGAATATTGATACCAATATGTTTGCTCCATGATTTGAACTACCGCATTAATTTAGTGGTTTGAACTTACAAACATTACTGTCATGTGATTAGTTATAATTACATGTGGTTCCGGCACAAATGGCTAAAAGAGAAAAGACGACAAAAGAATGCTTCAATTAATTATGAGCAGGAAAAAACATTCACGGCATAAAATATAACTTAGATAAAAAGATCAGTTAAATTCGTATCACTGTTTTCTTATCATTTATTTGTTCGGTGCAAACTTCTTTCTATTAAAAAGAGAGAATATTTTACTCAAGTTATTTATGATGTTGAAAGACTTTTTTGGAAATAATATTATCTTTGTTTACACATCGGACATCTATCTTCTGAAATTCAACTTAAATCTTTCATATATCAATACATTTGGATAAATTCTTCTCGTCAAAGCTACGCTCCCGAAAATCACTTTGTACAAGAGGCATCCCGTCAAACATTTAAACATCCATGTATACATTCCAGTCACAACTGACGAAGCAAGAATAAATGTATTGTACGAATTGGTGCCAATTACGATTGAAAAAGCAATGACGAAAAAGGAATTCAATTCGATTGACGTTGATTGGTCTTACCAGTTTTTTGGTAAGCCAAACGACGCTGAACTGAGATTCTGCCAGCGTTTCGCAGTCCGGAGGGATAACTTTAAATGGATGGTATACGGGGACGTGCCAATTATTGAGGGCAAAAAATGTCGATGTAAACCCATGAAATTGTAACTTTCAGTTTTCAAATATGATTCTATAAAAAAGTGTTTGGGGTATACATTTTGGCCTGAATAAATATTTGAGGTATCAATTTTGGAGAAACAAAATTTTGGAGGGCAAATTTCTGAATTTAAACTTGCACCTCCCTGTCCCTGAAATTTCTTGAGTTACCCCCCCCCCCCCCTGGGTCTTGCAAACCCTACTCTTTGACGAAGGAAAACAGGAGGTCTGCACGCAGGTTAACACCAATATGATATCGAGAAGAAAGATAGAATGCAGTACGTGTAGCCCGGGGGGATGTTGGACATTTTGGGGGATCAAATTTTCAATGCTGGAATCCTTTTGTAAAAAATTACGGTTTACAGCTGTCAAATCGTCACTTCGTATTTCATACTAGTAATACGGGCTGTATCACGTTATATCAACACTCGAGGTGCTGTGAGACACGCGAAAAGCTTAAAATCACTCGCCGAGCGGCTCGTGATTTTGCAACGCTTTTCTTGTGTCTCACTACATATGCGCACAGCTCGTGTTAATATAATGCGATACGGCCCTCTTACACGTTCCATATCGCATTTATGAATTACATTTTTAATTTTGAATAGAAAATACCCTTGAAATTGAATCGTTTATGTTTACAAAACCTGATAAATTTCGTTAAGTATTCGATTCTTTCTTCAAGGATTACCAATCCTCCATTAGAACCAGCAATTTGGGGTACTTTTTGACATTCCGATACGAAACAAAAGTATCTCATGTTTCTACGGAGAGATAGTTTGCTGGAGTAGAAATTTGTTTAAGCTTCCGACAAGAGCAGAAGGGAAGGAATTTATAAGAGAAATAACAAGACTGTTGGATTTATGGACTAACAAATAATTTTCTTCAATGGATTCTACTTTGAAAGCAATTATGATAATGCCATCTTTATTACATCAAAAGCCGAATTTCAAATCAAAAGCTAAAGAACAAAACGATAAATGAAATAAATGAATGTCTGAAAAGGAGGATGATATTATGGAAGTTGAGAAATTTTGGTACGCTCTCAAGAGAATCAAGAGAAATCCAAAAAAGTTACTAACTTCAACCAGGAAGTAAGATATACCGAACTTATCAAAAACGCTTGCAAATTTAATGTTTGAAAGAAAAATTAAATCTGCAATGAAGTTATTAGATCATTCACCCTCTATTGGGGTGCTCCCTATGTTGCCTGATGCCATAATAGATCTCAATTCGAAACATCCTGAGCCCCCTCACCTGATGAATCAATATTAATCAATGGCCCCCTGCCTTATGTGGATCCTGCTATGTTTAATAACATTGATCAAACGGTGATATCAAAAGCAACACTACGTACGAAAGGTGCGTGTGGACCATCAGGATTAGATGCTGATGGTTGGCGAAATATGCTAGTGTCTAAAAAGTTTGGTCAAGCAGGCTTGGATTTACGTTATCTATAGCTCGATTTACACAATTACTTTGTACGAGAGAAGCTTTCATTGAATATTCACAAGGAAAATATTCTCTAACTTAGGGGCATATATAGCCTTTTGACTCATCCCTTTAGATAAGAATCTAAGAATCCAGGTGTTAGACCGATAGAAATTGGATAAGTTTTAAGAAGAAGAATTGGTAAAGCTATTGTATCAGTGATCAAACAAGAGATTGTTCAAAGTGCAGGAAGTCTTCAACTTTGTGCTGGCCAACCAGCTGGATGTGAAGCAGCAATTCATTCATTGGTTGATATATTTTCTGAAGAAGATACAGATGGTATATTACTTGTGGATGCATCAAATGCTTTCAACAATTTAAATAGAAAGGCATTTCTTCACAACATTGGCTTTCTATGTCCTTCAATGGCTATATATGTCCGAAATTGCTAAATCAGTTCTTCAAGATCATTCGTCACTGGGGGTTCTGAAATTTAATCAGCTGAAGATACGACGGTCAAGGAGACCCGTTAGCTATGGCAATTTGTGGAATTGGTATAGCACCAATGCTTGGCTTGATACGACCAAAAAGTTACAATCAAAATTCAATATATGTGGCTTTTGCCGATGACCTTGGTGGTGCAGGAAAATTTCAGATGTTGAGAGAATGATGGGACAACATAATACAATTTGGACCAAAGGTAGATTACTATCCAAATGCGAGAAAATCATGTTTAATACTAAAGTCAAAGGACTCAGAAGCAAAAGCTACATCATATTTTGAAGGAACAGGAGTGGAAATATCATCAAGTGGTAGAAAATATCTTGGTAGTTTCATAGGTACTGAAGGATATGAAGAATTTACAAAGGATTTGATACAATCATGGAGCAACCAGGTTATGCTGTTACACTGTACCATCAATTGCAAGAAGTGAGCCTCAAGCAGCATATGCTGCATTTGTTGGAAGCTTCAAAAACAGAATATCATATTCAATCAGAACAATCCCTGGTTAGATAGCAATCTGAAAGAACTAGTCATGTGTGCTCAGAGGATGAACGTCAACTCCTGTCGCTGCCATGTAGAAGTAGAATGGGCGGTCTGGCTTACCAATTATTTCAGCTGTTTCTGAGCAAGAATACAAAAATTCTCTTCTTGTCACTGGCCAAATACAATCAAATATAAAAGCGTAGAATGGAATTGGAATCCAGATGATTACAATTCCGCCATCAGACAAGTGGAAAGTAACCGAGAGAGTTTAGGCAAAGAAATCCTGAAATACGTAAGAGATAAAATGATGCAGAGTGCAAACGAGCAAACGATTTGGCTACAATGAGAGGAGCATCGTCATGGTTAACAACTGCTCCCCTTGCTTTTACGTTGCCATGGTAGCCCAAAATTAAACTGTATGGCCCACGTGATTAAACTGTATAGCCCGAAATTGATCTGTATAGCTTTTTTTCGAAATAGCTCTCAGCCAATAATAGCTCAGAAAAACATTCCATGATTTCATAATTTAATATAGTGTCATAAGAACCTGCTGTGTAGTTATGCAAAGAAAATGTTGATTCGCTACATTGTTTGGACTGTAGTTAATCAAACGTAAACAGCTGGTAGACACAGGTAGTTAGACTTACCTCAGTTGATTTGATGATGGCCACAAGACCAAGTGGCCAGAAACACAACAAGCAGGAGAACCAAGCTAGCCCTGTGTGGTTTTCAGGAGGTGACATCTAGAGTAAAAGCGCGACTCAAGATTATGAATATACGGGGCAAAATGCATAAATGGCGTTCCGTTGATTAGTATTCCCAATATAATTTTTCATTACTCCGAGCAACACTTTTTTCCAACTTTTAAAATTGCAGTTTGTGACTACAGTTTCATTACTTTTTGAAAAATGTACTGAATATATTAAGTCAGTGCTATAAAATTCACTTTCAGTACCTTAAAACTATTTCATTTGATAGATTGGTAACCTAGTAATTATGTGTATTTGGAGTATCTTTTTCGTGATCTGAAATCATTTTCTAAGGTCATTCTCCCAAAATTCCATTTGAACAACCCCCTGAAGCACAATGGAAGATGCCCTCACGAGGTTGGTAACTTTATTAATTAGGGCAGATGATTCTGAGAACCTGATTTTCAGAGCGTAAACATTGCCCCACTTTAATATGTTCATTTACTTACAAAAGATGGCTGCACCACTGCTCCATACGATCCCGGTGCCTGCATATTGGCACCTTGTTGTGGATAGACATAGCTTTGCTGCTGTGGATAGACATAGCTTTGCTGCTGTGGATAACCAAGTAATTGTTGCTGTGGACAACTAGCTTGTTGCTGCTGTTGATAGCCAACTTGTTGCTGATGTTGATAACTAACTTGTTGTTGTTGTTCACCTCCTTGTGGCATATAGTGAGGTGTTTGCTGACCAGGATTGTATGGCGGTGGGGGTAACCCTATTAAAATACAATAATTCGTTTAATACGCAGTGGGATCCCCATTAATTACTTGCCGTGATAATTACAATCAGTCCTTTGAAAGGTTTTTTGAATAAATGATGTTGTTGTTGTAAATTTATTATCAATGTATGCAATAATATAGGATGTGTGGTAAGTACAGGTAGTGCAGTATTATTAATTATTAAATGAATAATCTACTTATTTTTAGTTTTTAATTTTTTTGGTTTTAATAAATTTATTATTTTTATTATTTGAATACAGATAATACATGTATGAGATACATAATTCTAACAAAGTTGATCTCAATAACATATAAATATCAATTGTTTAAAAAGCTCTTTAACCAAAAGACTTGAGTACAAATGCTCCATGTATATTTTTCACAATGAGAGGTGGATTTGAAAATAAAACGTTCATCTATTCATCAATTGTCATGCTGCTGAAGTTTACATATAGTCTATCTAATGCTTAACTTATTCTTAATTTAGTTAATGCTATTCTGGCTTTTTATGTGGCATTAATAAATACGGTTCAAATTCAAATTTATTTATAATTTTAAGATGTCTATAAATTTAACTGATTTGACACATGATTAGAAGGACTTGGAATTCAACCACTTTTAGATGAGTCTGTAAGTTTTTACCAGGTCTTCTTTATTTACTTTTGTAACTAAATGTTGACTAGATTTACAGGATAAATCCTTAGGGCATATGAGTCGAAGACCGATTCCAATTTCTCCAAGAACAGTTTTTGCAGGGGCCACGCAAGAAAGAGGAGAATTGTCAAGTACTTGTTCCCCAAATGCCTAATTGTTGAAGAACGAATTTTTTTCAGAAGTTAATAATCGAATTAGGTATTTTATTATATTGACTTTGACATCTATAATTAATGGGATAATGGCCAAACCACTTCTTATTGCTATCAGATTAACATTCTTCCGGATACTTGAAATTCTTCTCATTATTTTTTTTTTTAAGGATTACCAGGGGGTTACTTTTCTGATGCTTGATGGTATCCCCCCAAAATCGCTTCCGTACAGAGCAATGGGTTTTATGATAGTTTGAAAGATGGTTTTGTAGATAGCGACATAGCTTGTTGGCGATTTCTTCATTAAACGCGAGGCTCTGTACCACGCTTTCTCATCCTTAGTACATAATTCGTTGATTCGTTAATGATGTTTGTTTGCTTATTATTATTGCCAATACACCCTACAATACAGGTGTGTCGTATGTGCTTGTCAAATGCTTAATATACATTTATAAAGAAGTATTATTTACAAATAAATGAAGCTGATTGCCAAAACAGTTCATGCATATCTTATACACACTAAACTACTCGACGTCATATAAACATTTAAATTATATTAATTAAGATAGATAACATAAAGTTATAAGCTAAACCCCAGTATATGAGTTTACTCTGATATATATGCCGTAATGAGAATGATTATTTAAGGAAGCAACCAAGAAAACTAAACAGTTTTGTGCATTCATGATTGAAGAGAATGGTCAGTTGACAGTTTGGTAGCGACAGGAAAATACTTAAAATTATGGATCAACGTCTCAACTTCAGTGTAAAATTGATTACGCTGGTCTTTATTAAAAGAACAGAAGAAAAGGAAATTAACTTCATCGTAGATCTCTCCTTTGTCACAGAACAAGAATAGCCTATCATCCGGGCTATCATCTCGATGTTCATGATTGTATCGCCCAGTTTGGATTCTAAGGGAATTTGAACTAGTTCTTCACTTCGTGATTGCATTACGTGAAGAGCTATCACGGAGGTTTAGGTAATATTCTGGATAAAAACCATGTTCAATTTTTCTATAGAATTTTAATTGGTTGCCTCGATCTCCATAATTGTTACAAACGAGATTGTTACAAACGATGATGATGATTCGTTTGCTATTTATCTTAGCCAATCAGTGACGCGTATCACTTTCTCAAAAGCGAGGACACGATTCGTCCAATCAAAAGACGCGTACAATGTTCCTCTGACCTTTTCGCAATGACTCTATTGTCTCGAGGGTAATATAATATCGAAGTTTTGTTGTGAAGTTGAGCAAGCTAATTTTAAGCAGTCCTCTTTCAAGTGTGATATAAAATCCAATTTCTATTCACATAAAAACTTCTACTTTACTAAATTTATGTTGCTGTATATCGTTTATATGCATAAAAAGAAAACTTCATTTGCTGTCGCGTCCGTAGGCATATTTTATATCCACTCGTTATTTTTGTATCGTGAACCATCACTTCTCGCGAGGCAACGAACTATACTATTATATAGATACATAATGATAACTGCAGACAGGTGATTGGTTACGATTAGGGCTTTCGCGGGTATATATGCAAACGTTGTTGTCAAACAATAATGATTGCCTGGAGATTAATACAAAATAATAAATAAGCCAGAATTTGTTGCATAGCCCAAATGATCCCCATGAACGAAGATTAAAACATTGATCAGATTTCTTACCTTGATCATAATTGTCAGCTTCTGGCTGCTTTTGTTGATCCATTCTCTTTCATATAGTAAGCTTGTAACATATGCTGCACTAGATTGTCAGTGGTCTGAAATTCAAGGAATCAAATAGCCGTGAAAAAGGGTGGAAGCTCCAGCTAAAACACGAAAGACCATGACAGACAAAGATGATCAGAAATTTGACATTTTATGTCACAAGAAGATCTTTAATTTCTCTTTTGCAACCGTCACAGCTATTTAAAATAATACTATGCAGAAAATGTACCATGCGTGTACTTACTTGCAGATGCCTCTCCCTTTTAATGTTTGGATTCCAAACAAAAATGGATACAAATATCATTGAATCGTCACGTGAGAAATAATTTGGTGGTAATGACGTCATGGTTACTTTTTTCGGAAAATATCCATAGATTGTCAAGTATTCTTTCAAGGTAATACAATTTAAACACAAACATTTGTAAAATATAAACACAATTATTCCAAACATGGATTACAGCATATATGTTTGCCTCAATCAAATTAGTTATAGTTGCAGAATGAGAAATACCTTCCTCCATTATATTATATTGAAATGCGACTTTACCGAACCCAATGCGATCCGATCCGGTCGGATCCGGGGTTAATATTTTATGTATGTACGGTTAATGTTGTACGGTTTTGTTTCTTGGCATGAACCAGTATGCTAGCAATTCTTTGAACGGCCGCGTGTAACACTTGCTGTTGCCTGTTGGTGAATATTGAAATAAATAATTAGGAATAAGATCAAAAATGTTGTTTATAATTTTATAAAGCATAATGAAAACAAATTTGACTCTTCTGAGTTTAAGTGATTCTAAGCATAGAATCTTCAATCGTTCTTCGTATGAGAAATATTTTATGCGAGTTCGCTTAAGTAGAGATCGATTAATTTTTTTAATAACTTTCAAGGTTTTCAACATCTTTTAATAAAAATGGGCTCCATAATGATCCATACAGGCGTGTTTTCTTCAACAATAGGCCGAACGTATACTTTATATGCACTCCAATACATTTGAATCATTTAAATAGCAAATACGAACGTGATTCAGCTTTCGCTAAGAATTCACAACAATGATGTAAGTAATAGATGACATATGGTAGATGGAATGATAGATATATTTCCTACTGATAGCGAGCAGCAATTGTCAATGGCGATACACCATTGCCAAAGGTCTGCCAATTCTGAAAATGATTGTTCATAAATTTGAATGCTGTGCGTCATGAACGTGAAATGTAGTCCGTGGATGATGATTATGAATTCGAACATTGTCTATATAGTGGACAAAGGACAGAAAAAGGTCTCACCTACGAAAAAATGTGTTGAATTTATGAACAGTTCCACTATATAAACTATGATTTCATCTTTGAGTGAAGTTTGTGAATGTTCACGAACTCCAAAAAGTTCATGAGCTATATTTTGATGATTGCTCTTCACAGCTCATGAATTTGCATAGTAATATGTATGAACGTTGAATGTGGTTCATGAACAAAGACCACGAGTTTACCAAAGTGTAGTTTAATTATTAATGAATATTTTAATGTGTTCGATTCATATTGTGTACGGATTTTACATTGGAGCGAATAGATAATAATCCTATTTTTCATGGCCTCTCTTTCAGATATTCATATTAAGGACTGGTTAGATTTAACTATATTGACGCCTTCAATTTCAATAATCTTCAGATATATACGTGATTTTATATACGTGGAAATTTTATAGAATAACTAATTTGTATGTTATATTTGATATTATTTGCACATTTATTAAGCACATTATATATATCAAGATTATTACAATTCCATTTTTTTATTAAAGTTGGATTGTATACCGAACATTATTCGTTTGCTATTTGTTTGTGTTATCTACTTCTTACACAAAGTTCATGAATGTTCATGAACTTCAAGAGTTTATGAACTATATTTTGATGAATTGAATAGTTCATACCAGTTCATGAATGTTAACAAAACGCTCATGAACTTGTTTTGCAGGGGAATGAGCAACATTCTGCTATTCTATGATGGTTTTACATTTTGGCATTTTAATGTATGGATTTTTCAATTCTTTAAACCTTGAAATCATATTTGCATTTAAGTTTTGTTTGAAAAAAATGTAATTTGTAGGCTATATTATATATTATGGCCTGATTAATTGTAAGGAAGATGAGTTGCTTTGGTTAGGTAAGCTATATTTTGCTGTGTGTTTACAAGACATATCCAAGGGACTCGCCTACTCAAATAGAATACATAATTAAATGTCTATCAAATGCAAATCTCAGCATTGTATGATGTAGCTAGCCTGCGTCACAGGACAAATTCAGTTTACGTTAAAAAGAGTATGTTGTTTGCGCTATTGTTGTGCTGTCCCTTCGCGTGATTTCCTATCAAGGGATCTGTCTATAGGAAAGAAGACTGTCTTGCTTTGCTATTTTGTATTTCAGTGGTAGTCTTCTTGAACGGTGGTGTGAGATTTTACTGTCACATTCCTCTCATTTCATACGTATTACAGCACATTATTTACCAACCAGGTATGTGTGTGGGGACAGAAAAAGACCTCTCTGTGAAAAAATGTGTTGAGTTCATGAACAGTTCATTAACTTAAAATGCCTAATTTTTGGACTTTTTCTTGAACACTTCATGAACAGTTCAGGAAAATTGGGCCATGAAACGTTCATGAACTCCTGAACTTTTTGCATTGGCTATTCTATTGTGATTCGTGTCCAAAGAAAATAGATACTAGAGTTAATAGATTGAATTCGAATCGATTGAAGATGATTGGTCTTATCAGTCTTTTGTTCAGCCACGGGAGTGTGAGCTGAAATCCTGCAAGTGTTTCGAAGACCCTACCTTGAGGAAGGAAAAAAGTTTGTCTGCACCCTGGCTACGTCCTTGTATGCTTGACCTTATCTGCTCATCAAAAGAAACTATTTTCTGAGATAATAAAATCATAACTCCACAATTAACTTGGCTACTAACCATTCTATAATGACATAAAAATATGTTAATGGAACCTTTATTGAGAACCTAATTAGTTGCAATAAATACAAAGGGTGCTCTAGCACAAACATTTGACTATATGTGATACCCATTGGGTAGTCCACTCTTAGCTATAGCATGATCTACAAAATGCGTTCCTTGAAGGTAACCTACAGATAAAGCAATTTGTCTTATAAGACGAATTGATACAAATATATCGATATAATTATCTCATAATGAAATCGAATAAAAATTTTGAAGCACAATCAAAATGTTATCAACCATAATAATATGTTCTAGTGGTACTGCCAGCAACGGCCACATAGATAATAATCATGATAACACCAAGAACCCAACTTCCAATACCAAGACCAATTGATATCATGCTGAATTGCTTTGCACTTCTTGATGCAGAATTGGCAGTAGCAAGATCACCTCGACGAAACGATGTATCAACCTGTAATGAATAGCTCAAGACTAATATGATGCCAAGAAAAAAAATAGAATACAGTGTAACAACCACTAGCATAAAGTTAATTTCACAATTCATTTAATATCAATGACTCAACTATTTCACTCCAGGTAAAAGATGCGAAAACGTTACATGATGAAATTACCTGAAAATGTTTACATGATAAAATCAAAAGAAAACGTTTGCAAAATGAAATCATCAAAGAACGTTTGCATGATGAAATCGCCTGAAAAAGTTTGGAAGGGAAAATTGGAATCCCGGAATAAAAAATAATTTATCAGACCCTGACACCAGTGATGATATCTAAATTTAAGAAGTAAGGGAATACAGTCAAACCTGTTATAACGGTCACCTCTATATAGCGGCCACCTGTCTTAAGTGGTCACTCTTTGTATGTCTGAAATAGTACTTTCTATTGAATCAAACCTGTATATAAAGGCAACCTGTCTATAATGGTCAATATATCTACCTCTTGTACCTGGCTGTTATATACAGGTTTAACTGTAGTGTTTTCCACGTCAAGAGTTCCAATGACCTCATCAAATATGAAGAGGCAACAATAGAATATGTTGCATGGTAGAATAAGTATGTTGTGTTTATCAATCAAGTTACAGCTTCATCCATCACCGACGGATGTGCAGTGGCTACAACAGAAGCTATACAAAACGAATGCGGTACTGTAGCTCAAATCCTCTTCAAAGAATTAGGAATTGTTTAACAATGATTGTTAGTATATGCATGGGTTTAAAACTAATACATACAAACTCGGTTAATATCCCCTCTTTTCATGTCCCATCTTGCTTAATATCCCCACATAAAACTGATTTCTATTTTCCTTTTTCCATACAAACTCTCATAATCCTACATTGCTTAATATCCCACCTAGCTTAATGTCCCACTTTTCATCCGTACCTGAGGAGAATATTAAGCAAGTTCGACTGTAAGAGCGATGTCATCAATGAAATACTAGAATAGAATAGGCCCTGATGGGATCGATGTTGACAATGTGCTAACCGTTCATAAGAGTTATTATTTTATTTGAAAATATTGGTATAACAAATTACCATGGTACAAGGAAGAGAAGGGGAATGGCATTCCTCCTGGCCAAAAGAGTAGGGGAACGCTGCTTCCCTATCCCCAACATATAATCATTGCACAACTCGCTTATTATCACAATTTTTTGTTGCACCATGACATGACTATGTTGCATTGATAACAAGATCATATGATAACTACAACAATGTGAAAATTGGCAGCCCTTATCACACTGAATGGAGTGGGAAATTAAATGACGCTGGTCAAACAAGAAAGTATAATTAAAGAAGCGGTGAGAATGAATTACGTAGCATTGTTCTATTCTATCCTTTTTCTTTAACAATATTTTAAAATATTGCTGGAAAAACATAACCTTTGTGTTTATGTAAATAATGACTTGACTGCATTCTTTAGACTTTTAAAATCAGCCAAATGCGTAGCTGGGCCCAGTTAGTAACACTCACCTCATTTGACTTGATGATGGCAACAAGGCCAAGTGGCCAGAAGCACAGCAAGCAAGAGAACCAAGCTAGCCCTGCATGATTTTGAGGAGCTGCCATAACAACATTTTGTCCTGGTTGACCAGTAACCTAGAGTAAAAGAACAATTCAAAATTATGGAATAGAGCACGATAAATACAAGGATACAGCAGAACAAATAGGAAGTGATTTTGGAGCAACTTTCCTTGATTAGGAAATCAGGGGCATCAGAGTAACAATCGAGCGGTGGAGGCAGGCAGAGAAAAAAGGGCATCACATTTTCAAAACTTTTCTCTGATTGACATTTGCAACATATATATTGGTAGAAATTGCCGCGTGATTATTTGTTTTAGGATGCAAAGCAAGTGAAAAATTTCAAATTTCCAGTACAAAAACCAGAGCAATTAGCAATTATTTCCAATTCTTGTGCTATACATCAAAAAGTAGGCTGTAATACACAATTTTTCAAAAAGGCACTTGATGCCCCCCTCTGCCCTGTGGTTCCAGTGGGAGGAAATCACCAAAAACATTTTGAGGATGAATTATCTTTAGGAGTGAGTGTAACTATTTATTTGAATACACGGAGAAAAGGATGTAGGAACCTCCCTGAAACATCTAGAACATTCTAGAACATAGGAGAACCTACATGACTACCAGTATGACTCACTGCAATGACCATGCATAATCTAGCACCTTCTAGCATTTATCTAAACACAACAAATACAGTAAATGAGAACTATGAGAACTAGTGAAATAGTTGAGTCATTGATAATAAACTGAATTGAATTGTGAAATTCACTTTATGCTAGTGGTTGTTACACTGTATTCTATCTTTAATCTTGGCATCATATTAATCTGAGCTATTCATTACAGGTCGATTCATTGTTTCGTTGAGGTGATCTTGCTAATGCCAATTCTGCATCAAGAAGTGCAAGGCAATTCAGTCTGGTATCGATTGACCGTGGTATTGGAAGTTGGGTGCTTGGTGTTAGTACTGTATCATGACTATAATCTATGTGGCCGTGATTGGCAATAGGCCTACCTCTAAAACCTGATTATCACAGTTGATAACATTCAAACAAGGTGAAAACGTTAAATCGCCGCCTGCTTGCCGAAAAGAAGTTAAGTAAAAGCCTCCAGGCAGAGCTCAACGCTACCAAAGAACAACAAAACTCTGAGGACGCTGAATGCAAGGGGAAAACAATAGTGTAAATGAAACACCACATATACCAGAATGGTTGGAAACAATACTCGAACAACAACAGAAAACATTTCAAATAACTTTACAAACTATCATGAAAGAAAACTCAGTAAAACCTCGCGTGTCACAGACTCAACTAGAACCAGACAGTGAACAGTCTGCATGAGGGTCTGCAAAACGTATGGATGTCCCACATCTTGAAGGCACGACATCGATAACCTTAGCCGACTTCAGAGATTGGCACGAAAGGTTTAGTGGATACGCTGCTGCAACACGGCTTTCCAACGATTGCAACTTAATAGCCAGGAGAGGAATTCTGCGATCGTGTTTACACGAAGAATGGTCGAAGTTATGGTCTGGCTGCGTTCTAGACATTTCTGAAGAAGATAACATTGAGGCTATCATAAAACAATTGGGTGATTACCCGAGAAAGAAAAGGAATCCCCTTCTAGACAGAAAAGACTTTCACACACGAGACCAATAGAGCTGTGCTTATTATGCCGCCCTTTGTCAGCTAGATGAAAGCTGTGGGTTCTCCCCCACTTTGTTATGTAATACTTGTCACGTTAATAGTGGTCTCCCCAAAATATTGTGTGACGAAAGAATTCGTGACCGTTTAATCTGCGGTCTGCTAGACAGCAACACACAACAAAAAGTTCTAGCCGAAGATTTCGCTACATTAACATTGCAAAAAACATTATCCATATATACTGCTCATGAATCTGGGAAAAACACCAAAGCTAAGCTAGCAGTAGACCAATCCACAACAGTGTCTTATGTTAAATCAATTTTCCGTAAAATAAATGGAAAGATCAACAAGACACCACTAGCAAAGCTCAGACTAGCTCAAGTGGGTCCATAGATCCCACAGACAATAATATTTGCAAGAAATGTGGAAAATCCCCTTGGCATCAACCAAGCAAATGTCCTGCTAAGGAGACCATGTGTGGCTTCAGTGAGAAAAAGGGCCACTACAGATCTGTGTGTTTTTCTAAAGCTACAAGTGAGCAGGCAAAGCAAACAAATGCCATTTTTATCAATTCCATGAACAATGGCATGACAACATTGAAATTAGACACCACTCATGAACATGGTTTATCAGAACTAAGTTGGTTACCTGATAGTGGTGCAGCATTCACTAAACCAACTCAAACCTGATCTCATTCTTAATTTGAAGACATCTACTGCATGTCTATACACAGCGAATTCAGTACCCATGAGAACACTAGGATGTATTCATCTCAAAATAGAACATTCCGGCATAAATTATGAAGCTGATGCTCAAGTAGTGGACAAATCAAATGCACCACTACTTAGCAAGAAAGGTTGCATTGCTCTAGGACTTTTACCGAAAGCCTGGCCACCGTTAAGGAAGAAAACAATGTCTCATTGATAACCCCTACAACCTCTGGGGCCAAGATAGTCCCAATAATTTCAGATTACCAATCCCACCCCAACAATGATTCCTTAATTGCAGAATTCCCAGATGTATTTCAGGACGAAGGGATTTTGAAAACAATGGAAGGACCAAGCATGACAATTGAGTTGACTGATGATGCCATACCTAGTCGCCGGTACAAAGCATATTCCATTCCATACCACTGGCAAGACACAGTCCAAGATCAACTTCACAGTATGGAAACAAAAGGCATCATTGAGAAGGTACCCCTCGGGGAGTCACCAGCATGGATCCACCCCATGGTGGTCGTTCCAAAGAAACATAGTAGCAAACCATGCATAATGGTTGACCTAACATCACTCAACAAGTATGTGAAACGGCCAGGGTACCCATCAAAAGTGCCCTGCAAGGTAATTGCAAAGATACCTAAAGGTATGAAATACTTTACAACACTTGACGCCAGACATGGTTATTGGCAGGTTGATTTATCTGAAGAATCTTGACCATTAACAACCTTCATTACACCCTGGGGGTTCTACAGATTTAGAAGAAATGTGATATGTCTAGTGAGCGCTGATGAAGAGCACAACAGACGCGGTGATGAAGCCATAGCAGGGATTGGAAACGTTCAAAACAGGTGGTTGAAGACATCATCATATATGACAAGAACCTCGATGATCATATCAAAAGAGTAAAGTCAATCATCGAAAGATGTCAACAATTTGGTATCACACTCAACAAGAAGATCCATTTTTCCCAATCGTCAGCCAACTGGTGTGGATATGTGATCAACTCTGAAGGATACACAGTCAATCCAGATTTTGTCGACGCATTGTCAAAATTTCCGATTCCAAAAAGTCGCACTGACCTGAGATCATTTTGTGGCCTTGTATAACAATTCGAGGCATTTTCCAACAACATTGTTGTCTTTCTCAGCCTTTGCGAGCTCTTCTTTCACCTACATCAGCATTCACCTGGGAAACATTCCATCAAGAAGCATTCAACAACATCATTGCAACTCTGGTCAGCCGACGAATCCTCACTCAATTCACCCCGTCATCAAGAGTAAGGCTAGAAACTGACGCCGCCAGATCAAAAGAGCTCGGGTACGCCTTATGGAATGAAGAAGAAGACTCCACCTGGAAGCTACTTCAGTGCGGGTCAAAATACGCCACTGAAGCTGAAACACGATACTCAGCAACCGAAATAGAATTAACGTCAGTAGTTTGGGCAGTACCAAAATGTCACATGTTCCTGCAAGGAGCGTCCTTTCAACTGATTGTTGATCACAAGCCTCTTGTATCTATTCTGAATAACAAGACATTGGATCAGATATCAACAGCACGAATTGTAAGACTGAAGGAGAAGTTGACAAACTACGCGTTAACAGCTATCTGGCGAAAAGGCACTGCGCATACTGTCGTAGACATTTTCTCCAGGCATCCAGTTTCCTCCCCAAATGAGGAAGATGTGGAACTTGATCAAGATCTTCAAGATTTCACAAACATTTGCCACATCAACTCAATTGGCAACACTGCCGACGGCCAACCGATTGTCAAAGATGCAACATTGGAGCACATCGGCATAACATGTGCGTCAGACTCCGCTCTCCGTAAACTGCACAAGACAGTAAAGTATGGTTTCCCGTGCTCCAAACATTAACTGACCTGGAATTTTATCCGTACTGGAGCTTGAAAAACGACCTCTCACTCCTTGATGATAAAATTGTGCTTTACAAAGACCGCATAATTATACCAACCAACGAGAGAAAAAGAATTTTGCAAGAGCTACATGCTCCATACCTGGGATTAACAAGAACCCTAGCAAGAGCCAGACAATGTCTCTTTTGGCCTGGGATAACAAATGAAATTACCCACTTGATTCAGCAGTGCTCCGTCTGCGCTGAACGATTACCAAGTCAACAAAAAGAGCCACTCTGCCAAGACATCCAACCTACTCGACCAGAAGAATCGATTGCAGCAGATCTGTTTTCACAGTATGGCCAGGATTTTAAGGTTATCACAGGCAAATAGAGCGGATGACCATTGGTAGTCAATTGTGGTAAAGGAGTGGACACAAACGAGGTCGTAGACATATTTATGGGTTGGTTCTGTTCAATGGGCGTCCCGGTCACAATTTTGATGCCTCCTGTAAAGATTGGGGAGTGGCACATGGCCCGTCATCGCCCTACCACCATGAGGCAAACGGATATGCAGAAGCTGCCGTTAAGGCAATGAAAGCCATTGTCGCCAAAATCACTACCAACGGTCGCCTAAAGAACCAAGAGTTTTACAAAGCACTGATTGAGTACAGAAACTCACCAAGATCTGATGGTCTTAGCCCAGCCGAACATCTATTTGGAAAGCCTATGAGAACCAGGTTACCAATCAACCCAAACATGTTTACCGCTGACATCCAAAAGCAGAAACCATATGGGAAAAAGCAAAAGCAAAATGCCAAGCATCTAGGGAAGCTAAAAATAGGAGAATTTGTAAGAGTACAGCATATGGTTACAAAAAGATGGGGGCAATTGGCTGAGATAATCTCCATCGACCCAAGAAGAAGCATGAAAATTTCCTTTAGCATGAAAATTGGGCGCAAAAGAAACATGTAATTTGCCCTTAAAATAGGTGCAAATTTATCGTGTTTTCCGTTGCGATTTTAGCGCGTAACTGCAGCTAGGTCATCGAGAGGCAACAAACATAATGGCCGCCGAGAACAATTGAATTCGAAAATACAATGAATTCGACTTTCAGTGCCGTATCTGGTCGTTATAACCTGTGATATAGATAGAATAGGTAATAGTATTATTGTGATGTCATATCAGTCTATGAATCAGTCTCTTATTAGCATGCATCTGAACAACAACTGACTTGTTACTGTATTCATATCTTACGATATTCATCATCATCATCATCATCATTCAATCCTCTCCCATATGCCTGTATAAGTTTAGTATAGTTTTTTTTTAATCTCGAGATTGTAAAATGTGTCTTTTTTTTACAACTACCTATTACGGTAGTAGATTTTCGAGTCTAAATAAATTAAATGATGATGATGATGATGAGCAACAACTGACTTGTTACTGTATTCATATCTTACGATATTCCAATTACATTATGAGATAATTATATCAATATCTTTGTAGCAATTTGTCTTATAAGACACATTGCTTGATCTGTAGTTCCCTTTAAGGAACACATTTTGTAGATCATGTGTTACAGATAAGAGTGCACTACCAAATGGGTATAATATATATATTCAAATGTTGTGCTGACTAGATTTTTGAGGATGTTATTTATGTCGGACGAAGACATTGTTTTTAAATTTGAATTATTCAATACTTGAGGATGTTAAATACATTTTATTTGGTTGATTTTCACAAAGGTAAGATAATATTATGGCCTGTTTAAAACTATCAAAAACACAAATCTGAGTTAGACTATCTTGGTTCCATCCAGAAAGGAAAACCAATGCTCCATTTTTCCTGTGTTCATTTTACTTACATAAGCAGGTTGTGCCATTACTGTTCCTAGTGGATACGATCCTGGTGCTTGCATAATAACACCTTGTTGTGGATAACCAGCTTGTTGTTGTTGCGGATTGACATAGCCCTGTTGTTGTGGATAACCAAATTGTTGTTGGCTAACATTGTATCCCGGTGGGGGGAGCCCTATTGAAAATAAATTAATACATCAAATGATGGTCTACAATTAGAATATGTTAAAGAAATAATAATAGTATGACAATAGATGCCAAAAATTATAGATGAAAAATAGTCTATACTCCAGATACGTAACTCGAGGCCAAAGAAAAACTTCGAAATTAAAGGGGCAAAATTGACCGGCGACCGCTGCGAGTACAAGTTGAATTTATGCTTAGCGTAATTCAACCGTCTCGCTTTGAAACAATTGTTATACGCAGGCCTAACTTGTAATAAAATTCATGTCAACAATGAACATTGTGTTATAAACAATAAGCGTGCACGTGATCCTAAGTGCTTGGCGCCTGCCGGTCATTTTTGCTCCTTTAAAGTCAAAGGCTGAGACGACACCGTCTCGCTGACGCTGAGATGAGGTTGACATTGTTCACATTGTCTAATCCAGCCGTTTGACTTTGTTCTTGACAATAGTTACAAACAATAAGTTGTCTGGAGATTCACAAAGAAACAGAATAAATAATCCAGACTTCTTTGGTCCAAGTGATCCCCATGAATGAAAGTCAAGACTTTAATCATGCGTTTCTGAATTCTCACCTTGATCATTGCCTTGTGGCTGCTTCTGTTGATCCATTTTTCTTTTGAGGATTACGTGCAGTTATTCAAATTTGTTAGCAGTATGAGTATCTGTAGCCTAAACAAACGTCGTAAAACTTATACGGATATACATATACCTATATATGACTTGATAGTATTCTTTGAGTATAACTAGAACCACATAACATAATGGCAAAAAGTCAAAACTAATGACACCTATGCAATGATAAATAGGTGACAAAGATCGATTACGAATCGAAACTGTAGCCAGACCGTAGACGTAGGTACATGTTGGTTGTAATAAGCTGTAACGTTCCTGCCAACACTATCAAACTATAAACTGTCAATATAAATCATCAATACAGAGAAACGTTTCCATTCAAGAGGAGTTGAGTAAAAAGCAATACGAATATATATGACCGGTAAGTCGAATCACTTTACAAAATGAAATCGTTGAAACTCAACAAATAAAATAGGAGAAATGCACCGGTTACGACGTTCCAACGCGAAAGACCAAGAATGACAGGCATGTTAATATGGTCAGACATTTGCCATTCATGTCCTGTCCCTGTTTTCAAATTCTCTGTCGCAGTAGAGTAGCTATGCATAATAATTTTAATAGTTGCAATAAAATATATCATGGGTGTACTTACTGATTTGCAATAAAATATATCATGGGTGTACTTACTGATTTGCAATAAAATATATCATGGGTGTACTTACTGATAGGTATGCCCCTTTCAATGCTTCGATTCCAAGCGCATAAACAGAAGACTGTATCAGAAGAAGTCTTACCCAAAATAGCGGTTGCGTTTACGCTGAAATACGATAGAAATGGTCACGTGAGTAAAGAGTGAACTGTAACTGTATTTCTGTTATCAAACAATGGAGTGATCACTAGTACATTCTATTTAAAGCCAGTTTTTCCATTTCACTGCACCAAAAATGTCGCGCGCAGAGACAATTTTCGAGCGAGAATATCAATCGAAAAACGTTAGTGATTTCCACACAAATGAAAATTATTTCGACTTTTAGAGCGCCGTAGTCCAATTAAACAAAATATGGCTGCCTTCAACAACGATAAAAAACGTTTGTTGGCAATTTAAATACTAATATTATGGAAGGCCGTGAGCAAATGTTTTGTTTACAAATTGATTATTTTCCAGGAATTGGACTATGCATATTTTGTTATAAGAAGATTGCTTATGTTTATTGGGCTGTGCGAGAACAATGTGAAAGGAAAAGTTTGAAAGATAAATTCCACTTATTGCTCAAGGGTTTCAAGTTGTTATGAATAATTCTCAGCTGTTCAGAATCTGTTTGAGTATGTCTGCAATTCTGCAAATTATTAAATGTTCTTCCCAATGACTTTACAAAGTACTATAAATCAAATGAAATAAATGTGAAAGTTTGAATATTTTGAAAAGGGCGTTCAATTTTTATTTTGGGACATAAGTCTGGACATTCTAGTCTCATTTCGAATCATCTCAAAATAACTAGCCTGCGTGCAGACTAAAACCTATCTTAACAAAAGTGTGTAAGTTTCGTTAAGATAGGTTTAGTCTGCATGCAGGCTAAAAATAACCAGCTATTTGATTGGCTTGCGACATTTAACGCTCTGGCGACATCAAAAAGGTTTAAAATTTTTCGAACTACATTTTTTCTCTCGGCGACATGTGGCAATATCGCCTGGCGACATTTTGACGTCATAAGCCTTCTACTCCGCATGTGCAGTCTCAGCATAGATTATAGAATACATGAATTTCTCTGTTTTGCAAAAGCAGAAAATCACCCCCTGGGAAACAACCCACAGGATTTGTAATACTGTTCAGAAGTTTCAAAAGTGTCCGCAATTATGAAAACTGAATGCGTCTCGTTTCTTGACTCGTATTTCTCATTCATACGAAGCTGTTGTTTGTTGAGAAAAACTTCATTCAAAATTTTTCAATTGCCCTGCTCAAGGCTCGGGTTATACGCCTTATGCGGGTATCAGTGGCTTTCCCGGGGGTGACCCCCTGGATTTGCAAAACAACCTATGCAAAAGTAATGTAACCCCCTGGGGTATGAAGGCAATCATTTTCAAAAATCTCCCTTTCCCCAGGGATGAAAAAGTATTGAAAATGATGAATTTTTTAATTTTCTTACTAAAGATTCAACTACAATAATATAACTGTTGTTATAACTTTAATAAAATATCAAAATTCCATGCGTTGGAGAATGGCATGTTCGAGTATTAAAGATTACATTCAAAGTCTGTAATGTATCTATCGTATGCGCATGCGTAAGGTTATTTATAACTAAATGATTGCGCAGTTTTAAATCAGAGTGTTAGTGACGACCAGTGTAGAAGGTCGTATGTACGTAATATTAAATACATGATTCAGATCAACAGGATATACCTACACGGGTGTTTATTCGTCTATTGTCTTCGTATCTTACATGGCGCAGTTGATCCTGTTATTTGGACAGTAATATTTTACGTTATTCAAAGAGTTTAATTTTATTGCGTCACGATGGCTGATGTTAAATTATTGAAAAACAGTCGATCAGGCCTTAAAGGACATTTGACAAGAGCCTTAGATCGTCTGGTGGCATCCCTCACCAGTTTCACCAGTACAGAAGTAGCAGAACGAACTGAAAGTGATAGGGAAAATTTGACGATCACAACGAAACGCGCTCACGATGCGCTGGAACGCTATGTGGCGTCACATTTGGCCGTGTTGGTACAAGAACCCATCAAAGATGGAGCAGAAGACCCGGAAGAGCCACAATTGGTTGAATTAGAAAACAGTTTTTATGACCTCGAGAGACAAGTGCGTGCCGTTACGGCCGTTGTGCCGAAAACCGTAGTCACAAGCACCACTGATCCAGAAAACCGAGAAAGCACGTCTCAGCAAGTCAACGTTCAGACCTCTGCCCGACCTGTCATAAAGACACCACCAACATTAGATGCAGACATCAACCTAAAGCAGTTCCTGGATTGGCAGGAGGTATTTTTGAATTATATCGCGATTATTGATTTAGACGCCCAGCCTCATGATAGGCAAATTGCTACCTTTTGGGGTCTGTGTTCCCCAGCATTTCTGAACATGGTACGCCGCGTCATCAAAATCGAACGTTCAACGACGGACTCCCTTAAGTTAATACTGAAAAAGATAACCGATCACTTAAGATCTAAGCGCAACTCTAACCTCGACTGGCAAAGCTTTCTCACAGTCACTCAAGGCTCAAACCAGTTAATTGATCAATATTACACGTATTTAATGGAGAAAAGTGACTATGCTAATGTAGATGCAGTGACTCCAGAAGCACTGCGGACCGCTGTTCTAGTACTAGGTTTAAGGGATGAAAATTTAAAACGCAAAGTTATCGCAAAATCTCCCCCGCTAAACCTAGAGGACACTCTCAAATTTTTACAAACCGAAGAAGCCGCTTCTTCCACTGTTAGTACCCTAGGTCAACAAGCCCACGCCACACATAGCACAATTGGTAATGTACAATCTACCAAAGCTAAGAAAAATCATAATAAACGTCAACAGAAAACGAAGCATGACGACAGTAACTCTGCTTCCAAGTCAAGTAATTCAGTAAGCCCTTGTTCTAAGTGCGGCTATGTTAAGCATTTTACATCAGTCTGCCCTGCCGCAAACGTGACATGTGACCACTGTGGCCTCAAAGGGCATTACTCAAAAGTTTGCCGTAAACGTTTAAAGTCCTTAGAGAAAACCAAAACCGTGAGCACATCAGTTATTAAATCGATGCAAGCTTCCAATGGTGGCAAATTACCGACAATTGATGTCGATGTTAGGGAAGACAATAAACTGTTAGGTCGTTTCCCTGCTGTCTGCGACACAGGTGCTCAAGGAACCGTTGCAGGTCTTGACTTTCTGAAATCAATAGGCAAATTCGATAGCACGTTGGCTCCGTTCAGTCCACATAATTACGTTGGCGTCGATAATCGCGCTTTAGTTCAGGCCGGGACAATCAAATTAACTTTCGATTTAAATGGTAATAGCGTAAATACTACAGTCGTTATATGTTATGATGTGACCGGTCTTTATCTGTCTTTAGATGTGTGTAAACAACTTAAAATTGTACATGTAGACTTTCCAACCACATTATCTGAGAGGCACTTATCAAGTGTCATTAACACGAATCCTCAGAATGTAGTTACTGTCAACAAGTCTTCATCACCACCTAAATCTGTTTTTAATGAAACCGCTCGTAAACAGTGGATTGATTCTTTGTCGTCAAATCCTACTCAACAACAAAGAGAGGATGATTTTAAAAAACTAAAACAGATTTATTCTCAAGTATTTTGCGATACCGATGACGTTTTGCCGCCCATGTCAGGTGTCGGCGACGCAATGAAAATTGAGTTAATCGAAGACCACAAGCCATTTGCAGTTCATACTGCACGTCAAATACCTTTCGTTTATCGTGACAAGGCTAAATCTGAAATAGACCGTCTACAAAAGATGGGCGTTATAACACCAGTTGGTGACACCCCTGTCGAATGGTGTCATCCGTTAGTAGTTGTAGGTAAACCTAACGGTGGCGTAAGATTATGCGTAGACTTAACCAAATTAAATAAGCAAGTAAAACGCACGTTGCACCCTGCTACAACGCCAGCTGATGCAGTGAAAAACATTGATTTGCATTCCAAGTATTTCACTTTATTAGATGCAAAGTGTGGTTATTGGCAACTTCCACTTGATGAAGATGCACAAAAATTAACAACATTTATCACTCCTTGGGGTAGATTTAAATTTTTGCGTGCCCCGATGGGTTTTATATCATCCGGTGATAGTTACAATTTAAGATGTGATCAAGCCCTTGAAGGCATTTCAAACGTTAACAAAGTCGTTGATGATACACTTATTGACGGTGATTCATACAAAACTTTAGTTGATCGAACTTGTACAGTATTAGAACGATTTGTTCGACATGGCATTACGTTAAATGCTGAAAAATGTAAATTTGCGCAGAAAACAGTCGATTTCGTTGGTTACGTCATAAAACCAGGAGGCTATTCAGCCGACCCAAGAAAAGTCGAAGCGATTTCAAATTTTCCTTCGCCTACAAATCGCACCGAGTTAAGGTCATTCCTAGGACTTGTCAATCAGCTAGGAATGTTTACACCGTCTATCAGCAGCACCGCTGCACCACTACGAGATTTATTATCAGTCAAAAATGAATTTCTATGGCTAAACACACACGAAATGGCCTTCAATTCATTAAAAGAAGCCATGACGTCACCGCCGATTTTGTCTCTGTTCGACCCTACTGCAGAAACAGTTTTACAAACGGACGCTTCCAAGACAAAAGGTCTTGGATACGCTTTAATGCAAAAACAGCAAAACGAATGGAAACTAATCCAGTGTGGATCGCGCTTTCTTCAACCATGTGAAAACCGATATGCCATTATCGAACTAGAAGCGCTGGCCATCGTTTGGGCCACAAAAAAATGCCACATTTATCTCGCTGGTTTACCAACGTATACCGTTTTAGTCGATCACAAACCTTTATTGCCAATTTTTAACAATTACACTTTAGATGCCGTTGAAAATCACAAGTTACAATCGTATAAAAATAAGTTGTCAAACTATCAATTTCAGGTGGTTTGGACAAAAGGTAGCGCGCATATTATACCGGATGCATTATCACGGGCACCGGTCAATGATCCGTCTCTCGATGATGAAATTGAAAATGATACATCGTTAGCTTGTATGTCGTTTACGTTAAAAGTTGCTGCATGTAGTATCACCGCAGAGAACACTGACGATGAAGCTGCCGCTACTCTAAACGATTCTAAACAATCTAATGTTCGACAACCGTTGCCGGATCCAATCATTACGGATCTACAAAATGTTGCACGAAATGATGCAGATTATCAATCACTCATAACCTGTGTTGAAAACAATTTCGCAGGTAATTCAGCAAACCAACCATATGTATTGGCCTATAAGAAAATTTGGCCAGAATTGTCAACCATCGACGGCCTTGTGTTGTATGGTCGTCGAATTGTCATTCCATCGAAAGCTCGTCAATCTGTAATTGCACGATTACACGCCTCACATCAGGGCATTGTTAAAACAAAACGTCGTGCGCGTCAAACTGTATATTGGCCAGGTATTAACAATGACATTGTATCCTCCATTGAAGCCTGTTCACCATGTCAACATTACAGACCCAGTAATCAGAAAGAACCTTTAATTTCCGATAAACTTCCATCACGGATCTTTGAGTCAGTTTCAGCTGATTTGTTCCAACTCAACCAGAAATACTATTTGGTCTACGTCGACCGTTTATCCGGCTTTCCGTTCATTTCAGAATGGAATTCCGATCCGTCTTCGTCTCAAGTCATTTCAGTTCTTAAATCACACTTTTCCAAAACCGGTGTACCATCTCGTTTTCGTTCGGACGGTGGTCCACAATTTAAATCTGAACTGTTCACCAACTTTCTCACCAGATGGGGTGTCAATTGGTCCCCGTCTTCGCCATACCATCCCCAGAGCAACGGTCACGCTGAAGCAGCTGTTAAAGCGTTAAAACATCTGCTTGCCAAGTGTGATAATGGAGATATTAAGTCGGAGAGTTTTCTGCAAGGTCTACTAGAATACCGCAACACTCCTAGATCAGAAGGGCGTTCCCCCTCGGAATGGGTGTATGGTCATCCCCTTCGTTCTTTAGTGCCCGCACACTACACTTCATTCTCCCGTTCATGGCAAACGTCAGCCAAAGAGATTGACAGTAAGCTACTCCGCAACAAAGAAGCTACCACAAAGAATTACAACAAAGGTAGTAAAGTTCTAAAATCTATTCCTGTTGGCTCTCATGTGCTACTTCAACATCCGCAAAGTAAACGCTGGATAGAAGATGGTATTGTAGTGTCAAAGAATGATCGTGATTATCGCATTCGTCTGCCGTCCGGTAAACTCAAGTGGCGTAACCGTGTATTCCTGCATGTTGCCCCTGATACTAGTTCCGACGACATAGCAGAACCAGACGTGAGTGATCAAGTGCAGTCCGACGATACTCCGCGATACCCAACCCGTTCAAGACGTCCACCTGACTATTACGGACGCAAATGATACTATTATCGATTTATCGTTTCAGTAACATCGTTATAATCATAAGTATATCATAATCACATATCAGTAATTTGTTAAAGTTAACCTCCCTAATAATAAGTATTCATGTTATGTTTAGTCGTTTAACTTGAAGGGGAGATGTAATGTATCTATCGTATGCGCATGCGTAAGGTTATTTATAACTAAATGATTGCGCAGTTTTAAATCAGAGTGTTAGTGACGACCAGTGTAGAAGGTCGTATGTACGTAATATTAAATACATGATTCAGATCAACAGGATATACCTACACGGGTGTTTATTCGTCTATTGTCTTCGTATCTTACAAAGTCAAAAAGGGCAATTGAAAAATTTTGAATGAAGTTTTTCTCAACAAACAACAGCTTCGTATGAATGAGAAATACGAGTCAAGAAACGAGACGCATTCAGTTTTCATAATTGCGGACACTTTTGAAAAAACCGCTGAACAGTATTACAAATCCTGTGGGTTGTTTCCCAGAGGGTGGTTTTCTGCTTTTGCAAAACAGAGAAATCCCCCTCCCTCAGGCGCAGGGGCTCATGTTCTCTAGCAAATCTCAACCAATCCCCCTGGGTCACCCCCCGGGAAAGCCGCTGATAACTGCATTACACGCCATACTTTTCATAAGCTGCGCCTGAAAAGTTGTAAAGCATCAATTAAATCCAACCCCTAGTCAAATGTGCTAAATTTGCCTTTGAAATATATGCCGTACTTATCATGAGCTGTGCCTTTGTCATAAATTATAACTTTTGCTATTTTTGGATTTCCCTAGTTGCAAGTTGCAAAGTAACAGCAATGAAATTTGCTTGTTGATGGCGTTTCATTCGTTATTGTTAAATCTGGTAAACAAACCAAAACAAAGTTTACATGATTTTCCACATAACTGATAGTGTGCAGTATTTACTGTTATACTATAATACTGATTAAAAATAGCAGATCAAATGTGAAACATGACTATGGCTGAATATTGCGTATATTTTTACGGATGAATTAAACATGCACAATGACAAAATAAATTTTCCTGCCACCAAAAGCCCACGTAAATTCACTGGAAATAATTGCTAGAATGTAGACAATGATCAAACAAGAGTGCGTTTTGGCTCAATAACTTTGATGTTTAATGAAAACTGGCTCCTTGCCACTGTCCCATAGTCTAGCAATTCTAGTTGGGTTTTGGTCCAGACAAAAAGTGAATCTTTCTTTGAGGAATTATAAAAATGGAATATAATATAATATTGTTAAACGCTAAATGTACATCAGTTTTGAAAGCAAAACAAGCCATGACATCAGCATTGATTGTTGAGAAATGTGTGTCATGGGAGTTGTTCTGGCATTCTTTTCGGATAACAACAAAGGCCAACGTAATCGATAGCGTATAAATCTGCAATAAACTTGTAGATCTTTTTTAAAGCAGGATATGGCATTGATTAGAACCTTGTTGAAGTTGTCAATCAGCAGCAATAAATATGTAACTTGATTCTGATGCAGTAGGCCTACATACAAGAATAATTAAGCACACCTTCAAAAATACAGCGTATATATCAACGCGTTTAATTGAAATGAGCCTCTATAAGACGTGTGCCAGAACTTTTTAGCACGGCTCATGGAAAGTACAGCGTATAGCCTATACCTAAGAGAAATAACTAGATAATTATATTTTTAAGGTAATCCAATTTAACAAGCAAGCTTTGTGAGATATATACATAATTATTTCCAGCTAGGAAATAAATGATGACATTTACTAACAATGATGGTCGGAGTAGTGTGTATAATTATGTGGTAAGCTATCAGTAATTGGTTAACATTAGGTAAGATCATTTTATTGTATATTAATTGTATCTATAATCTTATAGGCAAGCAATATCAAATTTATTTATTCAATACTCATGCACATAGCACACATACCAACTTAAGATTTGATATGATTTTTAATACATTCGTTATTGTATGTCTTTCTACTACACATTTTTGAATATCAAATTTAATTGATTTCTCTTTTTGTAAGATGTGTAATGTATTGTAACCCTTTAATTAATATATGGTTGTATCAATCAAATTAATTATATTTACACAATGAGATATTTGTTTTCTCCAATATTGTTGAAATGTGACTTTACCAAATTTTTGACTGATCAGTTCAAATACGCGCTGTTTTCAAAATCCCTTCGCACATCTTTTTATACGACCATGAATCCCCTTTTAGACGTTTATGCCTGACACCTGAAATAGCAAAGAGTAAGCATTGCAAAAATTAATAAGTTGTTTTCACTACAAACAGAAGCCGGTAGAAGGTATTCTTGTGAGAGTGAACTGGAATTACCAGTGATGCAGACACAGGGTCTCAAATTTCTAAAGTACAGTAGTCTGAAATCTAGAATATCTAAATTTAATAGAATTTAAAAGAAGTTGACCTATATGTTACATACAAGTAGAAGTAGAAGTACATACAAGTTATTGATAAGAAGGAGTGGCACCAGCACCCTGTAGAATCCAGTCCCTTGCTGGAGGAATATTTGGTACTTTTTCAAGCATTTTTTCAATATTTTCTCTGAATAGCGCCCTTTTCTCTTTGAAATCCTGGTGCTACTCCTGTTGATAAGGGCAGAAATAGTCTGACATCAAGTAAAAAGAGGCTAACTAAAGCCTGGCAATTAGGTTACCGGAAGGCTGACCAAAATTCCTAAGAAAATATTTCTATTTCTTCTCAAATTAGAGAAATGACAATATCAGAACAGGACCCCACCATTCAGGTTAATTTTTTGTTGATTGATAACTAAGGTTTGTGGAAACAGGAAACATTTGTTGGACCCTGCCTAAAAGTCTAAAAATTCTTATGCCTGAGTTATCACTGACGATTCCACACAATGACAAATAATTTATTGATACGATTTGTCAAAGGCTTGAGCAAGGTTTGTTATAGAAACGAGGTCAATGCTAAGATAATAGGAGTTTATAATAAGATAAATTATGGATAGAGCCACATTGTATTAACAGAGTGAAAGGGCATGGTTTTATTATGTTGTTGTTTGCATAATGGATTAAAGGATTTACTATTTAACAATTAGACAACGGGCCCAAGTTGTCTAATTGTTTTAGTAGAAACCAACTAGTGGTAGAAGCCAAACACAAGAAATAAATTCCAACTATTTATTCGCTTCTTGCATAATTAATTTTTAATACAACCGTCAATCAAAGGCATCCATGACGACTGCAGTGTCGTGATTTGGAGGATGAATTTTAATTTGACTTGATTCAGATTTAATTTTTAAAACAAGGAAAGTTGGATATTAATACTGGCTACAAATTTACAGCCCCACAAAATAGCAAACTTGAGCAAGGTAACTATTGAGTATCTAAAAATACATAAAGGTTTGCAGTTTGTAATATAAACGTTTGTTGTTTATAAACTTTTGCTGACTATTGAACTAATTTATATCTGCAATAAAGTAGCGACGAAAAAATTGCGAGAAGATTGTTAAATAAGATTAAAATTGTATATACATAGCCTACCATTAAACAACTTCATCTCATATTTTGTTGCTTGCTTTGTTTCTCGGGCACGGAATTTATAAGAGTCTCGTATAAAATTGATTAAAAAACATTTGCGAATCGCTTGTTTAATTTAGAATTTTGCGAGGGAACTTGCCAGCGTTCACTATAAGAAAATAGTGAACAATTGAGCAAGCAATCAGAATGCAGATCTGTACTAATCAAAAGTATTTGCTGTGTTTAATTAGTACTTACACAGTACAAGGTGGAAAGAGGAATATACATTCTCTAGTAAGATAACGTAAATCAATTAGTATATAGCTGAGTTTATCATGTAAACTGCGAGTTGCGAGTCCCCCGTACTGCTGCGCAGTCCGCACCCTCCTTGTGTTGACCGGCTCCCCGGTGTTGATAGTGATGACGAAAAAATAGTAGTTGGCGTCCCTCCTTGCTGACCTCAGAGACTGGCTGGCAGTCTCTGCGGCGGCGATCAGGACGCTTTAAAATTACACTTTCTATACTCCCCTGCCTGCTCTCCTCTGGCCCTGTGCAGTCTTTACAAGCTTTAAATCGTAGCGAGAACTGGGCCGAGCCTGTTTGCAGAGCACGCCACTCCCCCTTTCCTACGAGAGCTGCCCACGTTGCGGTTGTCATGACGATGAGAGGAAGTGATCAGTGGCTTCGCGGTCGACTTCCAACATGTAGAAAAGGACTTGAAAAATTTCAGGGTTTTGCTGGTTAGTACAGATGTTTTGTCCCTAGATTTTCTGAAATTGCAAAGCCTCTTCATCAGCTATATCTATACACATCTATATCATCAGCTTAAAGACAAATGCCACGATCGCCACCCACTCACTTGGACAGAAGAAGTTTGTCAAGCATTTGATGCACTCAAATCTAAACTGCTGTCATCTCCAATATTGGCTTTTCCCAAACTTGATGATTTAGAAAACTGTCCATTCATTCTGGATACAGATGCAAGTGATGTCGCTACTGGAGCTGTTCTGTCTCAAGTTCAAAATGGTCAAGAGCGCCCTATTGCATATGCATCCTGGACATTGAGCAGAGAACAGAAGATTTATTGTGTTACACGTCGTGAATTGTTGGCTATCATTAATTCAGTTCGGCGTTTCAAGCCATTTCTTGTAAGTGCGAGTTTTATCTTACACACTGATCATGCTTCCTTGAATTGGTTACATAACTTCAAAGAAATAGAGGGCCAAGTTGCAAAATGGCTAGAGGAACTTGGAAGCTGTTACTTATATCGGTTACAACACCGCCCTGGAAGAATCCATCAGAATGCAGACGGTATGTCCAGAACCATCGCATGTTCATGCCACTACTGCAAAAAGCTACTTGATCAAGAAAAAGATGTCAATACATTATCTATTGCTGATTCGCCTCCTCTGAAAAGCTGGCGTGAGTTTCAGTTGAGTTATTCTGGGCTGACGACAATGATCAAATGCTTGGAAAACAAACAAGACCCTCCTGATTTGTCAACAACAACCCATTGAAGCAGAGAGGAAAGACACATTCTACAACAATGGAGCCTACTATCAGTACGAGATGGAACTCTTCAACGCAAGTCACCAACCAAGCATGATGATTGGCAAAGAAAGTTCCAGCAAAGTATGTCAAAAAGGCATTAGAGATATGCCACAATTCTAAGGGTCACCCTGGCAGCAAAGCTACAATAAAGAGTGTCAATCAACGCTTCTTCTGACCAGGTTGGCGCAAAGACACTGAAGGTTATGTTGGCACCTGCTCAGTTTGCCTAACTGTGAAGACAACACATGTACACAACAGAGCTCCACTTCAGTCATTGATCTCTGGATATCCTGGTCAACGTGTTGGGATCGATCTGATGGGACCCATTTGTCCAGCTTCAACTTCTGGCAAACAATATATATTGGTTGTTATTGACCATTTTACTAAGTTTGCAGAGGCATATTGCCTGAGAAACCAAGAAGCAAAAGCAGTTGTCAAAGCTGTAAAAAAAGAATATGTATGTTGATATGGATCACCTGAATCAATACATACTGATCAAGGCACACACAGTTTGAAAGTCACCAGTTCCAGCAGTTGGTTGAGATGCTTGAAATTGATAAAACTAGAACAACACCTTATCATCCCCAATTTGACGGAGCCACAGAACAGTTCAATCGTACAATTCAGAAGATTGTACGCGCATTCATGGCTGATAACAAGAAATTACAAAGCCTTATTTCGTCAAAAGTAGAAGAGAAGCACTTCTGGCTTACAACAGTACGGTTCATACATCAACAGGGTTCACTCCTTTTCATCTATTCATGGGAAGAGAAGCAAGGATGCCTACAGACACTGTATACAAACTTCCTGCAACGTGAACAACGACCTATCGGTGAATATTTACGGGATTTTCAAGAAAGACTACAAAACGACCACCAGGCAGCACAATAAAAGCTTCAGCAAGCAACACATCACCAAGCAGAATTCTACAACCGTAAAGTTCATGGACAACCGTTTAAAAAAGGTGATTTGGTTATGTGTTAGGTGTTTCGTGTGCCAAGAGGTCAATGCAAAAAATGGTATCCAAAATGGGAAGGACCTTACACCATAAAGAAAAAACTAACTGAATCGGTATATCGAATATCCAAACCAGAAACAGGAAAATCTAGCACACGAAAAGTTGTTCATTTCAACAAACTCTTACGATATAAAAAAAGAAAAGAAGAAAATGCCCAAGAATTGCAGGAACCTTTGCAAAGAAAAAGTCATGTTACATCCCCAGCTGAAATCACTACAACCAACCAAGATGACGAAACAGATGATGAAGAAGATGACACCATTTCAGATGATGATCTTGTTGACAATTACGAACAAGAAGACACCATTGCAGAAGATGAAAGCATTGCAGGTGAAGACAACCAAAACCCCTCTTCTGATGAAAATACTGATGAGCCTGATGGTGGAAGACCAGTACGATCTAAGAATCGACCAAATTATTTCGGAGAATGGGTTCAGAGCATATTTAGAAAATCACATTGATCACGATGCGGACATCAATGCTTTAAAAAGAGGGAGCTGTGTAATGCAACATATATTAGATGTCACTACTGCATAATATAGTTGAGGTCAAAGTGTAATTCCTGTAAAAATATAGAGTTAGATACAAAACGGTGTAGCGAGATCGAGTGTGTCGAATTGTGATAATAAAAGTTAACCCTACATTCACTGTGTTATTATTGAACCTATGCGAAGCATTGCAGTTCTCCTAGGTGGTATTGGTATATTCTTCATTGAGTATTTAAATGTAGTTCTCTCCATGTTTATCTGCGCAAAGTTCAGAGTGCCCGACTGGTAAAAGGAGCATGGTTTAGCACGGCGTTAGTATGGTATCAATAGGTTAATATGTGTATGCTTTGCATTATGTATTCTGTCTGATGACCGTCGAATAATGTGGCACCTTAAGTAACAGTAAAAATGGTGTGTCTTTCTTGACTCTATTCTTATCATTATTCTCAGTATATATACATTATAAAGCGTGGTAGACATTAATGTTGGAATAATAGCTTAAAATAGAACCAAATTCAAAAGTAGCATAACGTTTGAGAACATTTTAAAGAAGTTGCAATCGAAACCACAAGGGTTGATGATTTCAGAGCCTCGCTCGTGAGATAGAGATGTGTAGGAACCTTCCTGGATTCCCTGATGATTGCCTTGGCGTGAAACTTTGAGTAGCAAACATGATTGTCTGATTTTTGACTTCATATTTTATGCATTATTTAAAGCTCTGCTGTGTAGCATTGAGCCCTATGGTCAATCTGTAATACAACATACATCACATTATATAAGAAGAAATATTCAAATTAATTCAACCTGCGTTGTTATTATTGTTTCTTCAACATAAATATACAGTTCTCATCAGATGATTTGAACACTCAAAATATAAATCCCATATCTCTGACTTATTCTCTTTTTCATATCATACACTCACTTTTTGGTTGACTGTCAGCAGATAGTCGAGTTCAATCTTAGGTCTTGAAGCTCAGCACAAAATATTGTTAATATAATAATAAGACTTTTTTAGAATCTAAAAGCCAGGAAAAGATTTTAAAATGCAAACACTACAGAGTAACTTGGTAAGTGTAATTCGGATAAATCAAATTCATACTTATCTGCTAATATGATCTAATTCCCCTCAGCCAGAAAAAGAAAATTAATACATAACATTGAATAAGCTAAGGCTGGATAAAAGCCTATAAACCTACCAACAATATCGTCTAATCCCGGAATTGAGCAAATTTCCAATTCAAAAACCAGTTTTCTTCCTTGACCATCCAGAGATTTGCATTTGAATGTGAAACTGAAAAGAGACCCAACAGAGAGAAGTCAGTACTGTACTTGGTCATGTTCCGACAAATGCTTTCTCCCACCAGAAATTTAATTTTATCAAAAACTTTCAGAAAATGCCTTCTAAAAACCTAGTTGCCAGGTTGCTGGGGTTTGTCGGAATTTGTACATGCCTCTGCAAAATAAATTCATGAGTTCATGAACTTTTAGGCAATTTCTCATTCATGAACCAGTCCCTGAACCGGTTCATGAATTCTTTGTGACTGTTCATGAACTGTTTTTGAACACACAAAAAAAATGTTCATGAGTTGTTCATGAACTGTTCAAGATATGGGCAATTCCATGTAAGGTGAAACCAAAGGGTCAAAATTAAACCAATGATTTGAGCAAAACTATGACAACTAATATGTAATATAATGCTTCTAGGTTACTAATAACTATTTTTCATTTAGAAATTATATTATGAATGTCGAGAAAATCAATGTTTTTTATCATGCGTCGTAATGGCCGCTCTAAAATTCTACGAAAACAAAATAATCAAAATTCAAAATGTTGTGCTCTCCTCGCATTATCTGAATACAAAAGTTATATAAATCAGTTTTATAGTCCTCGTTTTACATTATCCAATAATTAGAATTAACAGAATGAGTGTCTTTTATCCCCAAACATCAGAAATGTTTCATGATCTTCGACCGCTCGTAAGTGGATCACGAGAAAGTCATAAAAGTGTTGTTTACGCTTCAACATGACACTTCAGCAAAGAATCGTTTCATATGCAAAGTAGATTACGGCTAATTAGCATATTAGGCGGGAAATTTCTTCCTTGTTGGCAATGTCTTTCATTTCATCTGGGCGACCCACTCACAGACAGTTTGCTACGGCCAGTTTTTTACGAACGCAAGAATCGGCAGTTCAAACAAAATACCGCAGTGGAAACAGAATCAAAGATACCGCATGACCGCTTGCACGTGTGTTGGACACCTTAACACCATGTTAAATTTTAGCGTTGCTGTTGTTGAAATCAGCCAATGATGTTGCACAATATTTGTCGCTTTTGGGGTGGAAGGAAAACGAAAGTTATCGTCGTTGTTTAGAAAAGTTATGATTCCTTACATCATTTTGAACAATCATATCAGTCAATCTACATTCAATGATAATTAGAGATTCGAAATACACCCAGAAAAACTTAGATTATCGCGTAATATTTGTCTTTAACAAGAAAATGTCGAAGCTCATAATAAGCTGCTTCTTCGTAGCTGTGAGTGGATCACAAAACGTGTGTAAGTGGGTCACATCGTAACTTCGTTGATTTTTCCAAGTTGAATGAAGGAATTTAATAAATTCGATTTTGTACCTAAGCTATCATGTCTAAAGAAAACGATGACAGGGAAATTTTATCAATTTTTGCTAAGAATTCACAGAAGTTTTATGTTTTTCATGTCTGATTGGGGAACATGGCCGAGTGCGATAAGTGGGTCACGGCTCTGCGAGTCATTCTAATTTACTTAATTTTTCATATCTGTTGAATTATTTTGAATAATAATGTTCCTCTTATCAATCTAAACAACTGTTAACAAAAACGAAGCCAAGTGTTAAAATAATTTCGAAGCCCTGAAAAAACAAACTCTTGGTGGGGCTCCCTAAGGTAACCTTTGTGCATAAAATGATACCACTACGAAACATATACCAAATGGAAGCTCTTGAGGTTACCTTTAAAATAAGCGTGAGACCCAATTGATACGCCAACCGGAAGCCAGTCAAAATGCCAATTACATTTCCACTTTCTATTGCGTCCGCATTTTATATATGCTATTTTTCAATTGCTTAACTATAAACTACAGTATATACGCAACACATTAGTCCTTTGAAAAGTATGATGATGATGATGGTCATCTATCCAGTCAGGTTGTTTCGCCAGAATCATTAGCAGTGAGTGCCAGATTATAAAGTAATGATGCTTCAAGGTATATGACAGCACTTCAAAATAGAAACATTGAGAAATTGATAGATAATATAGTTTTGTTAGTAAAATAAATTTCGTATTGCGCATGCACAAGTTTTAGAAGTTATTAAAAAGCTGTTATATTACTATTAAATGACCGTGGAGAGTAGCAGTTAGGAACAGATAGCATACCTAATTTCTCTAAATCATCGCTGGGTATTTTTTCAACCATTTTGGTAAAACATAAGGTAATTTTATTTTTCACCACATGTAGAAGCTGCATAATTAATTAATCGTAATTATCTGTCTTCGTATATAATTTCCGGTTGGGGTCTCACGCTAATTATGACAAGCATTGCATTAGCTTTCGTTTGGTACATCTTTCACGGTGGTATCACGATTTGCACAAAACTGTCACTTTTTTACTTGAGGGAGCCCCACTACTCTGACTTGTAAGCGGGTCACAATGGAATTGCCCATATGTGCATGAACTCATTGACTTTTTCACAGTGGTGGTTAGCGCGTAATACATACATGAATAGAACAGATATTTTTTGAAAAGAACGGAGACACAAAATATATCATGTGTAAATATTGTTTTTTTTTTATTTCCTTTTGTTTAGTTGAAAGTGTTTCTAGATTTTCTTACCTGTCATAATCGAAAGAGCTCAGTGCTTTTGTATCTACTAATCGACAAAGAACAGTGGAAATCTCTTGTCTGACTTCTTCTACTGGACGTGTAGATGTGCTATTAACCTTGTAAATTGCCTAGATCGGAATCAATGAAAATTTTTAGCAGTAATATACTTCATTGAAGAATGGAGAACAGAATTATGTTACAAGCTTATGGGCTAACCTTCACTTTTCTTGGTGCATCATTGACTTGCAATTTTCTAGGTGTAACCATATCTACAACTTTCCTTCTTATCTGCAAAAATGGAACAGTAATGCATTCCACATTTGAATGAAAAAAATTAACAGATGTTCCCCTGCTCTACATCAAATAAAGAAATACTTGCCAACCCCTATGAATCTAAGGTTGAAAAATTACTGAATACTCCACACAAGGTCATAGATTACATAGTGAATGTGGGTTAACTTTTATACTACAGTCGAACTCGGTTAATATCCCACCTCGCTTAATATCCCCATTTTTCAAAAACCACTTTCTGTTTTCTATACAAACTCAACTAATTTAAATCGCTTAATATCGCCTCGGTTAATATCCCATCTCGCTTAATATCCCGCTTTTTCAAACCTGTTTTGTTATGAAACTCGTTTAATGACCCGTTTCTTTGAATTTGAAACAAATGATAGTCGTTTCATTGTTAGCGTTTACCTTTGTTGTGATAATTATCATCACTTCGAACTTGATATTGGACATGACATCGACAACATTGATTGTTTTAAGTAGGGGAGAGCGGGGTGAATTGGAACAAATTTTCTTAAAAAAATTATTGCTCCAAAACGGCTCACGCAAAACTCACAATTTTGGTATCGACTTGTAGGAAATTGTCTGAAGTTTATAATGCAAAATACCTGAATATTGTCGCATCAAAGTTGAAACAATGTTTAAAGGAAGAATGACATTTTTTCAAAATCGCGATTTTGCGAAAATGTGGGGTGAAACGGAATGATCATAAATTTACCATTATTTCATCGAATTTGTTCAAATAAATTGAGTATCATAGCTATTGAGCCTTTAAAAATTGATATCAACAATAATAAATTAGATAGATAAAGAAACTTACTTCCAAATATAAATTTATAAGATTATTATTTTCCATTCGAAAAAATGCGTCTCCGTAAAACACGATAACATTTTCCCGTACCAGTATAATTTTTCAAATTTCAGTTATAATTGAGAGAATATGAGTAAGGTTAATCATTCAAATGGGTTTTAATTAGATTTAACCAATATAATATGAATAAAACAACATTTAAGTTCATGCAGTCCTTCGAAAAAGTCGCTTTCCTTCCGAAGGTGTCAAATTCAAAGAAACCGCTCATGCAATTGTTTTGTTTACATTATAATTCACATTGATTCACGTGGGAAATAATAAGTCAAAACAAGACAATACAAACTCATTAATTTTACGTTGAAAATAAAACAACAAAAAGGTCAATGGTTCATAGAAATAATACAAGGCTATGTACTATTGAAAAGAGGCAATTGAACCAATTTAATGGATTAATTTGAATGATTTCTTCTTGGTGTGAAATCAAAGGCGGAGCAACAACAAAGCAAAGCAGTGTGAAGCCAGACTGTGATTGAAATGTTTCCCGCCTTGTTCCATTCAACCCCATCGTGAATCTTGCAACATAAACACTATTTACTAGAAAGTTTGCTGGTAAAGACGAAAATAACAACTGCCTACGTCATAACACGGAAATTCTCTACACAATGGTATGCAATAACACCTGATGCGTGAAGAAATGAAAATAAAATCAAACGCGATGTGAAAAGCGAATGACTTGCATCACGCGTACAAATTTTCAAAGGCTTATAATATTTTATTTACTTTATGTATCGAAATGAAACTTTACACAATGTTTAGACCATATAAGAACAATATTCTGCTGCAATTTTGTAATTTTTGAGTCTCTAGAAGTTGTGTATTCCGATTCACCCCCGTTCCATTTCACCCCGCTCTCCCCTAAGAATAAACATTTTAACACTTGGAAGAAACATCTTTCTCTGTTTGTGACTCGGATTAAACAGCTTTGAGCGTTACTTTACTCTAGTTTCCTTATTGCAAACGCGCCTTTGTCAATGACAAACTTTTAAAATGGCTGCTGTCAAACGAAAACGAACTGAGTTCACGTGGTTGTGATGTAAGTCACATGTACGAGTGTTATCAACGCATGCATACTATATTTCATTGCACGCTTCGTAGAATCAAGCAGGAAGAATTTCATGATCAAGAAGAAGAAACTTTATGAAACTTTTAATGTATCTGTGTTAATTGGACTTATTTTGAAATCGTTCTATGGTTATCCCTACTATTTACTATTTTACTTATTTTGATGGAATAGCATTTGTTAACAATGAACAGAATTCCTTTGTTTCGACAAATTTCCTTTGTTTTTTCTCAAATTGGATAATATCCCACCTCGGATAATGTCCCGCTTTTTGCTTGCACGGAAGGGGGGATATTAACCGAGTTTGACTGTATCAAAATGTATATTGATGTCAACTATTCTACGCATGAGACAAATCATATTCATTGAAAGTTCAAGTAACCATTTCAAAGATATCTACAGAAAGCAACAACTAAATATATATATATATATATTAAATGTATAAGTACATAACAGCAAAGCCTCGTCTTGGTAGACAAATGGATGGTAAGGATATGAATTGACGAGAGCTGCAAATAATCAGGACAGCCTGACTGTGTCCCAACAGAGGTATCTTCTGTCCTCTGTCTCTAGGTGCAGAGACATGACATTATTGATCAATCAGCAAAGTAGCCTACAAAGTTCATTGTTGGTAATTGAGGAGGAAAACAACCTGTATGAGTGGAGAGAGAGGTAAAGGAACATCATTTCCAATGTTCTATAGGGAAAACCATTCTGTTACTACTCTATTGTTCTAATGTGTTTAAGCGTTGTGTCCTAATGCGTTGGAGTTATCTTGAAAATAAAGTTGTATTTTCTGAGATAATAAAATCATAGTTACCAACTTGTCTGCTATCTATTGCACATTAGATAGGTATACATATAGGACAAATACAGCAAAATTCTAGGACGGTAACTTACAATTCTGGCAAGTTTTGGTGTTGCTAGTCCAAGATGAAGTAAATGCTTTGTCTGCTGGAACATTTTATCATTCATTGCAACTTCGTGAATTGGACTAGATACTTTATCAAGTCCTTCAAACACTGAAAACGCTTTACTAGAAACAAGTAAAATCATCAATAAAATAGTTATTAATGAGCAATTAACAATTGCCAAGCCTACACTAACTTAGACTCTTTAAGATCATGTTATATCAAACTTATAAAAATTTCGCTTTAATACCTTTTAGAGTCATTCAATGGTGAACTTTTGTGGTCATCTTGAAAATAAATGTCATTGTCATCTGAAAAATGAATAGCCTTGTATTACTCATTAAGCTGAATAATGTGTTTGAACGATTTAAAGAGCAATGCAATAGTTATTTAAATAAGTCATTTAGTCATTCTAAAGATTGAACTAAGCATTAAATATCTCGAAGGGGGGCCATGAACAGTGAAAAAAACTCATCAGTTGCTTCTGTCCATTTGTAACTTTGGCATGGACTGGTTGCGTGTTGGCGTTGTTAAAAGTCATTATTATTTATTGTTAATTTGTAATTATTTTTCAATTATTGAAATAAAGTGTTTTGACTGTCTAATGTCTTTCCAATGACTTTGAACTCTGTCTAATCAAATCTGAGAATAAACCCAAGTGCCACTAAAAAAATATCAATGAATTTGTCTCAAATATTGGATAGTCAAACCGGAGTAGTTATTGCCTTGCTGGGTTATTACGAGTTATGAATTGTTAATTATAGTATATTATTATAGTACTGTATAGTTTATTTTAATCAAGTGAATTTAAAACAACTGTGGCCATTGATTATTGTAATCAAACCTTACAAAGAAGCTACTTATCAGTTCACTTGAAAAACGGCACCGTGCCAACTATTTTGAGAGGGCCGAGATCATTTTTCAGCGTGATCTCTGCCCGCTCAAAAAGTGGGCACCTTGCTGTTGTGCAGTGACCATGAGGTCATCATAGAAGTCGTGTCTCTTTGCTGTGGAATTTTGAGGTGAATGATAAAATCAGTCACATAATAAAGTTTAGTCATCTAGATGAGCATAATAAGTATACCAACATTGAAATCTTGTTTGTTCATCGATACTTTCTGCTGTTCAAAGGGAATCAGTATGTTTTGTAACAAAGACAAGTCTCCTTAGAGCTACCATAACCTCTAGTGCTGTACAAACAATAATAGATCTATTTCTTCTGATAACTTGATCAAGCTATGCCAGGAAATAGTTGATGAGATAAATTTCACTAAAGAAAAGATTGATAAACTGGAATGCGAGACAAGGAAGCAATTAAGTTGCAAAATTTCAAGAATTTATAACTTTTAAGAAAATACATAAGAATTTTATAAACCAACAATGTGAGGCTGACTGATGATAGCCTTTGTATTGGGCTTGCCAGTCTTGGCATCAACTGCCAGTATCCATTACTCCATGTCCGCTATGGCGCGTCATACACAACCATAGAATTACAGCAATGCAGGTCACTGTTTAACAGTGCAGTAACTAACGGGGGAAATATCTCCATGAACGTTAATTCTCTAAATAAATCTCCAAAAGCAAGCGCTTAAAAGTCAAAACCCTTGATTCAAATAGTGACAGCGACGAGGATCAAACTTCTGGTTTGATAATTTCCATGTTAAAATATTTGAGATTGACTTTTTGAACGAATCAAATTCATATACAAATTTGGATCTTTTCTTATTAAATATTGCGGCGAAAATAATATATTACAGTTTTTTCTTGTGTTTCGTCAATTGATTTGGTATGACGTTCACATTTGGATTCATGGCAGATTTATCATTTATCTATCGTTATTCTGGTAATTGTTATTGGATTGATCACCTTGTATTGACGTTGTATGTGCGGTTGCTGTTTATAGATATTGGCTCCAGGCACGATACTACCTTTGCTATGATGACATCAACAGAATAGTAGAAGAATTGAAAGCACTATATGGCAATATTGATGCATGGAAACAAAGTAATACAGTCTCAGAAGAAGAAGTAAAAGAACTAAAAACAAGGTTTCATACCTTATGGAAACAGTATGTGGATTATTACGATTCATTGATATAAGACATACCCACCCCCTGTTAGAACAGGCCACAGCAGCACACACGGCCCAGTGTGTAATTTGTAAGCTATGGAAATAACACAACGGAACAATTCTTGGCTACTTCAGTAATTTATCTTTGTACCGTGCTAACTCTCTAGGTCATTAGTTAGTTATAAGAATGTGAGTGTTCTCATGGGGTAAAGTATGTTTTTTCTGCATGGGTAACAACAGCCCATGTGAAAAATCTCCAAGTTGATGAATTTTATTGAAGTTCATAAACGTGAAATTATTGCTCAAATTTTGATAAAAACATCTACAATTGGACAATCTCACATTTTCATGAACTTTTTTCACAGTGGAGGAAATGTGTTCATATATGACAACCCCCCTTTTGTAATTATTTTATTTATTTTTTTATCTCATAGGTATTTCGGTCGTATTGTGATCTCCTGAGTGTTCAATTATTTAGTTTTTTGGACAACCAAGAGTTAAACTGTCGTTCGGTATTGAATTTGTGATGTTATATATTTAGGTATGTATTTATTTCTGGTAATTGTTATTTACTGATTCAAATAGAGATTAGAAAATATTATTGTGGTTTTATTTGTTTCAATTCTTGACTAGAACTTGAATAAACGCATTTATTTCTGTACTGTATTAAAATGATTGAATACAAACACCATTGGTCTACAACATGTTTGAAAGTACAGTAGAATATTAGTAGACAGATCACACTACATACCAAACACACATGTAGGCTACCTATGTGGAATTCTTAATATTATTGAAAGCATACCAGCTGTTGTGTGTGTGTATGCACGAGGTCTTCGTGGAGCAGTAGCAGGAATTATATGACGTGGCTGAAAATAAAAAATCAAATTTGAGAAAAAGTTTGAATGATCTGCAGTCAACTGAAAATAAATAGCCCTACAATTCAATATGTGGTGACTTACTTTCTCTTGAAACACCGAATCATTTAAAATTGGCTTTGGTAGCGAGTTACTAATCAGAAACAAAATAATAAACTTAAAAATGAAGAATTGATTTATGCAGCCTGTACTGTAAGTTAGAAAAGTTCTCTATCTGGAAATGGCTTTGGTGCACAATCCAAATTTGTTTATTTGTTTGTAAACTTTGTATTTGTCTTTTATTCACAGACTTGTTGTAGTCCAATTTTATTGCGGAGTTCACCAACAGTGAATTTATGAATCTTTTCACGGTCACTGCCCTTTCAATTGATACATGTTGTATTTTCGTCATGATTCTACGGATTGGCAAATCATTGGAGAACAGAAGAATCAAAGACCATGAAGCTCACATGCAGCATTTTCTCAAAATGATAAGAAAGAAGGTTCTGACCATGAATCATGAAATATAAATTGGACTTTTTGAATGGTTCACAATAAAATTTTACTAAAACAAGAAATAGGGAATTTGTTGAGCATATTTTTATGGACACTTTTATGTGATTTTGAAGTTGCCTGGAGAAACCTGCCATTTAAGTTCTGTGGCGCTTGGTCTATTAATTGATAAGTATTTTTAATTCGTTTGTGCATTTTATGGCTGAATGCCCTTCTTGACAATAACAAATGATGCTTCTTCTGCCAGGGAGCAAACCCAAGACACTGCGGGCCGAGATCCAAATCCCTAACCACTACACCAAGGCTCACTAAACAGTTGAATTAGTAATAGATGTTAATAAAATGTCCTATCATATGACTTTGCATAATAAAAAACCAGGCATACCTTGATGATGTTTGGGTAATTCTCTTAGGACGTGGTAAACGGCTCCTGAGTCTTTTTAGTAAATGATAATGTGCGGTAATATGCTGAAACTGATACATTTGAAATTCAATAAAAAGGTGGAAATAAATTGACAAATGAAATAGCGCGCTTGCATGATATGCATAAGGATTTGATTCTATTTACACTACAAATTAAAATAAATAGGCATTGTCATTTTGGTTACCTCATTCAGCTCATCGTGTATATAATGTAAAGGTTTATGATAATGCTCTGCCATTTCTTCAATGATGCTATCGTCTGATTGTTTTGTCTAAATCAAGAAAAGTAAAAGCATTGGCAGCCTCATATTATGTCTTTAGCAATGACTAGGGTTTTGGATATTTACCCACTCCTAGGTTCATGGCCCCATGGGTTCAATTCCTGACAGGAGTAGTGTTGGTTTGCCCCAGGAAGAGCAACCCCTAAAAGTAGTTCTATGCTACTTGGATCAATAAAATGCAAATCACTGCTTTATGATGATGTGAAAGTTACCTTTATATAACGGCCAGCTACGAGAGGTAGATAAATTGACCACTATAAACAGGTGGCCTTTATATACAGGTTTGATTCAATAGAAAATACTATAGAGTGATCACTATAGACAGGTGAATGCTGTATAGAGGTGACCGTTATAACAGGTTTGACTGTGATAGCATATTTTAGGAAAATAAAATGATTATCTAGTCTTCAAAAATGGAGTACTTGAAATAGTCAATTACATTTTTCTGAATTACTGTATTAGTAACTGCTGCATGTTCTAAATTTTAAGCATATCCAACCAATGTCATTCAAACTTAGATCATGTACGGTCTTTTGTAGTCTACCATCAATTGATTGGTAGTTTGAATAATTTGCAGGCACATTTAAATGGAAACAGTTTGGTTGGTTACAGACACAAAGATCTTGTATAATTATATTGTGCACTTGACGTAGCTCAGTGGCAGAGTAAATATCAATATTAGTAGTTTTATCTCATTGTTAATTCGAAATAACACGTCCCTCAAATTGATCAGCACTAGTGCTTAAGAAGTGGAAGACAGTTAAGAAGTGGAAAAGACAGTCATCATATAAAATTGAATTTAATAAATTAAATATATGATTTAAGAATATTTTATCATAATGTCTATCATCTTAATACCTGCGTCAAACTTTGCCAGATAACAGGGGATCCATAACCCTCTTTCATCCATTCTTCTTGTAATAGATCACTAACTTTTATCCTTTTGACAGCATTAGTCTAAGAAGCAAAATTGAATTCAAAAATTTAGGAAGATATGCATACATTGCCAAATGATTAAAGGTCCAATGGTTGGCTATAACTAACGCTCCACTGACCGAAGAACATGGTCCAACAAATGGTTCAGCCTTCTGGAATCCTAGAGGCATTTCAACATTTTTTTAAATTTTTTTTTTGAGGTTTGACCAATAAATCATAACATTGTCAATTTTCTTCTGAATTTGATCTAACCTTCTGGAATCGAGGACTGCAGGATTCTTAGTTTTTACGGACGCAGCCGAAGAATGATCTAATTTCAATCCATCGCTTGGTAAAAATTTCACAAGCTAAAGCCCTGGACAAACAATGGCAACACTGGTATGACTTTTTGAATCCTTTGAAGATCCTTTGTCGTTTTGCCACGTATTGTGTTTGATGGCCAAAAAACATGATTCAAGGATTTTTGTTATTGAACGTCTTTGTCATCTTTTTCGAGCCATTTTGTTCAAAATTTATCAAACCCTTTCAATGCTATGGCTTCTGCATGACTTTGTTTTAAGCTCGAGACCCTCTGCGTTTTCTAGAATAGTCTCAAGAAAGTTAGGTTCGTTTAGCCGCCCTTGGAAAGAGTGCTTCAAAACACAGAAAACAGACGTCAGACAAAAGTAGATATGTTGCCTGAAATTTGCTGTTGTTTACTCAGGGCTTAAACAGACCACTGTACTGCCCTTCTGGATTGACAAGGAATAAATTGGTATGATATGCCTGCATTGTCACAAGGACAAGGACCAATAGTCTAATTAGCAAAGACAGCTGTAATGCATTGTAAATTTTAGAATTGAACAGTTTTAGAAACCCTGTCATACCAAAGATTTACTATAGTCATGAGTCATACCATTATTAACAAACAAGTGTGATAATGTTGATTATGATAACGGTTAACAGATATGGATATGAATTGCACTTACTTCAAGGAGTTTTGAAAGTAATTTGATACTTCCTACAAAATATAAATATTGTTGAATAATGATTTTTTAGATATTAGTGACATAAATGAATTTTATATAGAGTAGTACTGTAGGCCTTGGCCTACCACAATTTCCAGCTTAGATAAAACGAAGGGATACCAAATTAACGAGCACTGGCTTACCTGCACTTAACCATTCTGGATCATCATATTTACCAGCCTGTAAAAATTTGATTAAAAAAAATAGACAATTCAGTTTTGACAACATTGCTAATTTGCTATAGGCCTACAAATTAAGTGTGTTGGATGTTTAGCTATAGATTAGGGGAGACCGGGGAGACTTGGACCACTTTTTACATTTTTAATTATTAAAATTATTATGGTTGTGCAAATGTAACAAATTTTATGTCATTAATTAGCCAACATGCTCAATTCAAAAGGGTAAGAATATCAATTACATAAATGTAGCAATTTTTCAAATATTTAGTGTGCAAGACCGACCATTTTAGAGGGGAGACTTGGGACGCGGTGGGGTGACATGGATCGGGCATATTTTCTCAATATTTCATTAAATAACTGACAAATTTACTTTCCAGTACCAGACACTACTGCTGTTGCTTTGACTTAGGGAGTTTATTTGATCAAAATTAAGCCAGAAACAAGTAATTTTAGTATTAATAAATAACATTAATTTTTGACACACCTGTCATCAATCTAATTGTAATTGATTTAGCAACTTTATCTCCACAATGTTAAAAAGTCAAATACAGCGCATATAAATGAAAACAAACTCATGTCTCAACCAAATGCGATTTATTTCCCATTCGTAGTTGATGCTAAAACGCGCTGTTCCATGTCTCCCCGTTTGACTTCCCAGCAAAAAAATGAGGTGGCACTCCTCATGAACAGGAATGTATTCAAACATTTTATATCAAAAGATTCATCAAAGTAAAACAGCTGCAATGGCACCATTCAAAATGGCAATTAAACACTTATTCTGAAATTAATTGAATCAAAAGAGGAATCGCAAAACGCATGTCGATCATCGTAAGCTGTATACTAAAATTTCTTGATAATTAGTTATTGTTTGTTATCGAAATTTAGGGAAACAACATGAAATGAAGTGATATACAGCATATTAGAAGATAATTTACATGGGTAATTAGGAACGCTCTTGTCCCATGTCTCCCTAGGTCCAAGTCTCCCCGGTCTCCCCTACCTTAGTTAGATTACTTTTCAGAGTAAACAGTGTAGGCCTATTAGCAATTAATCAAGCGTGTATCAAATTGAAGCATTCAAACTAGATTACCTTGATTCTTTGGTACAAAACAAGTGTATCTTCTTCATCATCAATATCAAATGGTAAAAATCCACAAAGCAATCCATACAGCACAACACCTAGACTCCATAGGTCAGCCTGAAACACAACAATAAAATACTGAAATAGACTGAAATATGAGTAAAAGCAAGTTTACAAAGCACAAAGTTGCTAGTCTATATAGTGTAAGCGAACATCAAAGATAATAACAGGTTGAACTGCATGGATGGAAAATATCTTTAAATTTTTTTAAATCAACTAAAATATGCTATTAATTCAAAGCATTATGCCAATAGTTACTTCAATAAATCTTGCAAGGGGTCAGCCTGCATGTCGACTGACTTCTTTTCTGATATATTTCAGAATGAGTGCAGACATAATCAATATTCTGTATTATGCCCAAAGCCTATGCTAGGTAGTAGGCAGTATTGTTCTTGACTTGCTCAATTATTCAGAATATGCACAACATTCAAATATTAACTATAGGAGCTGAGAGAGAAACATTTAGCCTGTAGTGGGAAAACCATAGGCCTACTAACAAGCCAACATTCATAGTTGGCACAATTGAAATCATTCAAAAGAACTGAAAGGAATCGATTCATCTAAAATTTAATTTTAGGAGGTTAAAAGACAAAGCCATGGGCAGACAAAACTGATTTCTGATATCGTAAATCAGTTTCAAATGAGCTGACCATCTCATTGATCTTTTCTTCAGAGACTCAGAGTGTCAGCAAGATTGTGAAATTCTATTTATAGAGTCATGACAAAGGTGAATGGAATTCTATTCATCAGTGTAAACAAGAAAATGAAATCTTCAATTGCCAAACATGTAGCCTACAGTCAAACATGTTATGGTAATCACCTCTATACAGTGGCCGCCTGTATATAGCGGTCATTCTAGCAATGCCTAAAATTTGTCTGATAAATTCTCAATGAAAGTCTTATGTATATGTTTCATTTCTCTCTCTCAATAAGATATCGATTGAAATGATGCGAAAGATATTCGTTTTTTGTATTCTTTCTATCCAGCAAATTCTCTAACTCAACTTTGAACAGATGAAGTAGCAAATCTTGATGAATCGGATTCTGCTATTTTTAAATAAAAGCAAACAAACTAGAAAAAATTCAAAACAATGCCCATGCCACTTGTCATGAATCAATATGATGAATGATGATTGATGTTGATGTGACGCAATAAGTAGGGATAATACCCCTGCGAAAAACAGTTCAGGAGTTCATGAACAGCTCATGAACTGTTCATGAACTCCTGAACTGTTTTTCGCAAGGGTAGGCCTGATGAAAGCTATCTCGAGCTGAGGGATATTATCCTGAGTAATTAGTATCACAGCATCAAACATTAGTAATTATTTATTTATTTTGATAGTTAGGATCATATTGGAGTTTGAAACTATCGAATTAGTAATAATGGTGTTGACTTTCTCATGTGATGTACATGAGATCATCTTTCTGCTGCAGTATTGTACGTCAGTTTTATTATATGATTACAAGCAGATTACAATATACAGTTATGTCTTGTGACCTGCATTGAGTTCTTGAATAGAGCAGTGAAATTAATATATATAGCCTAACTACATTTTGTTGAATTATCTCATGTTAAGTTGTTGAATGTCTCTCCCTCCTTGCATTGATTATGTATAGATCTATAGCCTATATATAAAGTCATGCTTACAGCTCCACCAAGATATTCTTTGCCAGCAATTAATTCTGAAACAAAGGAAAAAAATCAATTTTATCAGAAAATGACTTGGCAACTTAACACTGATTTTGTAAACAATACATTTTAAATGCATATTATTCCTGATTGTATCTTATTACATAAACAGATACATCAAATAGTTTTACTAAACTATAGTATTTCATCCTAAAAAATGGTCAAGTGGTTGCCAATATTTATAGGCCGTATTGCAGCGAAATTCTCCCACACTGGTTTCCTGTTTACGTCTAGACACAAGAGCATGGCAATCCAAACTAAAATTCACCAGGGTTTCGTAAATCCACTTCAGATTTATAAATTTATTCAATTAATTTAAAATTAACACAAATCCAGAAGGAAGGGGAGAAAATTTAGCAGTAGGCTAGGCTATTCAAGTTCTATATAGTAGAATACAAATATTTTGCTTTCTTTTCTTTTCTTTAGAAGGTAAAAATGAAAAGATCCATTTTTATCATATTTTATGACAATAGATGGACAATAATCCCTAAAATCTGTGAAAACGTTTGAATGATTTAATCAGCCAAAAATTTTAGGAAACAAAAATTAGAATCCCGGGATTTAAAATGTTGGTATATATGCCTACACACAGCTTGGTACCTATATAGACCTGGCGACAGCGTCCTAGAAAAGGTTTAGCCTTCCGGGGTTCTAAGTTTTTTCTAAAATGTAGAAATCTTACTAAATTCGTTTTACAAAAATTATAAACTTCTGATTAAATAGTCAATTCGCTCCGACTTCTGGGATCCTAACTTAAATTCTCATTCACTGTCTGACCATAGGCCTAGCCTACCTGGTGCAGCATAAGCTGGCGATCCACAACACGTTGCAAGTGGAAGTATTAATCCAGAATCGGGATTAGATGACAATCCAAAATCTATCAGTTTTATATTCTAATGAAAAATAAAGAAAAATGTAAATGTTGATATGTCTTTTGCATTTTGATTTATTATCCAATGTAAGCTTTGAACCAAGCTGTAGATTCACTTACGTTTGTATGATCCAAGAGCATATTTTCCTAAAGAGAAAACAAAAATACCAAAAAGATGACTTGTGAAATACATTCAAATTCCAAGTCAAGATTGTTAGCATGTGGTAGATTACAAAACCATTTCAAGTTTAAAACACATGGTCCGCTTATTGTTATGGGATATAAAAAATTGTAAAAGAAATGAACAGAAGCTAGAAAACAGAGAAGAAGGATTTATGATGAGTCTCCCTAACAAGTCATCTATCAAGTAGCTGTCAAGCATCTATCAGCTGCATAATTCACCCGCTGTGTGAAAGATACTCCAAAATATGATTCTCACATCGCAGGGCACGTCATTTCACATGTAAATTACATCTGTGTATTTCTTGTAGTGGTCTATTGTGTTCTGTATTATAGAATAGGTGACACAACGTTACTACTGCATCATTTCATTCGCTGAAATTTTACAAGGAGCAGATGAAGAGTAGCGGAACAGTGGGCCTTGTGAAACTAGGCTAGACAAAAAAGTATGAGCACTTTTGCAATGGGGGACAGAATGGTCCCGAGGGAATTGCATTAGCCTACTGTTGTTGGGCCTTGACAAACAAGGTCAATCCGCCATGAAATTTGTCAAAATTGAAATCCTGTGAGCACCTGAGCCCAGTAGGACTAATGATTGCTTTGATTGAAAAGAGCCATTCATCTAGTGCCTCTTGAATAGGAGGAGTGGTAGGGGCAGCACTTTACTTATTATGCATGAATAGTAGTGTTCGTATGACTATCAATTACCGGTTTGAGATCTCTATGAGCTAATCCTTTATCGTGTATATACGCAACAGCAGCAACAATTTGACGGAAGAATCGACGTGCCTCTTTCTCCTAGGATTTTAATAACAAAAGAGGGACATTGGGTAAGATCAAAGAGGCAGAATGATCGATAGACAAATTATCATCATTTGATTATACTGAATACTTTATGAGTTAACAAATTCGATTACAATACCGTAAACTTTCAAGACTTACAGTGAGCTTCTCTTTAGATACAATATGATCAAACAATTCACCTCCTGGAGCATACTGAAAATAAAAAAATGTTACATCATTGAGTATTACATTTACATTTGCATCCAATCGTGCGGCAAAGGTTCACTTTATCTTGAAAAAAGCGTGGCTAGAAACCAACATTCTTCGGTATAATTTTTACGTAATTTTGGGCTAATTGGGCAATCAAATATCAATATTGAAAGAAAATTGAATATGGATTTTGTAAAATTAGTCATAAAATTACAAAATGTGCAGCTTGATCTACTAAAATAATCCCAAAGTCTTGCCCACAGTGTGTGATAAATAGTTTAGTCTCCCAGAATCCTAAAGAATTTTAAACTTTCTGTTTTGGATTTTCTAAATATTTAGGCTTCTGTAAGCATAGTGCGATATAAGCTTTACCTTCTGCAAACCTGAATTTTACTTGAATATTTTTTTAGAAAAGTATAATTACATGACTGATCACTACATGCATAGTTGAAGTTTTTTCCATATTTTACTGATTTCAGGCATGAGAGTCAAGTTCAGTCGAAAAAGAGGAAAAACCCTTGAAAAATACCAAAATAATAAAAAAAAAACAATGCTTGAAGTGAATTTCCTTTGTTTCAGAGCTGATAGAAAACGAGGAAATTAGCTTTTCCGAGGAACTCTCTCATGCCTGTGATTTCAACCTTCTCCTGGGCTTCCTACTGTTCCACAGACTAAGGTTTCTAGAATTCCATATTTTGTCGGACCCTGCCCGCAAGATGCCCACTGTAAACACCATTATTTTTGATCTGGCATGTAGCTTGCTAAATGGAATAAGTAGGCTAGTCATACATAAGACCAGAGCAGGTCTAACGATGCTTCTTAAATTAAATAAAATTCACCTCCAGCACCATGTAGATTTCTTCATCAGTTTCAACAACTTGATAAAGTTGTGAGATATGCTGATGACAAAGCTTCTTCATAGCTTCTACTTCTCGATAAGCACGGTGCAAATCACCCTGGAAAGAAATATCCGGAAATAATTGCATAGTAAAATTCATATTCCGGAAATTGAACGCCATAATCAGTTGGTGAACATAGGACAAAATTAAAGTGGCAATATGTGTTTACCATTCTTCGTAGCTGCTCCTTATTCATAACTTTTAATGCAACCTATGAAAAGTTTCATACAAATTTGGATTAATGAAATTATTATTTGAAAATGAATTAAAATTACAGCTAAGTGCTCGTACTGAAGCTTTACAATCAATGTGCAGTCCGACTCTATTAGGACTGTGATAATAGCCTACTCGAGGTAGGCCTAGTCATAGAAGTCAACTTACATTCTCACCAGTTGCAATATGCTTTGCGAGAATAACTTTAGCGAATCCACCTTAAAAACCCAAACGAAAATATCTCAAATAGATTCTTAACAATATCGACAAATAAGATGTATGTTTCAATAAATGTTTTCAAGAAGACATTTTGAAAGTCGCAAGTATAGACTGACATCAGGCAAAAGTCCTACCTTCGCCGAGTCTTTTCCCTTGGTCTTCATAATGATCGGAGATCTCCTTTGGAAATGTGGAACCTGAAACACTCGAGTTCTTTACTGGCATCTTTTTATCAATATAAGGAAGAACTGTTAGCAATATAGACGTTTTTCGACAACGTTTGGGTCGATAATTTTTCCGTTCTCGTTGTTTTCGCAATGTTCCCCAAATTCAATGTTTACAGTCACGTGATTCAAGGATTTCAAAAAATAATAATGATTGGCGCTTTTTGTTGCTGGCCAATCATAAACTGCGAGGGAAGTTAGTTCCCAGGACATCATTTGACAAAAGCTGACGAAGGTTAGCCTGCGTGCAGAATGAAATGTAAGTACCTTTCCTAGGAAACGTTTTTGGTCTGCACAACGAAATGACAAAAGCAAGCCAATAGCATAGCATAATAATAATGATCAATAATATATGTCAGAACACTTTGCAAGTTTTATCCAGATACATTTTGCCAGAAGATAAGTAAAGACTTAAGTTGCGCTCTTCACAACCCGGCACACAAGAATGATGCTGATTGGGAAAGACTGGCGAAAAAGGAGCCCTAAACAGAAACAACAGCAGTTAATATCCAGTGTATAAATCGCCTTTTACTTTTTGAGACAAATGGACTCGGACTGTCATATTGTTGCGTTCTCTTTCCCCGTCAAAATCGATCTTGAACATGGTATTTTGGGGATTCTCGTATCTCACTTTTTGAAACCAAAAGAGGAAAGACATTATTTAATTACCACAAGAGAGTTTGGCCGTGTTCTCCAAAATTTTCTTTTTCCAAAAACGATAATATCGATAATACATTTGCCATCTGGCATTTGTAAAGCTTCGATGGGGCAATTCAAAACAGCAGCAATGAAAGGATAAAATGAGATTGCGGAGAACTAAAGAAAACGCAAATGGGATAAATGCTAAAAGCAGAGAGTGTCGATAGATAATTTATAGCGATATGCGTTATACGTATCAATACTTTATACGTATTTCTTAGCGGGACTTCAGACTCGGAAGTCAGACAAGCTAAACACATTTTGATGTGCCTCTTTGTAGAAACGATACCCGTGTCAGAACAGCCCCTTAAATTTCATTGGGCCTCCTGAATATATGCCTGCTAAAAATTAAATTGTTCTTGTGTATAATTAAAATTTAAACCATATAATAAACATGGGAAGCAGGCCCTAGAGGGGCCATAGATTTACATTGCGATTCAAGATGTGCGTACTTGTCTGGACAATGCGAGAAAACGTCAGGAGCAGGTCTTTTGATAGCCCTTTACGGGTGGGTAGTAAATTACTGTATCTTAGCAACATCTGAGCGAATGCAGTGGTTTTGTTTGGGTTCGAGAATGGCGATGTATGAATTGAGAAAAACAACTACTGTATATCGGAAGAGGGCTACAAAAATAAATATTCAAAGGTTGAAAGGATGAAATGAAAATATTTTATCGCTAAATTATCAAATGCCGAAAGGTAAGTACAATCATATAAAATATGAGTAAAGCATAATAAACAAAGCAAGAAAATGTAATCAGATAATAGTATTTATGGTCAACTGACAACTAATCAACGTCAAGGTTAATAGCTTATCCGTTACGGACCGTTAAAATTCCATAACCATACTATTGTTGTAACCTAGCAGCGACTTTCGATAAGTCTATAGTCATTTTGATAAGAGCCTTCTAAGTGTGTGTTCAATCAAAGCGTAAGTTTTAATTGTGACGAATCGTTTATTTACCACATTGCCTCGAATAGTACATCCCAAGACCAATTCGACGTCTGATGGAGATGGTGTAAACATGGATAAGAGAATGAGTAATACCACGGACCATAGAGACAGACACGTGGAAATCCGTTCTATTCAAGGATCTACTGTAAATACGCGAAATGAAGAGAACGAAAATAGCGTTGCTGATCCAATTGATGACGGCCCACGAATTGCTATTATTGTGGATGAATATAGATGCTTTTCAATATTTGCGTGCATCTGTTTTGTTCCACTTGGATGGTATGCATTAAAGCTTTCAAGACAAGTAAGTTTATAGAATGAAAAAAAAATAATAGTTCCTATCCCGAATGTAACTTCATATATGTTTGGTATACGGGGACGTGCCAATTAAGGAGGGCACCATTTCATGGTCTCTGAAAATTTTGAAGGTATATATTTCAGAATTTTCAAAATGTTTGGGTTATCTGTTTTCAAACTATGAGCAAACCATTACGATGAAACTCACAAAGCAGTATATAAATCTATTCAAAATATATGCAGTGAGAAAAATATTTGCAGACATATTTTGGCCTGATTAAAATATTTGAAGTATCAATTTATTGAGGATAATTTTTTTTTATGCAATGGACATCTGAATATAAACTGGCATCCCCTGTACCTGAAGTTTCTCAGCTATCCCACAAGGTTTTAAGGTTTTTAATTTGGCATTTAAATTTATTGAAATTAATTATAATTTAATTTACAGCATACCGATATAGAACAAACAAATGATATAGCTTATCATCTGTTGCAGCTTTCCCATACATACACAAGTGTTTATTTTCCGAGGATGAATCTAAGCAAGCCTCGGAGTCATATAAAATTAATGAAAATTGCAGGTTACAGGGTTGAAACTACACAAACATCTACATTCTATATACAGAGTCATGAGATGAGATGGGTGAGATGTCCTAAATATGACAACTAATGTTAAGTTGATCAGCAAATAAATGAATGAGTAAATACAGTACTTGTTAATATCGAATAATTGATGCTAATATTCTATAGTACTTCAGTTGTGATGATCAGCATAATACCTTAATTTCAAATTGTATTGAAGCACTCCAATTAGCATAGGCTAATATGAAATGAAATATAATGTTCCTCTTTTGATAATATCCCCATACAAAGAACCATTATTAAATCGAGAAAACAATTTTACGCTGTTTTCCATCTGAAATACTGTATATATAATGTAAATACTGTACATATTATATAGTAGGTATATGCGGATTGCCGACACATGAGACTGGAAGAGCAGTATCGTTTATTCAGAAACACTTTTTCCAACATGACTAATTGTATGACCATTTCAAGTTCGTGTTGTAATGGCAGAAATTTCGAAACAACTCTGTGTTAACATCTATATAACTTTATGTATCCGTTGATTGTTATATAGGTAAAAGATGATGTAGAGAAAGGTCGTTGGTATGAGGGTGGAATAAAATCTCAAAAAGTATTTCGATATTGTAAGGCATCATTAATATGTGGTCTATTTACAATAGCAATAGTAATATTGACATTAAGAACAATTTGGTCTTTATCTCACTGAAAAATCTCATCATATTGAAAAGCAGAATGAATATATAAAACATTTAGAATAATCGTGCAGCTTATGGTATGTGATGGTTTAGATATAAGATTGAGGTTTATAACGGAGAGATTAGGCGAAAGAAAACAGGAAAACGAAATAGTGATATCAAAAGACAAGATCGGAGGGGGAACAACGTCGAGGAGACTATAATATAGAGAATCAAGATCGATCATTATATATATATATAGATAACAGAAGTATAACGAACAGAGAACGGAGCACGAGATTCCCTATAGAGCTGAGTTTATGCGAAGACGCTGCCCTTGGAAAAAAGACTGTAAGAAAATTCCCCTTCGTTACGATGAAGAAAGAATTAAATGACGTTACGGACTTGGCAAAAGTAACAACTTTTGAATATGAGGAATTGTTTGAAATTCATGGATTCTAAGTTAAAATAAGGTAACAATTTTGTAATTATTGTGAAACAATATATTTTTATAAAACTTGAAAAATAACTGAATGTACATTTTGAATTAATGATAGTCATTGTAAAAGCAGTGCATTAAAATAATTTTTCTTATTAACATAATTAATTAATTAACTAATAGTAACAACTTGAATTTAAAACTCAAATCTCTTTCAATTCTAATCTTAATCTTTAATCTTTTATATTTACAATCTTCTATAATGACTGTGGAACTGTTATTATTACTGTTGTTAATAGAACACTGCCGGCAGTATCATTATCAATAATTTTTATAAGTATTAACATACCTTGTGTATATATACATTGAATTAAACATACTCTTCGTTATCTGATGTTGCGTAGTATCCATGATTATTGATACCTGGCGGTGCTAAGGTATTTTGATTAATTTCAGAACTAGCAATGTTGTGATTTGATTGTGTTCTATTAATTGTCAATGCACCTAGATCTTTATAAACACCAGCTAAATTATGATATTTCATTGACCAATTAAGTAATTCATCCCAATTGATAGTCGGAGCAATTTTACGACCCCGTGCACTCCGACCACTTCGTTGCGTTGACCGTGATACCATACTGCTTCCGCCATCACTTGTATATGAACTAAAAGAACCATTATTTCTAGCTGTTCTAATTCGTCTGGGTATCCGTTTAGACGAGGCTGCTGTGTTATCACGCTGAGACATATTAGACATGACTACCATGTTATGTTTGATTAATTTCTTTGGTTTCATTCCTCTGTTATCCATAGCACTACAATCATATTCACTACATGTAAACGATTCATCTGATTGGCTCGAATCTTCTGACTCCATTAAATCACTCAAACGATCAAATTGATTTGCATGCATAGTATAATCACCAGCACTCAAAGATGATTGTCCATCTAGTCTAAACCCATCTTCATTATCCTTAGTAGGACAACTACTATCATTCTGCCAACTCATTTCACTAAAACCAATACTTGCTACTTCAAGATCATAATGTTCAAGGTCTTCTATGTTACGGTGATCATAACCATGATTTCTATATGAAACACTATCTGTTTCACTAGTTGATTCAAAACCACTTTCAAATGGTATTTTACTCATGTTTAACGCATTCATAGGTTTCCATGTTGCTAAGTTACTCGTTGAATTTAACCTTGAGGGATCAATATCTGGTACTCTGCCTTCCGTGGGACGTACATTTTGACGCTCGAGCACTATATCTTCAATTGATCTAAATTTCTTTTTACCATTTCTCAGTTTCCTGCGGGGGGATATATCATCATCTGAACTATCATCAAACGAACCATGTCGTTCTCTTCCGTGGTCATTTGATGAAAAATTCACAGGTAGAGATAAATTAGACGTTTTCATTGTTTTTAATGGGATATCATTGAGTGCTGGTTGCGATGAACTAGTCTGTGGCATTGCCAGGCGTGTCAGACGCTTATGAAATGTGTAACCATTTCCATTTTCTTCAGAATCTGTCACAGCTGAATTTGTATATGCGTGGGACGTTTCTTTGCTACTATGTGCATAATTACCATTTTGATGTGATTTTGCTACATATTTACTTGATGTGGGCGACAACTGTCTGATTTTCGCTGTCCTCCGCCGGTGACATTTACAACAAACAATCACAATACATAAAATTATAAAAATCAGCAACATAACACCAAGGAATATAATAACTGCGATGACGTCACTACCAATCCCATCATCTGCACTACGAGTAGTATCTTTCGGTATACATGTATAATAAGTGTTTGTTGTTTGACATAAATGACCATTAGGACATGGATTAATTAAACAAAATATGGATATTTCACATTGATCACCTGTGTAATTACCATAACAATCACAAACATACCCGTTAGGTCTAGGTAGGCATGTACCTTTGTTATAACATGGTTGTGAATCACAAACTTTAGGTGATATACAACGATAAACACCCCATTCATCAATGCAATATGTTAACAATGGATCTTGACATGGATTAATAGAACATACAGCACCACCGTCACAATGATCTTCAACATCAATACGTTCTTCAATATTAAATAATGAGTTGGATGTTTGAGTTAATGGTACTGTGTTACCATTTAATTGTATATTTTCAAGACAGCCACTAAAATTAACAGATAATCCAGATCCAATTGTACTTGATGATAAACCACCAAAATATAATTGTTTGGTTTTATGAGAATAAAATTGATGAACTGATGTTGCAAACTGATTATCAGATGAAGTGACATGATCCAATATAAGACTTACTGAACTACCTTCAACAACTGCTGTGATATTATGCCATTGACCATCAGCGACGGAAGGTAAACCAGCCATACTGATACGATGGTTCGTTGTTGCAGTTGTGAAGAAGTATTGGATAACACCAGATTTCAACTGATAGAGAGATGAAGAGAATAATATATATTAGTTACAATATAACATCATTATATCAATTGAAAAGAAAGTGAATTATTATTCGGATTTCAAGGAACAAGATAATCCGATTGAGCCTTCCATGAAAAACACCTGTAGCATGCTGTCACCTTACTATTGGTATTCCTATTTGGCTATTGTAATTTTGATGGTAATTAAGACAGGTCACAGGGATATTGCGAGAATTACCTGAAATAATCGAAGAGAATCTGGAATAATAATAAATATATCAGAATCGATTTCGACGTTATAAAATGTGGATAGGAACAGTTAGTTTTGTGAACATATAATAAAACGGATGTGTAAACTATCTGAGCTTTCGATTCAACTTTTGGAACGGTGCTATCGTGCTACCATGATCCTTCGTCATAGTGAAAACGTAAATGACAGATTTTGATCGCAGGATCAAACTTAATATGAGATGGTACATCTTCAACCTTCCTATAATAGAAGAACAAAGGGGGCAGAGGGGTCTGATAATTGCCTAGATCTTAACTATACCTCTCTATAAACTATGGTACTATCAACAGTAACGATGCAATTGGTACTTTGATTATACCAGTTTCAAGTGTCTTCTTGAGAAGCATTTACATGAAGGTTTAATTATCAACCCTGTTATTATATTGTTTGTAATTTTCTCTTTTTATATGTATAACGTAACAGTATATCTTAGTTAGTCAGTCCTGTAAAAAAAGTGTATTAATATTTAGAAAGATTTAGATTATTACTGTTATCAGTATATGCACACTTATCAGGTATTTATGAATAAATGATGATGATGATGATGATGATGATGATACAAATCTATTGCTCGATTCACAATACATTGTATGTATACTATCTATATCTATAGACTATCTAATACACTGTATTGTATTTTCATTACACGAAGATCGAATCAATTACCTCAATCATTGTACGTTTGTTTTCTGCATCCGTAGAATAAAACAAAACACCGTTACTCTGACGGGTTCGAAAACGCATAGAAACACTGACATTTGTTTTTGTACTTGTTAAAGAAGTTGCACGTCTTAACCTTGCTGATGTCTTTGTCGGTGAGATGGAATTAAGTAATAGGTCACGTTGGTTCTGTTCTGTGAGTTGAATATGAATAAATGATGAGCCAGAAAATGTCACTGGGCGAGGAGCTGAAAATGGAATATAAAAGGAGAGACAATAGGCTAATAGCTGGAATCCAGAGGGGAAATGCCATCAGCGAATTACGAACCCTTCAGGAGAACAATGTATACCTAATTTTTAACACATAATTTTACCACAATGTATTTTAGTTTCTAGGATATTTCAAGAAATATGCATATAAATATGTAAATAAAGCCATTTAGTAGTATAATACAGGAATGAGATTGCTTAAAGTTTAAAGAACAGTTTATAGACCAAATATTTTCGCCCATTTCAATCATAAACAAATCATCAACAACTTAAGCTTGCGCTGTTGGCTCCAGCAGCTTGCTTTAAAGTGTATCATCTCAGCTGAATATAATTCAAATTATTTTTAATTAATAGTAAATATTATTTTAAGAGGGTCGCCAAATTAGTCTGTAGATTATCTTTCTTGCAGTCCATAACAAATATATATATATAGAATGAATTTATAACAATCTGATGTAGCAAGTTATGATCGGTATATTGCAGTAGAATTAAAAATAACATTGAAATCCAAGGGAGGATGGGGGGTACTTTGATATTTTTTAGACAGGTGTGTGCTACTTTCAAAAATCGAGGAAACCCCTAAAATTTCACAGCAAATGAGGACGGAAACCCTAAAATTTCATGTTTTAACGAGTAAAACAAAGGAAAAGTTCTAAAAATTCGAAAATCTCTAAATTGACACCCTAAAATTTCACAAGAATTTGGAAAAAGGCACCCCTTAAAGCCAATGTATGGGAGTCCTCCCCTTCTTGGGCAATGACAATATACATCTACAAATATGCCAAATCCAATAGTCTAGGCGTCAGTCTAGTTTTTACCTTTACGACAAGATTCACCGTAAAAACCATTTTGACAACGACATGATTTCTCCTGCCATGAATTAATGCACACACCATTTGCATTGTTACAATGGTCTTTATTACATTTTTCATCACGTGAACATCCAAGTGTCACTCCTTTGCGAATAATAGCATCATTCAAACTGTAGCTAATGTTTTCAATAGTCAGGCCAGCAAGACAACCTCTAAAATCAGTTGCTTGGAGTTTAGTTCTAAGAATAAAATCTTCAGTGATATTTTCAAGGCCACCGATGGTCACATTGGACGATGTAAATGATAGCATCAACCTTTAATAAATAATTGAAGATAAATTATTAAATAGAAAACAAAGCAGTGCGCATCACACTGACCCAAATTACATACAATATTGACAGCTACCGAAGAATAATACACTACATTCCAAGTTATACATTCTGTAACCTAATTTAAAAACATTACAAACCTCTGTGTTATTATTGATAGTTCCTATTATTATTATTTACAAGTGAACAGTTCATGAACGTTAAATAGCTTAATTCTCAGGATTGAACAGTTGATGGAAAGTTCATGAAAAATGCCATTTAAGGAGGTTTGGAACAGTAGAGCCAAAATTTTCTTTCCGTTGAATTAATTTTTCATTTTCAGAATAGAATGTAGACGTTCAGAACTTTATTTTTCAGGAATAAAAAAGGGGTGCCCAGATTAATTTTGGGGATATGGGGCATTGAAGATACCCCACTTTTTACGTCAATAATAATGCATGTTAGAAAAACAATAATTTTTCGGAGGCAAGACACAAAAATAGATTATGGTCACATATTTCAATAAAGCAACACACACAGTTGAGGATAAAAGTATTTTGATTATTTGTAAGTTGTGAAAAGGGCCATAAATCGACAAATCCATAGGGGCAAAATCCCCGTATCTTTTATAACTAATTAACAATTTTTTCTGCTGACTTTATTTTAAATTTACGCCATCGATGTAAAGTATACTTTAAGAGTGATGGTGAAAAAAAATTGGGGGTGCCCAGATTATTTATTGAGTTATTGCAAATAATGTAACATAACAGCAGCTTTATATTGCAGAGATGTTGCCACGCCAACATATGCTAAAAAATTAAATATTTCTTTTCCATTATGTATTAACAACCAAGTGCCACATTGTTAAGAAAAATACAGAGTGTGGCGTTGTTTATATCAAAAAATGGTGCCTACTGTTCAAAACGTTTATTTGCTGTTCATGAACTGTTTATGAGGTGTTCATGAAAAATTCATAAATGTTTCGAAAGTTCATGAACAGTTTATGTATAGTTCATGAATCATGACATTTTCCTTTCGCTATGAAATTTGAATACAATAATAAATGCTGCAGACATGCAAATGATAGTACAGTTAGTTAGTATAGTTATTCTTGAACTCAAATGCTGGAATTATAACCTACTAATTTAAATGTTTAATCATGCTTACTTTGAGGCTGTATTGAATAATGTGGTCTGTGGACTACTTTGATCAACTTGCAATGAAATACCCTATAAAAGTATATGAAATAAATAAACGTTGTATTACAAAACGACATACCTACCTCTGTGACATAATAAAAACAATGAGATGTTGTAGTGATTAACACTGTACAACATTCATCTTTCTACACTAATGATTTCTCTACAACAGACACCTGCACATAGCAGCCACCCTCTCTGAATTGGTTACCTGTGTATACAGCCACATCTATGTGTCAGTAAGGCTGGGATTCCACTACAACGGATAGCCATCCAAGCGTAGTGATTTTCGTACAAGTTGAACATTCAAATTGCACTATAGCAAAGTAATCCGGTATGCCATGGTTTCTCTATTTGAGCAAAATCTACTCTGCTACGACCATGGGGGTAAAAATTGATCCAGTAGGAACTATCAAACGCGAGGTGATTCGATCAGCGTATTCATCAGAATTCAGTCATTGTATAATTACAACAATTAATGTGGTAAATTTTTCAGTCTGATGGAGCACTGGAATACAATCATCCGGTATACTGGAATCCCCATCTAATTAGTTAGTTTCGATCCTTATTTCTGAAATCAAGATCAGACCTGGGTCTAATAACTGCACTTCCTGATCCAGATCCAGATTTAAAGAAATTAGAAACAATTCATTTTGGATTCAGTTCTGTAGGTGAATCACAATAAGTTCACATCATAAAATACATTTTTAATCTGATCTCATTGTTTAGAATTTGAGTAGACCAGATGGCTGTTGTGCATTCATTGCCGTGTTATTGAAGGCTATCAGTATCTTGCTTGAGACCAACTTCTTAATTCAAGAAGCAAGTTCCTGTCCAAAATTTAAGAAGGTCAGATTCAGGGACTAGACTCCAAACTATCTGTGGATCACACTATATTCTAGCAACAAGATTCATATTCTATTCACAATTCTCTGCAACAGCGAATGCATGTTTCATCATGCTGTAGCTTGTTGCCTATGATGTTCAAAATGAGAACAATCAGTCAATACGTTGCCATCTGTAATCTACCTGACCATTATGGCCACCTGGCCATTGCAACCACTCTTCTATAGCTGTTATTGTCAATACAGTGCAACCCATATAAGTGCAATTTGGTAAGCAAATTGCCGCTTATGTGCAATCTATCTTTGAAACCATAATAACCATTTTGTAGGAAAGTCCTTGATAAAGAATTTCAGATAGGTGAAAATTCGGTTAAAAGCAATGAAAATCGTTGGCAATCTTGACTTGCACTCGAGTGGGCTACACTGTAATATTTGTTCAACATGGTTGTAAATACGTTGATGAAATTCAAATTTTTAACTGATATCATGGATAAATATTTGACTTACCTCATTCGTCACATTTGCAGTAACCTGATGCCAAGAACTATCGTCTAGATTGAAACCATTTGTTACAGTATAAACGGTAGAACTACCTTTGTTATCATGCAGTGTAAGCACAAATTCACCTGATAATAGTTGCAAACTAAGAAAAGGGACAACTGCAACAACATCAGCATCATAATATTGATTTGAGCCAATGGTGAATAATAATGCTTTGCTATCAATGGTAGCAAAACTAAATGATATGGATAAATTAGGATTCTGTTTGATACCAAGAGATAAAATCATTAATGATAAATCACTGAAGCCAATTGTTTCTTCTTTACAGAGTGATCCAAAATTACTATATCCACAATCACATATAAAATCATTGTTCTTAACCAAACAGCTAGCATTATTGTAACATGGTGTTGATGAGCAAGGGTTGAATTCAGATTCACAATGTATTCCAGTGAAACCATTGATGCACACACAGCTGAATGACTCAAATGAGTTAATACATGCTGCTCCATTTTTACATGGCGAAGGGATATGCAAGCATTCATTAATGTCATTCTCGCAATATCGTCCATCGATGCCAGCTTGACATAAACATTTAAAATCCTCTTTTTTATCTGGTCTACATGTTCCGTTATTAAGACATGGATTTGGTTGACAATCTCTAGCAATAAATTCACATCGTTTACCATGATAACCTGGCTTGCATTGACATATGTTTTCAAGTTGGAAGTCAAGTGAGTGAAATATTACCGAATCAGTATTGATAACAGACACAGTGTTTTTGAGTGAAAAGATGTCTTCACAAACACCGTTACCAGTACATTGCTGAAAAGATGAACATGCTGACCAATTGACGTCTAATGCTATTATTGATGGAAGCAGAGAATTTTCAAATGTCTTTAACACAGCTACAGCATTGGTGTAATTAAACGATGCTTTTGTGGGAATAAAAACAGCCAGTATGTTAACAACTGATGGTGTGCTAGACTGAACTGAAACAATTTTAATAGATGCAGTAGATTCAACAGAAGTCTTCAATGTATATTGGAAGTCAGTCAAGAATTTGTTGACAAATTCATTTATGTTGACATTGCTTAATCTAAACATGATTGTATACTTTTGTGATGGCACTAGCGTAAATAAAACATTTGCAGATGATTCAATTGTTTGTTCCCAATTACGACTAACATATCCTACTGTGAGATTCATTGAGGATCTAACTGGAGCTGATTCCAACAAGCAAGTATTTTGACGAATAGACAACTTTGATGATGTTTGATTTGTAATAGAACATGAATATAAATCTGTACTATCATCGTCAAGAGGTGAGATGTCCCCTAACAATCCCCCTGGAAAACTGTGTTCAATCTGATTGATGATTATTATCACATGACGTGGTTTACCGAGAGAGTCACTGACGTCAGATATTGAAATATAGCATGTACCTTTGCTTTGAAGTGACGTTGCGCCACTATCATGAACAGATACATTGACGACATGTTCAGATCTTTTTTCTCTATCTAATTGGCCAATAACAGTAAGCCAATTATTGGTTGTATTAATATAAAATAATTTACTAGATTGTGTCAACGAGAAACCTACAGGAAGTGAAGTAAATGGTGCATCAGCATCTGTGGCAGTTAATTGAATGATTCTTTGACCGTATTTAGCATCTTCGGGTACTGTAGCATTACAGGGTTGTAACACTGGTGCATTATCATTGATGTCTAATACATTGATTACAATGGCAGTACGAGATGAAACAGGCGGAGATCCCTGATCTGTTGCAATAGCATATAACGTGTATCGAGAAATGACTTCAAAGTCTAATGGCATCAGTAGGATTATTTCACCAGTATATTGATTGATTTCAAATGTTCCATTGCTCATCAATGACTCCAATGAATAAATCAAAGGTTTGGTCCCATCTGGGTCTGTAGCACGAACAGTTAATATTGTCAAAGGAATATTGGTATCTTCTGTAACATTACGCTCATATAAATCTTGATCAAACAATGGAGGATCGTTAGCATCAAGAACGTTTATGATGATAATTGTACTATCGATATTTGTACCTGTGATCATTTCCTCGTCTATATTCTTCACTATAGCCATAAGTCGTGTGGTTCCAATTTCTAATGATTTCTTTACTGATATAGCACCAGTGGTATGATCCATAGTAAAGAATACATGTGACGATACAGGTATACTTGAGATGATGAAATAATCACATGAACCATCACGGCCAGTATCCAAGTCATTCGCTATGATCTGACCAACTTTATTACCAATTGTAAAATTTTCATAAACAGTAAAAACATATTCATTGTCATTAAACTTTGGGGTAAATTCGTTGACACCAATAACATCTATTAGAACAGTACATGTCGTATTCAAGGATGGTACACTGTTATCGTTAATTAAAATTTCTAATGAATAACCTGTACTTTTCTCACAATCAAATATATTGCTGGAAGTCAATTCACCTGATGCTTCATTTATATTAAATTCACTGGATTTGGTTAAGAGGTAATATGTTAAACCATTATGTGTATCCACATCTGATGCTGTGATATATTGCTGGAATAGTTTGTTATAATTGTTTTCTTTGATAGAGAATATAAATGGTTGTTTACCACATACAGGTGAGTTATCGTTGATATTTAGGATATTGATCGTAACAGTTGCAATGGATTGTCTTGGTGATGCAATGCTAGAGTCCATTGCAACAATAGTCAATTTGTAAGCTTTTATTTTTTCGTAGTCTAAAGAATGGTTACACAAAATTATACCAGAGTCATTTTTCATAGAAAACACATCATTATTGTTACCAGATATAATCTGATAACTCACACGTCCATTATCACCTTGATCAGCGTCAACAGCATTGACAGTTGCTATAACAGTTGCTACAGATGTATTTTCAGCAATATTAACGCTATATATATTTGTATCAAAAACGGGTGCATATAGATTTTCTTCTTCTAAGATAATATAAATAGAACAGTAAGCTGATTTAGAAGGTGTTCCCATATCTTTTGCTTCAACCAAAACAAAATATCGTTGAGCTGGACATAGGCGAAGGTCTTTAATTGGTACAACAGTTCCTTTCGATGTCACATTGAATATATCTGATCCATTACCACTATGAACATGGTAATTAACTTTAGCATTAACATCATAATCAAATTGATCTACAGCTTCAATTAAACCAATGACAGAATCAATTGCAGTTGATTTTGTTGTTGCAAAATAATAAATATGCTTTTTAAATAATGGATAATTATCATTAGCATCTTGAACGTTAATATGAATAATATATGATGCATTGAGGTATGGAGGTGCTTGGTTAATGAGTGTAATTTCCAATGAGAACATGTTTGGATTAATAATACCATGTGTTAATCTATGATACGTGAGCTTTTGAAGAAGAGATATTTCACCTGTAATCATATTGAGATGGAAAAGCTTTGATTTTGATGATGTATCTTCAAGAAACGTTGAAATTGAGTACGGTGTTGTATCAGCATCTGAATATTGCAGGGTATGAAATACAGTACCGATCAGTGTTGATTCAGATACATTAATCATTTGGCTACTTTTTAATAGATATGGTTGATTATCATTGATATCACTCACATGGATACTAAGAATGAAATTAATTGAATGCAAACCATCTGAAATCATTATTGTAAGATTATAGTATTCAGTTACTTCTCTGTTAAGTTTCTTGTCAAGTGAAATCATACCATTCAAGGCACCAATAGAAAATATGTCTGATTTTAAGTCAAAGAAATGCATAGTATTGTTTTCGTCTTTGTCAGTGGTCTTGATTTGAAGTACATTAGATCCAATATTTCTATCTTCGCTGATGAAAAGTTTGTTAACAGTATCGATAACAGTTGGTGGGTTATCATTTAAATCGACAACTGTTACATAAACATTAATTGATCTATTTAATTGTTTATCATAACTCTTGGATGCAGTTACAATAACAATATACTTGTTCGTCATTTCTCTATCAAATACAATAGATGTTTGCAAAATACCGCTTGATGCATTAATCTTAACCACAGTACTGTTAACACTATAAACTATATTATCATCAGGGAGGTTATCTTTATCAATAGCAATTATGGATGCAATAGATGTTCCAATAGGTAGATTCTCATAAACATTTAAAGATAACTCACTGACTACAAATGTAGGTAAAGAATCATTTTCATTGATAATACTAATAGTAACTTTTGTAAATGTTGATAGTGGCGGTACTTTGCCATCTCTTGCTTCAACCCATAGATAATAAACTGATTGTGTTTCATAATCAAGACGGGATGAAATACTAATAACACCGTTAGCGTCAACAAAGAATTGATCTTGAATATCATTTGAGTTTATATAGTAATTAATCTGAGCTGAAGTTGTTACATCCGGACTAATAGCAGTGACTTGTATAACAGTTGAGCCAACAACGGCTGATTCGGAAATAGTAGCATGTCTTTGACCTTGTTGAAATATTGGAAAATCTATACTACCTATTACAACCACTGTTGCTATGTCAAACAGAGAGCTATTAATTTGATCTTGAACTTTAATGCCTATTTCTAACGTCTTAAATGGCTCGAATATGCTTTTTCGTAAAATCAAAATTCCAGTTTTACTATCAATTTCAAAATAGGATATATTACCAGCAAATAGTGTATATGTCAGTTGTGAGAAGTTTGATGTGTCGGCATCATCTGCTTTTAGTTGCATGATATAATGACCTCTCTTAGCGTCTTCTGGGATGTATTTCATGAACCAATTTGGATTAAATATAGGAGGATTGTCGTTAACATCTTCAACATGTACCCATATTGTTGTTGAGGTGCTATAATAGGGCGCAGAGTTATCCGTAGCTGTGATTTGCAATTGATAAATGTCAACAACTTCTCTATCAAGTATTGACGTTGTTATTATTTCACCAGATGACGAATCAATATCAAATCTACCATAGTTGTTAACAATAGCATAGATAATATCTGCATTTATACCAATATCTTTATCAGTAGCCAGAATCCTTGTGACTAATTTTGGTGCATTTGAATTTTCTAATACGCTACCATTCCTTGCAATCTCAATTACTGGGAGGTTATCATTTTCGTCAATAACTGATATGAATAAAGATGCAGAACCAGAAAGAGCAGGCATTCCATTATCAATTGCAACAACTGTTATCTTATACATGTCCTTTATTTCACGATCTAATGATCTAGTAGATGATAAATACCCATTAATTGGATCAATACTGAAGGGAAGACTCTCAGGCATTAGCTTGTATTTAATTTGTCCATTTCTTCCAGAATCGGCATCATGTGCAACAATTTTAATGATTGACTTCAACACACCTTGATTTTCTTTAACCTCATAAAAATAAGATTTATTTCCAAAGATAGGTGTTTCATCGTTGATGTCCAAAATTTGAATTGTAACATCTATGATATCACTCTTCGGAGGCAACCCTTTATCTTGTGCACGGACAGATAGTTTGTACTTTTGCTGCTGTTCAAAGTCAAGATGTCCTCGAAGATAGACATCACCTGTCTGTTCATTTATAGCAAACATCAAATCATTGTCTCTGTATATAATCTCATAACGTACATCCCCATTTACTCCACTATCCTTATCTTCAGCATTAATAGTTACCATTACATAACCAACTGGAACATTTTCTTTTATAGCCACAAGTGTTGTTGTATTCTCGTCAATCAAAGGATAATTATCATTATAGTCGATAATATAAACAGTAAAATTACAAACTGACGACAATGATGTCGGTTTACCATTATCTTCTACTTTGACTTCAAATGAATGAATTGTTTGTCGTTCATAATCTACACTTTGTAACAGCTTTAATTTACCATTGTTATCTAATTGAAACCATTGATTACTACTTATTAATGTGTATGTCAATTGACTATTTTCACCTTCATCCAAATCAATGGCTGTTAAAGTACTGATCGTCTCTCCTGGTAAAGCAGCCTCTGATACATTCAGAGTGCAATCTTCAAAATATGGTACGTTATCATTGACATCAGTAATGTTGATTGTTATTAATACACTGTTCGTATTTCTCAAGTTTTTATTTGCACACATATCAGTAGCTAATACCGAAAGTTCATATTTATTAAGACCAACGTCTCGATCTAAAGATGCAGATAAGATTAATGTTCCATTTGTAAATAAACTGAATACATTATGATCACCAGATGTTATAACATAAGAAATAGATCCATTTTCTTTTATATCAGCATCAACTGCAGTTAAATCAATCAGCTGTAAACCAACAGCTGCATCTTCTGAAACATTAATAATATATTTTAATTTTTTAAACATAGGAATATTATCATTAATATCCAAAACATTGATATATATTTTCATTCTTGTTGACAAAACACGTTTTATGCCATTATCTTTAGCTTCAATTTCTAATATATAAAATGGTTGCTTTTCCCGATCAATCTCCTCGAGTACATAAATATAACCATGCTTAGGGTGTATACTAAACATTCCCATAGCACCGTCCATTATACTGTACAAGATCATACCATTGTCACCAATGTCTCTATCAAATGCATTCACATAGCCAATAACGACACCAACTTTCATATCTTCACTAATACTGAAATCATATGAGTTTTTCGTGAATTCAGGTGAATTGTCATTTACATCAAGTATGAATATTTGTAGAGTTAAATGTGAGCTTAATGATGATGCACCTTGATCTGTTACTTTGATATTTAAATGATATACATTTCTTGTTTCACGATCAAGGTCTTTATTAACTGTTATTACCCCATCGCGACTGCATATGAAACTATTATCATTATTAACAATTTCATAAGTGAGTTGACTGTTAATGCCAATATCTGCATCATATGCGTTTAACGTTATTATTGTTGTTCCTATAGCAACATCTTCTGAAACTGATATAATTGTGTTATTATCCATTTGAAATATTGGTGTATTGTCATTAACATCTTGTATATCTATGCGTACATTACATATCGTTGACATTGGTTGAGTTGTATTGATAGCAACAACAACAACTGTGGCATTGATGAATTGAGTAACTTCCCTGTCGAATGATTCTACGTTGACTAGCATCCCATTATTATTACCAATTGTTAATTTTCCTAAAGGTGAACTAAGAAAATATTTGACATCTGTCTCATCTGAAATTGCTCCTAACATTGTCGATGGCGCATTTTCAACTAACGAAAACCTTTCCTTGCATTTCATTGCTAGAAGAGGAGCTCCGATTTCATATACAAAGACTTCATGCTTGGCACATAGTATCGTTACACTACCTTGATCACATATATTAATATACAAACTGATGTATCTCATAATTGATGTGAATTGAACTTTTTTAGTTAGAAATACTTCTCCTGTGATGTAAGAAATATTGAAGTTATCTACCCATTCTTGACTAACGAAATTGAAAGTCACTGTTCCGTTCTCTCCCATATCAAGATCATTAGCACGGATAATACCAATACGTATGTTTGATACTAATGATGTGCCTATATTGATACCAATCAATGCATCAGATATCATCTTAGGTTTATTATCATTAACATCTTCAATTTTCACAATCAAACGAAATAATCCAGTATTAGCGTCACGTATACCGCTTGCATCCCTTGCTTGAATGACTAATTCATGAATATCCAATTGTTCCCTATCAAGAGGTAAATTTGTAGTAATATCACAGTTTGTGCTATCCACTCGGAACGTCCCAGGCAGTGATTGTTGAATTATAGAATATGTAACAGTCCCATAGACACCAATATCCAAGTCCATTGCATGGCACGAGAATACCGTATTACCAATTGCTAAATCTTCAATAACAGATATTATTTCAATTGTATTAGTAAACATTGGAGGATTATCATTTTCATTTATTATCTCAATATATATTTTAGTTTCATTTATCAAGTCTTTCCTGTTATCAATCCAAGCTTGTATTGTTAAAATGTGTGTCTGTTGCTTCTCATAATCAAGTTCACATATTAAAAATAAGTCGCCAGTTATTTGATTGATTGCAAAACATTCATTATCTAATGATTCATCGGTAATACCATAATTGATAACATAACTAATTCCTGTTTCCATATAATGTGCTGTGATTAAATAAAAGTTTTCCAGCAATCTTTGTGTTTCATTCACAGTGATTGTGTTGTTGAAATTATCAAATGATAGTTCAGATGGCCCCGTATAATAAATATCAATTGTTACATTGCACACTGATGATAACATAGGTGCGGCAGTATTTATCACCTCAACACTTAGCTCAGTTTGTGTGATCGGTGTTAAGTTAGTATTTCTTTTGACTGAGATATCTCCAGATGTAGAATTAATAATAAAATTTTGATTGTTATTCAGTAATATAAATGTATAACAAATTTCAAATAAGCCACAGTCTTGATCATAAACATCAATCTTTCCAATGTGATATTCATTTGATATTACTGCAGGTGTATTGAAATTTAATGCCTGATCCACACATTGTGGTGTGTTATCATTTATATCATGTATCGTTACTCGTACAATTACATTATCGTTGATAGTCATGCTGGGTGATGATATGGTAACAGTTATGGTAAAGATAATAACAGAACTTCCTCTCTCTTTAATAACTGCTTCACGGTCTATACTGTGCTTATTAATGATTGTTCCATTAGGTGATAACACATTGAACAATCTGTCAGATGATACAAATCTGATAGCATATAGTTGACTTGAAAAATTAGAATGAAGTTGTAAAGCACCAATGGATCTAGGGATTTCATTTTCATTAATTTCATAATCAAATACTTTCTTCGCAAAAATTGAAGGTGATGATTTAAAATTATCAAAGTAGAGTGTGATGTTACGTTCAGTAAGTTGATCCTCATAATTTTGGTTGAATATAGCAACAGTTATGTTAATCTTCTGTAGCATGATAGTAATCGGTGATAGTTTTAAATAAAGCCAGCCATTTGGAAATATTCCAAACAAGGAATCATATTTTTTGGATGCAATTTTAAATACAATATCTCCATATTTTCCTACATCGTTGTCTACTGCTGTAACTTGAATTAAATTACTGAGAGCATTTGTTTCTCTTGCAACGTAAGAATGGTACGATTTACTAAGAAATGTTGGTTGATAACAATTGAAGTCTATAAAATTAACAATGACAGTAGTGTATGTTGTTCTTATAGGATTTCCTAGATCACTTGCACCAATACGGAGTAATACAGATGAACTCATTAATAGACAGAGATCTTTGATAACAGTTACTCTACCACTACAGTAGTCAATTTTAAAATAATCAGTACCATTCAATAATAGATAACGGACTGTGCCATTTTTCCCTATGTCATTGTCTTCTGCAAATACATTAAAGGCTGAAGATCCTATTAAGGTATTGCGCTCCACATTGTATGAATGTTTAAGATGTGTAAAGACAGGACTATTATCATTAACATCTTTAATAAATATTGTAACACTAACTGTTGACATGTTAGTTTTAAATTGACTTGTGACCATGATAAAAACTTTAAAGGTAATATAAAACGGGTGTTCTAGTGTGAGATGTTGCGCTAGTATCACACGTCCATCTGTTGTAACATTTATTAATGATGGTTTCTTTGATTTGTAAAGGAAGTATTGTTTTGTTGAATTGACATATGTTTGAGTAAATTTACTGATAACAACTCCTACTGGTGTATTCTCGTAAAGATCAATAAAGTAATGATCTGATGACTGATTCATCAAAGAAGTATTCACATCTTTCCCTGCAAAGATCATCATATTTGTTTGGCTAGTTTGTCCATTTTGATCACGACAACCAAATGTAGCATTATATAAACCAATTTCAGTTTTCGTAGGTGAGAAATCTATACGCCCATTAATTGGATTGACATTAAATACATTCATTGGATCATTAACACGATAATATGATACATTATCACCATCTAAATCATAACATTTAATCATAGCAAATGATTTCTTTGGATATTCAATAAACATTGTATGTTGATAAAACATTGGTGTATTGTCATTAATATTCTTGACGTTAATGACAAGATTGATAGATGATGATAGCGATGGTATCCCATTGTCGAAAGCAATAATTATTAACTTGTGATAGGTTGATGATTCATAATCTAAACTTTTTGTAAGAAATACAGATCCATTATCGGCATTGATATGAAATAAGCCATGATCTTTCGCATTTGTATATACTAAGCTATATATAATCTTCGCATTACTCCCTAAATCTTCATCCATTGCATTAGCAGTAAACAGGATATCTCCTGTAGTGAAATTCTCTACAATATCAACACTAAATCGCCTTTGATTAAAATTAGGTGCATTATCATTGATATCTAATATGGTGACATTAATAAGACATATTGAACTCTGTTGAGGTATGCCATTATCATAAGCAGCAATTTCAAAGGAATATAAAGATTTTACAGCACTTTCTCGGTCAATGTCTTGGGTATTGACTGTAACTAAACCATTAATTTCATTTACAGTAAACCATTTCTCAGCAGGATCGTAAATGGCATATTTTATTTTTGCATTGATACCGTCATCTTTGTCTGTTGCCATAACCTGAGTTATTGATGTCCCGGATTGACAATTTTCGTGAGTGGTTGCAGAATAAACATGTTTGATAAATACTGGCGCATTATCATTAACATCTTCAATTGTAATGAAAATACTGTAGTATGAACTCAACTGCGGATTGCCATTATCAAACACTTTGAATGTTACATTAACAAGTTTTTCAGATTCATGATCTAAAGCATTCTTCACAAACAATAATACCATCAACGCACTTTTTTGATTAACTCCTCTACTACCAAACCTTTCCAATTTGAAGCTTTTAGATATGTTTTTGTTTATAAAATCTGCTCCAATTTGTCGGCCATTTGCTAACGATGTATCTGCGTCATTCAATTCAAGAACAGTAACCAGCCCATAATTGATACCTTCTTTGACAACAAAGCGATTTTGATTATTTCTAATTGTCAATGTCGGTGCGTTATCATTGATATCAATCACATTTATTGTAAGTATCATACGTGCTTCAAGTGATGGTATACCATTATCCCTTGCAATTATCTCTAGTGTATATTGTGATTGTAATTCATGATCTAAATGTGATAATAATGATAATGCACCATTCGATGAGTTCAAATAAAATATTGTATGTTCATTAGATGATGCATCTTTAGATAAAGAATAACTAATCAAACCATTAATACCATAGTCGTTATCTGTTGCATTTACACTTCCAAGCATTCGTCCAACCGTGGCATTCTCATATATTGACCAGGTATCAATTAATGTATTAAATTTTGGGTATTCATCATTGACATCAGCAATAGATATATTAAATAAACCAAAACCAGTTAATTGATTTGCACCATCATCCGTTGCGGATATATTCAATATGTAACTATCTACATCCTCTCTATCTAATTTGCCAATTATTTTCAAATATAAGAATACATTCACATGACGAGGTACAATTTCTAAAGAAAATTTATTATCTTGATTACCTGAGATAATTTGATAATTACTTGATATGCTATTTTCTTTGTCGTCAAGGTCTACCGCATTTTCAATTGCAATTAGCGTACCACCGGCTTCCGCCTCAGACAAAATCAATTCTGACACTGCAGAGGGAAATCTCGGCGCATTGTCATTAATATCCAACACAATAATTGAAACCTTGATTATATATACAGGAGCTGATGATAATATGTATGTTTCAATTATTGGTTTTGATAAACTTTCTCTGTCTAATTTAATTGTCGTGTAAATTGAACCAGTTTGCGAATTTATACGGAATTGTGTCAACGTAAAATCTGCGAAATGATAAGTAAATCCAGAACGCGTGGAAATGTTTCCAACAAATTCACCAGCAGGGGCTTCTTCAAGAACTTGAAATTGAAGCTGTGCAGTATTGCAACCAATGAATAATGATAATAAGATAATTGTATAGTTTATTACAATAATAAGACGATTTGAATGAGATCTAGGTGTCACTGCTGTTGAAAATGACAACAAAGACAAGACAATCGCTATCATCTCGCTTATTAGCCAAGACAGACAAAGCAAAACAAAAGGCACTTTAAATTGTGGTATATCTCCTTCTTATACATAATAATGAACCATATAATATGACTGTAATGGTAGTAAATGATAATTAAATAGCAGGGCGATTTGCTGTTGTCATAAAAGCCATTTGCAATAAGTCTCTTCAGGATTGCAACAAAATGACATAAATTCGATGCATAGGTTTCTGTCTGTCTTGAATTGATAACCAGAGAAATACGAAACTAAAATAATTGGCTACAAATCAAGGAATATCAAGCTGAATTCAAATTATTTAGTTGTACCAACAGCGTTGTCACGAAGAAAAGCAATTTGTCGGTTGGGTTTGATTTTGATTTTTGAGCATCGAATGGAAATGACGAAGAACCTGTCAATCAACATTATGAAGGGGGTATGGGGCAACGGGGACGAAGATAACAGAGATCTAAACTAAAACACTACATTACAGCCATTGCAGTGATGAATGATACCTATGTTTATGTTGCATGGGATAATTTTCAATTTCAAATTTAAATTATTAGTAATGTTATTACATTCTCAAAAAAAACCCGGATAATTCCAATTTCTAGCTCATTCATAAAAAATAGTTCATTTATTGTGTTGCATGCCTTATTGTCCACTCCACGCATTGTCTTCCTTTGCTGAAACAACTCTAGGTATCGGCGGATAATTAGCAAAAGGAAATCAAGCCGAATATGATCAGGTGTGCATCCATTATTATTCTACTTGACAGAATGAGTGCTAGCCATTTGACGACATAGATATACCTAGTGTGTTGACACTCATTAAACATCAGAACAAAGTAATTGTGGGGCTTGATGGAATGTACGCATTTGAACTATAGCTACAAATACTTTGAGGTTGACACCAAACAAAGGCGGCTTTTAAAATATTCCTTTAGCCCTTGAATTATTCAAGAGCAAATCCTTTTATTTATCTTTATAGACTGAGAATTAAACACGTATGTAGGATACAAAACAATGTATTTATGTACATGTTATTGGTCAATGTGAAAAATGAAGATTTACAAGTAAATGTATATACAGCGCATTGAGCCAATGAGTGGTAGATTAAATCTTCGTGAAATGGCAATTTTACAATTAAGAGCTTTATTTTATATGAGAGATAACCTGGATTAATGATAAAGGGTCAATAAAAACAGGTCACCCTGAACAGCTCTATATTTAAGACATACATTGACAAGCAACATCGATTACAGCAACTGGGATTTTTCTCAGTAAAACGTGCTTTAAAGCAGTTTTTAAGTAGTTGAACAAACAATCCAAGGTGCAAGACATTTGGGATATGTCGGGCTTTATTCGAAGATCAAATTATGACAAAGGATTTATTCTACATGTTGCAATCCCCAATCTAATGGAAACTATTATTCAAATCTGTCAAATTGACCCACCTACAATCACCGGGGGGGAGGGGAATTGCGATTTATAATGATTATATAATCTATATCATACACTGTAAGTTGTCTTAGTCTTTCAATTCAATATCACTGCTAGTCATCTCTTTATCATCTGATGGTGTCTCGTCAACATCTTGAAATTCATCTTCAAAAGTCGCGGTTTCATCTTCAAAATTGTTCGTTTCGTCTTCCATTGCTGCATCAAAATCTTCATCATCATCGCCATCGTCCAATGGAATATCATTATCACTTCCAAGATCATCGTCATCGCTAGCATCACTGTGTAGTGGCGATGTTTCTAAATCTTGTAATAATAGCAAACCAAGATCGTCTGTATCATCGGTGATTCCAAACGAGTGTCCTTGTAGATCAGTTGAGCCTGACCATAATGATACATCGACCATTGAGTCATCAAGTGCTCCCATTTGATCAAGTTGATCTTCATTAACTGTATGTAGTTCCTCTGGTCCCGTTGTACCTTCAACATCAACTTCCTCATCTTCACTACCTCGAACGATACCTATGAATTTAATTGAAGATAAATCATATCTAAATCTAAAATTGGTATACAGTCAAACTCTGTAAATATCCCCTTTTCTAATGTATACCACTTTCCTTAATGCCGTAGACGAGCAACGACATCAGAAAAGTCTCTGATGAGTCCCTTGGCAGGGGCAGGGATAAACCAAGTGACAGACAAGCCTTATGAATAGCTCATTAATACTCGGATAAAATGAGCCTTAATTAATATTTTTGGTAATAGGTATATGTGTCTAAGAAATGAATAACAACGCCACTAAAAGAAGCTTAAGCTTTAGCGATACTTTTACAGTGGCTTTTTGAAAGACAAGGTGACCGCAGTTAAAACGTCCTCTACCACATAACATGCTATGGATTAAAATTTGGCCAAACGTCGTACAGAGTTTCGATATTAGGGTTTTGATAAAAGTTTCACTCGTTCTATTTTACATAAAGCATATAATGCATATATGCGTATAAAGCATATATCATTCATAAGTATATATTTTTGAAAGCAGATTTTTATTAGTAACAATGCTATTATAGTAAAGACTTTAGTAAAGATATTGCCGGGATCCAACGAGCCGGTCACTCTCTTCACAGTACTGCTGATTGTATTTCACAATCTATTTATACAACAATACAAGCCATATAATATGTTCTTCATCGAACCTATCATCGAATGGACCCATACATTTTACAAGTATCAAGTATACGTACGTTGTTTGATATTACGCTGTTCAACAACAGTCCCATCGGGACCATGACGTAGATGTAGCGCAGATTGTGTTGAGAAATCGTAACCATCGACACTGGTTTCAGGGTCGTAATCCGATGGAAGGATTGAATCCGAAAGTGCACTGTCATGCAGATCATGTAATCCTTCCTGTTGTAATTGACTGAGACGCTCTTCATTCTGTTGAATGAAAGCGTTAAATCGGTGAAAATGTAGCAAATTATACAAATGTTTGAAGAGCAAAATAATGCATCGCACATGTATGCAGCGGGATAGCCACGTATTATGCAAGTGTAGCCAAGTTGCATGGAAGTATAGCTGTACATGTAGAAATTGTAGATGTTGTGTTGTACAAGGCAACCAGCCTTTTACTTCATCAATAACTGAGCAATGGTCCCTCAATGAACAATCTTTTGCTTCAGGGATGACCCCGACCATTTGTAAATATGATGAAGTACTGTAAAGTTACTTATATAATTATTCTTATTTGTGTTTCTTCTTCTTTGAAATTATTGAAATATACATCTATCTATATTATTATACCGTTCATGAGACTGGGGAGAAGGCAGAGAACAACACTGACAGAGCAGATTATCATATCTTTAAACAGTTCGATATATAGAAAACTCAGTATCATGGCATGCTCTCCATTTAGGGATACAATGGGGTTTACCATAGGATAATTAGCGCCATGTCCATATAATATACTCTCTGCTATGAGGAATAAGATGCTCGCCTAATTGCCTGTTACATCGAGAAAGCAACATGACAAACAAAAAGTAGAACGATGAATTTCGGAATGCGATTTCATATAACAAATTAATTATTTTTAAGAGAAAATTGTGAGAATTAAAAATAAGCATTTGTATGCGAATTACCACTTTATGACTCTATGCATGATTGATACACGAATAATCGTTTGTAGAACGATTGAGGATTTTGTTCGAGTAAAGGCAATATCTAATAACCAAACGGGATCTACCCAGCTTGAATAGAATCATAAAAATCATTATTCACTTACTTCTTTCAACAGTTCACGACATCTTTCAATCATTCGATTCGCAACCTTTGTAAATTGATGATCAGGACCTATGAACAATTCAAAACAAGAATGAATGTATTCACATGTGAGTCATAAATTAACATGTAATCCCGTATGTAGCAATATATCCTATCCAAATATTAAATAGGAGACAGTCGAACTGGAATGATAACCCTCCTTCGTGCAACCATGGCAACTGCAAAGTTCCATATCAAAAGAGAGGAGAATACGGGAGAGTTCGTAAGGGGATGATGGAATAGTATAGAAACTAGATATTATCACAGGGAGCGATTATTAGGTGCGATAATGAAGGGGAGACACCAAGCTGATAAGCATTTTTCGGTGCCATTGTTTCATAGCGCAAGTTGTTTTATATTAGGATGAGGATCCTCGTCATTAGTACAATGAGCATTTGATTGCTAAAATTCAACCGTCTACTGTAAAACCACGTCAACGCACCAAAATCCAAACATGCGTATACAGATTCATAAGTAATGACATGTTGTTAAAGAATTCTATTCGGTATATCTTTGGAGTAGCGAGTAGCATCCCATTGTTCATTATTCTGCTTTGTGACAAGCTATGACATGTACAGTTGCAGTTGGGGAGGATCAGATGCTCAATGGAAGAGCAATGGAACTTCGATCTGATCAGATCTGGTCGATTGTGGTTTAAATTCAACTCAGCCTCGACTTCATCTAAAACATCAAAGGCGTACGATCTTCTGATGGCGGGTGGAATGGTCCAGAGATAATTGCACGGTGAGTAGCTGCAGCGCATCGTTGCGCATTGACAAACATTAGGCCTATCTGCTATAAAATCTGTTTAAAGTGATCTGCAGTGTCGCGGCTGAAATCAGCCAAGAGAATTTATCTTTTTTTTTTTTTTTTTGCTTCCTAGGATGATGAGTTGAACTTCGTTTGGACCAAAGTAATTGGCCATAGCTGCACTTCAGTTGTGAAATATACTGATATAAATTTCCTTCTCATAAGCGAAGTCCATCGCAGCATTTGAACATGTGCGCAGAATTTACAATCATTGCTCTTTGCGAAAAAAGCAACTTATCTAGCAATAAGAGAGTGGTACGGGAGGACGAAACTGTCTCGATTATTTCACTTTAGAGCCCTTTAGGCGATGTCGCTTTAATTACTCATACTTTACTTATTTTAATATACACATATGATAGTAGCACACAGTGTATATAATGTTCAACGGATGGTAATAATTTATTCCCAGTCAATTATACGTTATGTAAAAATGTAAACAAATCCAAGTCAAATCACAATCTATAATATCTACAATCATATACTGTAGATAAATATCTAAAAATAAAATCTATAACAATAATAAACTCATGCAAATCATCAATTCGCTTTCTCCTCATAAAATATCAAATTAATAATTATAATAATTGACAAAAGCTAACTGAGACATTTCTTTGGACAAATATAGGTAAATAAAGAAGACAGCTACAGGAAGTGGGTTGGGATTTAATGAGTATACAAAGCCTTTACGTAATGGAGTAATGTTTACTCAACAGTTACACAGCAAATGTGTTTGTTTATTTGGAATTACAGAATTCGAAGTCGTCGTTGGGCCAGAGTCGAAGCTGGGCCACCCACATTCGAAACTTCGCATTATTTTGGTATCAAACTTCAAATCATAATGAGCTCACAATTGACCATTAGTTTAAAATCATAATCATAATTAGTACGGCGATTAGCAATTATAAGTGGCTGCCAGCTTGAAATGGAATCCAATTTGAAGTATGCCACTCACTCTGGTACTGAAATTTAGATCAGAACTACCTCAAAATTTTACACTTATCTAAAATTTGCTCATGCAGTAGTTTTTCCGTGTTTTTCTCCCGGAATCAGTGATTTCAATAACCGTCAATCTGTCAGCACCATAATTTCTTTTAATACTGAAAGTTATATTATGATTAACATCTTTAACTAACTTATTCAAAATTTGCAATTATTTATATTTCTGAATTCAAGGAATGCTACATGTCACTCAATCAATGCCAGCGATAGTTGCTGCTGTCAAATCGGACGGATTCCAGAAATACGTTCCCTAACATACCTTCTCTAACAGGCAACTCAAATTAGGTGAACCTTGGAGATATATACTGGCCTCAGGGGCGCACCGCAGGAGTCTCTATGACTCATATGCAAACTAGGCAGTCGTAATCCCGTCGCAATTGATCGAGCAATCCGTCACGGATTTTGATTAATCATAGATCTGTGTGATCTGTTTCTATCGTGATCCGGAATCGCTGCAAATTTTCAAATACACTCCGTTGACGCTTTAAAGACAAGTTAGCAAGAGATGTTGTAACTTATATTTATCAAACTGTTTATTTTGAAAAAAAATGATTAAGATGTTTTGAGAGTTGAAGAGATAGTATTCCCCGGAGGATAGCATTTTGAAATAGCTCGACTGAGAGAGTCACGGTGGGAAAAATGCACGAGGAAGCACGGCAACTAAATTTTTGAAGAACAGGAAAAAACACCCATATAATTTTAGAAAAACCTTCATATCACAATTAAATCTTTATCATTGGACTCTTTCTCTGTTCTAATTGTATTTCAAAATATTGACAATGTATTATAAAGATCAAGAATGATTGCACTGCAAAATATTTACTGTGACAAACTTTACAAAATCTGCACATCTCAAAACGTATTGTCCATCTGAGTTAACCACTCTCTCTCTAGCGGTACATCTCATTGAATCATAGTAGTTTGCTGATCATATTTCTGTATATGACCTATTAAGATAATGCATAAATTACAGCATACCATTGTAAAGCAAACTATTGCCTGCAATCGTTTTGAAATCCTCTACGAGTGCCTCTCGACGTTGATAACGATGATCTTGGCATTTCTAAATCAAAGATAGAAAGATAATATTTGCTTTATACTGTAACAATATAATGTGACTATACAAGTATGACATACTAAAAAATGACATTGAAATGAAATAAAATTGCACAGATAAAGCCTGGGATAAAAGCCATCAAAATTTGACAATCAAATAACTTATCGTCATCATGTCACCATAAAGTATCATATTGTTATGATAGTATAATCCTACATAGGATTACGAAAGATATTGTTTGCAAAAAGATTGGATTCGTATAGACAAAAATCCTCGTAAGTATTCAATGTTATGAAATGATCGACAGCATGTTCTTGTCACACTTCAAATAGATTACAGATAATCAATCTAAGGACAAACACATCAAACAAGCCCATAAACATTAAAATCTGTTGTTTAAATGATGTGGTTATGACGCTTGAAGAACATCACAGACTGTGACAACGCTTTGTGCAAAAGAGTAACCTGTACAAATATGCAGTTTTGAGAATTTGAAAAAAGCCAAGCCTTCAAACACTATCCTACTGCCTTTTAGAACTTACGGGATGGCCTATAGTCATGGAACATTTCAAAACCTTCAATTTAAAGTTATATTTCACGAAGATGTTATTAGTCAAACGAAAACATCATGGAAATAGAAATTGCTCATTAAATAACTTTTGAATAGATTTCTAAATTTTGAGCAGTCAGCAATCAAAAAAAGAAAAACAAATCATTTTTTGTTTTTGGTAGAGTTGCACTATATGCATAAATTCAAAACACCACAGCATCCGGGGTAACACCATTTAAGGGTAGAAACATGAAAACGAAGCTAATATTCGAATCAGTCGTATCCAAAACTAAACTTATACATTTCATATGAAATTCAGTTAACTAGCCAACTAAAACCTATCTTAACGATGGTGTAAACTTTACATTTCTGTCAAGATAAATTTTAGTCTGCATGCAGGCTACAGCCATATTTAGTATGCATAAGGCTTGTCAATAAAAAGATCGTCTGATTCATTATTGATTTGCATGTGTAATACTTACTAGTTTGATAGATTCTAAATCCATTGGGTTCTTAATAACAGTGTGGTAATCTGGTACCATTTTAGAAGATACAGGCTGATGGAATGGCCATGACTAAATAAATCAAACAAAAATAATTCAAATTTCAATTAATCAACTTACACACTAACAAATCAGAGGTAAAAAGGGAACAAAGCCTGACTTCGGCAGGGATATCCTTATTTCGACAGGGGGCGGATTAGAGTGAATATTTTCCCGTGGAAGCAGGAGTAGTAATGTACATCACTGTAGAACAAGACCTAAATACTGTAATTACAAGTAATTACATATTTCTGCAAAGTAGTATTGTGATTGTCTAAATATTGTTATATCGAAATAAAATTAAAACTTTAAAGGCATAAACTTGACTGCCGTACCTTGCGGGCTCAAAGACGATATCAATGTTACCCATTGAAGAATGATGAATAGGTATACTTTATATTTACCTCTGGGATTGATTTCACTTGACTAACGATTGTTTCGAGAAGCCATGAAAAACCGACCTAGAATGTGATTTAGAAATATAATATTGAGACTAAAATGAATGAAATAGTCACGATGAACGCATGAATCACAAAAACATGCCATTTTTCCGAAACATGAGTTACTCTGATGAAAGCCTCAAAATTAAACTTGTGTATATCATAATAGGTATACCTGGCGATCACCATCTAACAAAGGATTAATTTCTTTTTCAAGTTGTTCAATCTCAGCTTTTTGCTAAAATAAAATAATGGTAAAAAGTAATCATCAAAATTGTTAAGATAATAACTAGTTATCAATTAATTATAAATATTTCTAAAATCATACCTTTTCCAGTTGGTTCTTACAAACCGTAACCAGATCTTCTGCATTTTTAGATAATGGATGATTGACACCTTTAATTAAAAGAAATTATCTTAATGACACTATACTAATACTATATACTGTACGTGAGCAATTTCGTGAGCTATCAAATGGACTTCTCTTGAATTATTTGCAGGAAAATAGACATTACGAATCGTAACTCAAATATTTTTGAAGGCAGACAAGGGGTTTAATAATATGAGATTCAACCAAGACAAGACATCTATAAGATTCTTTTGAAACTGAACGCTGTCGAAGAATGCGTAAATAGCGAACTTAACTAAGTAGCGAAAACTATCACAATAGCCGCTGATTCGAGACAATATAATTATTGACCGCTTTAGGCAGGTGGCCTGTACATAAAGGTGTACACTTGTCTAATGTGACACTTATAAAATGATGAATATTGCATAGCGATAACTGTTATAACAGGTTTAACTGCAGCTGTTGTTTCGTAAAACATTTTAAAGAAAATGTTGGCGACAATAGAAAGCTTGATGTTGAAATGACGGTATATGTTTATAGCTTGAATCTATGAATGTATACCTATCAAAATATTTTCAGGTACTATATCAAAATATTTTATTTATTATTTGAAAATGTATAACGTAGCCTGTAGAGCCATACTACCCTCACACATACGGATATATTTTTATATGCCCTATATGTATGCGTGTGAGATATGATATACATTTGGTGTGAGATATGATATACATTTGGTATAACATTGAGATAGAGCAATCACATTGTGAAGCGCTTCTTTCATAGGCAAGAACATCGATAACCACTCTACAGTCAAACCTGTTAAAACAACCACCTCCATACAGTGGACACCTGTCCATAGTGGTCATTCTTAGCACATGTCTAAAATAGTATTTTCTATGGAACAAACCCTGTATATAAAGGCCACCTGAATATAGTGGTCAATTTATCTACCTCTCATTGCATGCTGACTATCTTATACAGGTTTCACTGTATTAAAAAATGATCAACCATAAAAAATTGATTTACCATTGTAGAGAACACAGTTTTTGAAGATGAGAGTAACATGTTCGAGGAACTCATTATGTGTGTGATATTGAGCTGCTTTGACATTCTACAGAGTAATGATAAATACATTATTATATACAAGCGAAATGCTAAAGTATGTTAGCTAGCTACGGGAATATAAGAAACATGTTCACAGCATTGTGCGTCATTTTAAAATTAAATACCTCTTTGATCGTTTGTAAATCCATTGGCTCTTTTACGATATTGTGATAATCTGGTGCGTTTTTAGCAGCAACTGGTGTAAGAAAAGCCCAACTCTATTATGAAAGAAATTAGCATTGTTTTACTAGCACATCAGTTTTATTGGATATTTAAATAAATTTGGGCGTCAAGATATGAGGCATCATTAATATTCGAACGTAAAAGAAGCAGGCAGTGTGAAAGATAAAGTGGCTGATCAATATTTTAAGGCAAAGCAATCATATACGATAGGAATGCAAATGATGGTAGCAAGTGCCGTGCATTCAACTTTATAACTACGAACGAAGACCAAGCCTAGACAGATGAGCATAGGGAGTTAGGAAAGTGATACGGATGGTGATGGTCTATATAAATGAATGCCGTCCAATCAATCGGCGGCAGAGATTGTAAATATAAACAATGTCTGAGTTAAAGCATTGCCTTCCAATGACAACAAATGATAAATAGAATTTGTGCGTATAAGTGGAATGATTTTCCGTCAACAATGAAGGATGTTTCAAGAAGGACCAGTTCAAGTGTCTCCTTGAGAAGCATTAACTTTAATTAACAGAGTTCAACCCTGTTATTATATTGTTTGTAATTTTCTCTTTTTATATGTATAACAGTATATCTTGGTTAGTCAGATCCTTATCTTAGTCAGTCCTGTGAAAAAAGTGTATTGATACTGTTATCAGTTTATGCACACTTATCAGGTATTTCTGAATAAATGATGATGAAGATGATTATGATGATGATAACATCAAGTCAAAATTGTACTCAAGATTGCATTACATTTCATTTCTGCATTTCATTTGGCAGATGCTCACCTCTGGGAACTCTTTCATTTTCATGACAGCTTCTTCTAGCAACAAACTCATAGCAACCTACGCAGAAAACAAACGTCATAACATAAAAAGTGCAATGCAAATGATATGCAGTAGAAGTCTGTTAACAGACGGTTTTCACGGAGGGAAATCGATCAAACCATTGATTCCTTATCGAAACCAATATATACAGCGTATGACTATATGTACTAGCTAGTAGGCTAAATCAATGTAGATCGTTGTTATCGACGGTCAACCGTACTATCATATACATCTAGTAACTTCACAGTACTCTTGTTTTTATTCTGATCTTTAATCCTGATCTCTAATCATAATCCTGGTGCATGATGACGATAACAAGATCAATGAAAACAAATTTAAATGGATTGATAACATTCACAGGTGATTAAATAAGCTTACCAATGGATTTGTCCTTCTCCGATGTTTAGCTTTATGATGTCGCTGTTAAGACATTAGAATGGAACCTCATTAGTATAAGCCTCACACCATATATACAATAAATAAATGCATGATTGGAAAAGAAAATGAACTCACAACGAGGTAATCAGCCTGAGAGGCCGCTGCACTTGATCGTCTTCGTTTACGAACTAAAAAAGAAAATGATAAGGTTTGCAATCAAAATGACAGAATCGACTAATGGATAATTACGTAATCATGAGTCAAACTGATTTCTATTTTTGATCGCTAGTCACGCCTTCTGTAGAGTGCAGTGGTTGTGGGATGCAGTTACTTCTAGATACTAGTGGTTCTACTGTAAAGTTTATATTTTACATGCGACCGAAATCTTCTATAGAGCAGTGGTTGATCATGGGTTGATGGATTTAATAACTTTTAAATTGTTGGTACGGTTGCGTTCTTTATTATTCCACAGCGGCCGGTGTCGAGATAGAATGTAAAAAAAGGATTCCGGCTCGATGTTCAAGATGGTCACATAATGCATTTCAAGCCTCGCTTCCATTTTCAAAATCGAAAGGAATCAGCAGTACTCCCAGTGGTTCAAGGTAACTTACTCTCATTTAATTTGTAGGTGTTTTAATTTGTAGGTGTTCTAATTTGTAGGTGTTCTAATTTGTAGTTGTGGGTGTGTATCTCAACGATAGTTAAAATACATCGCCTGATGATCACCTTCTGGTGTGAAACTTGAAGTAGCGGAATCTAGAATGTTTCATTTTTGACTCTCATTTTATATAAATGCTCTGATTAATTTCATTGAGCATTATACCAAGAGCTGGTATGGAACAATCCACCTATTAATATTATTATATTATTATTATTAGGTGTTCGATAACCATATAAGTGTCCTTCCCAGCACTCGATCCGGAATAGCAACCATGTTAATGATTTGTTTATTTTATTTAGCACTCACTGCACGTATCTTTTGGTATGCGAATGGTCAATGACTTCCTTTTCAAATCTTGTGTCCTGTAAAAAAAAATAATACTCATTATATAATCTGTCGAAAGTTTCAGAAAAATGATTTTTGTTCAGGTTAGTTGTTGCTGGCATTCAGAGTCAATCATGGAAGTTTTCTCTGCACAATTCTGTCCATCATCATTACAAAGATGATGCTCACTGATTCTCAGGTAATGCCAAGGATCAGTTATCTGGTATGAATCTCGATATCAATGAGAGCTGGAATCTGAGCGTGTCCATCAATACTGTGCATGGCGTAGTTGCTGTTAATTTACGCCTATGATCTGGAGGGTTACCTTGGTTACCTTTATATCAAAGACAAAAAAGCATTGTATCGTATAACTCTAGTATCTTTTGCATATCTGTCACTCACGCTTCAAGCAATGCTTTTCCAAGAACGATTTTTGTTCCTTCAACTTTTATGAGATCATCTTGTCCTAAATTTGACATTTCTTCAGTAACAAATTCCTCGTCTGTCATTGCAACTTGTACACCAAGGAGGCCACCAATTTCTTGATATTTTGGACACATTTTATTTGTTTTCATATGACCCATTTCACCACAGGCTCCGCATTTCAACTACAAATATAAATCAATCGAATCAAATAATTGAACTACTTAATCGTACGAGTGGAAATAATTATATTTGATGAACAAACATTTTAAACTTAATTATCATCTTTAAAGATCATTATTGAATCATAATTGTTACTTTCCTTCTAATTACACAGCATTTATATATCAACATTTCATCTTTCATTATGTTGCATTTTAAAAAAGAGAATTGAAATTGAATCATCTTACATTTTTCAACGGTTTTTCGGGTATTGGTTTCGGTACTTTCTTGACTTCTTTAAATTTTTCTTTTGCTTGATTTCGTTTAATCCGACGCAATTGTTCTTGTATTCTATAAGATCGAATAAAAACAATGAAGACAGTATTTTGTCATACTTATACATAAGTATATTATATCAGCATGAAATATACTAGTAAATCAAAAACAAAAGTTTAGATAGAAATAGTCACCTTCTACGTTCTCTTCTCATATCCTCTTTATGCTTCTCATCTTGGCTTGCAAACACTTGCCTAAAATATGAAATTGAATTATCTATCAATTGATTGAGTATTGTAGCCAAATCCTATCAAATACATTTGCATTGCCAGAGAAAATCTTAACAAAACCTTAACATAACGAAATAACAAACGGTTGTGATATGAAAACATTGATTTCTGTTTGTATATTAGTAATATTAGTAGTGTTGGTGTACGTAAGTTATATAATGCTAACGAAGGACAACGTTGTGAAAAAAGTTCCATGTGAACTAATCAGGTTCTAGACAAATGATGATGATGATGATGATGATGATGATGATGTTGTTGTTGTTGTTGTTGTTGTTGTTGTTGTTGTTGTTGTTGTTGTTGTTGTAAATTTATTATAATACAGGATGTGTGATAAGTAAAGGTATAGTGCAGTATTACATACATTACAGATTTTTAATACAATAATAAGAATAATATTAATTGTATTTTATTTTTTATTTTTATTTATTTTTTAATACATATATAATATATGTATGAGATGCACAATTCTAATTCTAGATGATGATGATGATACGTTATTAAGAAATGTATATACATGTAATTTTTATTAAACTTATATTGTGGTTAATGATTCATTTCCACATAACAAGTCTTTACAATGGACAGATGGTCATTATACATAGGTGACCATTTAAACAGGTTTCATTATATGATACTGTACTTATATCTTACCTGTAGTTAGGATCACGAGTTACAATTCTCAAGTATGCATCAATGACAGATTGATTTTTAACCACCTCTGTTCTATTGTATTCCTGGCCAGCTTCTGTAAATGTACGGTGGATTAAAAGACGTCGACCAGCCTGGAATCAAATATTATCGGTAAGCCGTCAACTTCTGATAACCATCATTTGACTAACCAACAGTAATGCTCATGCTAGCTACATCACTCAATGGAGTCATGAATATTTTGAATAAGCAACATACAGTCCATAGCGGTACGTTAGAACTGTAGTTGCGTAGCCTCAATTTCATATATATTAAATGTTAGTCATACCTCATAAGGATACCTCGTAAGTAGCCTCTCTATCATGTATATAAAAGTAAAGTAATTCGTATTTGTAGTCAGTACTGTATCTATCTTCATTATAACAAGAATACACAATTAACCTTACAATCATTGAATTCTCTGGTTATGATGTCTACTGAACACAATGCAGCCTCAACAAATGGTAACCCCGAAGTGGATTCAACAGTCAACGCTACTGCCAGAACCGCATTTTTCAAAGCTCCAGTCTTCCTTCGTGTTCATATACTATTCTGGTTTCAACAATTGGAATGCCTAATCGAACTTCATGGTATCAAAACCGAAATCAAAAATTTCCTTATCAAATATTGAAATACCTATTGTTCTAATCTTACATCAGATTTCAATCAGGTATAAAGGACCATAATCAGAAATCAAATGTTGCTAAGAATGTCAAAAGTCAATAGAGTCTAATGGAAATAGAATTATCTATACAGGTAGAATAACTGGCATTCTGAAATCTGTCTGCATTTGTAAAGAGAAAATTTAAGATTGCATTATATGACTGACGTCTTCATATTTGAGATATCCCATCGATACATTGGGATTCTTTAGAAACTGAAACCCCGAATTTGCCATTTATCAATTTTTCCTAGGTATGCTAATAAAGATAATATTTCATTTTCATGTACAAAAATGCGCGATTAGATAACGCAGTGATTATTTATCCGTATAGACCGATAATCAAATTAATTCATTGCTCGTCCGTCCGTACTGACCAGAGCCATCTATTTAAAAGAGTTGGGACACTTCTGCCATTTTTGTATCTTTTTGCCTGGACCCGAGCACGTTTTTAACAGTGCGCATGTGCAGGAGAATGTTGTGTGTTTTTTCAGCCATATTGTATTGTATTTTTTCGCGCGTTTCACTTGAAATGATTGAGAACCTGTTTCCAAAAGAACAAAGATGGCATCCAAATATCACGTGACTGGCATCTGTCCAATTGGAGACGATAGCGGCACATGAAAGCGTGTCCCAACTCTTGTAAATAGATGGCTCTGGTACTGACCAATAATCAATATTTTATCGTTATTCCTCCGTAAAGACTAGGATGAGTTGTCTGTAATGAATATAAATAAATAATGTGAAAGAAAATAGAACCAACCGATGAAACATCTAAACTCATAACACTTCCAGCATCGTCTTCTTCTTGTTTCTTAACTGAAGCTAAAATTAGATTCGAGTATTTAGTATTAGCTAATGATAAACAATGATATGAAATATTATATGTATAAGCATCAAACGTTCATGAAAAAGTTCATCAAAATGGGGCCATTTAACATTGATGAACCATTCATGAATTCATGAACTAGTTTCATAGGGGATATCACATGGGCAGTACAAGCTGAAAGCAACAAAATTGATTTAATTGATCAATACAGAATTGAATAGATGGAGAGTCAAAACACCAACTGATTGTAAGTTGTATGTAAAAATAATGATTCTTAAAATTATGTTTATTATTCTTGAGATCTTGAGTTTTAAAAAATCTTTAGATCCTAATTGAGCTTCAAAAATATGCACATTTTGATTTTCTGCAGATTTAAATAACATAAAATATATCTGGAAGTTTACAGAGATACTCACAACGATTTGATTTATCTGGGTCATTCATGAGTAACTTTTGTAATTCCTTTCTCTCTTGTTCCTCTCTTTCTCTTGATAACTGAACAATAAAAGCATCAAAATAAATCCCAATACTCCACATTTACTTTAGGATGGCTTAGGAAATAGAAAATCTAGTAGTAGGGTAGGGCATATGCCTTCTGATTGAAAGTATCTGTAACATGGGAAATAGAAGGGATTTAATGGGGAAAATTAATATTGCAGTAGAAAGTATCGAACGCACAAATCCAAATAGTGATGAACACCAGAGAACAATATAAATGCTAAAATGTTAACAATTTTAGTCAGTAAATGTATTTCATAATCATTATTCCAATCATTGTTCACATGAAAATGATATCCTTTCTTAAGTCACTGCAAATGCGGATTGCAATTTGGAAAGAAAAAAATTTGTTCGGAGGCATAAATGTATTTTGTAGACCCTGAAAACATTTCTACCTGATCGGAATGGCTCTTTCCATGCAAGCAGCATGTACACATTGCTGAATAGGCTAGCAGTTGCTAGTGTTTCAAACTGTGATATAAATGGCTGTTGGCTGTCAATAATGGTTCGAATCCGATTGCAGAGAATCATTAGTAAGGGCTTGAGGGACAGAGGTGCAAAGAAGGAAGCAACTAGGGAAATGTTTGCAGATGCCAGCCAGCTAGAGGCTGTCAATGAATCAGTTGTGTCAACTTGATTTGCTCATCATTAGCTGCAATGACTACACACCTATATAATTGTTGATTTGTTACCTCTACAGATGACTTTTTACTTGATAACATGCTTTCTAGATCTTTTCCAAGTTCATCAAGGTCACTGCCTTCTTCTCCACTACTTTCCTCGTCAGTTGATAAAACAGTTTCAGAACTCAAAAGTCTACAACATACGAAATATCATAATTATATTAAGTCATGGTTAATTGAATGCAACATTTGCTCAACATTTACTCAACATTGACGCAGAGCTTGTGTAGAGCACTCTTGGGTTCATTTACCCAACACACACAACATCTGCCCTCCAAGTGCTCTACACAAGCTCAACATTGTAGAGTTGATGTTGAGCAGGTATTGGGTTGGATGGCTAAATGAGTCCAACAAGTGATCTACACGATTGAGCAAATACTGCGTTCATTTAGCCAGGGCTTTAGATCTGGTGGATGTATAGAAGTATGAATCTAACTATTTCTCAGGTTTTGAAAGTATGATCTGCTTATAGCATTTTCAGGCATCTATGAGATAGCCAGCTGTAAGGTAAAAACACAGTTATGTGTAGTTGTCTAAGGGGGATGGTTGATGCTCAATAGAAATCAAAAGAAGATTGAATATGAATACACAAATTGTTTTCTTCTAATCTGATCACTCTAGCTAGGTTAGGAGATACGATACTTTTAATTTTCATTTAAGAACAATAAACTCTACCTGTTTTGTAGATCAAATATCCTTTGACATTCTTCTTTGTATCTTCCTTGATGTTCTGCTACAGTGAAACGTGAGCCACGTGCAAATTTACTCAGCCCACCCTCTTCACCAGACCTAGCTGCTTCAGTTGATAATGTACGCACTTTATCAATTACTTCCCAACGAGATAGCTTTTTAATCTAAACAGGATAATAATCTTTGATCAAATGGTAGGCTTATCACAATGTATTACTTGAGAAAATATGAAAAATGTATGATATTTGCTCAATATGACAATGAAAATATAAAAATGAAAATGAGTAGAATAAAAGAGGTAAAAATACAAACCTCTTCTTCACTGACTCCAAATTCTCTTAATAAAATTTTTGCTTGTTTTAAATTCAATCGACGTAAATCTGCATCAGTTCCTGTAACAAGCTTTTGTTTCTTTTGTTTATCAGCCTCTTTTTGATCTTCCTATAATGCAAATATTATGAAAAAACAACCTCTAATGACGGTCACATCTTCTGTAAATCACAATCAGAAGTTTAACAAGAGCCCTAACTGCCTACAGCTGGAGTACAAACGTCACCTCTGCGTCAACATAGCTATAATCAATACTTTTGTGCCTGATTATGGTACAGTGAAACCTGTATATAATAGCCAGGTACGAGAGTCAGATAAATTGACCACTATGTGCAGGTGGCCTTTTTACACAGGGTTGACTCAATAGAAAGTACTATTTCAGATACACCAGGAGTGATAACTATCAACAGGTGACCACTTTGTAGAGGTGACCATTATATCAGGTTGGACTATAGCTTTGTTTGGAACGTTGAAATCTTTGTGATACTAAAATACCAGTATAATAGTAAATTCCAAGTTCAGAATTGGACACTTAAGTTTAGCTGCAAGGCTAAAAAAGGGTGAGGCAAACAGGGTTATCCCATCTGGTGGAGTTCCCACTTTACAATAATAACTAACACTTTATACAATATGCTAACATACCCATCATGATTACAGTAGGACTACATAATCAACGAATCCCATCAAGAAACATAGACCATAGACCTCTCCCATTTTAAAAACACATTAATTCCCCTATCTTACATTAGACTTACCTTGCCTGTAACTGGCTTGTTTGGTACACGTATGTAAGAGAATCCTTCACCACAGCCTGTTGGATCAGCAACACCAGTAACTTGTAGAAGACATTTGCCTTTCATAGTTTGAATAAACGCACGTGTTGTATTCCATGGTGCAGTTTGTATCTAAAATAAAACAATCACTTAGACTGTGCAGGTATAGGTATATACCCGCACGGGCTATACCCGCACAGTTTCAACCAAACAGCTAGAACATGTGTTTGTAAATGGTGATGAGCTGCGAAAAATTGAATAAATTTTTATTAAAATCAAATCAAATAAACAGATATTCCCCTAGCTTTCTATCAATAGCTATTAAATATAAGGAAAACCAAAATTGCTAGGAATTTTCAGTGCATCTATCTGGAGTTACACTTATCAGGACCAAGGGCCAACAAAAGGTTCAACCTGGAATCCTAGAGGCATTTCAACATTTTCTTCTGAATTTTTTGTTGAAGTTTGACCAATAAATCATCAAATTACCAATTTTCTTCTGAATTTGCTCTAACCTTCCGGAATCTAAGATTGCAGGATTCCTACTTTTGTCGGACCCTGATCAGGATTGTTAAGCAAGAATTTAACCAAATCTTGATTATGTTTGTTTGTTAAATTAGGACATTAAAGTCGAAAACATTGATATAACAGTCATGGATTCAGAAAATTACAGAACCCAAATCATATAAGAAGATATTACCCTTCCTTCAAAAAGTTTGATCAAACATTTTATTCATACCTCATCATCAATTTTACGCGCGTCAACTTCGTTATCATCATCATCTGGAGCAAAGAGAGATTTCTCACCATACCCTGCATCCTAAAAGGAAAAACAAAAATAATAATATGTAAACATATGTAATAATGACCTCTTCACAGCCACAAAATATGTTTGTACATAAAACCCACATTTCAATTCATATACTACAGTTATTATCAATACCTTGAGCCTTTGTTCAGCTGCTAACATACTGTAATATGCACATGTTTGCTCTGCTGTAACCATGGCACGCATTTCTTCTTCTGTTGGTAATCGAAATTCAGTTTTTAGAACCCACCAATTACAGTCGACGCCAGTTCTTTTGAAATCAGCACATAGCTTCAATCTTTTACGTACACTACTCTCAGAATGCTTAGGAAAAGCATGACGAATATCTTCCATCTTAATTCGACGTGGGTTATCGTGACTTTTCCAAAAAAGTCGATAGATAAAAATTTGTAAGAAGTCACGGATGTGGTTGTTGGCACGCTTTGAATTGGGCCCAGGAACTTCAGTCTTGGGACATTCTTGACCAACTACAAATATCGATGGGATTTTCCGAACATGATAGCTACAATAAAGTAAAGTAATAAAATCAGATGAAATATCAAGGAGAATGTTCACAACATCAACATCAACATGAACACAATTCCAGTAATAAATGATAAGAATGCAGGCGATGAATGAGAATTATCTCTAGTGTGAAACATGATAATCTCATCTTTCAATCTCATCCAACTTTTTTAGTCAGTGCATGAGAAAAGCCTTGAAGTCTGAGCTGAAATGTCCAAAAATCAGAAGTTCAAAAAATCTGTTCTGATTCTGAAGGTAGATACCAATGTTTGATTTGTGATGTAAATTTGATTCAACAGTCTTTGGCGTTCTCTCTCTTGGACTCCACTGTAATTTGATATTATTTTAATGAAGATATTTATTGCTTATTATGGTATGCTGTGGGAAATATTGCCAAGCAAATTTTGGGAAAAACTTAGGGATAGTCTGAGCTAAATTGACCAAAAATCTGAAGTCTGGTAATTTTGTAATACAAATTTAGTATGATTTCTATTGATATTCTGACTTCGAAAAAACTCTTGCGATTCTGAAGCTAGATTCCAATATTTCGTTTGTGATGTTAATTGTATTTTACTGAATTTGGAATTAAAAATAAGCAATGTCATGTTAATGTCTATTTCCACCATGGTTTAGGTATGTAGCAAAAATTAAAATTTCTATCTCAGTTTTGTCTCTTGGATTCACTGAAACCAGGTTGTGTTTTTAATAAAGATATTTATTGGTTTTTTTGGTACGTTGTGGGGAAAAACTCAGAAGAAAAATTTAGGATAGATTTAGGATTCCGAAAGGTAAAACTTTTCTCGGACCCTGACAATGTTTGAATGATCTGATCATCTTCAAAGTGGCTGACAGTGTAATCCAGCAGCAGTTGACTTATGTTGGCAATTTAAGTGATGAACAATTAAATTTTTTTTTGATAACATTGGCGTTTCAAAAAATATTAGATTCATTCTGTTGGGGATCTACATATATGTGTATTGATAGTCAAATAAAAATTTGATAATCTCTGTTATGACTTAAAGTTAATAATTCCTATATTCATAATTCCATTGGATTTGTTAAGCATTGACTATTTCTATTAACTAGTATAAAGCACCTTACACCAGTTGCAGGAAACGTTTGTATGATTGTTATACATTTTGGGTAAGGTATACATTAAGGTAAGCAGATGTATTGAACCTACCCCTGTTTTGTAAGAATAACAAGAAAATCTGTTGTGTTTGTTTTGTGTTCATAAATAGGAGCTCGAAATAAGTTGCTTTCCAAAGCCTATAATTTATAACAAAAAACGAACATAGTATGAGTTATAACGTAATTATAATAGGGAACATACGTCAAAAATGTACTCACAGAGCAGCTAAAAATTAGCAAACAAATAACTGTGTACAAATATTAAACAAGCTAATACAATCAAAATTAATTATGTGAAGTAGCAACCATCGCTGGCATAAGACAGAAACCATAAAATAAGTCACCAACCTGTAACAGCTGTCCAGGAACTAGCTGCCCTAAAAATGGGGAATGATGAGCATAAACTACTTCACCAAATTCAGCAGTTGGGGCTCCAGAATCTTTGCCATGTTTCTGCATAACAAAAGATAATAAAACATTGAAAGTTGAGGATATTCAATATTATCCATGATTCCCAATAACCATGGTCTGACAAAAGGATCAGCCGTCTGGAATCCTAGAGGCATTTCAAAATTTTTCTGAATCTTTTGTTGATGTTTGACCAACAAATCATAAATATATCAATTTTCTTCTGAATTTGCTCTAACTTTTCGGAATCTAGGATTCAAGGATTCCTACTTTTGTTAGAGCCCTGAGAGAATATTTCACCCAGGACTGATAGTAGTTGGTACAAAATATTCTAACATTGTTCCTCAGAATTAGTCTTCAATATTTTTCGGTTCAGGATATCATAATTTTAGACCGTTTTAAATTTTTTATCAACCATGTTAGTAAAGCTCTCGATGCGATTGACTATTGTTTTTTCCGTCGGACAATACTGTCATAAACTTTGTAGATTTTATACCCATAGATAGACAATGTGAGTATAGCAGAAAATAAGTAGGCCTACCAAATGAATAATCAGAAAGAGAAATTACCAAAGTTTAACATTTATCAAGTTCCCTCAACTAATCGAATATTTATCATAAACCAGCAAATTTTAAAACCGGACTGACAAAAATAGGAATCCTGTAATCCCATATTCCGGAAGGTTACAGCAAAATCAGTTGAAATTCATGTTATTAATGATTTATTGGTCAAACCTTAACAAAATATTTAGAAGAACATGTTGAAATGCTTCTAGGATTCCAGAAGGCTGAACCTTTTTTCAGACACTGGCCATATTACACATCTGTTTCTCAATGTTATCACATAGAACTGAAGGCTAAAATGGACAAGTAAAGCTACTTACTCGTTTGTAATAATTCTTAATCTTTGCATTCATCCCTACTTGTGACAATAGAGGTGGATATTCCTCACAGTATTCCATCAGCACAACTTCACTATCCATCCCACTTAAATCTGAGATTTGACGCATCAGAAACACTTCACCTCCACCAAATGCACGACGCTCCTTTTCACGTTCCTGGAAAATATAAACAATCATTGTTTTGATGGTGGTTACAATTTTAATTTAATTACAATTTTAGGCTGAATTAGACTCAGACACTGTTGTTTGCCATTGCATGAAACCCCCTCCTTTCTAGTGGGGCTAGCTTTCATTTCGTAGGTGGGAGTTAGTTCACATCCGTTAGATTACGGACGTAAGTAACAAAGTTTAGATAACAGCGTGGGAAGCTATTTTATACCAAATAAGGTAAGCAGCACAGATGGAAGAGCCTGGGTAAGAAGGATGAAACAATGTGCTACTTTAGGCACACCTTGTTTTGGGTTAGTCATTCCTTTAGAGGAAAGCGTTGTTAGCGGTAGCAAAAGTTTGATTGAGCCTTTTGTGTGCAAGTTTTTTGGCAGAGCAATTTTTACTGTTATTATTATTCTTAAATTTTTTATTATATAACATAACATTTTTCCCCATCTTTCATTTTGAGATATGTAGGTAGACTCTCGTAGCTTACGTAGTTATAAGTAATTTGTTCTCAATTGTGCCTAAATTACTGATACCATGTTAAATCATATTCGGAAGTTACTTACCCATAAAGGAGGGCGAAGATTTGACAATGAAATTGAATGTGATACGTCATTTATTTATATGTGGAACTTGCTACTTGATAAAGGAAAGCGAAGTTTTGATAAAGAAAGTGGATGTGTTACATTATTTCTTGGCAAAGGTTACTATATTTATCCTGTTATAGTTGTCTTATCTAACATCAAAGTTGGGGATGAAATCTCAAGGAATTTTAATGATGTTATAAGAAATGTTAAAGCGATACAATTTAAAAGAAATACATACTTGTGGCAAACCCAAGAGTTGAACAAGAATTTTGCTGCTAGGCTTTGTTTGATATATTCGATTGAGTCGGATATATCAAATACGGAACTTGTCATTGAGAATATTAAAAGTGTTATTTTAATTTGGAATCACTGGAACATTTAGGTTTTTTCAGCTGTGGACTTAAAACATTCCCAAATGAAATTATAAATCTAACAAACTTGCAAAGTCTTGATCTAAGTGAGAACTCAATCAAAGAAACCTAGATGATATATTAAACAATTTGATTCAGTTGATACATTTAGATTTGAGCGGGAACAAATTGACGTCGTTTCCAGGAATTACAAATAGTGATATGAAATTGGAGGAACTTGATCTATCATTCAACAGCATCAAAACATTACATAATTCAATAACAAAATTGAACTCCTTAACCGTATTAGATATTCATTACAACGGGCTGTTATCGTTACCAGATAACATTGGAAATCTTATTGAGTTAAAGACATTACATTGTGCTAATAATTCATTAACTTTTTTACCAGAAAGCATAACAGAATTGAAATCCTTAACTGAATTATATATTAATGGAAATCCTTTGCAAAAACCACCCTACGAAATATGTGTAAAAGGATTAGATTCAATTGTTGGTTACTTTGAAGCGTTAAATAAATTTCATGGACTTCATAGCAACATATCGAAAAGTATTTTGATTGGGGAATCGATGGCAGGAAAAACCAGTTTATGTAATGCATTGATTAACTGCAAAGAAGAGAAAATTGATGTTAAATGTAGAACGGAGGGAATCGATCTTCGCAAATGGAAAGTTAGACCTGAAATAGATGATTTGGAAGTTTTAGTTGTTGACTGTGCATGACAGAGAAAGTACATGATCACACACTCCTTCATTTCACAAGGTTGTCTATTTCTTCTTGTATTGGATCTCTACAAATACGAAGTAACACCTGAATACTACCGAGAGAATGTTGGCAACTGAATGAGTGTAATATTGGCTCATGCACCAGATGCTACCATTCTCATTATACCAACTCATTTGGATTTATGTAAAGATAAGGTTTCAATTAACGAGAAGTGTAAGCATGTGTTGGAAAATGTATGGAAAGATATTGATAAAAGAGAAAAGGATTTAGAAAAAAGTCGCCTTGACAATACCCAACGTGATGATCAATCTTCCCATGTAACTAATGTATCTGTTAATTGGAAAAAACATATTAGTTCAGCACTACAACTTGGTAATGAGTTAATGGTGTCGGATTCAACTACAACTGTCTTGATCAAAATGATCCCAGTTTCTTCATTTGGTATACTTGATGGTATTAGTGAATTGAGAAAAGAACTTATAAAAGTCCTTACCAATTCAGATGTGATGCCACTGGTAGGGCGAGAAATTCCAACCGTTTACGCAGAGCTAGAAGAGTATTGTGTCAATCAAAGAACGACTACCCCGGTGATCAAGTTAGATGTTTTTATTGAAGCAGTCAAAGTCAAATTTGGTATGACTAAAGAAATGATAATCTCAGCTTTACAATACTTTGATACAATCGGATCTGTGTTGTACTTCAGCTATGGAACATTTAATTGTTTTGCTTTCTTGGATCCAGAATGGTTTTTTATTGTTTTGAAGAAAGTATTTAACCACAACGCTGATAATGTTATTGAATTTAAAGATGAATTTGTTGATCTGTATGATTTAGCATTCGATGATTTTATGCAACTCAAGGAAGAGCTACTAAAGAATGGAAGGCTAAGCATACAAATTCTGAGATGTATTTGGTCAGACTATGTTGCAAATAATGATGACATGATGTACTTCCTCATTGACATCCTTTGTCATTTCAATCTTGTAATCAATCTTGGAAAGCAAGAGGATTTATCTGGTAGTACCTCATTGATTCTACTTGTTCCTTGGTTCTTTAAACCAGCACCAGAAGATGTTTTACACAAACTGAATAGGCAAGAGATTAAAGATAAGGATTGGGTTGAAATAACCGTTCAATTTAAATCCATCGTTTCTCCATTCCCTGTTGGCTCTTTTGAGCGTTTCATTCCTACTATTTTTCATGAGTTCGATGATTCTATTGCTTGGCAAGATACTTTCCTTGGAACTGGAGCCAACTGCAAAGTATGTTGTACCATGGAAAGTGATGGGCGTTGTGGCAAATTAATTTTAAGAGGAAGATGTCTCCAGAAAGATATTGATGAATTGTGGAAGTCATTAATACGAATCTTCAAGATTGCAGATGATTATTTTGTGTGTCTACCTGGTCTTGGTTGCATTAAACGACAATCATTATGCCCAAGTTGTGTTAAAAAATCCATTGTTGATCCATACAAATTCAATATCTCATCTTGGCATGATTATAACTGCAAGACAAGTACGTTATTATGTCGGAAAGAAGATTCACTGATACCAATCAATTTGATACTACCACCAAAAGATCTGTTTGAACAGAGCCAAAGTGGAAAGGAGTTAGACGTTCTACTATCAACTTCTAAAGATCAAATTGAATCAATTAAAGACAGAAGTCATGAAGATGAAGAAAAAATACATGTTGAAAAATTTTACCCAATGACAAGTGATCCACATGGCCTATGTGTTATTATAAACAATGTTGAATTTAACAAAGGAACGGGATTGGATGATCGAATAGGCAGTGACGTAGACCTGGGAAGCTTGGAAAAGACTTTTGAAAATCTGAAATTTGAAATAATCACTCATCGCAATCAGAGTGCTTTCGAAATCATTGATCTGGCAAAAAAAATTGGATCGCAGGATCACACTGAGTACGATTGTTTTGTCAGGTGCATTCTCTCTCATGGTGATGAAAATGTTGTTTATGGTGTTGATGGCAAACAAGTTAAGATTCATGGCATAAGGAAAATGATCTGTAGTTGCCGATCATTGTTAGGAAAGCTAAAGTTTTTCATTATTCAAGCATGCCAAGGATCAAAATACACCAGGCGTGTAACAAGTGATGGCCCATCAGAAGTAAATAGTGATACTGTATCGCAAATGAATGTTTATTCAGATGTAAAATCTACAAAATTCTCTGTGAATGACGACACTGATTGGTTGGTGTGGGTCGCTGCAACACCAGGAATTCCGGCACGTGGCGCCACTTGCTCAAGCTTATCCAACACCTATCCCATTGCGAACACTGGCAGCCTTGATGTGAACATTTTACGATCACAATCTAATATGTATATGACTGAAAGTTTGGCTCCTTCAACACGTCGTACTTATGGTTCGACACAACGCAAATTTATTGAATTTTCAAGGGAGTTGGGAGTTGTTAATTGTTGCCCGGCTGATGAAAATACATTGTGTTGGTTTGCCTCAACGTTAGCACAATCTATGCAGCATAAATCAGTCAAGGTTTACCTGGCAGCAGTCCGCTCTTTGCATATTGATCAAGGTTATTCAGATCCTCTTGAAAATTGTCTTCGATTGGCTAAAGTTCTTAGAGGAATCAAACGATGTAGCAGACCGTCAAATAATAGACGCCTTCCTATTACAGACAGCGTATTACTGAAAATCTACTATTTGTTACAGTTCACCCGCTATGACGATATAATGATGTGGGCAGCTTGCACTTTGGCATATTTTGGTTTTCTTCGCTGCTCAGAAGTTACTGTTCCAAATTTAGCCTCTTTCGATCCAATGGTTCATCTGCAAGCAAATGATTTGGCTTTTGATAATTTATCCTCTCTTACGTGTTTGCGAGTTTGGATAAAATCAAGTAAAACAGATCCTTTTCGCAATGGTTGCCCTATTTATATTGGCCGTGGTAATGGTCCTCTATGCGCAGTCCATGCTATGTCCACCTATCTTAACAAACAAGGCAATACTCCTGGCTCGCTCTTTCTGTTGGAATCTGGTCAACCATTGTCTAGAACTTATCTTGCTGCTTGGCTCCAGAAAGTCTTAAGTCAAGCGAGAGTTGCTGGGAACTTTAATACTCATAGTTTTCGCATCGGAGCAGCCACTGTAGCAGGCCGCAAGGGTATTCCAGCTTATATCATAAAGGCATTGGGCCGTTGGTCTAGCGACGCTTATACGTTATACACCAGGACTCCATCTCATTCGCTTGCCGGAATCTCTCAATTATTAAGTTAGGTAAGATTTAGTTAATGTTATTATCGATTTTTAATTAATTAATTAAAATTTTTATTCTTATAATATTTTTAACTCGTTGTATTTGGTATGTTAATCTACTATAGTCTGGGTACTTGGTCATGTTTGGTGGGATGTCCAGGCTTCCTGTCCCTCCTCTCCAAGCACTTTGGAGATAGTTTGGAGTGTGACAGGTTCGCCAGTAGCAATAGCAGCATAAAAGCATATAGAAAGCATAAAAGCATATAGAAAGCATATAGAGCATAAAAGCATATAGAGCATAAAAGCTTATAGAGCATAAAAGCATTACAAAAGCATGAAAGCATACAGAGCAATAGAGCATAAAAGCATGTTGAAAGCATAAAATATATAGAGCATAAAGTATATAATAGATATCCCACCAACCAAGCACCTAGGCCAGAGCTCATCAGTGGATGAGTTTAATGGAGAAGTAGTTGTAAATGTTACATGCCAAGTAATCATAAAAAAAATCAATGAGTTCATGAACAGTTCATGAATTTCATTTTTAAGAGTATGTGCATTGTTGCTATGCTTCGTAAAATTCCTGTATGAGTGATGTTGGGAGACATGAGTCAAGCGAAATGAATAAATAAGCCGCAGGTGAGTTTATTCTAGCTTCCCGAGTGTCAGCCAAGATGATGCAACGTGTGTCCAAACCAGGAAATTCAATATTGATGTAAATGTAGCATGTATACAAATAACATTCAGAACATATACCTTGGCCTTTTTCCGCATATTTTTTGCTAAGCTTTGAACAGCTACATTACTTGTGTTAACTCTTTTCTTGGGTAAAGGTGGTCGATGAAAATGTCTCAGGTCACTTGGAGACAAATATGTTGGAAAGAAAGGTCTCTGTAACTCCATTGCAGGTGTTGAATGCTGTAAATAAAATAGATTATAACAAATCAGAACATGGCAATTAGAAGTTTAGACATTATAGGCATTTATATTTCAGTTTCAAATGTTTAAAGAACATTCATGCATAAAGACATCATCAGAGAGGCACATGAAATCGTAAAATGTTATTGTATGTTAAATTATTGTACGTATCGGATGTTAAATTATTACCTGAACAGTCAAACTGCTTAGATCTGCTTGGAGTTGATTTTCTGCTAAATCTAAATAGAAAATATGTCGTAAATATTTTAGAATGAGCAGGGTTAAAATGATACATTTACAAATGGAATATCATTTTTATAATCTTCCATTGATCTTCTATTGATTAAAACAAACCTTGTTTTGGCATATAAAATTCATCATTTGATAAATTAAATGGGTCTTTTCTTGCAAGTTGGGGATTTGATTCATACTAATAAAGAGAAATATAGAATACTCTATAAAAAAATTCAAGAAAATCAAGAGCAACATAAATGCACAATTTATGAATGCTAAGGATTAGACAAAATATGAGTTTTTGAAATTTCTCTCAATTATCAAGTCAAAGAAGATGAACTAGCAGTACAAACTGCAAGTCACATCAAAAACGCTCTCAGTCTGTCTGACTGGTTGAGATGGCAATCAACGCCCATTATCGACCATCTGATCGTGTTTCAATGCAAGGGCAAACAATCCAATTTTATTGAATTGTATTTATTGGTATTAAAAATTGATCAGAGTAGAAATAACAATGTTGGGCTAAAGGGCTGTTTGCTCAGGTCTTCCGATAACAGAGTAACTTTGTGTAGAAGAAAACTGTTTTGTAGAACCAATTGTAGAACAACAACACAATTCCACAGTTTTACTTGTTCAAGAATACTTCGCAATGGCCTTTATTGGAAATAAATGTATGTGACATGCTCAGATATAAAATATGATAATTTGAAAATCCTGTAAAATTTTCTGATTATGAACTGTTTACCTAAATGTAAAAATTCAGTTGCATAGAACTTACATCAGATTTATCATCTAATTTAGGTTTCACCATAAACCTTGACTTTGATTTAGACTCCTACAACAACGAAACATTCATAGCATTTATGTTTTATCAAATAGATAGAAGAAGTGCATAGCGTGATACTAACCTATCCAGAGTCATCTATTTATAAGAGTTGGGCACTCTTTCATGTGCTGCTCACAGCTTCTATTGAACAGATGCCAGTCAAGTGATTTTATGGATGCCATTTCCGCTCCGTCAAACCATGGCTCGCGAAATTTGACAAAGAGCGCAAAAATAATATCCGGCATGAATTCGCAAGATGCAGTGGAGGTATTGAACCGATCAAACAATAGAATCATAGCAGGACAGCTTTTACAAGGGCAGTAATTTTACGGTCAAACCCTTCTAAGCTCAAATACATAGGTCATAGAAACGGGAAAAAGATTACAAAATTGCTATATGTCTGAATTTTTATATATCACGATTCTATTCTCAAAATACGAATTGGACTTTCAGCGAAGTCTCAAATGAGATTAGAATGTGCTATATTTAGCAAAGGTTTGTACTAGAAGTGTTTGGTGCTTCACCAAGACTTCCAGCTGTGTGTTGAAAAACTTTTGGTTAAAGGCAAAACCTTGTTTTCAATGGAACAAAAATGGCGATTTATGACCCTCCAATGTTGAGTGTACCAACTGGTGTAAATAGATGGCTTTGAACCTATCTGTTGAGATACAAGAAAAAAAATGTTTTAAAAATAGTTCTCTTGTCGCCAGGTACTGAGAAAAATGTTACCTACTGGAATAATAAGTTTTCTTCAAATTTTCTTCTGAATTTCTCCCCACAACGGAACAAAAGAATTAATATCTTCATTTCAAACTATATCCAATTTCAGTGGAGTTCAAGATATATTAAGAATCATCAATTAGGACAAAAATGATTAACCTTTTTACTGCATAAACCATCCTCAAAATAGATTTGATTGTTTTACAAAATTGCAAACTTCAGATTTTTGGTAAATCTAGCTCAGATCATAGACATTAGACGAATTAGACATTGACTTAGCGCTTTGACGTCAATGAATGGAGCAACCACGTTCTGTCAAGGAGATTCAAAATGGTAGCAGTATAAGGGAAATTTGAGTTTCGAATATTAGCAAAGTTAATGGGAAACGCTATATTAACAGATTTTTTGCTACCGAAATCATTTCAAATCATGAAATCAATTCAAATGTAGGTAGAAGTAGTAGTATAGACAGTCACATTATAGGAATGTGCCGTCCCTCTTACGCCTTACATATTTGCTACACAAAGAATGGTAAATATTACGACATGGTAAATAGATATGGTACAAATTTAGGTAGTATATTTATAGCGACAAAAATTCAAAAGGCTCAAGACAATATCAAAACCTCACAGTTTTCAAGTGTGGCAATTGAAACATCTCAGAATGGTGAATTTCCATTTTATGCTTCCAAGACAGGGAAATCAAAGTTTTATTTTTGTCTATGTACGGCATACGGTATATTAAAAGTCATAATTCGCGCCAGTTTTGGGGTTTGCAAACCCGGGTTTCACGTCCAATATAAGGTAACTATGAGGTTTTGGTGCTGTTTTGAGCCTTTAGAAATTTTGTTGCTATCTAAATTCGGACATTTTCTCTTGATTTCATGATTTTACATGATTTTGGTAGCAGAAAAATCTTTAAATATAAGCTGTAGCACCATCAAATAATTGATAAATGCACTTGTTAAAACAAAACCATATAGCATATATCATGGCTATGAGATGTTTTCCTGTGTTTTTATAGCGTTTCTCATTGACTTTGCTAAGATTCGAAACTCAATTTTCCCTTGTGGTGCTACCATTTTGGATCTCCATCTCCTTGGCAGCACACAGTTTTGGCACAGGGCTCAGTCTATGTCTAATAAGTCTATGGCTCAGACTTCGGGGATCCTAGATCCGTGATCCCAATTTTCTCATATGTACTGCTTGTGGTGACTTATCAACTTACCTTTTTTGGCATTGATCCCAGATCTGATTGGTTAGGGTTAGTATCATTTGGAATGCCAATTATGAGATTTTCATCATTTGGATCCAACTCAAATGTAACTGGAGAAGGAATTTTATCCATTGCCTGAGGGGTAAAATACAATCACAGTGAAACCTGTGTAACTACCACATGCAAGATCTAAATAAATCGACCACTTTATACGCAGTTGGGATGCATGGGGTTCAATAAAATGGGAGGGGATTCCAGGACTGAGATCTTGAGAGTCTCATAAGGCTAGCAAACTTAAGACGGATGGCAAAGAAATAGCTGTATCAAGTTTTCAGAATCAGAATAAAGCATAATTCCTCTCTTATGTGAAATGTGTTTATTATTTTTATAACCCCCATGATACTGAGAAGGTGTTTACATGATGTGAACCTGTCCTGGAGAAAAGTGATTTATTTTACCCTGGGGTCAATTCAATAGAAATATGTTTTCTTCAAGTGGCCACTGTAGACAGGTGGTTGCTATAGCAGGTATGACTGCACATAACAAATAGTACAAGAAATATCATACTTCTGGAATCCTAAACATTTCCAAAAAAATTTCTGAATTGTTGTTGCTGTGGAGTTTGACTTATAAATCATAAAATTTCAATTTTCTTCTGAATTTTCTCTAGCCTTAGGAATCCATGATTCACTTTTGTTGGACCCATAAACTTGCCTGAACAGTGAAATACTTTTATATTATGCCTTGTTCGGATGACTACCAGGTTATGGAAACTATTGAAACTATTGACAACTTTCAATTAGCTACCCTATCATTATTATGTCATATTGTCGCCTACTTGACTATCCCATATGATTTTATCTTCCCATTTTTCATACACAAGCTTTTCATTGTCAACAGGAAATACGCTGTACCAGTCAGATAATTTATGAGTGTTTGGATCTGAATTCAGTTTAGGATGAACACCATGGGTGAAATTCTTTAGCATTTCTTTGCTTGTTATATACTCGTATGACGTTTTATCTGCAGGTGAAAGAAAGTGGTTGAGTTAACATACAATTGAATGTGGCAGAGGATTAAAATGAATCAAATGTAGAAACATTTAAAATGGTTCACTTTCATCAATTAATTATATAGTGCTGATTCGTGATTTGTTTATATATTTATATGTGGTTGTTATTTTTCCATGGCCAAGGAATTAGTACTGTAGTTAGCAATCGTAATTAATTTTTGGTAGAACAATTTTCTGGTAATGTAATGGTAACTGATTATATTTGAGGAGAATTAATAATGCCAAATCTCCATATAAACACAGAACAAAATCAGGTATGAAAACGCCATCGATCTAGCAATTCAAACTTTATATCATGATTGAGTCTTCAAAATTTGATAAGGAATTTTCAAAAACATTAATGTATGAGTACGAAACTTGTCAATTGTTCTTAAATGAACATTTAAGTGAGGTTAAAATCATGTATGTTAAGACGATGTTAGTAATCGAGAACACATTAATTATCAGCCGATGCTAGCAGCATACAATCATGATAGCCAGATCAGGTCAGTGGTTCAAGCGCCTTAGTGGAGAGCATGCGTTGTCATGTGGGTGCAATTATATCTGGTAAGTGTAATCTGTTGTTTGCGCATGTCCGAGATGCTAGGGTGGGGTAATCACTCTTGCCATCGTGATCTAGGGTGCTAGTCGCATTTGAGTTATTGTCTATCAGAATTTGGTTTTTACCAACTTACTATCTTGATTTTATCTTGTTTTTACGGATTCTTACTCACTGCTTATTCCTCATTGAGTGCATATTTAACATGACTCCCTTGACTGGTCAGGTTTATATTGCTCTAGGCACTAGTGGTTGACTTGCTTGTTTTAACTGTGTGCTATACTGCACTGAATTCTTAGATCTGATTTGTCTAGGTGCTATAATGTACGTCTTGCTATACTGCATTCTATTGATTTATCTGTGCAATACTGCATACTCTACATAATTTATTATTTCCACTCCCTCCTTCCTCTTTCAATTGGTAAGGTAAGTATATTAGGTATTCCACTGACATAGCAGTGTGACTGGTGCTTGGCTTGGTGGTGACAGGTCTGCTTTCTGCGGTATCCTAACTTATATTATTGTCAACTGCTATCTGCCCACCAACCAAGCACCAAATGCCAAAGCAAATATATTATGATTCACAAACAGACAGTGATTTTAATGTAAAATTTTATAAAAGTAGTGCAAAGTTATAATATAGTAATTGGCGCACAGTTTCCTATGAAGTATTGATATTTGGCACACTTCAGTCACTTCAGGAAAAAAGTTGAAGGCAAAAATCACTCACCGCAGTGGCTCATTTTCTCCTTATGTGCCCTTTTGCGCACCATTAAACAAATAGTTCATACTTTCCGTGAACTATGCTCTGATAGCACCACGAGAGGCACGTAAGGAGAAAACGAGAAGGCATCAGAAAATTACGAGCCGCCTCGGCGAGTAATTTTCGCCTTCGAGTTTTCTCCTGAAGTGACTCGAGTGGTGCTATCAGAGCATAGTTCACGGAAAGTATGAACTATTTGGTTTAGAACATAGCCAACCCTGATTTGTGAATGTTTTGTACGTTTTTTCAGAGCATTTTCTGATCTTTACAATCCATGATCAAGTATGCAATTCTCCTATTTTCGTGACGTCACCGGAAGAAGGCTGAGTCGAGAGCATTACACTTGTCTTTTTTAAATCAACTAAAAGCTGCGAGGAAAAATTGATATCGGGAAATTTATATTTCTCTTCTTGAAATTAAAAGAATGGATGTGTAACATCGTTTTCTTACATAGTCATGGATTCTTATCTTTAAACAATATTTTGTATGTTCTTATGTGTGTTATTCATTATGGAAAACTGACTGGAAAAACTTGAAAAGGAAAGAAAATGTTTCTTACCTATAATTTGAAGAATTTCGTAAAAAGCCGTCAACGTGAAGAAAGAAATGAAACTAAGAAAGATTTATTGACTAAATGTTTGCTAATTGCCTATTTAAAAGAGCAGATTATTGAATTTTTGATAACTTTTTAGCTAACTGATTATCTAATGTTGCTAACTTTCATTTGGAGAAAAGGTTTAATTATTTGAAATTTTAGCGGTTGAATTTGTTTGGTTTTGATAGCTTATCGAAAGCTTTCCTTTCTATGCCAGTTAGTGCTTATACTTATATCTAGGAACTTAAAAAAACTGGCCATAAAAGGACGAGGGAATGTGTTAATTAAATGAAGTTATGTTATGTTTTTACAATTATCAATACTGTAAAAGTTAGGCAAATTGTTTTTGAATTGTTAATTTGTGCAAAATATTACTATACATTTTAAACATGTTTGTTTACTAGCTTACATATTTGACCCAGAGCCATTTGATTCATTTTGAACAACTGAGGCACTGCATGAAACAGTAACTCAATGAAATTGTATATGACTCTACAAATATTCATTGTATTTGCTTTTTACTTTTTATTACTTGCCAGTTTATAATGCCATATTTAAATAATTATCGGTTGTTTGGTAATTTCATAAATTTCTTGAAATCGACGGGGTCAAGCTCAGCTATGGTGAAATGGCGTTATTGGCGTTAACCAATCAAATTGCAAGAATAAATCGTAGCAGATCCTCGATATGTTCTAATAAGATATAGCTCCTAGGAAACTGTGTGCCAATTTCTCAATGTAACAGGTGGTAGCAATTAATAATAATTGTATAACTACTAGACTAAGAGTATAGAGTTGCTGCAGTACCTTTACTTTCTGCCACTTGACGCAGGTAAGCTTCCATTGTCCTAGTATTACCAGACGGTATCCATCCAGCTTGCTGCAATGCCAAAGATGCTCTTGCAGGTTTCTTATATTGATCACTTGACCATACAATGTCATCTTCCCATGATGATTGAACAATCATATTAAATAGATCATTTGGTAACGCAATTTCACAGTCATTAGGATTTTTGTCATCTTTATTTTGTTTCTGTGAAGATCAACAAGTATTATAAATTATTTAACATCCAGCGAGATCAGCCACAATATTCCCACCTGTTTTTATCTTTATCTCCAATCAGTGAAGTGTATCACTTTCTCACATGCGAAGAAAACGATTGATACGTCCAATCAAATGCTGTGTACGATGTAATCACAATTCAACTCTTGTCCGGCAAAGATGATGAAACAGTCCGAGAAAATGGTGTGACATGAAAGGGTATAATTTGTGACATGAAAGGGTATAATTATTACGATGATAAGTCATTTTGGATTTAATTGATTAGAAAATAAATTGACAACTCAGATGATGAACTCTGCAGTAATCCTATTTTCTCAATGGTAAATATCAAAGTTTCGGTGTAAAGTATTTCAAGATAATTAAAGACTATTTACAGTTGTCCTATTGTTTAAGTGTGATATAAATTTTGATTTCTATTCACATTCATAATTACTAAATGTTGAAATCTCAGAAAACTTCATGGGTCCGTACGAATTTAATTCACTTGTTGACTGTTAATTGACTTTGCATATCAGAGACAAGAGTGCGAATAGTTACAACAGAGCACTGTCCTCATTCATCTGTCCTGCAATCTTTGAAGGCAATCTGTTCTTTTTACAGTTCCCAATATGACAACGCAGTAGTCAAAGTGTGGAAAACAATGATGTTATAAATAATTTTAGCTGGTTTCTGTGAGGCAATTGCGTAATCACAAACACGAAGTAGAATTGTACATAAGAAAGGTATCACAATGTCATAAGCAATAATGTAAATGGTAATAAAACATTTAAGATAAATATCCTTTAAACAATATTATTTGTCTGCTTACCAATTTGAACCCATAATCAAACCCTGTGCCATCTTCTTTAACATTATAGAAGTCATACCAATATGATGCAGGTCCATGACGCCAAGCACAAGACGTTGGTTTTTGTTCATCTTGCTTTGTAGTGTCATCTTCATTATGTAAAATATGGGAATAATGATCACCGTATGCTGACAAGGGTAATGGCTTCATAAACTTTTCCTTTAAACATGCACAAAAGTGAGAATCAGTAAAAGAAACAGAGGAATATTCTTGAAAATCGAAAATAAATGACTTGAATAAAATTGGATTTAGTTTTAGTATGCGTACCGGCGCCAGGGTTTGTTCTAAAACCATAGGGTTTTGTGAACTAAAGTGTGATATTCAGCCCAACAAGTTCCATTGAGTTGTGCATATAATTTACAGTTACATCGAATTATCATAAGTTCATTGAGGTTGCTACTAGCTATGAAGTGCTTGGCGAAGAGTTTTGATTTTATGACAACTGATGTATTCTGGCAGTGTATGAATCTGGATGTGAATAACTTCCCAAGTTTATATAGATGTTATTTTCGATGGGCAGAATATCACAAAAAAGTTAACAGACCCTATGGTTTCAGAAACAAACCTCGGGACTGGTATGCAGGCAATAGTGGTTAATTCATGATGCCCCAAATAGTTACACTGTCAATAAAGGTCACCCATATATAGTGTAGATAGTGTAGAGTGGCCTTTATATACAGGATTGATTCAATCGAAAATCCTATTTTAGACATTCTAAAAGTGACCACTGTAGACAGGTTGCTGTATAGAGGTGACTGTTAAAACAGATGTGATTGTATGCAGAGCCTGACAAAGTCCGGAAACTTGGAAACCTGAAGGCTAGGAAAGTTCAGAAGGATAAGGCAAAATGCTGGTTATGGTTTGAAAAATTTGAAAAATAATATGTTGACCAATGTCATCAAAATTACTTGAACATCAAAGTGGGAAAAACCTTCGAAGCTATAATTTGATATATGATGTATTTGAGTCTGAAAATAGCAATGGCATAATTTTTATTTCAAGCTGGACTTTCCTTGTTGGTGTAAACTGTCATCAAAGGGGTTTTTAGGCAAAATTTGCTGAGAAAAAAAAAAGACTGGATCCAGCCTTATGACGTAAAACTAAGAACGAATTTTTTTTTTTTAGTAGAGAAACGTATGGGAGTGTCATGCGATATTTTTCTTAATTCAACATAGCTCAGTAACCTGACAAGCAATTGTATTCTGGGCAAGGTTGAAGCCAAAACCATATATATATTCATTCCATCCTCCAAACATTATGATATATAGAGCGTTTTATGGACTCCGAATTAGATCTTTAAAGTGGGAATAAACCCCCAGACTATCTTTACATATATAGTAGAACCCGACGTGAAAAAAACAATGGCGTAATTTTTTTTTCGATCTGGAAATTATTTCTTGGTGAAAAATGCCTTCAAAGTGGTGTTTTGGCCCAAACGTCGCTGAGGGAAAAAAAGGGATTGGATCTAGCTTTATGACGACAAAGTCACAAGTCGTGTGGTTTTTCTAATAGACTTTAGATCGGATTAATCACGCGATGTTACGTTTGAGATGGCGTAGCTCTGTAACGGCAATCTATTTTTCTCTCCCACAAAACTGAGGTAAGGAAGAACATATAAACTCAAGAGTAGCAAAATTCCAGATGATTTAATGATTTTAAAGTTCACGAATTTGAAGAAAATAAAAATCAGAAAATATTTCATTCGTAGCGCGCGTTATACAGATTATATTTTGACATATCATTCTCACACATATTTAACACATATCAAAAGATTCTCTGGTGACCACAAAAGCTAGCTAAGTAGAATTTATTGTTGTAAGCATATGTCTGCACTGAAAATGGAGTGTTCTTTTGAGGGTAAAAATCATAATGTATGGTGGGAAACGCTATTAAGAACACCATAGCCGTCGGTTTTATAGTCCTCTTTTCACAGAAGCGAAATCCGTCCATCTGATTTCGCGTCTCTGTAGAAAGGTATTTTGTGCATAGTAACTTCTGCACTGTATTACTAATCCTATAAATTACAGATTGTGACGACATGATGCTAACATGTTCTACTTTATAGCCGAAGGAATGAATAATAGACTGGTAAAATAATTTTGTGGCGTATGTAAAATAAGGAACGAGACTTCACATTGCAAAACCCTAATTTTGTTAATCATACAACTTTGATAGAGAGGATAAAAATTTATGCAATGAAGATATACCGCAAAACCGACAAATGATAGAATCTGCATTACTGTAGTTCTAGTGGCTCTAGTATACGGCTGTAAACTTGAATAAGAACGTCCGAGCCCTCTATCATGTTTGTACTATTTTCCGATATTTTATAGAATTTTATAGTGTAATGTACTGAAGAATTCTCAATGGTTTTTTAAATATTGAATGCTTGGTGAATTAATGATGAACACTTTGTTAGACTATTGAGTATAATATATCTATCTATACAGTCGTATAAACTATACGATTACATGTTTTAAGTTTTACTAGACGAACATCAATTTCAAACTTAAACGTTGAAATGATAGTTGAAAAATGTCTATTTAATAATTTAGTAATACCGATAGTTAAATAAATCCGAAAAAGTACAATTAATACTTTGCAGTACCAACTCCTGTACAATTAATACTTTGCAGTACCATACTCCAGGAAAAGTCGTCTGTGCATGCCCGTGCAAATCAAATCAGTTTACATTCACATTTAGATCATGAAAAGGATATCTTGTAGAAATGTTTACTCAAGAGCACCTTGCAGATCATAGAGTTAAAAATAGTTAAAACTTATATAGCGTAAGATCAAGCTATTTTGAAGGGTACGTGTCTACTAATTAAGATTTGAGAAGTACTGCGGTCACACAGAATACGTAACTAATATGTGTCACTAGACTAGTCACAAAGGAACAGTCGCACCGCCTGACATTTGTATTAATCCGCAATCTATATTAGATTCATCGCGCTTAATGACGCTACAAGAAATTATTTCGACCGAGCGTTTCAATAGATTTTATTCTGCTCCTGAAATCACAAATTGCATCTTTTTTACGTAATTCGCCAGTTTATATGTTTGTTCATGGCTCAGGCTTGTCAGAAATTTTTTTGCGTGACATCTCGGAGCTAGGTCACCTCAAAGATTACGTCGCGTGATCAGCCCACTCTTGAGTCTGTTAGACAAACCGCACGACTTGTGACTTTGTCGTCATAAAGCTAGATCCAATCCCTTTTTTTTCTCAGCGACATTTGGGTCAAAACACCACTTTGAAGGCGCTTTTCACCAAGAAATAATTTCCAGATCGAAAAAAAATTACGCCATTGTTTTTTTCACGTCGGGTTCTACTACATATGTAAAGATAGTCTGGGGGTTTATTCCCACTTTAAAAAGGCAATTGCTTTTGAGGTGACTGTTGGAGGAACGATTTTTTTTGTGACATAAAAAGACAGAAGTAAAGAAACATAATCCCTATCGACAAACCAATCGAATCGAATTTGGTGATTACTCTACAAAAAAAATGTGCTACTGCCTGTCACCCATTAACCACAAGCGCTGTTCAGTAAACCAGTGATCGGGGGGGGGGGGGGGAGTTGAACAATAATCAAAGTTTGTTAAAATATTTTCATAAAACCGTGAAGGCAATTAATAAAAACAAAACTTATATTAATAGGAAGAGTACATGTTTATCTCAGGCTTCTTTTGAATTCAAATATATTGCCGGAATTATAAATAATTTGATCTAATTCGGTAACAAACTGTTTCACTTCCTTCTTAAAAAATTTGTATGTGATCCTGGTTTATTGTCATAAAGCTAGATCCAATCAAGTTGAGGGTAATTTACACCAACAAGGAAATTCCAAATCGGAAAAAAAATTACACCATTGAATACATCATGTATTAATTGTAACTATATATCATGTAGTTGAGGTTAAAATCCAGACCTTTTTGAGGGGGTTCGAAGTACGTCCTACGTACAATCGTTATGCTGGAATTGCCTCGTTTGAATGTATGCCATCAGATGCCACGAGGCATAAGTGCACTGCATTACCTGGAATCATGTGATCTTGGTCAGCCTCTTCTCCACAACAGAGGGTAAGTCTCGTGATACTGTAAGGGTGTAGTCATTCTTGCATGTGCTAGCTTGCTAGCAGGTCGATAACGAACGAACGAATTCGCATTTAATTAAACGCAACGCAAATATGTCAAGACGTACACGAAACAGTCGTGATTCGATTGCTTCAATGCCTTATGTGATACCGGAATCAAGATCATCTTTGGTTACGTCTCCTCAAGTCACTTCAGAAGTTCCTTTTCCGAGTGGTATGTTTGAAGACCCTCAACAACGCCAGGATTTTGTTAACGACGTGGCACAAGCTGTAATGGCAGCTAGTAGACCATCACCATCGGCTCCGGTAAGCGCACCATCGGCACATTTACCAACTGCAAATGCCAGCGTTAATCCAGGTACGTCAGGTTTATTGTCTATGCCCTCTTTTGTGAATACTTTTTCTATGCCGTTGTCTAGCGGAGACGCCGTTGCAGCTGCCACTTATTTATCTGGTACATCTGCATCACTGGATACTACGACACCAATCACCAGCAGCCTATTGCCTACGCTGCCACAGGTCTTTCAACCTTATATTATTGGTCCAGGTTACTCGCCAATTCCAGCTAAGCTGGTTGGTCAGATAGTCAATGGTCGCTTCATAGAGCTATCTGAACTATTGTCGCCTTCGGTGGTTGACGTTGAGACAGAGCCACAATTAGTTATGGACGGTCTAGCTATTTTAATTGGTAAGCCAAAATCAAATCGTCGAAAGATTGACGATATTATCAGCTGGGTGGAAGCTTTCACAATATTTATGTCAGTACTAACCACTTATTGCCCTGGACGATGGAAGGACTTATCGTCTTATAAACTTGTCATAATCCGGCTATTCCGCCAATTCAATTGCTGGGCGTGGTTGTCCTATGATACAGCCTTTCGACAACACGCTGCAGCTAGTCAACAATCAGATTGGTCTCTAATCAACCATCAATTATACACATACCATACTGCTGGAGCTGTTGTTCGCTCTCGACTAGACCACACGCGTTCGGAAAAAGGTGGTACAGCTACAAGAGGTGCAGAACCACGAGGTACCACTAACGGATTACGAGTTTGCACATCATGGAACGGTGGATGGTGTTCATCGCGGTATGGAGTATGCCGATTCAATCATATATGTTCAAAATGTTCAGAAAGCCATCGAAGTGTTGACTGCAATAAACAATCTAATGTGCCAGCTTTGGTACAACCTCTCAAGCCTTCCGACAGCAGGCAGTTGCAACGGCGTTAGTCCTTATATATATGTTGGTCTAGTTTGTTTATTTTATTTCTATTCTGTTGATTTCCTTCACTGACAAAATAGTAGTTAGTGGATTTATAATTGTTTTTATCTTATTTACTCTTTTCTTAATGTTATCATAGTGTTTCAATGATTATTTGACACTCAATTCAATTCGTTGTGTTTTTTTTGTGTCTATTTATTGTCATTAAAAAACGGTGAAGGGTTGTTCTAAGTTTCTTGTTTGTGGCCATATAAGTCTGAAAACCGAGGCATGTGTTACAAAAAGCGAGTTATTGGTCATTGAGCTTATTCATAAAATATGTCTTGTTTTTGTTTTTGAGTGTCTCAACTGTGACGATTTAATTATCCGAAACATTGTTTATCACGACTTCAATAAGGTCACGATTTCAAACCAAGGTCGAGGAATGTATGCGTGCAATAGTACTGTCAGTTTTATTTACAAAAACATAAACTGCTGTTAGCGGTAAATGAAAAAATATATTCAATTTATCGCACCTTGATCGCTGGTTATTGTTGTAACTTTCGATGTTGTTATACGAGTGTAGATTAAATTGGAGCCGATTGAATTGTAAATCAAAACCTAAATGCAAATTTACGTTACTATTCAAGTAAATCTCAAGGCAGTTAGTTTACCTTGCTTGTGTCGCCAAAAAAAAAAAAACGTTACTTGTAGACCAAACAAATAGGCAGCTTCACAAATTCGTTTCTCAATCCAATAGTTCATTATAAAATGTAGTCAAAGCCGATTGGCTAATAAATGCTTCCTCTCTTTTAGATTGGCCAAGGCATGGTCAATGTTATTGTGTAACACCCCCCCTTTGTTTGTCTCATTTAGCTGCCAAATTCATCAGCTACGATCGAAAATAATTATTTTTTTTATTCAGTGTTGATTGAGCGAATTATTGGATGTGGCTCAGTGTGTTTTGATTTTTGTTCTAGCTGCCAGTCTTTTGCCTTCAATTGCATCAATCACTCTTTTACAAGTGGATCGTTTTGCCTATTATTTGACCTCTCATCCTAATTCCTTATTTGCTTCTTACGTTATAAGTGGAATCAGAGAAGGCTTTAGATTGGGTTTTAACCCTATGCAACGTCTCAAGTCATCCAAAAAAAATAATGCTTCGGCCCACAAATATTCTTCAGTGATTGATAACTATCTGGACAATGAAGTATACTTGGGAAGAGTTGCTGGCCCTTTCAACATTCCTCCTATCAATGGACTTCAAGTCAGTAGCTTTGGTGTTATTCCTAAGAAGAATCAACCAGGAAAATGGCGACTCATAGTAGATTTGTCAGCCCCCTGTGGCTCTAGCGTCAACGATGGCATTGATAAGTCTGAATTTAGTATGCATTATGTCCAGCTAGACCAGATTCTCTCAATGATAGGAAGCCTTGGGGTTGGAGCGCTGATGGCAAAATTCGATGTTGAAGCTGCTTACCGGAATATTCCAGTTCACCCGACAGACCGGGCATTACTAGGTATGAAGTGGCGAGGCAATTACTTTGTAGACTTGACCCTACCATTTGGGTTGAGATCGGCACCATTTATCTTCAACGCAGTGGCTGAAGCGGTCGAATGGATTCTATCATTCCATTTTGATGTGTCAAATATTGTCCACTATTTGGACGACTTTATCATGGTAGGGCCACCTGATTCAGATCAATGTGCTCGCCAATGGTATTTAGCACAAGAGGTATGGAGGGAATTGGGCCTACCACTCAATTCCAAAAAATGTGAAGGACCTTCTACGTCGATGGTTGTACTAGGCATTGAGCTAGACTCTCTAACTCAGACTGCTTGTCTCCCAGCAGACAAACTGGCTAACCTTCAATCTCTGATAGAGTCGTGGGTTTCCAAACGGCGATGTAACCGCAACGAATTGGAATCTCTTATTGGTCATTTACACCATGCAGCTAAAGTAGTTTGGCCTGGTCGCACCTTTATACGCCGTATGTTGAATTTGCTGGGCTCCTTTAGATCAAACTCTCATCCGGTGCGACTGAATTGCGAGTTTAAGCAAGATTTGTTTTGGTGGCATAACTTCCTTGGTCAATGGAATGGTGTCAGTTTTTGGTTGTTCCCAGGAATGCCAACAGTCGCTGAATTTGAATTGTTTACTGATGCTTCTGGGTCAATGGGTTATGGTGCATACTACCAAGGAAATTGGTTTAATGGAATCTGGAGCAAATATCAAGCAGAGCAATCAATTGCATATAAGGAACTATTCCCCATTGTAGTTGCAGCTCACATTTGGGGTTCAGACTGGACCCGTTGTCATGTAAATTTTCGATGCGACAACAAAGCAGTTGTTCACATTCTCAATTGTCGGACTTCTAAGGTTCCTATAATCATGCGACTATTAAGAAAATTACTATTTGTGACCGCACAACAGAATTTTTCTTTCACTTCACAGCATATTGCTGGCATCAACAACGGGATTGCTGATGCATTATCTCGCTTTCATTGGCAGGTATTCTTCAAACTGGCACCCTCTGCCAAAGACTGTCCAACACTGCTAGACAACCGGTTGTTGATGGACCTGGCATAAATCAACTGCAAGCAAGATGTCAGCAACTTATATGCAACAGCCTGGCACCCTCCACTAGACGTACGTATTCATCGGCCCAACATCGTTTTCTGGTGTTCTCAACTCAGCATGGCTATTCATCTCCTTGTCCCACTACTGAGTCAATGTTATGCTTGTTTGTGACTCATTTGTCTGATTCACTCAAGCTACCTTCAATCAAGGTTTACCTATCGGCTGTAAGAGCATTACATCTAGAGCAAGGTTTTGCAGACCCACTAATAAATTGTGCACGCCTCCATCGACTTTGTCAAGGAATTAAAAAGACACACCTTGACAGCACTATACCTCGTCTGCCCATTACAGACTCGCTCATGGAAATTATTCATCGGTCATTGAATTTCTCATGTGAAGACCACATAATGTTTTGGGCTGCATGCACGCTAGCATACTTTGGATTCCTCAGGTCATCAGAGTTCACCGTACCGAATCTACAAAGTTTTGATTCAGCAATCCATTTGCAGCTTTCTGATCTGTCTTTCGATTCAGTCATTACACCTACTTGTATGCGAGTTAGAATCAAGGCATCCAAAACTGATTCATTCCGTGAAGGATGTTATGTCCATATTGGCCTTGGATCATCAAGACTGTGTGCTGTTGCAGCTATGTCTGCTTATCTGTTCAAGCGTGGTGAAAAGGCTGGACCCCTTTTCTTATATAAATCTGGCGATACCTTGTCTCGTCTTCGTCTGTCATCTTGGTTGCGCTCTATCTTTGTGGAGTCCAAAATTCCCGGAAATTTCTCAACGCACAGTTTCAGAATTGGGGCCGCAACAGTGGCTGGTCGTAATGGCATTCCAGATCATATCATCAAAGCTCTAGGACGCTGGAATAGCCAAGCGTATCTGCTATATACCAGAACTTCACCAGCATCACTTTCAACCTTTTCCAGTGTTCTGGCATAGTTTGATGTCTTTTCCAGAAAGTCAGTTTGATGTTTGTGCTTGCTGCTTGGGCATAATTTGGTGGGAGCTACAGATAAGAACCTGTATCTCTTCTCCAAGCACCTTGGAGTCCAATTTTGGTGGAGACAGGTTAGCACGAGTTTAGCTGCCTAACGAACGAATGAGTAACTCCCACCAACCAAGCACCAATCCCAAAACCCCACCAAAGGGTGGGGATTTTAATTGTAACTATATATCATGTAGTTGAGGTTAAAATCCAGACCTTTTTGAGGGGGTTCGAAGTACGTCCTACGTACAATCGTTATGCTGGAATTGCCTCGTTTGAATGTATGCCATCAGATGCCACGAGGCATAAGTGCACTGCATTACCTGGAATCATGTGATCTTGGTCAGCCTCTTCTCCACAACAGAGGGTAAGTCTCGTGATACTGTAAGGGTGTAGTCATTCTTGCATGTGCTAGCTTGCTAGCAGGTCGATAACGAACGAACGAATTTGCATTTAATTAAACGCAACGCAAATATGTCAAGACGTACACGAAACAGTCGTGATTCGATTGCTTCCCACCCGCCCTCTCCATTACTGTCTTTGCTGATTATATTTTAGATAAGTTAGCAGGTATTTAGTCTCATATAGGCTAGGCTTTGTTCGACACTATAGTGACTGCTATTAGATGAATGTAGAGTCTATGTTTGAGTTAATATTTCTGTATAAAAATGTAGAATGTCTAACCTTTATTTCAACAGGGTAGTTTTAATTTCTCCACTGAATATCAGTGTGACGGTGCTTGGTTCGAGTGGTGAAGACAGGTTAGCACGAGTTTAGCTGCCTAACGAACGAATGAGTAACTCCCACCAACCAAGCACCAATCCCAAAACCCCACCAAAGGGTGGGGATTTTAAATCATTGTGACTCTATGCGTCCTTACCTCATCATCAGATGCAATATCCTCAGGCAAGGGTTCAGATTGAATATCTTCTTGGATGTTAAGAGGTTTTTTATCTTGATCAATACTCAATTGACGCTTTTTCTTCTTTTTCTTCTTTAACCCTTTCCACTGGGCTGATATATACTTTTGAGGACCAAACAGTCTAGAAAATCTCAAGATTTTACCAACTCGAAACTCAGGGAAAAGATCTGTGACTTTCAATTCCTTTGTTGGTTGAGAGGCAGCATCAACATTGTCTCCTGCTGGATATCAAGAATGAAAAAATTAATCTAGAGAACATGTATCAATTAAAACTAATGCTAAGCAAGGAAACAGATCATCTTGTAGATGCAGGCAGGGCCCAATAAAAGGCCCACCCTTCTGGAATCCTAGATGCATTTCCCATTTTCATCTGAATGTGTTTGTTGAAGTTTGACCAATAAATCGTAAAAATATCGATTTTCTTCGGAATTTTCTCTAACCTTCTGGAATCTAGGATTCCAGGATTCCTACTTTTGTTGGCCCCTGGATGCAGGGTTCGATAAAATGGGGAACATGGGATTGAGAGTTTTGGAAGGCTTGCACAAACTCAGAAGGAACGGGAAGAAATAGTTGTATTCAAGATTTGTTAATCAGAAGAAAAATCATTTGCATATTGTGCAGTTTTTATCACATTTTATGACAGTAACCATAAAATGTAGATATAATTGAATCTAACTTTATGACAAAAAAAAACAGGGTCACATTCAAACTTTTTAAGAGGGAAGTGTTAGACTTTGTTATTCGATATTATTTTGATGTCAGATTAGTAACCAACACAGGCATATATTTCATTAAGATAAAGCCTGAGGTAAGGCTTAACATGTACCATTCAATAGGAATAACAGGCTAACAGCATGCAATGGGATACAAGGATAAGGGTTAAACTGCAGAAAAATTTTCATATTATTCCAATAACGACCAGTGTACGGCAAAAGGTTCAGCCTTCCAAAATCCTGAAAAATTTCAACATTTTTTATTGACCTAAAAACCCGAAATATATCAATTTTACTACGATCTACGAATTAGCTTTAAGCCATCCAAAAACTACGATTGCTGGATACCCACATTCGTCGAACCCAGATAAGAACATCTGCTCCTGATTTTCCTAACAAAATCAAAAGATTAATCTTTGGGTAAAATATAATCACAAAGGTTTGATTGCCTTACAAGTATCCATTTCATTGAGTTCTTGGTTGATATCGTCATTTGGTGTTTCCGCTTGTTCGCTTTCACCAGGAAAGAACTCTGGAGACAAATCTGACGGCGAAGATGGTTGAAAGAGTTCAGAAACATCTCTACCTCCAGACAACTCATCAGATGTTTCCGCTTTTGGAGCAACAGAAGGCAAGGCCATAGACATAGAACTATGATGGACTGGGGCTGAAAAATAAAAATAAAATAATTTTAGTTTTAATTTTAAACATAATAATAACAATATTACATTTTCATACATATTGGGATTTGATAGTCAGCACATACATAGATGCATCCAGAAATGCTTGTTTATTGTTGAGGAATTAACCAATTTACAAACAAGTAAATATGATAAATACAAGGTCCACAAGAAGTGTTTGTTATGTCTATGATTGCCAAAGTCTCTTTGAAGCATCGTGACTACAAGTTTTGAGAAAACTTAAAATATCTCAATTTTATCGTTCCATATTGCTAATGATATAAACAGTTCAAGTACATGTATACAGTAACAAAAATTTGAAGAACTTTTGAAAATTTTCCGAAAACCATTTATAGGTGATGAGCTATTGAAGAAGCTTTTATTTTGATTGCTCTATTTAGACATATCTAGAGTGACCACTGTAGACAGGTGGCTGCTATATAGAGATGGCCGCTATAAGAGGTTTGATCACAGGTATAAATATATAAAGGTCAATCTAAAAGTCATCCAGTTGAACAGTCAAATATGCTGCAACTGCTATCTCTATAAAAAAAAATGTAATGTAGACGGTGTCGCCCTACCGAAGGCACCCGTACCACTCTTCTATTTCTAGATGAGTGGCTTTTTTCGCTGAGAGCAATGATTTTAAACGCTCTTTGTAGATCTCAGCCGCGACACTGCAGATCAATTTCAACAGATTTCATGGCAGATAGGTCTCGATTGTCAATGCGCAACGATGCGCCACAGCTACTCACAATGCAATCCCCTCTCGACCATTCCATCCGCCATCCTCAGATGGTACTCATTTGATGTTTCAGATAAAGTCAAGGCTGAGTTGACCTTAGGGGGATTCGAACCACAGTCGATCAGATATGATCCGATATGAAGTTCAGTTGCTCTGCCATCTGAGCTAATCCACCTCCATATCTCTATACACTGGGAAACAGTCTATTGTGATCATTTTAATAATCACAAAAACATTATCAATTATTGCTTTCTTATATACAATTTTGATATATTTGATTATCGTGATTGAAATGTTGGTTTTCTTATATAATAAATCTTTATGGCACATAAAAAATTCTGTAACTGTCAACAGAGTTGAATTAATTGTTATTCAGAATACATTACCACGTGTTTATCTTCTAACAAGACAGATACGGCAATGATAATTAAAGGGACTATATTGATCCGTGCCTGCTATATGCTCAAGTTGAAATAGGCATAGCGGTTTTCAAGATCTTGGTTTGCCTAACATGCTCAAGCTTTACACCTGGATATTAAAAGATTTAAAGATCAAAAGATCCAAGTTGTTTGTGTTATTTCGGTCAATATCGTTCCTTTAAGAAGTATTGTATATAAATATTACTATTTGATACCTGGCCTTTTGAATTGAAAGTCATCCTTCGAAGATCCTGGTATTGAGATGGTGTTACTTGATGATTTAATATCTTCTGCAAGTTCATCAATATCACTAAAATCAACAGCACTTTGAAGTTTATGTACTTCATTACTTCCTGCAATGAATAGTTCAAAAATGTTGAATGGTTAAAAGAAGATTATTTAGTGAGAATAAACATAAGAGTCTTAGGATGGTTAACAAATTTATTAGCTTGAATTATCATTTTACAATAAACCGGGTAGGTTAGCACTGTAGCTTTTTTTAACCTCGGGGAGGTTAGTTAGTGACTTTAGAGTGTGTATGGGTCCAACCGTCCAACAAACAAAGAAACCACAAGTATTCCATGCTAAACAAATTACCACTTCGGTTTTTCTATAAATTGCCCCAAGTTAACATCAATTGTTCATTTGAGTTGATTGACCACTATTGCCTCAACTGTCTGGTAACTTGTCAGTAGAATTTGTGTTCATCAAGATATATATATTCCTCCCATGTAGTTCAATGGGATATGGTAGGCCTACATTGCACATATGAATTTTCATGCCATTTGGCTTCTAACAGCCTTGTCGTTTACAATGGGGGAATCTCCTGTATACACCCTTCTACATTTTGAGGAAAAGTAGTCAGATTCCCATTGAGTGGGGTCAATTTACTTTGCTCATCTGGTTTACCATAATGTATCTACAGGGCAACTGAGAGAATGGGCTGAGCTGAGTAGCTTCCCCTGGGCCTGGCCAATTTATAAGGCCTGTGAGTTCTCCTGGTATATTTTAATTGTGAACGTGAGCCTCGGCCGAGGATGTATTTTGCAAAAATTTCCAAGTGGAGCGAAAAAACATTTTTCAAAAATCCCAAAGGCCTAAAAATTTTCTCTGCGACCCTGTGTATCTGTGATATGGATTAACCATTGAGAGTTCAATGCAGGACCTTATGTTTTCTGAATAAATGATGATGATGATGATGATAATGGCTTGTTACCTGAGGATGTTGATCCTGATACTGAATCATTGCGGTCTAGAGATAGATCATCAGAAAGCGTTGATAAGCCACCAGTGAGAGAAGCAAGTTGACCCAAATGACGTTTTGATTCCTGTTTGCAAATGAGAATGAAACAAGGATTTAAAATAAACGCGGTGGATATTGTTCCGGCTGTCGGAAAGTTGTTCTCAAAAGATAATGCTCCGTGCGTATATTGCGCATGCGTATATAGATAGTAAACATGGACGTGTCTATCGATCCAAATTAAATTTTAAATAGTTTGTAAAAGAATTCATAGCATCGTAGATTGGATCGACTGTTTTGGAATAAATATAAGACAGAAACAATATTCAACATATCTGTGCATTCATAATTTTATTCTGTGTTTGATTTATCGAAGTTTTACAGCAACGCGGCCAAGCGTTTTCAATATTTGAGTGTTGTGACATTTATTTGTCGTTCTGAAGGTTTCAGAGAATATTGATGTAGGCTAATAACATTTCAAAACATTTTTACTTTGGTGATTGTAATACTTTGGCATAATAACGTATTAGTTATTTTCTTCAACTGTAACTGGTGCTATAATATGCCTACTAATTCTGATTTGACGTATACCAAAAGTCAAAACTCTGAAACTCAAAATCGAAGTCGAGTTTGTTCGCTCTTTCTATAAGTTTAGGAGCACCTTGGTGTGGTTAGCGTGGTGAATCTCTCATATATAATGCTTTCACCGTCTAGCGCTTTCATTTTAAATTCTTTTATATATTCTACGATTAAATTGATAGAACAGAATTGTAATATTAACGTGGTTGTGGAACAGGACCGTCCGTCGCCATTGTATGTTGAACTAATGTGAGAGAAAAGCAGACAACAGATAACGCATGCGCAAAAGACGCACGGGACATTATCGCTAGTAATCAGGATTCCGGCAGCCGGAACATTATCCACTTCGAAAAAATAAATCCAAATCATGATGGATATATGCCCCAGATTGAGAACTGTTTGCAACAAAGAACCCCTCAGACTACGCCATACAAGCTGGAAGGCCAGCCTGCTAAATTTGATGCTGACCGATGGATTGCTGGCTGATGGCAACATGATAGCCTAACGAATGTACAAATTAATTTTTAGACAATTGACAACTGAATAAAGATAATATCAAATAAGTTTTGTTGATATTCAAGATAAACATTGTTAACTACTAGACCGTCTAATGAGGAGTGAATTCAATTAATCCACAAACAATTTTTAAACAATAACATTCTGATTTCAATTAATAATTTGCAAACCATTTTCTAAATAAGAAGCAGACAGAATTTACAGAAACAGTCTTGTCTACAGTCACAGAGTAAACGGTTGACAGTCCAGGAAGGATAATTACCTCGTCGAGTATATCATTATCTTCTAAATTTCCTTCATCGTCTATATTACCAAACAAGAAGCCAGTAAGATTAATTCCACCATCTCCATCGCTATCATCGTCTTCTTCAATCATGGCCGCCATTGCTCATCGATAAGTCTCAATATCATGATAATTTCGAGAGGCTGTACAAATCATGTTACAAATCACAAATTCGAAGAGTCCAGCGAGCGCGAGACCAATCAGAGAAGAATAAAATAGTTCCTGTCCAGAATTTGTATAGAAATGATTTCATCAGTCATAATTTATTTTTATTGAAGCATTATCCTGAAATGTCAGTGCTCCTGGACGCTTTTCAATTGTCGGTGCAATGTATGTGAGTATGATGAGGATGAGATGATCATGAGACATGAGTTAATCATTTAGGTATCACCGTATCACTGACTGCCTAAAGATTGGTATTGCCGATGGTAGACCATGTTGGACTTGTAATTAAGTGGCTTTGTTTAGTCGCAAAGTAGGCCTACTGGCCCTTCTGTAGCCATGATTGACAAAATGTCATTTTGCCAGTGACACTTTGTCAGTCCAGAGTTATCTAAATTTATACCATTTTTACAAAAGATTCAAATTTGTTGCATAAAATGTCAGGTATAGTGATTTTGATGAGAAATGAGAAATGACAAGGGGCGCTTGTGAGGTGTGGCTTGGTGGTGGCTCGCTACATGTGAACGAAAAGTTTATTTGCTAGAATTATTTTATATTCAGCTTAATGCCACAAACACGGAATAAAAAACATGCAGGGGTAAGTTTTCAATCAGCAGATTTCTCGGTTCAGTCGGCAGATTTGCCAGTTTAATCGGAAGATTTGCGAGTAAAGTCAGACATTCACTAGTCAAGTCATTGCATTTGAGATAAAAACTCGTAACTTACCGCAGAACTTGGTAACTTATGAGTACGGTACGGTGGCCCACATGGCTCACGGCAAAACTTTCTTTCTCACGGCAAAACTTTCTTTCTCCACGGCAAAACTTTCTTTCTCACGACAAAACTTACATTCTCACGGCAAAACTTACTTACTCACGGCAAAACTTACTTTGTCACGGCAAAACTTACTTTCTCTCAACAAACTTTCTTTCTCACGGCAAAACTTACTTTCTTCCACGGCAAAACTTTCTTTCTCCCACGGCATAATTCAAGCGTGACTTGATTTTCACTTTCAACCTCATTTCAAAACTTGGTTGTCAGGGGGTATATGAAACCTGCATCATAGACTATCCGAAAATCGTCATTCGGGAATGTTAGGCTAGATAAAAAAAAATTATGTGACTAGATGAGGGTAGATGAAAGTGAGTAGTAGCAGTCAGTCTAGCAGTTCCCTGCAGGGTTCTGAGCATATTCAAATATGCTGTTTTGTCGCTCAGCACACTGTCCGTGCATTATATGAATTCGTTACAACATTTAAGACATTTGACTTAAAACATTAAACAAAATGTGTGCAAGATTCAGTGTCCGAGTGGAGAGGAGACAGAAAATAAAATAAGTTGGTTACAGTATTAAAATAAATGTAATCAACTTATTATTAGGCATAATCAATAAAAAATATATTCCCTATTATAGTTTCTCTTCAGAAAAGTTTATAACTTCTTGAGATAGATAAGTATTCTTTATTGCTGCTGTGTTCCATTATTATGCATTCAAGACGTGGTTTGTATATATGTTTTTGATATACCAGTGTGTACTGTGTAGATGATCCTGTTCAAATTGCCTTCCCTTCAATCTAGATTTGCCACTAGGAATTAGCCGTCGACGAGATACAATACTGAAGCTTCCAAGGATACAAATTCTACGCCTTTTCCTTGCAAAATTGACTAAAATTCATACATGCTTGTAGTTACGGTTGTGATGAGAGAGGTGACAAATCTGCAATTGAATACTGTAGGATCATCTAGATACCGGTATTAATCAAATAAATAAGATCCACTTGAATACATAATAATGGAACACAGTGAATAAAGAATATTTATCCAACTCCCCAAGTTATTAACTTTTCTGGCGTTAATCTGACTTGAATGCTTCGATCTCTAGATATGCAGCATATTACTACACCCGTGCACAACACCATGCACTATTGAAATGTGCTGAAACCCAACAGGAAATTGCTGCATTGACTAGTTGATACGCTGTCTGTGATCGCCTATAGTGATTTGAGGAGTTCTGAAGTGTTGACTAGATATCACATTCAGATATAACAAAATTAGAACACGAAAGCAAAAATTGCCTGCTGTTTTTGTTATTTAAAACTGAATATAATAAAGTGTTGATAAACTATCGGGAATTTCTCTGTTATTGATTATATCTAACAATAAGGTGATTAGCCTAAATTTATTTTAATACTGTAACTGTAACCAATTTATTTTATTTTCTGTCTCCTCCGTTAAGACCCGGAATCTAGCTCGCACAATTATATGTTCCAGGGTGGTGATTCAGGCTATCTATACCCCCTGACAACCTAATGTTTTGAAATGAGGTTGAAAGTGAGAATCAAGTCACGCTTGAATTATGCCGTGGGAGAAAGAAAGTTTTGCCGTGGAAGAAAGTAAGTTTTGCCGTGAGAAAGTAAGTTTGTCGAGAGAAAGTAAGTTTTGCCGTGACAAAGTAAGTTTTGCCGTGAGTAAGTAAGTTTTGCCGTGAGTCAGTAAGTTTTGCCGCGAACAAGTAATTTTTGCCGCAAAAAAGTGAGTTTTGCCGTGAATAAGTATGTTTTGCCGTGGAAAACAAAAGTTTTGCCGTGAGAATGTAAGTTTTGCCGTGAGAATGTAAGTTTTGCCGTGAGAAAGAAAGTTTTGCTGTGAGCCATGTGGGCCACCGTAGTATGGTCGGCACTCATAATCAGGGATGTTAAAGTTACTTTTTAAAAGTAGCTAGTTACAGTTACCGTTACTTGGGCGAGAAAGTAACTAGTTACTATCAGACGTTACTTTTCAGAAAAAGTAACGATTACAAGTTACAAGTTACTTTTAATTCGAAAGTAACTAGTTACAGTTACTTTTCCGTTACTTTTTCTAAATAAGTCCAAACATATCCAACAGAAGCAATGAGACATATATGAAGTATTCAAATAATGTTTCTGTATTTTAATTTGTTAATTAATCAAATGTTCTTGTTGACAATATAAATACAAAAACAGACACCCGACGACTATTTCACAGCGACGTCTTTTGTGTGTTTGAATGGTCTAGGCGATCCCCCTAATTTCCATAACAAAGAAAATCTCAAGTTACGCGCCATTAGACAAGGGGCGCTTGTATTATTTTATATTCAGCTTAATGCCACAAACACGGAATAAAAAACATGCAGGGGTAAGTTTTCAATCAGCAGATTTCTCAGTTCAGTCGGCAGATTTGCCAGTTTAATCAGAAGATTTGCGAGTAAAGTCATACATACACTAGTCAAGTCATTGCATTTGAGATAAAAACTCGTAACTTACCGCAGAACTTGGTAACTTATGAGTATGGTACGGTGGCCCACATGGCTCACGGCAAAACTTTCTTTCTCACGGCAAAACTTACTTACTCACAGCAAAACTTACTTTGTCACGGCAAAACTTACTTTCTCTCAACAAACTTTCTTTCTCACGGCAAAACTTACTTTCTTCCACGGCAAAACTTTCTTTCTCCCACGGTATAATTCAAGCGTGACTTGATTTTCACTTTCAACCTCATTTCAAAACTTGGTTATCAGGGGGTATATGAAACCTGCATCATAGACTATCCGAAAATCGTCATTCGGGAATGTTAGGCTAGATAAAAAAAAATTATGTGACTAGATGAGGGTAGATGAAAGTGAGTAGTAGCAGTCAGTCTAGCAGTTCCCTGCAGGGTTCTGAGCATATTCAAATATGCTGTTTTGTCGCTCAGCACACTGTCCGTGCATTATATGAATTCGTTACAACATTTAAGACATTTGACTTAAAACATTAAACAAAATGTGTGCAAGATTCAGTGTCCGAGTGGAGAGGAGACAGAAAATAAAATAAGTTGGTTACAGTATTAAAATAAATGTAATCAACTTATTATTAGGCATAATCAATAAAAAATATATTCCCTATTATAGTTTCTCTCCAGAAAAGTTTATAACTTCTTGAGATAGATAAGTATTCTTTATTGCTGCTGTGTTCCATTATTATGCATTCAAGACGTGGTTTGTATATATGTTTTTGATATACCAGTGTGTACTGTGTAGATGATCCTGTTCAAATTGCCTTCCCTTCAATCTAGATTTGCCACTAGGAATTAGCCGTCGACGAGATACAATACTGAAGCTTCCAAGGATGCAAATTCTACGCCTTTTCCTTGCAAAATTGACTAAAATTCATGCATGCTTGTAGTTACGGTCGTGATAAGAGAGGTGACAAATCTGCAATTGAATACTGTAGGATCATCTAGATACCGGTATTAATCAAATAAATAAGATCCACTTGAATACATAATAATGGAACACAGTGAATAAAGAATATTTATCCAACTCCCCAAGTTATTAACTTTTCTGGCGTTAATCTGACTTGAATGCTTCGATCTCTAGATATGCAGCATACTACTACACCCGTGCACAACACCATGCACGATTGAAATGTGCTGAAACCCAACAGGAAATTGCTGCATTGACTAGTTGATACGCTGTCTGTGATCGCCTATAGTGATTTGAGGAGTTCTGAAGTGTTGACTAGATATCACATTCAGATATAACGAAATTAGAACACGAAAGCAAAAATTGCCTACTGTTTTTGTTATTTAAAACTGAATATAATAAAGTGTTGATAAACTATCGGGAATTTCTCTGTTATTGATTATATCTAACAATAAGATGATTAGCCTAAATTTATTTTAATACTGTAACTGTAACCAATTTATTTTATTTTCTGTCTCCTCCGTTAAGACCCGGAATCTAGCTCGCACAATTATATGTTCCAGGGTGGTGATTCAGGCTATCTATACCCCCTGACAACCTAATGTTTTGAAATGAGGTTGAAAGTGAGAATCAAGTCACGCTTGAATTATGTCGTGGGAGAAAGAAAGTTTTGCCGTGGAAGAAAGTAAGTTTTGCCGTGACAAAGTAAGTTTTGCCGTGAGTAACTAAGTTTTGCCGTGAGTCAGTAAGTTTTGCCGCGAACAAGTAATTTTTGCCGCAAAAAAGTGAGTTTTGCCGTGAATAAGTATGTTTTGCCGTGGAATACGAAAGTTTTGCCGTGAGAATGTAAGTTTTGCCGTGAGAAAGAAAGTTTTGCCGTGAGCCATGTGGGCCACCGTAGTATGGTCGGCACTCATAATCAGGGATGTTAAAGTTACTTTTTAAAAGTAGCTAGTTACAGTTACCGCTACTTGGGCGAGAAAGTAACAAGTTACTATCAGACGTTACTTTTCAGAAAAAGTAATGATTACAAGTTACAAGTTACTTTTAATTCGAAAGTAACTAGTTACAGACTTACAGTTACTTTTCCGTTACTTTTTCTAAATAAGTCCAAACATATCCAACAAAAGCAATGAGACATATATGAAGTATTCAAATAATGTTTCTGTATTTTAATTTGTTAATTAATCAAATGTTCTTGTTCACAATATAAATACAAAAACAGACACCCAACGACTATTTCACAGCGACGTCTTTTGTGTGTTTGAATGGTCTAGGCGATCCCCCTAATTTCCATAACAAAGAAAATCTCAAGTTACGCGCCATTAGTTCTATTTCAGGCTTGGTTGCTATGACAATTAATTGATCGAACAGACATATCAGACATAAAATGCTCGTTGAATCACTTGAATATCATAAACTCGGAAAAACAGATTGTATAACAGAATGTTACTTCCCTGAATGTAATTTTCTTGACATCCAAATTTATAACAGAATTTCCTGCAGTTGTTGGGAACTTTTTTCTTGGATGGTAACAATGAGAACAAAAGATTTTGACTAATTAAAACACAATAGCAATCAAGAAGCTGCTAACTTTCAGCACTCTTTTGTGAAAAAAGTAACGGAAGAAAGCGAAAATGCAGTGAAAAAGTAACGAGTAATCGTTACTTTATTTCTAATCCTAAATGTAACTAGTTACAAGTAGAAGTTACTTTTACAGAAAAGTAACTAGTTACAAGTAGAAGTTAGTAAAAAGTAACGATTACAAGTAACGTCATTACTTTTGTAATCGTTACTAACATCCGTGCTCATAATATTATGTTGTAATGTTTGTTTACCCGTTGGCAGCAGTAGTTGTCATTTTCTTGCTAAGATTATACCATGTCTGCCAAGTTATAATCCCTTTGTCATAACACGATACATGACAGATTGTCATTTGTTTGCCACAAAACAACAAATTCGGAAAATTTATCAATTGAAAGTAAAAAAAACCTTGTTACTGAGTTTCAACACACACTGCTTGACTAGCAAACATCAGCTGAAAGTTTTCAAATTTAAATTGTTCATTCTAACTAATAGAACCCAATTGCAAAGAAAGGAAAAAGAATTATGCAGGAGAAGCTACCTTTGGACATTGCCACTGCGTATAGAATCCATGAGTTCATGAACAGTTCATGAAATGTTCATAAACAGGTCATGAACTTTTGGGCAATTTCACGTTCATGAACTCATAAATTTTTTTTTGCAGGGGTACTTCTGAAGACTTTTCAAGGGGGCATCCCTCTCGGACCCTCTAGATGGCCTTTCCAAAAAAGTGTATATGGAATGAGAACGAGAATACATTTCTGTTTTTACGTGCAAAACGATAGGACCTAAGGGCGATTCCATCAGAAGTGAAACCTAAAATTTTACTAGCGTCAAAAATAAAGCAAGGATTTCAGACAAAAATCAATTGTTTTCTCCAAAATAGATACTTTTACCATCATTATATATATATGTTTGATTGAGATTATAGACTTCGATGTGGATAAAATTAATGTTTTAAAGACGTGAATTTATGAGAACAACAACAAACTAAAACGTTTTTCTGTTTTATGATTTCTAACAAAACTTACATCAATCAGTATGAGTTCACTTGTTTTGTATTATTAAGTGGTAAAAATAAAGAATAATGAGTGTATTTTAGCTTGAAATTATATAAATGTTTCAACCACTTCAGGCCGCTGTCAGTCAGACACGAAAAAGTCCTAAATGTTTTGTTTACTCCACAGCGTAACACTTGATCGCTAAATCCTTTCGTATGCAAAGTAGAAAATAGCTCATTTGCATATTTGGCGGGAAATATTGCTCTTCTCTTCAACGTCATCCTTTAAATCAGCGTGTCTGACTGACAAGAACTATTCATACGGACAGTTTCGACCTAAGCGCCATAGTCGGCATCTCAAAGCTAATGCCGTAATGATCATATAATCAAAGAAGCCGTGTGACCGCCTACCCGTTGTTTTGGACACTTCACACCACGTGGTAATTTGAGGTCGCTGTCGTCAATATTTAGTCATGCGTGTTGACTGTTTTATCGCATGCGAAATGGAAATGGCAGTTCACTTGGCCTTGTTGTTTATAATATTATCTGTATGTGTGCTACATTTTGAACAAAAAGAACAACCAATTTACATTACATGATGATTATAGATTTGGAAGGAATATATAAAAGTTTTAATAAAAGTGTATTACTTGTGTATTATGTCAAGTTATGTCAGTCAGACACAAACTGCTTCGGAGAGGTTAGTCAGACACGAAATCTTGTCAGTCAGACACGAGAGACATTTGTTTATTGCCGTATATATTTTGAAAGTATTTAATAAAATGAATAATATTTGTAAAGTATAGTATCTTAAGAACATGATGAGAGTGATTTTATTCTTCTTTATGCCAACACTTCGCAGAAATCTACAAATGTTCATTTCCAATTGGCAAAATGGCGAGCGTCCGTGTCAGTCAGACACGGACCTTAAACTTGCTGTAGTTTATTTATATTTCGAGTTATTGTGAATATTTTTACTTTGTGGGAATGTTTTTGCCACTCTTCATTTGTAAGAAATAATAATTGATCAAACTTTGCGTGGATGTTGATGCCCTATTCGAAAATATCTTCCGATATGTCAGTCAGACACGATGGAACCGCCCCTAAGCATCAAACTGTTCACTTTTTTGATCAAAAATAATTAAAGTACAGTACAAATCAATTCATGTTAACTTGCCTCCTAATTTTCATAAACGCCGCCCTCCCAGATCCCTTTGCCAGCCCCACTCCACACCTGTTGTGTTTTGCATCTCTGGTCCAGTTAAAAGAGTGTGTTGTATTTTCAAAACCTCTATTGTACCAAAAACACTAAAATCATCAACAGTATGTTTTAATGAAAATTCCCGGTTGTGCAGTTATTGAATCTCGCACACATGAATCAGAATTCTGTGGCAGAGGATGTCTGGCTAGTGTGGATGTGACATATGTGGGTCTATCAAAGGCATATGTGACTGTTATCACCGCACAGTAGTTGTTGTACTGAAGATATACTACTATAAAACTTAATTTAATAAATAATATTAGCTAAAAATGGATAGCAAAAATACAAGAGGTTAAGAAAATCAAGAAAGAACATGCCAGTGTTTGTCAAGGGAGTCAGGCCGACTACAGAATTCCAATTATACAATCTTATTTGTCTACACATTATAGATCAATATTTCAAAAAAATATTTTTGACGTGATTGCTTCTCAACAGGAGTAACTATCCTATATGTAGCCCACTGTTCTAGCTCATTGTTACACTAAAGTGACAAGTGAAGTAATACGTTTACTATTTTTTCAGTATAAAATGGTTTATTTATTATTGCTTCAGTTTGAATATTCTAGCACACCAAACTACCACACAATTTTGTTATGAGCTTAAATGCAAAGAAATTACTGAGTTCATGAACAGTTCATGAACTTTATGAAAGTGCGCAAACTTTTCATGAGTACCTTATAGTTCATGAACGCTAAATGCCCTGTTTTGACACAATTTGTAATGAACTGTTCATATAAATGGGGCAATTTAACGTCCAAGAACTGTTTTCTCATGGATATATATCTCGTTAACAGTCCAGCTTTAAATCTCAGAAACATGCAAACCTTATAGAGGGAGAAGAGAGGTTCTAAATAAGGTCTCAGCACTGGTATTAATTTGCCCAAAGTTATTGAATATCCCTTAAATAGAAAATAAGCGGTTGTAAATGATTATAAAAAGATAAGAAGGAACATTAAAAATTCTCATTAATTTAGATTGATTAACAATTTAATATGACAAATCCAGAAGTCAATCTCAAAAATTATAATTGTCAGACTAATCTAGTACTGTAGTAATAGCATATATGTATTTGTATTGATCAATTGTATAGTGTAGGGCTCCATCCAATAAATAAATATAGCCTACAGTCATCTATTGACTTCAGGCCTATATGCAACAGCATTTCTGTCTGATGTTTGTTGTGTATCATATAGGCTTATTAAATTGTATTGTATATAATATAATCAAATGTCTTATCATAACTTGTATTTAACTTACTGATAAACAATAATTATTTGATTAACGTCATGAAATAAATTGATGTAATAAATAGATAAATAAAATAGATTTTTTATATATGTATGAAATTGATGTATGATCTCTGAACGAAGTATTAACATTCTTGATCTGTTGTAGTTTGTGTTGAATTATCATCATTATCCTTGAAATATTCCACACCAGCAACGCGTACATGTGGCCTATGATTAATAGTTTTTTCATTTGATTTTATATCATTCGGAGGCCATTCATCTTTTGCTGAGGCGTATGATGATGATGCGCTAGCTTTCATTGCACCATGTATTACATTTTCTGGTGTGATAACGTTCATATTAAAACTTGAATAATTCGTGTGAAGAAAATGATGAGATGGTGCTATTGATTTTCTTGGTCCTCTTCTTAAACCTGCTCTTTTCAGTAACAAATCGATCTCATAGCGTTCCTATTGAAAAGCACAATTAGAATCAGATAACTATTGCAGAAAATCAATAACTGTAAGTTTAATCAGAGCAATCTATATATAGATAGATCTGAGTCCAATTACTGTCTCAATACAAACTAAATTTTGCCTGGGGTTGAACATTTTATGCTATTGAAGACGGTTACTTTAACGCCTTGTCGCTTTAGAATATTTATTATGATGATGTGTTTGTCTGCATGGTATCCACATAGATTTAGGATAGTATTAGGTGCAGGCTGGGACAAAATTAGTTATCCTGGATGTTCTTTTGTGTTTTTGCTTTGTGCGGTAACTGCCCTTTCAATACAGTAATGCAGTCAAACAGTCAAAATGATGGACCTTTGTGTTTCACTCTTATTACAATACAAGTAACCTGTTTAATATCCATAAGATGGTTTAATAATGATAATAGATGATTATAATAAGGGGAAGATGGTTTACATCAGAAAAGCCTTAAATTTGTTGTTATGTTTCTGTTTCTTTCAAACCAAATTACAATTTGCTTTCAAAATGATTGTTTTAATAATTTTATCCAAACATGTTGAGGTATATTTTATAAAGATTTGAGATCGAAGAAAAGAGAAGTAAGTCTCTAACATTAGTCAAACGCTTTAGCTTTGGACTTTTTCTTTCAAGTGTTTTCTCGATATACTATCATAACGTGTTGCTTATCATAATATAATTAACACATGAGTTAGGATGGGATGCAGCTGTGTACACATTAGCTAATATGTGTTACTCTCTACTGATCTCGAAATACCTTTTTAGTTGCTTTTTCTATGTGTTCAGGTACATCTGGTATGGCATAGGCAAGCAGAAACTTCACAGAAAATACAGCATTCTATCAGAAGAACAATGAAGAAAGGTAAATGACATTTATTTGATGCTAAATTTATATTCTGATTAGATAATCTGCTATACCTAATGGATTGTTATATTCTAATGGCTAAAATGTCCTTTAACGCACATATTTTTTGCTTCATTTCACTACCAACAGTAAAACCATGAAAATTGCATGAAGGTGTTGTGAAAACACCTTGAAAATGTAAAACAGTGAAAACTACAAATTCAAAAACCATCAAAAAGTTTGAAAACCATGAAAACCTCCACTAGGCTATATTAAAATGTGACTCTGCCATGAAAATGTCTTGAAAATGCCATGAAATTTCACATCATGTTTCATGATTTTGGTGTTAGTAGTGTTTGCAGCTGTTTTTGACTGCCTTATATCCATATGCAGTAGGTTTTTATGATGGTTATCATATATTTATTCATCTCAGGTATTCTTCATCATCATTTATTGAGAAGCCACTACCTAAATGATAGTGGTTGCTTTTTTAACAACTAATTGATGGATTTAACTAAATATTACATGCTTCTTCATTATCCTACCTGGAAAATGATGATTATCCACAAGTTTTTGTATGTTGTGACTGTAACGTTTTGTACCACTGTACTATTGGCTGGTAGTATAGGTATTGTCTGATTGACATATTGCCTTCCATAATCTGATGTGACACCAACAAGGAAGGCATTGGTGATAACTCCAACTAAATTAAGTAATTCCAATATAGTGTACCACATTCCTGGAAAAGATTGGAGCTATTTTATTTTAACAATATCAAAGGATGTTGAAACTTAAAAATAATCCTCACATCAAAGTGATGTCATTATGTGCCTATATAGTCAAACATGTTATAAGGGTCGCCTCTATAAAGTGGCCACATGTCTATAGTGGTCACTTTTGCAATGTCTAAAATAGTTATTTTCTATTGAATCAAACCTGTATATAAACTATAAAGGCCACCTGCCCATAGTGGTCAATTTATCCACCTCTCGTAGCTGGCTGTTATATACAGGTTTCACTGTGTAACATTATACCAAATAGGTTAGCCCATGTGGAAAAAAAGTTCATTGGTTTAGAATTGCTCAAGTGTTCATGAATTGTTCATGAAGCGAACTGCTCATGACTGTCCATGAACCCAATAAGGAATGTTCATAAACTGTTCTGAACTGTTCATTAAGTATGAACTCAACAAATTGAATTATATATCCCATCACTGTTTCTTCCAGTGCATGTGTGTTCCTGTAAGGCTATACACATTTTGTACCGGCATATAATGACTTCAACCAGATTTCTAGCTTTTTGGTCATTGTGCTATTGTCCTTTACTATTGTATCAGGGTCCAACAAAGTCAGGAAACTTGGATACCTAGTTTGCGAAGGGTAACAATATTCAGAAGGAAAAGGCAAAATGCTGGATATGAAGTCAAAATAAATTTTCGAATTTATGCTTCTATGTCAGTAAAATTACTCAAACATTTATCTAAAATCTGAGGATTGCGGAAGGTAAAACATTTTGTCGGACCCTTCTATTGTTATAATTATCCATATTTCATTGAGATTCAAGGGGGAATACTTTCTACTTTATCATATCTCTTTTACTTTTTGCATCTTTGATTGATTTTAAATTCTTACATATGAAAATTATAGTAGTTTTCTGTTGATTTTTTTTTATCCATCACCTATAAGCTTCATGAAAGGCAATTAAATTTGTCGAAAATAGATGTTAATTCTAAAGCTATATTGACCGCTCCTTGTTTTCTTACCGTTATGGCGTAAATGCACAAGGGATAATTGCGTTTTTGATGCACACAACATATGAAAGTTCATGCTATAATTATATATTACAAAATTGACCAGTTCGTCATTGACTAAAACAGTTATTGATCTCAAGCTCGATGAATATTGGCATAATGACCTCAGCGGACCTCAGTCATCATCAATCAATATTCACCTTGCCTTCGATCAATAAATGTTTTCCCATTACAATTATTACAACTAACCTATATCTTGAGCACGGTCTGCAATGGGTCTTTTGTTCAACCATAGTAATCTTTTCGCATCAACACGAAGATCCACAATATTTGTTATTAAGGCAATCAAAGGAGCCAACGGAAATGCTGCTGCAAATATCTGTTAAGGAAGTGAATGTGAAAAATAGCATGATATAATATTCAAACCTGTTTTAACAGCAACCTCTATACAGAATCCACCTGATTTTAATTGCCATTTCAACAATATACAGAAGACGTATTATCTAAACCATGATCTATAGATTTTGTCAATTCGATTTTAAATTTGATAGGATGCTGTTATATATACGGTATACATTAATACAAGTTTCATTGTGTAGGCCTACATTAATATTGGCCAATTATGGTATTAGAGCATACTAACTATTAAATGAAGGTGACTTTTCTACAGAGGTGTAATTCAGTAGAAATTAACATTTGTAACATTACGAAGTGACCATTATAGACAGGTGGATTTTCTGTAGCGTGACCTTATGCACAGGTTTCACTGCATATGTTTACTGAAGGAAATCAGTAAACATATAGGAGTGTTAAATTGCACTTTTACCATAAATGCTCACAAACAATTTATACAATATTTGAAAATTGCTTAATTCAAGCCGATGAACAGAAACCTTTTAATTGGATGATCTTGAAGAATACACAAGGTCTGTAAACTGTTAATGAACAGTTGTTTAAACAGTCTGTGGCTACATGAACGTGAAAAACAGGTTTCTAAATATATCAACAGGTGAATTTGCAGTATCCATCTGTCCATAGCATGCCTCATTCCTATATACTGTTAGTTAATTGGACATTTTTATTCATGGTTTAGGCATGCTACAGATCTGAATTGTAGGTTTATTCAGATTCATTTCTATCAATAGCTAAATTCATCAAACAATCAAATTATAGTTGAGCCTTAATCGAGAGAAGTTTATTTTTACAATTTACATTTCAAATGATGATAACTTACCATCAAATATCCATATTGTAATACTGTAAAATAAAATTAGAAAGCAGTTTATAGGAGGTTAATATTTTATGACAAATGTTTAGTAAGTACTGTAACATTATTAACCAGATAGTTGTATATCAAACAAAACACTGGGAATATTTTCTTTCCCAAGTGTATATTTGGCTCTGTAATTAGCTTTATTAAACCATTGAATGTTATACTGATCACTGATTGGTTATTGTTGGTGTTTGCGTCAGGCTGCGCAAAATCGAACAATTACTGCTTTTGGCTTCGAAATCCCAAAAACGCAACAAAGTAGCAACAGAAACGAAATGACAAAAGAGCTTAGTTTGATGGAGCATTTAAAAATACTCTTCAAATTCAAATTATAAAACATCACACTAACCTTTTTCTGTGTATTCTGACAGTGTAAAATCACCAAGAGGTGGCTTCTTGCGTTCAATATCTAAGAAATCTTCATATTCTATTTCACCGTCTACGTTTTCTTCAAATCCTCCAGTGCTGCTAAAACTCCCTATTCTATTTGGTTTATTTCGTTTGCGACATCTATGCCAAATACGTTTCAACCATCTAAGACATAAAAAACATTTCCTAAACTAATTTTGTTTTGTAACTAATTTTTATTTCAATTTAGGGATACAGTTTATGTTTTGTATTGTAAGTTAGTGTTAATGACGTAAAGGATCTGCCCTACGAGACGGATAGAATGAAGTCTACCGCTAAAAGAAGCGATTTATATTCTGTCTCTCTCATACCGATCTAAAGTCTTTCACCAGCTAAAGGGCCGATTGCTGACTGCGGGAAGGTTTACCAATACAATATACCAAAGAAAACAAGGAGATTCTTCTAACAGTAGACTTTATTCTATCAGTCTCGTATGGCAGACATCAAGTGAGTCCCTCATCAACATATAACTCTTACATTTAAACTACATCCGACTCCCTCGCGTCATTAACACTAGCTTACAATAGAACAAAAAAAACAATGCCACATCCTCTAACATTCACATAATAAACAATGTCATAAACAATCCACATTCACAAAACAACCTATGAAATGTTAACGCTTACATTAAGCATGTCAATAAACAGTTACAATTCCTATCAGCCCAGACATTGTAGAATTGTAAGCTTATAGTAGAACAGAAATTGTCTTCTTTGCTGTAGAAGAACATCTTTTACATATATGTATCATATATGTATGTACTTTCACAGTTTATGTCTGAATTTGCAAGCCTTCAAAATGTACAATATTTATTCTGTTTGAAGACCTGACAATTTGAAATCAAAAGGAAATTTTGAATTTACAATATTGATTTGTTGCAAGTAAAATCAAACATTTATGAGGAAATTTAGTTATTGGTCAACATGATTTTTCATTAGCAAGAATGCAAGTGTGATGGTTGCTTATAAATTGCCATATGATAAGAGTTACAATGAACTCTTGTTTTTTTGTTGGGGAAAACATCCCCTATAAAACATAGTTAACAAACTTTAATAAATGGCCCCATTTTGTGCTCTTTTTGTTAAAGTGTATATCTCACCTTTATTTTTCTAAACGGATTTGGGTAGAACTTTTTTCTATTCGTACAATTGTTGTTGTTGAGTTTTCACACAGCACGACTTTTACCCCTTCAAAATTGACCTCAAACATGGCATTTTGGAGATTCTCGTGTCCCACGTTTTGAAACCAATAAGGAACAATGTTATCTTCCAGAAGAGATTTTGGCCATGATTTTTTGCCAACATTCTATTTTAATTGCTGATTTGAGATCCATTTTGACGGGGAAAGAGTCACGCTGTGTAAAAACTCAACAACAACATGTACAAATAGAAAAAAAGTTCTATCCAAATCCGTTTAGAAAATAATGGCGAGATATACTCTTTTAAGGTTTTATCATAAATTCATGAAAAGGCCATTTCATGTTCACAGAATTTTGGAGAACTATTCATGCACTGATTATAAAAAGTTTATGAACTATTAACAAAAAAAGTGGCATAAACAGTTCTCATAAACTTCATGAACTCATCAATTTTCAGCAAAAAATCTAGTGACCAGCTTACCACATTGATAAATTACTTACGGCCAAATGATGTCTGAAAATAGTTTTGGCATTGGTTTCATCATCATCAATACTGCCACTTGCAATGATAATAATGATAAACAGTCGTTAGCAAGTCCACAATCATCAGTGTATTTTGATCCCTGTTGGAAGATTCCCTTTGAGGTTTTCTAGAAATAAAGAAATGAATGGGGTTCCTCAGCATCAGCATCTCTTCTATCAATTTGAATCATATAATTAATATCGAAACTGATTACATCAATATTGATTTTCAGCTACAGCGCCAATCACCATATCAACGCAAATGAACCAGATTCGAAAATGCAATAAATACTATTGATCTATCAGAATTTAATTCTTATGCATCACAACTGATCATTACAAATCTGACCATGAATTTTCAAAACCATTACAGTAAGATATGTGTAAGAAAGACATAATAAAATTTAATGTGTTCTAGTAATTTTACAAATTATCATCTGAAATGCAGAGATGCGGGGCCATTCCCCAGCTCAGTCCAATTCTTATTAGGTATTCCTTTTTTCTGATTGAACAAGCTATTGGGCCATTGTAGTATCCCTCCAGAGAGGTAATTGATAAATGTAGCTGTAGAGAATTTTGGAACCGGGTAGGGTTGTAGGAATAAATGGCAAAATTTGCATGCTTGCATGGGGGCCGATGGTCTAATGGTATGACACTGAACAGTGTGCAGAGATGCAGGTTCAATCCCCAGCTTGGCCCAATTATTATTATTTCTTTTCCGATTGAAATTTCCCCTGTGTAAAAAAATATCTTGAAGAGGTCATGAACATCTCATGAACAATTCATGAACTTCGTGAACATATTTTTGTGGGTTCATGAGCGGTTCAAGAACAGTCACGGAAAGTTCATGAATGTGAAAATGCCTGATAGGTCATGAACAGTTTGTGAACTTTTGGGCAATTTCAAGTTCATGAACTCATCAATTTTTTTTATAGGAGTAATTACCAAATTACTTATGACTGGTAGCTACTACTGAAAACTCTTTTGCAAAAGAGATACTTTATTACTCCAAATACCTCTCTGAAGAAAGCTATATAATAGAGTGATGAATAACTGTTGACAAATTGGAATCCAAACAATTTCAGAATAAGTGCATCGTTGTATTGTGTGTCTGTTCTGTGATTTTCTATAAAAACGAAACAAAAACAATGTATGTCACAAATGTGGAGTTTGACCGAGCTTGAAAAAAATGCAAAGTAAATAAAACAGGTTTAGAACTTCGTTGGAGGTTTGAGCATAATGTATCAGAGAACTATCATGGTAGTTTTATTCGTATTAAATATCATTTCTGTCAAGTAAACAATAACGACGCAAACCAAATTGAAATAGTTTCGATATCTTTAACAAATTGAGTTTGGTAGTGGTTATCAAACTAACCCCATCTTTGTGTGCAGATAATTGTAGTGTTTTTCAAACCATTTCTCGTCAATGTCTTTAATAATTGTTAATTGACAGAAAATTTTGTTTGATCTGAACACCATAATATCCTCCTCTCCTTTATAGTCTAACTGTTAAAGGCATAAAATTGACCAGCGGCCTTTGCACTTGGTCTTTGAATATGATGTGTGATGCACTGATTTACTACACTACTTGACAGGATCCGATAAAAGTATGAATCCTGCAATCCTAGATTCCGGAAGGCTAGAGAAAATTCAGAAGGAAATTGATATTTTTATTGTTTATTGGTCAAACGTCAACAAAAAAATCAGAAGAAAATGTTGAAATGTCTCTAGGATTCCAGAAGGCTGAACCCTTTGTTGGACCCTTTGTTTTTGAGTTTTCCTTTCCGGAACCTGGATCCCACACTTTGTGTGACAGCCTGGTTTACCTCAAAGCACTTTTTAAGCTTGATTGCATGTAAGTGTTTCAATTTGATGTGATCTGATCTGCTAGACAATATCACCTTCCTTCCCATCAATCAGGATCCGATAAAAGTATGGATCCTGCAATCCTAGATTCCGGAAGGCTAGAGAACATTTAGAAGATCACAATCAGTTTTGTATTAATTGTATTGTTTTAATTTTTGATATCAAATTTCACCAGTCATCGTATTCCAAGAACACACTTGTTGTTTAAATTAACCCAGCAATGGGGTTAACTTTATGCTAGTCATTTGTCAGAGAATGAGAGTTACGAAAGTACAAGAAAGACTAAAATGGTTAAAATGACAGTTACATTTCATCTATCCTTACCCCAATTTGTGAGACGTATTGCCACATTTTTGTAAACTCTATCCATAATTAAAATTGATGCTGAATTAAGTATAGCTGATGTTACACTTGCCAATACTTCACCATTACGTTCAGGGAACCAATCAACTCTTGATATCACACGGAAAACAATAACAGCCAACAGACTTGCAATAACCAAGAAAACCTAAAATAATGTAAAATAATTACATTTGTTCATTGAAATGTAGAATGTTTAAGAATAAGCTTTTGCAACATAAGATAAATTATTTGCCAGCTTACCATGAACAATATTAATGAAAATGACCCCATTGACTTTAATGCTTTATACAATGGTGGGTAATGCTGCTCTAGCTTACCCGTGATTGGATCCTGAAAACAAAAAAGTTTGTATGGAATCAAGAGAGACGTTCAGTAATTCTTCTGTTAATCTTGACGTAACTTTTATCGTCATTCATTGTTGAAGAGGGTCTGAATCACTAGATCTGAATGTAATTGCCTCAGCAACAAATTACAATAATTCACAAACGTTTTATTCATTTAATGGATATTTCAGGGTTATATTCTTGTATGATAAATATTCGCATATAAACACTGCACTATATGATGTTTACGAACATTCATGAACAGTTCATGAAAATTGGGCCATTTAACGTTCATGAACCGTTTTCACGGGGCAGGGGGTCAATAGTTTATTTTAGAAACTGATATCATCAACTGCTCATGAACTTTACATAGACATTATAATTGCCTAACTGTTCATGAATTTATTATAGGTATTATAGGAATAACATGTTCATTGCATAGACAATAATAAACAATATATACTGTAATACGATATTAATATTTAAACGATTAGTTGCTGGTACATGATACAATAATGTAGTCTTTATTCATAAGGCTATAGCTGATACAATATATTTTATGTTTACAGCGTGTAATTTCTGTTCAAGTTCAAATTGATTGCTATATAGACGGATGGCATTTGAGGGTCACTTCAAGATTGTAGCAATTTTTGAAGATTGCAGAAATGACCATTGTGGACAGGTCACAACTATACATAAATGACCATTGTGGACAGGTCACAGCTATACAAAACTGACCATAAAGGCAGGTTTGATATAATATTCTGTTACTATAACTGTTCTAACTGCTACTTAAGTCATTTTTATTTATTTTTATTATTTTCTGGGATTACCCGTCTTGTTTCTGTTCCATAAAATTGCGGCCGGTCTGGTTCCTACAAGAGTTAAATTCAAGAATTTTTTGTTAATAAAACTATATATCTATACTGTAATTAGATACTAATTACTGTAATTAGATACTAATTACATGTGTTTTGAATTTTAAATATCCACTAAGTTCTAGATGAAGCTACCTGTAATTCAAAATCATCAACATCCCATTTGTAGGCTAGTTCTGCATTTTTTCGTTTCCATACTTCTAAGAATACGGTGCCTACAATAAAAATTAGTGAACATGATATTGATTTTTGATTTGCTGTAACGTACTATTATTAGCTTGTACATTTAAATGTAGCGTCCTGTATCAAATTTAATAATTTGGTAGCTATACAGATTAGTTTCCATGACAACGTTGTGTTTGATATAAACTTAAAGTGTATATCCCGGATATTGGGAGATTGCTTCTTTAGATAGAGAAACATTTTCTATCAGTACATGTTCTTCTTGTATTTTTACTTTGCGCAAGCATTTCCCCCTCAAAAATGAAGTCAAAGTTACGATTTTGTGTCTCATTCTTTTTCCTCGAACAGGAACCCATTTATTTTCCACAAGAGGGTTTACACCGGAAAAACACCAAACATTTTACTTATCTGTCTCTAAATAAAAAACCGCTAAACCAAATGACAATCTGCTTATGGAATGAAATTTTCAACGTTCAGCTGAAGATTTAGAGCTATATTTGATCAATATTCAAGATCCAGGTAAAGAGGTATAACCCTCTAAAGTCAAAAAGTTTTTAGTTTTGGATTTTTCTCACTCAAGTGCTCACGTGATTAGCACCTCTTTACGAATTCGTCTAAGCAGGTTATCGTTGCTGGTTATTGAAGGTGTGTGACTATTTTTAATACGCATCAACTATGCTGACTCTGCTTAGACGCAAAAAGGTGTTAATCGTGTGAGCACTTGAGTGAGAAAAATCCAAAACTAAAAACTTTTGACTTTAGAGGCTTATATCTCTTTACCTGTATCTTGAATATTGATCAAATATAGCTCTAAATCTTCAGCTGAACGTTGAAAATTTCATTCCAAAAGCAGATTGTCATTTGGTTTAGCGGTTTTTTATTTAGAGACAAATATGTAAAAAGTTTAGTGTTTTTTCCGGTGTAAACTCTCTTGTTGAAAATAAACGGGTTCCTGTTCGAGGAAAAAGAGTGAGACACAAAATTAACCCAAAATCGTCACTTTGACTGTATTTTTGAAGGAGAAATGATTGCGTAAAATCAAAACACAAGAAGATCATGTACGAATAGAAAATTTTTCTCTATCTAATTCAGCAATCTCCCAATATCTGGGATATACACTTTAAAGGTTTTTTGAATAAATGATGATGATTGGAGTACATAATTTCATAAATACGATGAAACTTGAAAGTACAACCACATCAAAACACTTGAGGGTCTGTAAGTCATGCAAAGCACTAAAAGTTTTTAGTGCCCCTGAGAAAACAGTTCATGAAACTTTAAATGGTTTAATTTTCCTGAACTGTTCATGAAAGACATTCATAAAAATTGGGCCATTAACATTCATGAATTGTTTATATTGTAATCATGAACAGTTCATGCAAACGTTCATGAAAATTGGGCCAGTTAATGTTCATGAACTGTTGATAAGGTGTTCAAGAACAGGTCATGAAAGTCTGTAAAGTTCATGAACTGTACATGAACTCATCTCATTTTTTCTCAGAAGTCTTTTTGTGATGCACTGCACATCACTTGTGTTAATAGCATGCTAATACAGTCCTTCCACACCTGTCATATCGCAAAAATGAATACTTTACTACCAAATTGTATAATTTTATAGATTGAATTAATATTTCAAAGTTTCTATAGTAGTAACTCACCCCAAAGACAAACAAAAAATGCAAAATAAGGAGTCAGGTCATTATCTACAGCTTTTCTGAATAACAGTTGTGGTTTATTGATGCTTGCTTCAAATTCTGTTCCACTCACTCTGTAATAAACGATTTAATATGTTGTCAAATAGACTCATTGGGTGCTTAATTTATGATATTACCTTGAACTCTTTACATAGTATGAGTATAGCATATACAAAATAAGTTCATGAACAAAAAAGGCACACTTTTTACTCAAATTTATAAGCAATTGGTGCACAGTTTCTTATGAGCTTTATGGCGGCACATCCATTGCTTTGCATGTTCCAATTGCTTTTTTTAATAACTAGCACAGTTTTATGAATTTCAAGTTCAAATTGTAAGATTGGTTCTTTTTTGGACCTTGTTTTGTTCTGCATTGATTTGGTGTTATAATCTAAACGAATCAGATCGATGGAGTCCATTTTGTTATTATATAATGTGGCTTAATTAATATTTTTATTAGTTTGATGTTTTGTTCACAGTTTGTGATGGAATTGGGAATGTCTTTGTGTATGAGTGTTTTTGGTTGTTTCTTTGCGATTTTCTCAGCCATTTCAAAACCAACTGAATCAAATAGTATGTCATCTAATAGATAATTGCATATAGCTGTGCCTAACGGGTGCTGTTTTTTCGAATGTTCCCTTTGCTTTGCGTATCAAAAGAAAATATCATTTCACGCACTGATTTTGTTTTGCCTTTTTGAAACTGCCATGCTACAACATGCATCATTATGTTGTGTTTCTATTGGTTGATATTAAAATTCAAATGTTCTCCATTTTCATTTAAAAAATTTTAAAAATTAATTATTTGTTTGTCCTAACAACCAGACAGTTTTAATTCAGCCAAAATTAACCCAGCAATGTGTGGATGACTTTGCTACTTAGTTCATTTATTAAGCTTCCTTTTCTGTTGATGGCAAAAACTGTTGATGTTTTCTTCATATTTTTAATTGATGAGATGCTTTTCAGTAAAATCTCAACTTTTAAACATTTATTTAAGATGTTCTAGGTTTAAAAACAAACATCACATTGAATCCCGATTCAACCACGCAATATACTAAAACCATGTTTCTACTGCGACATTTCCAAACAATGTAGCCAACCGATCAAATTGCAGAATTACTCTAGATTATGAGTTGAAATTTTATCAGAAACAGTTTAAAGTTCATGAAAAGAATTTCATTTAATAATTTTGTGTTCATGAATTTTCAATTAATTTTTTATGAACTGTTCATGATATTTTCATTGATTTTATGAACATTGGATGGCATCTGTTGTTGTGAATTTTCATAAACTGTTAAATGTTGATGCCATTCACAGTCACGAACTTACTTTAATACAAGGTCTGACAAAAGTTTTCTTCTTTTAGGACTTACCTGGAAACTCATCCATAAAACACTGAAAGCTTTTTTAATTCTCTTTAATCAAAGTTTCCAAACATTGTTGTAGGTAAAATGCAACATCTGATTAAGTAAGTAGCAACTGATTAATTATCATGAAGTTCTCAGCTTACCCTTTAACAATGCCAGATATCGTAACCATGATGCCAACTACTGATGGTATCCATAATGATGTTATCAACATACCTACATAAAATCACCAGATCGCAGTGAATCATAATTTAACCAGCCTTTGCATGATTAAATAATCAAATTGTGAGCTGATAGACCAATTCATAGACTAAGCAATTCTGCGCCATGTATAATGTTTATGATAATAATGGTTTGGTACCGATAGTAGGAATAATCAGTTAGCCTGCCCCTGCGAAAAGCAGTTCAGGAGTTCATGAACAGTTTGTGAACGTTAAATGGCCCCAAATTTTCATGAGCTGTTCATGAACAGTTCATGACCCTCACAGACAGCTCATGAACAGTTCATGAAATCCTTAACTATTCTTTGCAGGGGAAGTTTGCTATTTGTCAACCGCTTTGCTGTAATTTGGATGAACAGCTATTATAAGCAACTGAAAAAATAATTGATTTGTATATATATATGCAAGAAACATAAAGGTATAATTGTTCCACTACACTGTATCCATGATGCTTTTCAAATGATTTGATATTGGTGACAACCTATTTAAGCAAGATCGATCTGGCATTTATGCATCTGATAGATTCTGAACTGGCTCATTAAACTCATTCATTGTCAGTTTTTGTTGGAAGCCATAGTTAGTATTGATAGAATCACTTTTGTAAAAAATTTCAAATCTCACGTTGAATGTTTTTTGACTTCAAGAAATCGTCTGTGCTTTAACGCCAGTAATAAACACTGAAAATTGGCCACTATATATTAGGCTTTTTTGACGAACCACATAAAATGTATTTAATATAACAGAACTTCGAACAATGGATATGCTGCCCAGGTAATTTAAAAGCCAGACTTTCATGCACATTATTTTGGACCTTTTTGAAAATTTAAATAAAGCAACATGCAATTATACAACTTACCCAGCCAGCTGAAATACAATGCAATCTTTTCTCCGTAATAATCTCTAATCTTTTGTAATGGTTGGTATTTCCACCAGATTAACCATGTGCTATCTAAATCTCTCCGCCTATCAATGGTTCTCTTCAAAGTCTCATTACTATCTATTATTTTATTAGGTTTGTTTGATAATGGATATGTTACGTCTAGCTTCGATCTTTCATGTACCACAAAGGCATCGTCATATACCTCATGATGAAGCATCAAGTTAAGCGCTAAATATTGCAAAAAGAATTTATATCAGTAAGTATGCAAACCCAAACAGGATGTGTATAAGTTACGAGGGTCCAACAAAAGGTTCAGCCTTCTGGAATCCTAGAGGCATTTCATCTTCGGAATTTTTGTTGATGTTTGAGCCAATAAATCATTAAAAAATATCAATATTCTTCGGAATTTACTCAAAACCTTCCAGAATCTTGGATACGAGGATTCCTACTTCTGTCGGACCCTCTGTATAACCAAGATATTATAATGAGAACTAAGATAATGCAGCTCAAAATTTGCGTTTTTAAAATCTTTAAAAAGGCCATGGTATTACCTTACCTTTATGTATGTACTCCAACATCTTAAAACATTGAATAATTCAAATCTAAAAACGGCTTTCTCAGGCCAATATCAACAACGTTCTCAACAGTATGTTTTGAATAACTTAAGTCAACAAAATAATATTTTTGAAGATGTTATTTATATCAGGAGAAGCTGATCTTTTTATATTCGAACTATTCAATGTTTAAAGATGGTATTTACAGTTTAGTTGAAGTATTTACGTAAAGGTTGGATAGTATTGAGATATTTTCCAAACTTTTGGAAACGCAATTATCGATGACCATTTTATGAATGTCAAATGGCCTATTTTTCATAAACCTTTCCATGAACAGTTCATGAAAATCTTATTTTTTCATGTCCAAAAACTGTTTTCCCAGGGGAAATGATGAAGTAGACTATTTTGTTGGATGTTTACAAACTCTTTTTGTCTTATTGGTCCTTCCAGGCTATGGTATATAAAGCATTTTTATACTATTTTTATCATCATAGTACAACTGCTATTTTACATGTGATTCTCACTTGAAAAAATCCCCCGTAGGCTGGTGGGTTAATCCAACCTTGAGAAAAAAGCCTGTTTATGGCAAAAATTTCATAAAAAGTTATAAAGTGTGTCTTCGCTTCTTATTCATCAGAATTTGCATGATCTGTTCATAAAACTTCTTGTAAATTGTCCAGGTGGTAAAATATTCATGGACTTAGTTCAGCAATAGAGAACAGGCTCATTACAAAATCACTGCCCAAAACGCTTTGCTTTTGCATAGCAGCACTATAATTGCAGTTGTTCCTACCTTCAAGATGTTCAGTTTCATCCATACCACAATGATTGGTTTGCCATGAAAGATCAATATTTTGCAGTATATTATGAATCTAAAATGATGCAATAAAAAGTTGATATAGAAAACTAATGCATCATTGGATGCAATGGTCTACAATGCTGATGCTAGAAATTTTATAACCCCTGCAACCACAACCAGTTGATATCGTAAATAACTCACCAACAGTTCATACATAATTCATAAGGATTGTGGATATAATTAATATAAAAATGTAAATGTAATTCTTGTTTGATAAGGATTACGAAATGACTCTTACCAATAACGATCTGATAGCTGGTCGGAAGAATTCTTCTTTATTTTCTATATTCTCAAATATTCCTTGCATGGAATTTGAAAAGGGGATACTGATGCAGTCATCTAGAAAATAACAGATAAACGAACTATGAAATTCTAAACATTAAATTAATTGTGTAGTAGTTATAGTACATGGCACAATAGAAAGGCATTATTGTTGCGTTTTATACTTTAACTGTCTGGTCCCCTGCAAAAAACAGTTCTTGAACAGTTCATGGACAGTTCTTGAACAGTTCATGAACGTTAAATGGCTCCAGTTTTCATGAACCCTCACAGACTGTTCATGAACCGTTCATGAAAATTTGGGGCCATTTAAGATTCATGAACTGTTCATGAACTGTTCATGAACTGTTCATGAACTCCTGAACCGTTTTTGCAGGGGATGTAGTAATACAGTTTGTTAATAAATAATATTCTGACCTGGTGCAGCAATAAATTTTCATTTTCTGTTAGGTTACGCCTGCGGAAAACAGTCCAGGAGTTCATGAACAGTTTGTAAACGTTAAATGGCCCCAATTTTCATGAACTGTTCATAAACTCCTGACCTGTTTTTCGCAGGGGTAGTGCTATGGAACGGATAGAGATATTTACTGATGCTTCAAAAATCTGTATAGCTCAAAATAGTTTTGAATAGATAATGATGATTATAATAATGAATAATATTTCATACCTTCTTCATCAGTTTCAAAATGACTTAAAAACCACGATTTCTTTGAAGACCCCACAAGTGACACCTATTTACAACAAAAGCCAATTGAGTCTAATTTATTTGAGTTAAAGTAATCATTTGTATCTCAAAAAAAAAATGATTTTCATGTTCTGGTTGTGGTTAGTAAGTACTTGAGACGGTCACGCCCTGCCGAAGACACCCGTACCACTCCTCTATTTCTAGAAGAGTGACTCTTTTCCCTGCGAGCAATGATATTAAATGCTCTTTATTGATCTCAGCCGCGACACTGCAGATCAATTTCAACAGACTTCATCGTAGATAGGCCTTGATTGTCAATGCGCAACGATGCGCCGCAGCTACTCACAATGCAATTCCCTCTGGATCATTCCATCAGCCATCCTTAGAAGTTACTCATTTGATGTTTTGAATAAAGTCAAGGCTGAGTTGACCTTCAGGAGATTTAAACCACAGTCGTTGTGGTTGGATGTATTAAGAATCAATAGAACTACATACATATTTACAGATCTTCTGAAATCAATTGTTAAGAAAGCATTGACCCCAACCTATAGAAGATTGAGATTAAAAATCCCATAGCAATCGTTTGCAAAATAGACTTATCTTTCCTACACCATTATTTATAAACACACAAGTAGTTGTGCAACATAGTTTCCTTCCCAAGGTGCATGCGAATCGATAAATCTGTCAAATTTAGAAAAAGTACCTTCTTTGAACAGTGAATTATCCATTAATGACTCAAATTGAAATTCAGGAGAGAATACTGCGAAAGAAAGTTTCAAGTTGTGGATGCGTGTCGTACTGTGAAGACAGGGGCGTGAATGATTTGATGGATGACTGTAGTAGAAGATTTAAATACTACCAGTGAGTGTCTAGTGCAGTTGAGCTTACTTAATCATCCTCTATATTGCAGCTAAGAAGTGGAACATTAGACGAAGTAGGAACATGAGAGTTTGTATGGAGAATGGATAGAATAAAACGTTGGTATGTAGGGATATTAAGCAAGGTGGGTCACTTAGAAAGGGTATATTAACTGAGTTTGACTGTATTCCTGTTGGCCATTCTTTGGTTTCTACTTGTTAGGTATGTCATTTGTAAACATTTGTAAATCCCTTTGGCACACTTACACTGTCAGCTAGTGGCATTTGTAAAACGACATTCTCTGCTTCAATGCAAAGTCTTTCAAATCCACATCTTAACTCAAGATAGGTATTTCTCCATATAACTCTTCTATTTATTGTAATTGTTTCTTTTTTTAATGCTGTTTCAAATAAATGTTGAATCCTTTGTTTGCTTTCTGTTGTTTTACAGGTATCATAAACTAGAATAAAGTCTGGCAGTGCTACATCTTCATTTTGTACCTGTGCTGGTATTTTATATCGCATTGAAAGTCTACCAGCATAATCTTTATAATTGAACTTTTTGGGATTAATTATTTTAGATCTATCATCTGTATTAGCAGGCCTACCATTTTTATGGTGTGTTTCCACATCTAAGTCTAAATCATGTTTTGGTGCAGAAAATATGTTTTCATCAATTTGTTTCTCGTTTTCTTCTTTGATTTCACCCAAAGCTGTATTGCAATATTTTGGTGATTCTTGCAATTCAAATATTTCTGTTAGACTGCGCCTTGTTGGGGAAAAGATTGAATCAGTATATCCATTAGTTTCTGTTAACGAAGAATTACGTAAACCATCCATGTGCTGTGGGGGATTATAAGACCGTGTAGGAGATAATTCTTGAATTGGAGGCAATCTATTTCCTCTAATACCAGGCTGTGGACTCGTTCTAGCTTCCATAACATAGCTTTATTTTATGTCCAAGCTAGTTCATAATATTCGATGCAATTATAAAAAGTTCGTTTGTTTATTTTAATTTAGAATAAGTTGCAAAATATCCAGCAAAAGTATTTATAACTTTATTGCACAGAGTTTTTGCACTCAACATAAGCGCCATTTTGAAAATGCGCCATATTCTCCACAACAACATCATCAATACCGTTGTCATGGACATTGGACAAGTTCGATTTATGTTTGGTTGTGAAAAATTACGTTTATGGTTTGTGCCGCAAGTTCATGAGTGGTAGTAATCAAATAGCATGTATTGGAAGTTTATACCGATGGAATTTTGTTAAAATTCGATCAATTTGAACTGTTTTCAATTAAATTTACATTTTTGAAGTATGTCATAGAAAATCCTTCCCCAATGTTATGCCATTTAAATATCTGGAGGCAGCAGCTGCTGCGAGGACTGTGAATAAAGTAGCTGAAATATATGTAGTTATGTTGACGTCGTTAATCAAATCCAGAACAAATGTATCCATCTATTTGTTCTGATGATCTACTTTATATTTATTTTGTTGTTCTAATTCTAATCAACTTATTTATTGGAACAACAAATCTGCAACTGTATATTCCGTGAGTCATTTTTAGTCAGCGCTTATTTATCGCCCAGCTATAATACTGTACTGTATGTTCTAGTCGTTTTAACCATATCGAGGAATACGTGCTTCCCGATGTCATGACTGGCCAGACGGATAACCGGATTGAGATCCCATGCATCATAAGTTATGTCAATTCTCGGACACAGGTGTGGGAAAATATAATAACTGCGTCAAACGGACAAGTGAGTACTGTGATCCTCTGACGGTAGAACTAAGGTTCTACTGTACCTGAATTTTGTAACCGATCAATTGATTATTCTTATTATAGGTTGACCGTCGAGGAAAGCTGCGGTACGCTACAATTACGTACATAACGGCCATTCAGTATTGAATACTGAATAGTTTATATACGTTAATAAGGCTTACAAAGCGTCATATCAGAGTTTAAAATTGGCGTAATTTTATCTACTGATAAGCATCTTAACAGAATGCATCTACTACCCATAATACGTTGTTCTATCTATATGCGGTTAAAGGTGGTTTTCATTGTTAAGCTACCCGCAGACGATTCGTCATGTATTGAATACCCTTTGAATAATTTAGCAGGTCGTTGGATAAGCACGTATACATTGAAGGTCTCATCTAGCTACGTATAAATGATATAAACGTATCCTTTCCCGGACAATGTGGGTTATCGTGTCCAGGCAGGATATCAGGAATTGGCGTTTATGTTTGTCACGTTTGAAATGATATAATGTCATGACCTAATGACAAATTTCATCCATGCCATAGTACCCTCTACGTTAACATCCTGGTTGACACGCTCAAGTCACGGTCGTGTTTCTTGGGTTAGCGGTACTCGTGATAGTGAAGTAATTGTATTATTTGTGTTTTCTTTTTCCATGCAATTTTATAGGAGGTAGCTTTCCAAAATTCGTTCCATGTGAAGAAATCATAACTTAATGAATATAACAGATAGGTACAGTACTACCAAATGTTTATCCCAGAAGTTTTGAATTTCTTGTTTATGATTCTTCTTAACATATCCGTTGCAAAATTATTTCGATTTACGGCTAATAATATCTCTCAGTCCGTGACTCCATTGTTTGAAGGATATCATATCTTGAGAGAATTCCAGTCTCAGATAATGTATGAAATTTGCTGGTCTATCTATACGCCCACGTATCTATGCCAGACAATTAAAAAGATATAAATGGGCCGGGAAAATATGATGCCGAAGGCGAAATTTCGATTTGAATTTGAAATGTCTCCCCACTTCTTCAATGGTATAAAAAGCCCGAGTGATTATAGGATATTTAGTTTTCTCGTAAAGATACCATTACTGGAATATTCCGGTTATGACATGGAAATTATTAAGGCTATTGGCAACTTTCAGATAATGTCGCTAATCCTCTATACATTTGAAATGTTTACGAAGAAACTACTACAAATTTCTATTATCCAGTAATGAAAATAAAATTGTCTCCTTCTTCAAAACACTGATCCCCTCAAGACTTAATTGATACCGTCCCACGATCATGCTACCCAAATGTGGATATCCGGCCACAGTCATTTTCTTCGGGCAAGGCGGTTTTAACCCCTTTCTATTCAGGATCTTTTTTTAACTCTTTGCTTTATTTTTACTCATTTCTTCCAAACTCCTTAAAACTAAAATACTTGAAAACCGTAACATATATCGTGATGACGTTACTTGTTACAGTTACGACATATGTCCTCCCTTGAATCTGCGAGCAATAGTCAATATTCCTTATAAAGTAAATACAGTATTTACAGTTATAGGTGAAGACATTATAAGTTGCACGTGTGTTATCTACTTTCATAATCATCAAACAAAGACAAACACTTATATGATGGACTATTTTTAGTACTAACTGAAAAGGAAACGTGGTCCATGATATAGAAAAGGATGTCATGTGCGTACAAGTGCACCCATAATACCGTTGGTATGTAGTACTTAGCAACCCTAATGATATGCTTGCATAGCTTCCGGTTAAGATAAGATTATATTTGGTAAGATTTTATTGATTTATACCACAATTTATCCTAAATGTTGAGTTTAACATTTAAATGTCAAATTTGATCGATCATTCTGCTTCAACGATTTTATTTATAAGCCTTTCTATCATTTATATCTCTTACATCTTGATGTTATTTTACTACAATCATACTTATTCATATTCTTTCTTCTCTCTTATTACTTACACTTGTAATGGAGATAACACGCATATATCTCTCTAAGTACATTGTAAGTACAAAATTTGTACTTACAATGTACTTAAAGATATATGCGTGTTATCTCCATTCACGGATTATAATTGTGTTTTGGTTTTATCTTTCTAATCCAAAGTAGATTTTTGAAATTTTCTGAAATGAATTACCTGGATATGGGTAATCCGCGCTTTCACCTGAGTGCTCCATTGGTTATACTTCAACGGATCTTTAATACATTTTTGTATTCTATCATGTAGGTCAAACCCTTGAGATTATGTGATATTTTATTCAAGATAACAAATCGATTACAATCGTAACTTCTGATCTCTCTTACCATATATCTGGATTATAGGATATATAATATAAGGATTGCAAATTATTTGTTAAACAGTGGACTATCAACCAATTGAATCACATTCTGACAGGAGTGGTGGCACTTGAGGGGGCTACAGCCCCTGGCTGTCGAGGAAATTTTGATACTTTTAAGAAGTTTTCAAATATTTTTCATAAATATATCCCCACTTCGGGGGAGTTAGCCCCTTGTTGGGCAAATTCTAATGCCACGGCCCCTAAATTTCTACTAATAACTATCTTAGAAGCATCCTTGCCATATTTTTGTTGATATTTAGCGCAGTACGGGGTTCACATACCATAACTGAACTCTTCAACCAGGTTACTGGATTTATTACCTTCATTGTCATGTTAAATCATATACATCCCGATGTCTATATACATTGAGTTTGAATGGACTGGAATTTATTTGCGTTCCTATGTATCACAACACCCTACAATAAGCAGCACAGGATAATGCTATTGTAGTGAGGAGACAACTTGTTTACCATAGATCATAGCACTTAGTTCAAATGATTAGGCCATTGTGGTTTCATTTAAATTCATTCCCTATATTGACATTCTGTTTCCATTGAAATTGAATGAAGATAATCATAAATAAATATGTACATGACCCTTTTAGATCTTTAGACCAATAGAAATATACCGAAGAGTATAATGTTGTTGTTGTTGTCTACTTTACATTGACATTTAATTAATCAAACATTTGAACGCTGAATATCCAATGTGATACGACTTTTATCGCATTCATAATTGTGAGTTAAAGCATAGATCTATGATTAAAAGTACTTTTAAACGCATTTCTCTGTTAAACTATAAATCAAAATCGATAGTGGTACATCATTTGAATCATTGATCAGGATTTCTAGTCACAACCTAATAATAACATTGCTTTCGTCTCGCGATCGCAACCAATTGCTTTAATCGTCCTAATATATACGTCAAATAGTGAATAAATCGAAATTAACCTGGTTTGTATATCGTCAAATACATCCGTAGAAAACTAAGACCTATACATGTGCACCAGGAAATTGCACCAAGACCGTTTATGACTCTGTAAGATTGTATTGTCATGGTATTATTGAGCTTTAGAGGACGAAATAAGACAAACGACCAAACGGGCACCTGATGTCTTTCACTGCCCAGATAATCGTCGGCTATTCTATATAGCATGGCATGATGTTGAGCATTGCAATTGTATACTATAATAAAAAAGTATTATACTATAATTGATTATGCAATGGATCAGATGTAATTACGTAGTATAGATCCATTCAAAACATGAGTTGACAAACTCAAATGCATAATGTAAGCTTTAGATTTTTTCATTATGAAAAGTAATAATGCATTATAAATTGTTTTAATCTAAGGATTAATTCTTTTATATCAGGATTGGATTAATATATGTAATAATCTTCAGTCTTCGTGTAATTTTAATCAATGGCCTTTCTATCTTACAACCAGTGAACCTGTTTTGTCTTTGCAGAAACAAATAAAAGGACAGCCTAAAAATAGGATGTTTTTACTCTATAATAGTACACTTTAATCCTATATCCATTTTTTAGAAACTAATTTCCGATTTCAGTTCATTTCTTTCTACGAAGATATTGTCAATATATTACCTAAGAATGAATTCTTCTGAATCGTTTATTTCTAAAATTGTTCTTGTTACATTGCAAAACCTTCGGATTATGAACAATCCCGCGTTTTAATATTCAACTGTTAAGACTGTGATGCCATTGGCCATTGTGGAATATATTAGCGTAGGATTTACAGACTATTTGCAAATACTCAAGCATACAATCAGTCCAAGTTCAGCATCGTCATCGAATGCAAACATTTAGCAGTGTTTGGCTGAGCATCCCCGTCTCATTGTGTAATGGTGTTGTAGTATTATAAACTACACCTTTCCCAGGTAAATGTCAGACATTTCCAAATGAATGTCAGACAGATAATTACTTTACAGGCAATTGCCAATTTCATTGTGCATATCATAATGTCAATCATGAATTTAATGATAAAAATGCTTGAACGCGGATAGAGAGAGCATTGTGAAATTAGGCGGAGGATATTGGAAATTGATGAGGCATTTAGATCATAAGACATTTTCTCGGCTGCTATGTAGGCGATGTCGTTAGATATTTTATAATAATGCCTACTGCCTTGCAATTCTCCGGACTCCTCTAATTTTACTATGCTCCCTCCATCCACATTAAAGCAACGTAATCATAATATCATTAACTTCATGATCCTAGCTTGCAAGCAGACCCTGACTAAAAGTTTTATTTAGGAAAAGTAGACTGCATAGTCTTCCATATAGTGAGTCTGCGCGTAGGCTATCAGTGCGTCCCTTTTGCCTCATTTTTGTGTCAATTCTATATTATGCTATGTCTCTCTGTCTTAACAAACATTGAGCACTCTCAAATACATGTGTTCACCTCATATTATATTATATTATAGATGTGTATTATGTATAAGCTCAGATGAAATCCTAAATTTCTGTAGTACATAAATGCCATTTACAGCGAGGTATAACGATTAATAAAGTATCAAACCGATGCCGCATAAAGGTCAAATATCTCTCGCTATTATGTAAAAACGGTACAATCATTTTGTAATTGTTTATACACTGACGATACGGTCCCAGTATAAATCAACAACTGATTAGGGACCGCAATGAGTTTCTGCATTTGTCGGGGACATGCAGTCATATAGCCCACTTTCGAATTCTGTTCAGACTATTGCTTTTATATATGATATTTTATTACGATTGTTCAGACACACAATGGTCCAGAGTATACTATCAACTGCTATTAATTAAACTTAGGATACTTTCCCCTTTTGCCTTTGTTATTGCTAATAAACGTCAGATGTCTTAGTTTAGGTCACATCGACAGATCAAAAACGTGTGCTACAAACCGCTGTTTGATATCCTTCACTGGCAACGGTAACCGAAGGAGATGTAACGTACAAGAATCTAACATCGTTACAGAGATATTTCGACGGGGCAAGTAGCATCTGTTCATAACGTTTTGTATCGTGAATTGTCTTTGTCAGCTATATGTCTGACCGTGACTGTCTGACCGACAATCATCAATCACACACGTACATCTGTTCACCTGTAAGAGTTTAATTTCTAGGTAACAGCGCTGTAGAAATTAGAATAACGTCATTGTTGTCCATTTCACTGCCATGGTTCAATTTTGTGATATATTCCTATACAGTATACCTCGCATTTAAAATAGGGTGACATTTGCATGATTTGAGACTGAACAGTACATTTGGCGCTGGACATTTTATAATATGATATTATATTATTTTTAACGTTAATATTATGTAATTTTTGCGGGCAACTAAAGAACAATTTGCAGTCTATAAAATGTCACTAACGGCATATATAGCACATCCCTAATGATGCCTAAGAACTGGGTTAAATCAAGGTTACTAACTTACTATAGTAAAACATGATAGAGTCATTAATATAATCTGTCAGAGTATATTAATGCAGTATCATTTGAGTTGCATCATCAATCTCTATCATGAAGATGAACATAGCTATGCATAGCAATTAGGAATATAGTAAATTGAATGGATTCGCATAAATTATGGATGTGGGTATAGGGGTATCATTAGCCTCACTCAATCACGGCCCTCATTTCCGCGCGGCGCTCCAGCACGAGGCACTGGAATGAGGCTAGGGTATCATGTCATCACACCGGCACGGCTCGTATACAATAGCATAAATTTACATAAATTATACAGTTGTGTATGTTGCTTTTCGTTGTGTTGGGCAGACAAGGCATGTAAATGGTGCTCATATTACTCATCCCATATAGTGCCACAAAGTACATTAAAACACTCCGTTTGACTTATAAATTATATTGATGATAAAATATTGTCAATATTAGTCAGATGATCTGTATTATCGGAATTCCCCTACCACAGACACACCCATCATAGACAATGTAAAACAAAAGCAGAATTCTTTGAAAACCGTTGACCTACTGACCACAACAGCTCGTAACTACATTCATCGTATTACTAACTAAAATATCCGGATCAAGCAATGAATTTCGCTGTTTTAACATATCACAATGAATAAGCTGCGCAGCTGTTCAAGGATTGTGGTTAGATGTCGTTTTCTGCTTCAATAGGATGCCATAGTCGGCATAGTCGGGCCATAGCACTTGACTAATATGGCCAGCCAGTTATATTTGCTTCGTAAGCATAACTTGAAGCTTCAAACAGGAACAAATCGCATGCGAGCGAGAAACTTCTCAGTACGTTGACTCATTAAATTGCACCATGATTATACAGAGAGATCGAGTGACTATGTAAAGATATTTTGACAGAGACTATTTCAGCCTCGTTTCGAATAACCTGAAATAACCTGCAAGCTTGTGAACAAATCAATGAATTTTTTGCCAGTCAGGAGCAGGAGTCTGAGCTGGTGTCAAGAATGCAATTCTGATAATTTCTTAATAACCATTGTTTTTAAGTTGAAAATTGCCTGCATATTTCTACATAGAGGTTGTTGGATTCTAGCATATATGATTCTAGGATTGGCTATGTATTTCATTGATTTCAACTTTTCAGATTATGTTAATTTAATTTGTACCATTCTATGTCTGCTAAATTTCGGGTTGAGATAAATTAATCCATTTCGGACTTTGTACAGGAGTTTAGTTGAAATATTTTTGAGTCGTAGCTGAAGTTGATTTTTGTTACATTTTTGGAGCCGGACTCGGAGTCAAACGCATATTTCCCGGATTCGGAGTCTGGGAGTGAGAATTCTCACTCCTACACCTCTGGAAAAACCATGGAAAAAACGTTAAGCCAAGCGTCCAGCAATCAATGTAACGACCAATTATAACATTTGAAAGACAAAGAGCGTAAACAAATTAGAATGAGTGTTGATGAAACATTTCAAATTACATTACATTACTGACGTATATACTTTATAATGGGTTATTAATGTAATTCAACAAACAATTATATGCAATTGCATCATAATTTCTTCCGATAAATTATAGCAAATTAAAATTGCAAATTACTGGTCCATTTGTCACCATACAAACGAAATCAGAGCAAACATAGACTCTTATTTTATTGACTAAGCACAAACATGTTTATATTTGAACAAGTTAACAACATTACTGGTATGGCATACTTCGAAACTTGATCAAAGCAATTAAGCTTTTACTTTACAGACCGCTATTGTTTTAAATGTAGAGTTTGAATGAGATTACTCCAACGCCATTTCAAAACAAATACCATAAAATTTCCCGGAAAATTTTTGGGATTCGTTTCACCCGGCACCTACCTACCGAAGATTTTCGTTAAAATATGAGTCAAATATATAGCCACAGTTATTAATAAATACTAGCTTCCCAAATGACGTCAATACCTTCAAGTTCTATATCCAGCGTAAATGGTCCGACCAATACACACAGAATAGTGTTTATGTAAATGTTTGATATAATTTTTGTAATTTATAAATATTCCTCGGTTTTCATTGAATGTCGGCAGCCAATTTTAGATAATATTAGATCAATGGGTTCAGCAGTACGTCGTCTCGACTGGTCTCGAGTATGTTTACAATTCATATTCAGTCCTTCGCGCAAACGTGAAAATTATCACGCCTATCTAAAGTGTGTTAAGTCTGCAATGTCGACGCGAAATGTATAAATTATAGTACTGTACGAGGACCGGAAAAAGTTTACAAGTTTGCTTGTAATTCGGAGTAATTCGGATGCTCTATTGATATTCGTCTCGACAGTTTCCTTCTTAAAGAAATCTATCTCTTGCAAATCTAACGTTCAATTTCGTCAATTTCTTTCCTGTGATCAGCCATATCCCTATTTAAAATCCACACGTAAAATATTAATGAGAAAAGGACCGCGATTACCAACCAAAACGTTCAACACGCTGACAAAATTATGATTAAACACCAGAACATACACAAACCGCAATTGCTTGTGTCCACCATCGACCTCAGGCATACCTGAATAATTGAACAAAGACACGTATTATTTTGAAACTATTTTCAGTTTATTAAAAACTTGATTAAAATTAACTCTCGTTATTTTAATCAACGGCGAAACACAAACAATACAAAATGGCGAATACAGGTCTTTTCAGCGAAGCTATGAAATTGTAAACATTTGAAAACAATTATATTTTTGACAAGCACTGTCAGATTTTTGAATCGATTTTGTCACGTGTAGGATAATCTCTGATATGTTGTAGCAATCAAGACAGGAGTTGATTATATATCTTCTTTATGTTTCGTGTCATTAAAAACAGACTTTGTTATCGTTAGACTATCTTTACGATCAACTGAACGCCAGCTTGAGACGAGAATAAACAGAGCCAATTCGGAGGGAAGTGTTCAAATTTTATCTGTACAGTGTAGATTCTGATGTTGTCGGCGTAAATGTTACTGGCGTGCGTGCCAGACAAAACTCTCTACTGTCTCAAACTATGAGGCATTCGCATATCTGTGCAATTTCCTTTCTCTGTTCAACGAGAGAATCCAAACCAGACGTGTCGGACTATATCAAAAGCATTTCACCATGGTTACGTGGATTTGATTGACATGCAAATGACAGTTTCACTGATGAGTGACTTTGATTGTCATTGGTTGATGGCTTTCTAGAGACATTTCTACGCTCATTTGCTGCCGCACAGAATGCAACCGTTGTGGACTGTTTGAATGCACCTTTCGTTTTTTAACCCAAACTCATCAAATTTATCTGGTTTAAATCGAGTTATTTATCTTGTGGAAGCAGTTATTATCATGTCATAAAATTAATTTGTGGCCAGCGGATTGAGCATCTTGGCCGTTATCGCATTCTTGTCGTTTGCTTTGAAGAACTACTTGAAAACCGAGAAAGTTTTTGATAAGTTGGGTCACAATTTTAGGAGATCAGGGAAGTTTTAAGTTCACAAGAGCAAACAGAATGAAGAAGTTTAGTTATCAGAGTTCTTGATTTATTTAGAATATTAATGTAACTACTGGTTTGTACTGAGTTTGTTTGGTTTTGCAAACTGTCATTAATTTATTCAGGAAAGAATGGCGCTCGGACGTGAGGCGGCAGTGAACTATTCTCCTTTTATTGGTTTATTCCAAACTTTAATCGTTTTTTCACTTTTATTATGCCTGAACTGTCTATATCCCAGTTCAGTTAAAGAAGAACTTGGTTCTAATTCAAGACTACGTTTCACAAATGGCGAATTGGGTTATTATAACGTCACTATTATTGGAAATAAAGATGCAGTTCACTGTAATATGAAATTAGGAATGTATGTTTATGACCATCGAGTTGAAATTATTTATTCTTTTTTGAACAATGAATTATCTAATGGATTTACATTACATCAAACGAAAATAGCTAATTTCGCTTTCTTCAAGTTAACGCGAAATGAAAATGGATATGGTAAAATTGGTTCAATTCCAGACCAAATGATTATTGCACGGAATAAAAAAAATGGTGAAAAAATTGATACAACTCGCGTTCATTTTAATGTTATTATGGAGAATAAACACCGTCCTATTTTTATAAGTACATCAATAAATGCAACTATTATGGATAATTTATCAATTGGCGATGATGTAGCACGAGTTGTTGCAAGAGACGAAGACGCTGGATTGAATGGTCAGATTTATTATTTTATACCAAAGGAACAGACCACAGTTGTACGAGATTTTTCTATTCATCCAGAAACAGGTGTAATTTCTCTTATAAACTATTTATCATTTAGTCGACAAAATCATTTTCGTTTTGATATTCAAGCTAGAGATCGTTGTGTCAAAAAAGATGCACGTTTCTTCTCGCGACGTTTATCAGTAGACATAACTATTTTATCATCTAAATCCTCTCATATTGATTTACCATCTGAAAAGCATTTAATTGCAGGATCATTTCTTCCTCGTCAGGCTGTACCAAGACCTTTTAGTCAATTAATATATGTTGTAAATATGACTGAACTAGCCCCACCATCTACATCAGTTATTGCCTTGAAATTAAATTTGAAAGATGGTGACAATTCAAATCGTTGTCTTTACGGTTTGAACGGCGGTAATGAAAATGGTCATTTTCAAATTAATAGTAAAACTGGATTGATTTATACAAATAGTGATTTAGATTATGAAATGATAAAACAACATCGGTTATCTGTTTTTGGATCATATGGTGGGATGTTTGTAGCAAGAACAACCGTTGTTATTAATGTACAAGATGCAAATGATAATACGCCACATTTTAACAAACGTATTGTTGATGTTACTATTGATGAAAACATCGCTGTTGGTGATAAAATTACAACAGTTTTAGCTACTGATCTCGACAGTCGTAACAACGGGTTAGTGACATATGCTTTAGCAAACGTAAACCAGACATCATTTGATGTGAGCTCCAGCAGTGGTAAGGTTTTCGTGGCTCGACCACTTGACAGAGACACACTGACACCTGCCCTTACTGTGCTCCGCATTAGGGCGTCTGATAGAGGTATACCCTTTCGTCGTCAAAGTGATGTATTTGTTAGGATTACTGTTAGAGATGTTAATGATAATCCACCTGTTTTAAAGAATAATATTTGTAATATTTTTATTGGTGATGCTGCTAAAGCAGGGACTCAATTACTACAAGTTGAAGCTATGGACATAGATATTACACTTCAAAGTACTTATTTCTTACTCAGGTCAAGTCCTGAAGTAGATAATACATTGTCATTTGCTAGCAGGACAGGTATGCTAACATTACATGCAGATGCAGCAACAACTGCATTAAAAAATGGACCTATCTTTGCTACAATCCTTGCATCAGATGGAGATCATACATCCTCAATGCCATTAAATATTTCTATTCATTTGACGAAAGGATCATCACGTGTCTTAACAAACTGTTCAATGTCTTCACTTTACCTTGGTGTTCAGGCAATCAAAATTCATCGTGATGCATTTCTTTCAACTATAACAACCAGTACTGTTGTACCTCCACAAAAACCAATTTCAAATTCATACATCCCTGTATTTGGAGATATGGCTACAGAATTGACATTTAAAGAAGACTTACCGATTGGTACAGAGATTACTAAAGTGAGAGCAACAGATAAAGACCGTGGATGTCTTGGAGTAGTAGTTTATTCTATATTTGCTGGAAATGAAGAAGGACTCTTTCAAGTTGACGTCATCAATGGCTCCGTTTCACTTTCTAATCAATTGAATTACGAGAAAACAAAGAATTTTCGCTTGACAATACGTGCCTGGGATGATGGTAATCCGCGTCGTTTTAGCCAAAAAGATTTAAATATTAAGATACTTGATGTTAATGACAATGCACCAGTTTTTAATCAATCCATATTTACCGTAAGAATAAAAGAAAATTTAGAATTATCTGGACCAATTAGTAAAATAGAGGCAATTGATAAAGATGGTGGTGAAAATGGTCGCGTAACTTATTCATTTGTTAGTGAATCATCCCTTTTTTCATTAGATTCTGTGACGGGTGAATTACGTTTACTTGGTTATCTTGATCGTGAACAACAAAGTGATTATTGGCTTGGTGTACTTGCTACTGATAATGCTGCTGATTCACCAAAATCAAGTAATGCTAAAATTCATATAATAGTTGAAGATGTGAATGATTGTAAGCCACAGTGTTATCCACCTTCGCAAACATTATATATACCTAAAGATTATCCTACTGGTAGTGTCATTGGTAGAGTTATGGCATTTGATAATGATTCAGATTCAAGAGGAACAGTTCAATATAAACTTATGATACAGGGAAAAGATCATTTCATTGTTCATAGTAGAAGTGGTGTGATTCAAATAACTAAACCATTTCAAGACTTTGAGGAAAGATTTCAGCTTACAATTCAAGTCTCTGACGGTGGTATACCTTCATTATCTACAAGTTGTGTTGTTACTATACAACTATACCACCATGGACTTTATGCAAGACCAGAATTTACTACTGCAGTTGATTATGCTATTGTTAGATCAATTCACAGAGTAACTACTATTGCAACATCAGTCTTATCAGTCTCAGCACTTGTTGAAGATGGTGCGGATATTATTTATGATATTGTTGATGGTAGTGGATTAGGGAAATTCCATGTTAATCCTGAAACAGGAACTATCAAAACTAGAAAAATTAATTTTCTTGAAAAAGAATCTTTTTTCTGGTTAACAATTCAAGCAAGATTAAAACAAGACAGTACTATATTTAGTAATATTCATGCAATTGTTTATGTTAAACATAATAATTTACAATTACCATATTTCAATCCTTCAGTTTACCATGCAAATATCATTGAGAATTCACCTATAGACTCTACTGTTGCACAGTTATACGTAATTGATCCTAACAGTTACAATCTACCAAGTAATTTACATTATAGTATTGTCGATGGAGATCCATTTAGTCAATTTTCCGTCACAGATAATGGTTTTCTTATTACAAAATTTATATTGGATTATGAAATATCAAAAGAATATTTGTTGAATATAAGCGTAACTGTACCTGGCTATGATGAACTAAAATCTTATTGCATTGTTTATGTTAGTGGTATTGATGAAAATGATAATACGCCAACTCCGTTAACATTATATTCAACTGTACCTGTGATCAAAGGATCAACAGAAATTGGCCAGGTCATTGCATTTGATAAAGATTCTGGAATAAATGGCCAACTACGTTATAAACAGAATCCTGTTGATGATAATTTTTCTATTGATGAAAAAACAGGAATAGTTACAAGTAAAAATGGATTTTCTGGAAATTCATTTCTAACTATCGCTATTAGCGATAGTGGAAATCCTCCTCGTTCTGAATATGCTTATATGGAATTTACTACTGCAGAACTACCTGTACAATCGCCTTCGCAATTTAATTTTGATAGAGCCATGTATGAATTCACTGTAACAGAAGGAAAGCCAGCAATTGAAAGACATATTGATCTTAATCATGTGCTTGAGCAATTTTCATCTCAAAATATTTTTGCAAGAATCACATCAGGCAATGAAGATCACATGTTTGCGTCATACATTTATAATAAAAAGCTATATGCTATACAAGACTTAGATTATGAAACAAAATCAAAATATCTTCTTAGATTAGAAGTTTCTGATGGCCTGAAAACTGTTAGTTGTGATCTATCAATTAACATCATTGATGTTTATGAAGCATTTCCTGTTATGACATCTCAACCATGTTATGAAGCTAGTATAATTGAAGGTGAAAACACAAAGATAAATGAATTGATTCAAATTGAAGGTAAATTTAAGAAATTAAAATTGAGATTATACTCACATGTTCATATGTTGAAAGAAAATACATTATTTTCTTCATTGATCAATCCATTCTGAGAAATTTCTGAAATTTCGTTTCCTTCCTGTTTCTGCTAGAAGTTATAATTTGTTAGTTAGCGTATCTTATGCTTTTGTAACTTTCTACTGCTTTTGACCACTATGTGCAGGTTTCTTTTATTATACAGGGTTGATTCAATAAAAAGTACCATGTTAGATATATAACAAAAATGACTAAGGCTATAGACAGGTGGTTGCTGTATAGAGGTGACTGCTGTAACAGGTTTTACTTTATTATTTACTGCCCATCTGCTACAGTATACCCCCTTTTATAAGTCAACAGTTCTTTGTCAGATTTCTCATAAAGGTAGGAAACAACTTATACACAGCATCATATTATCTTTTATTAACATATATAATGTTCCCGCGGACAGGTTGATTAGTTGTACCTTAAGAAACGTGGACATAAACAATGGTTAGATGCCGCTTAGAATGTCTCATAAGTTATCAGTTTTATTTTGCTATTGTTTGTGTAATGATCAACATTTCAATGATTTCTATTTGGTTATACAAGCAGACAAGATAATTCCCAGCATGTTGGAGGAAGATTTTAGACTATTTCTACTCCAATATAACATCAATATTGGCACCCTTTTTGTTGAAATTTGTTAAGAAATTATCAATATTTAAATTTTCAGACTACTTTTGATACTTGTGCCCCAATGTCTGTACAATGATGTTGGTGATGGCAAAAGATTAGAATAAACAGTATCTTTTATATGTATTTTTTTCGTTTCAGGTGTTCCTAAATATGGACAGAAAGGCTTGGCAGTAAATTATAATATTGTTGGTGGTAATAGAAAGAATATCTTGAAACTGTTTCATGTTGAACAATCGACAGGACTGTTACGTAACCATAACATTAAAACTGACCGAGAAGTTGAAGATATTTACGTTATCACTGTTTCAATAATAACAGTACAAAAGACAGAACGAAGTTTAAGTGGAGCTTATTGTGTTGTTCTAAAAGTTGAAGATGTTAATGATAATGCACCAAGTTTCTTGAATAACAATTATGAAATTGGTGTATCTGATTTCGCCTCACCAACAACACCTCTATTATCATTAACTGCTACTGACAGTGATACTGGTTTAAATGCAATGCTTACATACAGCATTGAAAATGGTAATGATAATACAATATTTCGTATTGATTCTACTTCTGGTGTGGTTTATTTTAATGAACGTTATCGTAGTCGTGGTTCAGAAACATTTAACATGTTGGTCAAAGTTAGTGATAATGGAATTCCTAAACAATCATCAACAACCAATGTCAAGGTAATATACACATCATTTGATTATTGCAATTCAGTATCTGTTGCCTTGGATACAATATCACCTAGAAGTAATTTGCTATCATCATTTTTTGATTGCTTTCAATGAACGTGGGATTTTATTCCCACGGCATTTATTTTCAAAATTCAGACATCTATGTACCCTATGTACTATGTATCTATGACAAGTATTTATGATTATATTTTAGTGTGTGGATTTTCTACTGTTTGACTTTTCCAAAGCACCCATTGATGCTTTAATTAAGTGATATTTATTTGTAACAACCAAAAACTTGACCATCTCTATCCATAACTAAACTTGAAAAAAGGGGCCCTTATGTATTTTAACATGATCAAGTCTTGATATGGCCCTTGGGGTAAGTCGGTCTAGCTAGCCGTCCTTTTCCAGATGGTAGAAACCTAAGCAGGCTGGCTTGTTTTGTCTCCTAGTAAACAAAACCACATGAATAATAGATACAGGAAACGAATTCTCAGACTTTGGCAGACGTCAAGACTATATCTACTTTCACAAAATATATTCCAATATTTGCCCTTTTCTCTTGAATTTTAATAAGAAATTATCAAATGTCTAACCTTCAGACTGTTTTTGATATTCACTCAGTCTGCTGGTAGTTTCTCACCATCTTTGTTATTGCAGCCTGGATATATCATCTTATGTAAATGTATTCTGTATTTCTTTTTACAGATCAATGTCTACCCTGGCAAGCAACTTCTTGCTTATTCACAGAAAGTTTACAACGTTTCTATATCAGAAAATTCTGCTAATCATTCTGTGATTTTTCATGAGTCAAATGTAACAACACCTGGCACAGCATACCGTCTAATATCTCCTACAAACGATCAATGTATCACATGGTTCCATGTCGATTCATTTTGTGGTGTTGTCACATCACTTGTAAGTATCCTGTCCTATTGTAGTATTATTATTATTATTATTATTATTATTATTATTATTATTATTATTATTATTATTATTATTATTATTATTATTATTATTATTATTATTATTATTATTATTATTATTATTATTATTATTATTATTATTATTATTATTATTATTATTATTATTATTATTATTATTATTATTATTATTATTAATATGTTAATAATATGTTAATAATATGTTAAGATGATTTATCAATGTCTGATTGTCTTTGTTTATTGCTAGCATTATTTTCATATTCTAAATGCTTTATTATTCAGGGCTCACTTGATGCAGAAATATTTCGATCATGCTCATTTAACATCATTGCACGTGACATTGTCAGTGGTCATCAAAACGCAGCATTATTGCATGTTCATATTATTGATGTGAATGACAACTCACCTTTGTTCTATAAGGAATCATATAATGGATATGTTATGGAAGGATTTAGCCGTGGCTCTGATGTAGTTGATGATGATAGTAATGCTCTATCTATCAGTGCTATTGATAAAGACTATGGAAAGAACAGTATTGTCAAGTTAGAAATATTAGAGCAAGACGCAGAACGGTTTTTCTTGATTGACTCCACTGGTTCATTAAAAACACGAAAGGTAATTATACTATTAATTGATGCTTTTTGAGTTGTTTTACGATGGTGCTTTTATGATAATTGTATAACCCTGAATCTGTAATTTGTATAATGTTGATATCTTATTAATTAATGTATATAGGCTTAGTATTGAATGTATGATAGTTTGATAATCCTTTGCTGATAATTTCTGCTGCGCAACACGGACAAATTTTAATAGTTATTAAGTGAGTCTTCTTAGTGTACGCCAGTAGCGCGATTGATTGTTTGTTGGCCCTTGCAATAGAATTTGCGTAGAGATATTCTATTACCATGTAATGCAAGTTTGGCTATTACACTTTTACGATACAAATTGGAATGCTAAGCGTTTGGATTGGAGCAGGTGTTATAGAGCACTACACAGCCTGTAATCAGGGTCTGACAAAAGTTTCTGCCCTTGGAATCCTAGAGGCATTTCAAACTCTCCCTGATTTTTTTGTTAAAGTTTGACCAATAAATCATAAAAAATATCAATTTTCTTCTTAATTTGCATTCTTATTAAAAGGGGTCTTGACCAATCACATTTAGACAATTTCACAATTGTAAATAAATACGAACATGGGAGAGATAGTATGATTAATCAGAGGAAATTAAAAATTAATCATACTTGACTGTGCATATTAATATAATATTTGTTTTGGTTCTAGGTTTTAGACCGTGAAACAAAATCATTGTATAGATTTCATATCAAAGCAAGTGACACTGGAGATGTACCATTAGTATCATATGCTGTAGTCAATATCAATGTTAGAGATTTAAATGATCAAATGCCAGAATTCACACAAAGTACCTATGATACAATATTATATTCACCTATACATAATGGTACTGTTATTACAACAGTCAGTGCATCTGATTCCGATTCCATCACATTTGGTAACGTTACATATCATCTACAAAATCATAAAGATATTTTAGAGTTGGATTCAACAACTGGTGTTGTAACTGTTACAAATTCATATCGTTTACAAAATGATAAATCAATCCAGGCATCAATTACGGCTACAGATGGTATATTTTCATCATCAACATTTGTTAAAGTTACTGTTAAAGATTCTATTAAAAGTGGATTCCAATTTACAAAATCTACATATACAGCAACGGTTAAAGAAAACGAGATATCTTCTGGTGATATTCTTGTCCTTGAAGTAGTTGGAAATGATATTAGTGATTGTGTTACTTTCTCACGTCTCAATGTTGATAATTCATTTAGTCTTGATTCAATTCATGGTGTTTTACGTGTTAACCCTGGTATTATATTTGATCGTGAAGTAACACCATACTTTATGTTACATGTACAAGCAATTAATCAAAAAGATACACCCCTTGTTGCACAAGCTCTCATTAATGTCACTATTATTGATGTGAATGATAATCCACCACGTTTTAAATCTTCACCATACTATCGAAGTGTTGATATTGATACTGTCAAAGATACACCTATCCTTAACTTAGAAGCTATTGATCTTGACGCTGGTCCTAATGCTGTTGTGAGGTATGTTCTATGATTTGATAATTTTCTTTTGAGATTGTTGTTGTGAGTTTGGAAACAGATGATGTATTGTGAAACCCGTATATAAGCCTTATACAGGCATAAAATGTGTGTGATTCTTAATTGGAAACTAATGCATAAGGGATAAGCATCAGAGATCAGAAACTGTTGTGCTCTCAAAGTTTTTAATACTTTTTTTATAGATTTTTGTTCAAAAAAGCCTTCTCATTGGTTGAGACACCCCCTTTGTCTGGGGAATACTTGTGCCTCCCCTGTGGATTATTTTGTTTTTATAACTTTACAACACTGTTGTGAGTTAGTTCTCTTATGTAAACAAATTACAAGATTCTGTTATCTATTCCAACCTTGATGGTGTTTATCTGTTTTGCCTTATAGATATGAACTTGTATCTGGTTCAACAGACTTGTTTACCGTGAACTCAGCAACTGGTATATTATCAACGAAGCGTGACTTCATCAAGGGTCGTACTGAATCAGAATATAAAGTGGTTGTCAAAGCGCAAGATATGGGTCAGCCAGTTTTGTCAGAAGAGACAACTGTCATTCTACCTATTGTCAATAAAGATACACCTGTGTTTAAGAAAGCCTTTAATGTATCAGTAGCTGAAGATGCTGAACATGGATTTTTGGTTGTTATGGCAATTGCTATTGGTCCTCAAAGCCGTCCTGTTTACTATAGTATTGTTAAAGGAGATGGATTCAATATGTTTAGTATCAATTTCAATACAGGTTAGTGATTAATTTCTCAAATGGGAAGCTTTCTTCAAAGTCAGAGCCCCTTTTTGTAGAATCCCCTACTAATCTCATCAGAAAACCAATGAAATCAATTGTCTACTATGAATTATGTCATTTGGAAATTGCATTCTGACATCTTCATAATCATAAAATGTGAGTTACACTGTCTTCCTTTCTTTGAAACTGTTGCGAGAAACCGATATTTCAATATTCAATGTAACTCGCTTTAGTGCAAATCAGAATTGCCAACAATTTTCATTGAAACTACTTCAACTTGCACTTATCAAACATATGTCTAACAAATAATTGGCCACAAAATAGTTTTTAGGGTTTCAAAGCCTGGTTGCAGAATGTATTTCTAACAAGTTATAAGCTCAATTCTGTTTTTATTGTGTAACATACTATTCAATTTACAAATTAATTGGTAAATGATGATATCATTATATGATATTATGATATTATGATGATGATATTATGTTTTCAACAGGTGAAGTCAGTGTTCTGCATAAGCTAGACAGTCACAAAAGATCATCTTACGATTTGACAATCCGTGCTATTGATAGCCTAACTGGTTCTTGGTCAGAAACATCATGCTTTGTGTTGGTAACTGATGTTAATGATCATGCTCCATTATTCAGATACCCAAGCTACAACGTAACGATACGAGAAGATGCATCAATTGGTGTGTCATTACTTCGTGTCACAGCAACAGATTTAGATCAAGGCATGAACGCAGCTATAACATATTCATTATCAAGCAATCATCAGTCCTCATCGATGTCATTTTCTGTTGATTCTGAAAGTGGTGATGTTAGAATTGTTAAACAATTAGATTATGAAATTGAATCTTATCATACTATTGCTATACATGCTAAAGATCGTGGTAAAATACCATTAGAGAGTTTTACATATGTTCGTATCATTTTGATTGATGTCAATGATAATTCACCTATTTTTCATCAAGATGAATTCAAATTTTATGTCGATCGTTTTACAGCTATTAATCAATTTATTGGTAGTGTATCTGCATATGATGTTGATTGGATTAACACATATCATTTATCTTATACTATTGATTCTGAACGGTATCAAATTGAAAAGAACACTGGTATTCTTAGTTTCAAATCAGCTCCTAATTCTGGTACTATTGATCGGTTTAATGTTTCATGTAGCGACGGCGACCATGTAATCATTACTACAATTGCTGTCAGTATTGGCAAAGACTTAACTAGTGTTCTCTTAGATAATGTTGAAAACGTTCGTAAGATATCTGCTATTCAAGAAAATAGACCACCCTATTATGTGACATTACTATATTCAGAATTGATGATTAAGAGTTATGAGCCTGGAACAAAATTTGAAATTGAAAGTGACATTTTGAGAAAACAATTTGCTATTGGTGCTAATAATAGTCATATACGTAGTCTTGTTACATTTGATAGTGAAGTAAGTCCTACATCTCTTATTCTACCAATTCGTTGTTCATCACAAAGCGGACATTTCTCAATATCCCTCCTTAATATCACATTGAAAGATGAAAATGATAATGCTCCAGAATTTGAATTTACTAATTATTATGGTGTTGTAACAAGAGATATGGCTATCGGATCAACCATACTTACTGTTCATGCAACTGATTTAGACCATGGAAAGAATGCTGAGGTGACCTACACAACTGAAGGACTCGAGTACGTATATCTTCATGTATAGTTTTTTAAATTGTCAAGTTTGTTTCTTAACTGTGATTTGTTAAGCGCCTTTTTGGATGAAGCTATACAAAATAGCTATTGGGGCTATGGGAACGTTGTGAATTGAATAAATTGAATGCGATTCAAACCCATCGAATAACGTTCTTGCTTGAAAACATATATAGATTTATCCCTCTCAGGTGCAGGACAATATAAAACAATACCGCAGCAAAAATTCAGAGAGAGCTTATTGATATTAATTTGCTTAAACAATTGAAGATGATGATGATTATCAGGGGATGGTTTTCTGTTTACAGTTTAAACATGAGCCATTGAGTTATTAGTGTTTTGCCCTGGAATGTCTCAGATCATTATTATATTAATCATTGTTTTTTATATTTGAAATAGCATGATATTAATTCAAGGTAGTATTTACTTTATATTTATACAGTCAAACTTGGTTAATATCCCCTAGCTTAATGTTCCATCTTACTTAATATCCTCACCCTCCTATTTTCAATTTTGCATAATACAAAATACATCTCATATCCCCACCTTGTTTAATGACCCACTTTTTAGCTGGACCCTAGAGGATTCTATATAAGCAAGTTGGACTGTGTTAGCAATATGTTTTTAATATTTTCAAATTCAATACTCTATGTAGAATGCAGCTATATTTGAATAAAGCGCTATATATTAACTAAATATTGAACACTTTCTGGGCAATATGGGTTCATGTTAACACACAGAGTGTTATACCATAAGACACGAGAAAGGCATCAGAAAAGCTGCTTATTGGTTATTTGAGGGTGTTTCCTTGTACAGGCTTAGTTAATAGGGCTTTAGTTGAGAGTTTAAGTAATGTGTGACAGGCTCACCAGCCAGGGTACATTAAGCACAGCTGGAAAACAGATGTTCTGATCTTTATACAAAATCCCATCAGCCAAGTACCACCCTAAAACATATTAATGATGTTTGGGCCTAACCACATGCTATCATTGCAATGCCACCTTGTTGAAGTGATCTAATATTAATTGATTCAATGCTAATATTGTTTTATTTTCGAATCCCTAACCCGGTACTGTTGTTGCCATAAATGTGTAAAATTGGTTTATAAATGTAGAAATGTCAAGTCTATTTTTCAAACATATTCAAATTTTTGGTATCAACCAATTTGTTGTTGTCGCTGTTGTTTAATTAGCAATCCATAACACTCGATTCACAATCAATTTTTGCGAGTACATTTTCTTATTATATAGATCTTTATTATTTTGCAAGGAAAAGTAAGCACTCGCCTGGGCTGATTTACTGGGGTCTCCTCTACCTGAGTTCTCTAGACTTGGTTAATGAATGTTTCCCTTTTCTTTTCCAGTGACCAATCTGCATTGGCTGTAAACAAAGACAGTGGCGAAATCAAATTAACTGCTATACCCCAAGGAAAATTATATCAATTTGTTGTCAAGGCAACTGATAATGGCTACCCTGTAAGAGAAGCATCAACATTAGTGAAAATAAATGTGTTGCAACCAGAGGAAAGATCAGTTAAATTTGTCAATGATAAAATGATGTTAAACATCAGAGAGGATCACCGTGTTGGTTCGAGATTAGAAACAATATCAGCTAATGTTAAAGATGGCAGTGAATCCATAGCACTAGGTGCATATTACGAGTTAATAGACAGTCAATCATCATCTACTAAATCAAAAGGTTTATTTGAAATCAATAGTAACACTGGCGTGCTCATGTTAAAACAATCTCTTGATTATGAAACAACACAAATTCATCGTATAATGATCAAAGCATCAATGCATTTAGAATCAACTCTTCCTTCATATTCAATTGTTACAATTATAGTTGAAAATATTAATGACAATCCCCCTGTTTTAGGTTCATCTTCTTATTCAATTACATTAAGTGAAAATGTTAAACCAGGGAGTAAAGTATTATTATTATCTGCGCATGATCGTGATCTTATCAACAAGGTACCACCAATGGGCTATTTTCTATATTCAATGAAAAATGCAACACAAGAAATAAAGGAAGTATTCAATCTTGATCCTAAATCTGGTTGGTTATCAATACGTCGAGGATTAGATCGTGAAAAAATGCCAGGCTATGTGATACCATTTTCTGTTAGTGACGGTAACGCTGAAACTTCAGAGATATTCCGAACATTTGGTACGATAACTATTCAAATAATTGATGTCAATGATTGTGCGCCTTCATTTTCTAAACCTACGTATAAATTTCTAATGCGTGAAGACTTTCTAGTTGATCAAAAGGTTGGACAAGTTTATGCAAGTGACGAAGATGTCAATTCACAAATAAATTATTATTTGGATGGTAGCGATGGCTCAGAAATGTTTCAAATTGATCGTTCTACAGGAGATATTCGTGTTGCAGCAAAAATCCATGCTGAGAGGATCACACAAGTTACAATGAAAGCCATTGCATTTGATGGTATACATTCATCGTCAACTGAAGTCATTATTGTTGTGCAAGATACAAACGATAATCAACCTAATTGCCGCAAAGCATTCTATAATGAATCTGTATCTGAGATGACGCCAAGTGGTGGTTCATTATTTCAAATATTAGCTGATGATGTTGATAGAAGGGATGAATTGCTGTTTCTTGTGCAAGGAGATGGTACAGGGAAATTTTCTGTTGATGCCAGAACAGGTATGCTGTGACCATATTTTCAAATTCGATAAGTATACCTGTATCCCTTCTTTTATTAATTACAGTCAAACATGTTATAACGGCCACCTCTATATAGCAGCCACCTGTATATTGTGGTCACTTTTGCAATATCTGAAAAAATTGTTTCTATTGAAATAGCCCTGTATATAAAGGCTACCTGCATATAGTGGTCAGTTTATCTACCTCTCATAGCTGGCTGTTATATACAGGTTTTACTGTACTAAGTTGTACAATGATTCCTGTATATAATGTAACCTATAAGAACTAGATAAATTGACCACTGTATGCAGATGGCCTTTATATACAGGGTTGGTTCAATAGAAAATACTATTATAGTGATATACCAATACATACCAATAGTGACCACAGTTGACAGGTGGTTGCTGTATAGTGGTGGTCGCTATAACAGGTTTGACTGGATACTGCACAGTGTAGTGTCTGCATAATGTTGCGATCTTAGCTGCAGAAGAATAGTTAGAATTTTAACTAGGTTGCATATCTTCACAATTGTCATATATTTTCAACTAAATTTAAAAAGTGTAGAAAAATGCCACTTCAGTTGCATTTGCCTTGTTCCTAGTAAACTTCTCATGAAGTCAGGATTCTCAAGTCCATCCAGACAAGGTAAGACACATCAAAACCCAACATGCAAATGATTCGATCAATCTGATTGGTTTAGAGTTTCACGCCAAATCACCATAGCAAAACTAGGTTCGAAAACACAATCAATCTTACAATTCGAATTTGTTATTACTAATGAGAATTTGCAATTTGATCAGCAGGAATTTCCAAAAACATTTGATCGGGAAGAAGTCATGTAAATGCTTTTAAAAGTTGTGCTAGTTATAATACAAAGCAATTGATGCATAATTTCCTATGAGCTATTGATATTTGGCACAGTCGAGTCACTTCAGGAGAAACTTGAAATTGAATTTTTTCTGATGCCTTCTCGTTTTCTCCTTACGCGCCTCTCGTACGCCAAATATCAATAGCTCATATAGGAAAGTGTGCGCCAATTGCTTAACTGTAAATGTTTTCTAACTTTCTACTGTTGTAATATTTAATAAGTCATATCTGAATATCAAGACAGCGTTTTATTATGCGATCTGATTCATCCTTTTTGTTGCAGGTATGTTGTCATCAATCATTGTCTTAGATCATGAGAAACAATCACAATATCATTTCAAGGTAGTTGTAACTGACAAAAGTGGTCACAGTTGTAACTCAGATGTCTTCCTAGAAATCACAGATGTCAACGATAACAGGCCTATTTTTACACAGAAGAAATACCTTGCAACTGTACGTGAAAGTGTGTCTCTTTCAGTTGTATTTACACATGTTCAAGCTGTCGATATAGATGAAGGTATAAATGGCCGTGTGACTTATTCATTACAATCAACATTTGATAATACATTTCAAATTGGTCTACATACAGGACTGGTTAGCGTTGAAAAAGGCTTGAGTAAAGTAATTAGACCGTCGTATACTCTTAATGTGATTGCTAGTGACGGTGGATCACCTGCGCTAGAATCATCAGTACCTTTGAATGTTGTTGTGTTAAGTAAGGATGATAAACCACCACGGTTTAGTCGTACGTCATATACATTTAACGTATCTGAATCTGCTATTATTGGCGAATCGGTTGGTATTGTTAGTGCGTCACCTTCAGATGAAAACAAAAAAGAAGATATTCGTTATGTTATTATTATTGGCGAAGACATTTGTTCCTTAGATCAATACACTGGTGTTTTAACACTTCGTAAATCTCTTGATTATGAACGGAATAAATATGCAACAGTTAGCGTCAAAGCTGAGTTCTCATTTGCGCCATCTTTGGCGTCTATTGTTACTGTCATACTTCATGTTAATGATGTTAATGATAACACTCCACAATTTGGACAAGCACTTATTGCGAGAACAATCGATGAAAACGTCAGACCAAATTCATTTGTATTACAAGCATTGGCAACAGATAGTGACACTGGAGAGAATGGACATATTATATACAAGATATTATCACCTACACCTAACGGTTTATTCCCGTTTATTATCAAGAACAATACAGGTGCTATTCACATTAGTAGCACTGGTAGTATTGATAGAGAGCGTCAATCATCATATCTATTCACTGTACAAGCTGCTGATAATGGCGAACCAAAACGTAAAAGTAATGTGTTAATCAATATAACAGTCGCTGATCTTAACGACAATGCACCATCTATTACGATTACTAATACTACTGTTGTTTTACAACAATCCACTCCTGTTGGATCTATAGTTATTGAACTTGCTGCCACTGACGCCGATTCATATCCAAACGGTGCACCATTTAGCTTTTTATTAACAGAAGGTGACAATGAGTTATTTTCATTGCGTCAACTGAACCAATCAGCTTGTGCTGTTGTTACTAAGCAATTATTACCATTGATTGATGATGCATCACATAGTTTAATTGTGAGAACAAGAGACAATGGATCACCCCCTCAATCTATAAAGTCTTACATTGATGTTGTTGTTGTACGCGATAGTATGTTTGTACCAGAACTAAGTGAACCAACAACATTCTCTGTGCTATTACAGAACGGTATGAGATCATTGACTATAGGAATGTTATCTGTTATTGACAAAGACGCTGGTGATTTCCATACATTCTCAATTGTATCTGGAAATGAAAATAGTTATTTTTCAGTTGGTCAAGTATCAGGTAAACTAGAAGGTAACTCTTTAATCCCTGGTTTGTTTACGGTCGGCGTACAAGTGACAGATGGACGTTTCAATGACGGCATGGTTATCAACATTGTTGTTCATAACGAAACTCAAGCTATGTATGACAATAGCGTCATAGTATCTATTAATGGTATCAGCGCTGATGATATTGTTAAGAAACGTATGTCTAGTATTGGTGCATTCTTATCAAGAATAACTGGGAGCGGCCTTGAGAATATCAACATTTGGTCTGTTCAGACTCAAAGACGTCAACGTCGGGATACAGATAGTGAATCAAGTGAAATTGCATTTGCAGTCAAGACGAAACAGTCAAAAGAGGTGAGTGCTTTTATTGCAGCAAACAATTGCATTCCTCATGAACAGGGTCCGGCAAAAGTGAGAATCCTTCGATCCTAGATCCCGGAAGGCTGGAGCAAATTCAGAAGAAAATTGATTCTTTCTTTCTTTCTTTCTTTCTTTTTGATGATGATGATACATGTTCTATCTGTTGACATTTGATCTCTTTATTATGTTTTACCTGTTTTTCTAAAGCACTTTGTCCAATTTAATTTCCAGACATAGGAGCAAGGTCCAACAATCGTAGGGATCCTAGATCTCAAAAGTCTAGAGATAATCCAGAAGAATATTGATCATTTTTATTTATAGGCCAAACCTCAGCAAAAGCTTCTGAAAAAATTTTGTAACATTCCAGAAGGCTGAATGTTTTGCCTGAAACTGCATAGGAGTCTTCCAACTATTTTACTTTAAGCAGATGTCTATCTATTTTGACAGAATTTCAAAACATAATTAATTGAAAATATCATTTTTCCTGGAGAAAAAGCTTTGTTCCATCTTCTTGCATATTTTATGTTTTTTATTCTGTACATTATTTTCTGTTATTTTCCTTACTAATTCTTTTTTATAACTTGTTTCAGACTTACATGCCTGCTTCTGCCCTTCGTTTGTTATTAATGGGTCACCGAAATGAGTTAAGATCAAGTGTTGGTGCGGAGGTTACAATCATCGACCGTGATATGTGTGCATCTTCACCTTGTCCTGCTGATGAAGAATGTCTGAGTGTTGTACAATTGATTGATAACTCACCAACAAAATCACCATCAATTCAATCACGTGAATTTCAATCCGCTCATAAATGTCTATGTCTTGTTGGAAGTCAAAGTAAGCACATTCATAATGATTATCTAATTTTCTGTCATATTTAAAAAAACCATACATGGCTGCAGTCAGCTCTCAAGCACAATTGCTGGTTAGCTTGGGGGACATGCTCCATATTATTTTAGTTTATTTTATTTTATTTTTCACAAGTTTCAAATACTGAAATTGTATCCGCATCAACAACAAAGTCTCTCGCTTTTGATATGAATCCTTCAATGAAATCTTGATAATGCGACTGATATGCATCTAATCATGAACCTAAGAATTAGGTAACATCTATTATAGGCTACATTTAATGGCAATCTTTAAATATTTGTTTAATTTTTAGATCCATCTTGTCCATTATTTAATCCTTGCAACAATGACCCATGTCCAATTGGTGAGAAATGCCTTCGTGATGGTAACTCATACGAATGCCAATGCCTTGATGAGAAATTATGCAGCAGAGGTATGTCGAAATACATTTGTATTTTTACAAGTTTGTATGTTGATGAAATAATCAGCAAGGTGAGATCCACACAGTCAATAATAATGCAGGGTAACCATTTTCAGACATGAAATTGCTCAATCTTTTTCTATCTTAGTCCTGAATAAAGTCTAAATTTTGTCTTTTTATTATTGAAATTAAACCATAAGAACAATTTGTATAAAGACATATTAAGACCTGGTTAGTTCCCTGTTCTGTACATGTGCCGATCCTATTCCTGTTGAGAATGCCTTCAGATCAACTGACATGAATGATTTGGTTTCAGACGCCGCTCTATGAATTTCATGCATGAATTCACACCTAGTAGAGTCGTTCCGAATGGGCTGGAAGGCGTTCTGAACGTATGAGCACATTCCAATTACCAAAGGGCGTTCTTTTTCCGTTTCATAATGCCGTTCTGAAGTCCATCTTTGATTTTTGACTAAAGCATAATAGGATCGGCACATGTGCAGACTGGTTATGAATCAGGCCGAAGTTATCACTTTGAACAAATCCTCACTTCAAATAGATGGCTTTTTATAACAACGAGGGTGACTTTTAGGGGGTTATTAAAATGTTCTTGAACACTTGACCACGATGATGTCCAACCATAATACTTGAAGGAGGTATTAATATTACACAGTGTTTACACAGTTTTAAATATATATTAGTATACATCGAATTCTAAAAAGTTGCTTAGATTGACTGTGCTGGCTATTTGAAAACTTTTCAATAACTTTAAAAGCTGTAATATTGAATACTGCATTTTGAGGAATTTCGAATACCTGCTACTGTCTATATACACAGAATCATAATATTCCGTAGTCAAATCTCACATTGTTATCGCTGTAATTTTTTTCCTGCATCCATTTCAGGTTCTGAAGCTATCACATTAGATGGTTCTGGCTATGTCCGTTATCAGTTGAAAGGTTCATTTGATAAATTATTCAGGTCAATCTCATTGGAGTTTAGAACTGAAGAGAAAACAGGCACATTGTTTTATGCACGGGAAAATGACTACTGTATTTTAGAGGTAAGAGATGATAACTCTTTCTACATAATCCAAGAAGAGAATACCATCTGTGTTTTTGAACAATATTAATTCCAATAATCTACTAGTGGACCACTTTTATGACCTCTTACGGACCTTTTGGCACCAGGAAGTTTGAATTTAACAGATATGCTCAATGTTTGGTTTTTGAAGTTCCCATTAAGAAAGTTGAAATCGGAGAGAAATAGGATTGTCTTGAAATTTGCTGACGTCAATTATGAACAACAATCCATTAGAATAACATGACACATTGTAAACTTCCTTACATTTTCATTGAAGAGTCATCTTACTGTGCAGTTTGATAATAATGTTACTTTCCTTTTGGTAGGTTGTATCTGGTCTGTTGCAATTCCGTTTTGATCTTGGTAGTGGTCCTGGCCTGGTTGTTATAAAAGAATTACAAGTGGATGACGGTGACTGGCATTCTGTTGAAGTTCAAAGATCAGGCAATTATGTTGCATTGTTACTTGATAATGGGAAATATCGTAGTTCTGGTAAAGCAGGTGGTAATCTAGCTAAGATCGATCTTCTTGGTAATACATTCTATCTGGGTACAAGTGTCGTGCCTGTTACTGGTGGTTCTACCGCAAGACGGAAACGAGATGGTACTCGTAAGTTTATTTATTTATTTATAATGATACTAATAATAATAATAATAATAATAATAATAATAATAATAATAATAATAATAATAATAATAATAATAATAATAATAATAATAATAATAATAATAATAATAATAATAATAATAATAATAATAATAATAATAATAATAATAATAATAATAAAATAATAATAATAATAACTTAAGTTGAGGCTCAATAATAACGATAATAATCTGCAATTTAATTTTATAACTGTCCTTTTCTCAAATGCTGTTTTCAATTGTTTCCCTTAGATGGCAGTACCTATGATGCCTTTAAAGGATGCCTACGTAATCCAAAACTCAATACAGTACGTCTACCATGGACTGGTGCTAATGACGTCATTCAAACAGCTCAATCGTATCGTGTTAAAGACAATTGTAAAGACTCAGATATGTGTCGTCGTATTTCATGTCCATACTTCAGTCAATGTATTAATACATTAACATCATATATATGTCAATGTTTACGTGGTCATGCACCTAAAACATGTCGCCCAATATTCACGTGTAAAGACCTACCATGTCAGAATGGAGGCACATGTACATATTATGATGCTGATGATATCCTACAATACAGATGTCATTGTCCTATGGCTTATACAGGGCCACAATGTCAGTTGAAAGTAACGCCATGCTCAAATAATCCATGTCAAAATAACGGTGAATGTCGTGAGGTTGGTACTTCGTATATCTGTACATGTGATCGTCGATTCAAAGGAAGGAATTGTGAGTTAGATACAGATCCATGTTATTCAAAGCCATGTTTTAGAAATGCCAAATGCTCAAATCTTGGTTTGAATCGTTTCACATGTGATTGTGATCAAAGTACATTCGGTCAAAGATGTGGTTTTGGTGAATACTGTTCGTCTTATACATGTACAAATGGTGGTTCATGTATTGAGACATTCGATGGTGCTAAATGTTCATGTCCAACTGGCTATACAGGGCAAAGATGCGAGACTGATATCAATGAATGCTTACTACCAAATACATGTGAAAGTCACAGCACTTGTATTAATACGTTTGGTGGGCATTATTGTAACTGTACACAATCATCGATATGTAATAGTGTCGCTGCGACTGTTGTTACGTCACCTGGTGGTATGTCATTACCAACAATCATCGGTGCTGTCAGTGGTTTGTTAGTAATCATTATAATCATCATTGTTGTGTTCTGCTTCTATCGTAAACATCAGCGTCGTGTACGATTCCAACGACGTACTGCTGGTGAACATCCTGATGTTAAATATCCATTGAATTGTTACCCATCGACAGTGAATGAATACGAAGATGTACCACAAGGAACACCCCAAAATCCAACGCACCGTCCACCATCACCCTTTCGACAGCCCCCTGGCTATTTCGAACGCTATGATGGTGATTTTGCTATGGCTGACACAGATTTCTATGACCCATCTGCAATTGGTAATACTGACTCTACTGTGTCATCTAAAAGTGATTGTGCTAAATCTCCATTTTCTGAATCAGCATGTTCAGTCAAAGAAAGAGTTGATGTTATTAATGAGAGTGAACGTGACAGTGAACCATCCACGTGTATGTATGCTCCTAAACCATTCGAAGAAGATGCTTCAATAGCTGAACGGCGTTCTCTCTCATCTGAATATCACTGGGATTACTCCGAAGTACCTGAAGATGTTCGCCTACAATCAAATCGTAAAATGTCTCGTGAAGGCAGTTATATGGCTATACCACTGACAGAAGCACCTAGTCTTCCACGTCGTGCTCGTCGATCATCAGTTCCTTGTCCTGACCAACCATCGGAGCCACCTGCACCGCCAGACCTTCCACGTAATCTTCGTCTATCGCGACAGTCGTTACAAAAGTCGGAGACTGCATCGCCGACTGCTATGCGACATCAAATACCTTATAATAGAGGTCCATCTGTAACATCAAATGTTGATAATCCTATTGAACCTTGTACATCAGAACTATCACTAACACAGTCATATCCAGGTGTTAATACTGATTTAACCCGTGGTGATTTTGCTAATAGATATACACTTACAACAGGACCAAGTAAAAACTCAGTCTTCCAACCAATCGGTGGTGTTCGAAATGTCGGAAACGATGATGACGACGACGACGATGTACTGGATGGTCCAAGTCGCCGATACTTTGAACCAGATCAAAGCGAGATAAGCATTAGTAACGATGGCTTATCACAAACATCATATAACTCTGATGATGACGAAGATGACGATTACGATAACGGGGAACGTGATCCTTTAGACCCGGATGACACCAGACGATTAGTAAGAGATATCAAAGTACTGTTTAAGGAAATTAAAAGCAAAACAGAAGATATGTAAAACATTAAAATAACTATATAGATATTGTTAGGTTGGATATATATGAAATGGGAGAGACAAACACACAAAAAGAAGTTTTTAATTTATTAGATTTATTATTCTCCTCCCATTGTATAACTCATTTTGTAAATTTATTTATGTAATAATAGACTACCCCATTACAAATTACCATTATAGGGGGTAAAAGGGGTTTATCGTGTGCTAAAACATTAACGGATCAAATCCGTATCATTTTCTCTATTCAGTTTTGTTACTTCTTGGATACAATGGTAATCAAATTAATAATAATAACTATTATATGGGTCATAACAATCATAATAATATATATTGAAAATAGGTTGTATACTATTTACTATAATTATTATATACTTTAGCAATGATAATTTTTCTACACAAACATTCTTTGTATATTCTATGGGATTTATTTGTATTTAGATAAAACTGATTATTTACCAAAATACTTTCTTAAAATGTTGCTTGTCATTTAATCTTATATTCTTAATTGCCAATTATCAAAATTCTTTCAGATAACTATACTGGTGGTACCGTCAGTCCTAACAGGGGCAGCGGACCTTTCTTGTATATACTTGTTTTTAAGAACCACTAACTTTTGGCAGATGCTCGGTGTTCTTAAAAAATCTTAAAATCTTTTCAGATAATAATTCCTCCGCAGCTAGGAATATATTTTACAGCGTTTAATTATTTTTGTTATATGTATGCTGCGTCTACATGTAATAGAGTATTGCTAACAGACATTCGGAATCAGGCCTATTGTACAATGCTTGCTCAAGAATAATTTATTAGCATGCTCCCTTGAATCAACTGACGTTTGTTTCCGTTTGCTGAAGAAGATAATTTACATACTTCACTTAATGGTCTCACATGCAAAACAGTACTTTATTATTTAATCTAACATCAGATGGTATAATCTTTGTTTCCAGAAATTGAGTGTTAATAAATCCGATGATTACATATAATGGTGAAATAATTGATATTTGTCGGCGACCTGTTTGATACGATGATTTAACAGTTATGCAGCTTTCAGACGATTTGCTGCTGAAATATATATTTAGCTGCGGCGACATCACTTTTTAGCTGCGATTTTCCATATATGCGGTCATCAGCCAATTTGATGTGAAATAGATCTATTTAGTTGAGGGGATATGACTATTTAGCTGCGATTATTCAAAAATGTGGCAATGAGCCTCGGTGTTCTGTTGGTTCTGTAACTTATGTGATCAGTGTGCTCGGTGAGCGAGGCAGTGTTCAAAACTGAGTCCCAATAATGTGATGTATATTGCATTACTAGCTAGAACCTCATTCCTAGTCATTGCAGATCAGTTATCAAATAATATCCTGCATTTAAATACTTCCCTGGCCTTGATCATTAATGTGAATCGATCCACGGGGGTTCAACTTACATGCTTTTGGTATGCGGGATGCTCAAATTATCTTTTTCATATTTCAGTGACTCCTTTGCTATTGTTCATTTAGCAAAACGTTGAAAAAAGAATCTATTATGGTTGAATCTGTCCATTGTAAAAATACATCTGGGTATCTTTTCATGATGCGAAACATTTTTATTATAATTCTATCAATTCTATTTGAGCAACCTCGTTCACTCAAGCGCAATGGAAGTTCCCGGCAATCAATCATGTCACAGAGAATTCACATCGAGCTATCTAATATCGAATGAATATACATTTTGGAATTGTGTGCGATAGCAAAATTACAGGTGAGGCATTCGAAAATGCAGAATGTTTCTTATTTCGCCCTGTATATTAACTACGAGAATAAGTCCACCTTCCACACGCATTTCAGATCTTGTTATATACTTTTTGTACTTTATTATGTTTGATTAATTTTGGGTTGATAAATTAATCCATTTTCGGACATTTTACAGAAGAGTCTACTTTTCTGGGTTTTCGTAGCCGGACGCGGAGTTAAATGCTTTAAGTTGACTTTCTTTGGATTCGGAGTCTAAAAGTTCTAACTCCGTACACCTCTGGTATTTATTTCTCCCCACGGACAAGCTAGCTTGTCAATCGATGATAGACACTAGATTTTCACACAAGTATATACACGATGCTAGATGCTTACCATGCTTTAATCGCATTGGAAACCAGAGTTGAGAGCAAGATGACGAATTGAAAAATGGAAGTTCAGAAATGTTTGAAACAGAAGTTTGCTTGTTAAGATGTGGTTGTTGTAGTAGTTTCTTTTCTCTGTGCTATTTTGTGCATATTAATGTGTATCCTCTTTTTTGTGTACTCCATATGTAATTGTAACTATAGTTACTTTTGAATTAAATGTAACTTGTAATTTCAAAAGTTACTTTTTCAAAAAGTAACTTCTAAAAGCAACTATTTACTTTTTGTCAAAGTAACTGTAAATATAGTTACTTTTGAAAACTAACTTTCCCATCCCTATACCTGCTAAAACGACTAAAAAGAGAATATCCGTTAAATGCCTTATATGCTTGAAGAAAACATACTCTTACTCGACATATGAAGCTTTTACATTTGTTTTTTAAAGTACAAAATTGATGGTGTCGAATATATATAGTTATCTAATAACTGGAAAGCCCTGCAATCAGACATTGCATAAGAAATTCAGGGACTACATGTCCCGAGTAATGTACAATTATGACGTCATGACCATATGAATACAAGGAAGGGTGGGCGTGGAACACAAGAACCCAACCCTGCGAAATCGTGCATTTGTATCCTCAGTAATTGTTTTTCTAAAACAGGGATTGATTTACATGTTTTGTCTTGATGGGCATGATACATTAGGTGGTTATCACAATTCCACATTCCCCTTCTTGATATATACGCCGCACAGGGACACATCTCAAGATTTAGACTAGCAACAATGACCCACAAATCATTGGTAGATTTATTTTGAATATTCATATGAGGGAGGAAACAATATATATTTTATCGCATTTGCTGATAAAAACAAGCAAATTAATTATGTTATAATAAATTTGATTGGTGGGATCTCTTTTCATTGAAATCAATTGGACTTTTATAAGATGTTACCCCTAATATAAATAAATGCAATTTACAAATGTCTGGATTGTATCTATATTTTACAATCAATTATAAATATTCATACAGAATATTACCAACATAATGAAAGAACAAGGTATATATGTATTACTATACAGATATATTTAGCAGATAGAATACGGTGCTCAGTTTTATGGTTTTATGTACTCTGATACTGTGATACACGATGGGTGCGTAATTAGACATGAAAAGGTTTTTTGCGTCTTGAGTGTCTCATAGCACCCAAAATGTTCGTATCAGAGTGCATAAGACTGAGTACTGCGTTTTCCATAAAATAAATAAACTTGTAGATCGTTGGAGAACATCATCTTGTACAGTATTTGTACAGCATAGTCAAATAATAATATATTAATATTAGCAATTAATGTTGGTCCAACACTGGACCTCGTGTGTGATAGAACTTTCAGATCACTAACAAAAAACAATCAACTTTGGAGGAGAACATGAGACACGATACGCATTGAAACGATGTACAATTAACTAAGACATCTTAATCATCTTAATCACATAAGTCGCGGACAGACACAGAAATATAGAAATATAGAATATACAAACAGACAGTATTATTAGTAAAAGAAGATAGTGATATACAAACAGACAGTATTATTAGTATAAGATGATAGTGATATGCAAACAGACAGTATTATTAATATAACAAGATAGTTATATACAAACAGACAGTATTATTAGTATAAGAAGATATCAAGAACAGAAATTTGAAGTCAATAATTGAACACATATGCATAATAAAGCATGTTTTTTTCAGAAGTAAGGGATGCTTCAGTCCTCATCAAAAGCAGAAAATCTACATTCAAAACAACAATTAAGTAGAAATACTGTTAGGCATCAATCTAGGTAAGAAATAAGGATAACCAAACTCTCTATTGTCTAGACGGTGCTTGATTCGTTTATCAAGTACGGGTGAAACGATGTCATTTAGTTCTGCAGAGTATTTTTCTACAAGCGTTTTTGCTTTGGGATCATCCATTTTGTTTGCATAACTCAATAGTGTATCAAAATGCAGAGATGCAAGAACACCAGTTGTCATGCATTGATACTGAAAATGCAAACAAAGAAATTCACATTTTATAAAAATACAATTATACTATATCATGCACTTCATCATCACTTTGTTTAACAAATATATCAGATGAAAGAGGGACGGTACATTTCTATACTGTGACTATCTATATTACTGCTATGTTGCAATTATCAATAGTGATGGGATAGAAAATTTCAAGCAAAAGAGGATCGTCATAAGGTTGACATACACATCGAATCATTTAGTAAAACATTAACTGAGAGTAGTATTGAGCCTAGTTTGGATTAAAAGCTTTATCAATATTATATATATCTCTTTATCGACAGGATTTTATATTTGTAAGATAATATTTGCATTAAATGCAAGAACAGACGAACTCAACGAGTGATTTTTAATTAGAATTGTAGCTATATGCCATATCAATTTTTTCTAAAATAATGTGTTATTATTCTGTGTACAGTACCTTGCAAATTAGAGTCACTTTTATGTATTTTATTGTTTGTTTAAATTATTATCTTTTTTAATTATGTTCGGCCATTTAGGCTTCAAGCACAATTAAGTATTTCTAGGCCTACATTTTCCAGCACAATTTCTTTTACACACACTCCCTTGCTCCCCTCCGTATATTAAAACAAATATTCATTCACAGTGTCAATGCTATACTTACTGCTGCCAGACCGCTGTCACCAAGACTTTCAAAGGCAGTTAATTCTTTCTCTTTGTTCATATATAACTTTGTAGGAGTCTCAGGTGTAAATTGCATAAACTCAGCCAAAGGAAAGTTATAGGCGCTGTGATCAGGAATAATAAATAGAGCTCTTGTAATCGCTTCTTTCAGTTCAACGACAGTATCAAATTTGGCAGGAAAACCATTAATCTAGATATGTGAATAATAGATGAATACAATGGATGTTTGCAAGCACTTTATTATTTAAATGCAGCAGTCATTCAACAACTTGATGACACGTATGAGAGAAATATTCCTTGAGCTTTTTAACGCTGCTAGTATTTGATAGTACAGGTGATACGACAAATGAGCACATATACACTGGCATGCTGAAATGAACCATTCAACGTTCAAAACACTGATTTAGAAACTAACGGCATCACACCTGCATGTGACTTTCTGGATGCAGTCATTCCTAACAGGGATTGAACCCAACAACCTAGAGGGAAAACGTTCAAATCTCTACACTACACGATAGCCATTTCATGATGGTCACATTGGAAGGAGTACCTTTCCAGTTGCTGCATAGCTGCCTTTTGTTCCTTTTAGTGATAACTCATTAGCAAATGCTTGAAGGCTTTCATCCTCATTTACGTTCTTGTCATATTTGTAATACCTAGAATTAAGAGAATAATTATCCAAATTTATAAACATGAAACTGTGTCGGAAAAGTCAGAAAAGAGAACAAAGATAAATGGATCTAAAAGTATAATAATGTTGAGCGTTTGGATTTTATGCAGAAGATTTCTCTGTCAAGTTTGAAACGTTTTGTCGTTAGCCAACTTTGAATAATCAAATAAATACAACTCGGGAGAATAATTTCTTCGAGTTTGATTTACATACTGTTTGTTTTGGGTACAATAATTGTCATGAATAAAAACTGATGCTTAAAACTACCAACTACAAATTGTAAAATTACCCTTCTTAGGGCTTCTACAGAAACGCCTTTTGAAAATGAGCGTAAAATGTCTACCGTCTGCCGTAACTATGTCTACAGTAATGTCTGAACTGAGTGTAAAATTATTACTAATGGTATATGACATCTAACCAATGAATACCATAGAAAATCTAAATACAATCAGGTGTTGCCTAGAAAAAGAGAGGATTTAGGGTGCAGGGAGGGAAATCAGTCTACAACTGAGCGGATCTCTGTACAGAATCCTTTTTCGATCTTCTGCGACATTATACCATTGCTCAACCAAATATCTGATCCAAATAAATAGAGTAAAATCTGTATTTAACGGTTGCTAGCTTCAATATGGTTGGTAGTAAAATTGTAAGATATCCTATTGGAGATTTCTGAAAAATCATGGAATTCTAGATTAATGAGCATTTAAGAGACAAATTGAAATATTTTTGTTTTGTGCAGCAATTATTGCTAGTTTGGGGTACGATTTAGTACGAACAAATTCTATAGGGTATCTAATGATTATACTTCTGATAAAGACTAGAGAGAATCTTATTAAAATTGATTTGGAACCATCCTAATTCGTTCATCTTCTAAAATGACATGTTACCTCCTTCGTTTGATTTACTTACAGATAAAGATACTCATGGACATAATTCTTCAGCAGATGATATATTATCATTCCGTCATCTCGATAAGGATAGTATGGCAGCTCATCAGGGTTGTCCATTCCACGTAGCTATAAAGAAATTAACAATATTGGCAAGTAAAATAATAAAAATAATCTACAAAATTAAAGTTTTGGGCTGAGTTCGTCTTAAGTTATTCTTGCTAATTAGATAATTATTGTAATTTCAGTCACAGACTCAAATACACAAAACCATATATATACTAACGCAATGTAATGCTTTAATAACGTATACAAAAAGAGTTTTGAATGGCTTATAATTAAATGAACAGCTATACCTTGCTTGTAAACACTAGAGAACAAGATGCTAAGATTTGAGGGAAAGCTAACTATTATGACATATTTTTATCTTTATGCTATATCATACAAAGAAAATGTATTACTCTCAGAAAAAAGCAGATAATGTACATTTATAGAAACAGTTAAACAGAATATAATCACCTTACAGACATTTGTTTTGAAATTTGTCTAAAAATTTGAGATATTATTACAGTGAACCCTGTATATTAATCAAACGTTTCTTTGTAAAACATTTCAAAGCAAAAGATAGCGACAAAAACTACAAGTAGTGGTTGTTGAAAATACTTGTAGTTTTTTGTCGCTATCTTTTGCTTTGAAACCTGTATAAAACAGCCAACTATGAGAAGTAGATAAATTGACCGCTATAAGCAGTTGGCCGTTATAACAGGTTTGACTGTATACCAATTTGAGAAATAAATCACTGGGAAATTCCATGTTGCTAGTAGGCAGCCTCTTCACTCACAAATTTTGCATGATAATTATTACGGTATTAAGGTTCTTTACAACTGAAATTACCTTGATTGCATTAGGAAAATCATAGTCGTCCCAATGTTGTCCTAAAAAGACTCTGTTCACGAGCTCATTTGATCCAGTATGGCCAATACCCCATTTAACATGAGTAACCTGAGTCTCGTGCAACAAGGCAGGTATTCCATTACTATTAAGAGGAACCGTACCCAAGCAATGAGGATATAATAGTTGACCAAGTGGATGATGAATAGAAAAATGACGAAATGCAATAACACAAATACGTTCCATCATTAAATGGGTCTTTGTTAAGTGATTTCCAACTTGAGTGATTATAGAATCAACACTTTCAAATTGAGATTTTGCAATAAGCCACGCCTCTCCATCACTTGGCTTGTATACCGTAGAATCTTTAATTTGAACAATAAAAAGCATTAAAGGAAATGAACAAGCTACAATCATCAGTGGCCCAGTTTTCCGCTGTCTTCAAGTCGGTTTTCAAGTATGATATTTAAATTAGAAATCGAAAGAGTCGCCATTTTTCAGTCGTGGTACGGATGGGCTTTCATTTTTCTATTTCGCATTACTATTTGCCCAACACAAGAAAATATACTATTTCAACTGTATTTATTTTATGACTTCAATTTCAATGTGAAATTTCATCGGTTGTCGAATCGCAAGAATGCATCTGTTATTCAAGTTAACCCCGTAACGTGAGTTAGAGGCATACCTTTTTTATAGTCAATCTGTATAGCAATTGGATACAAGACAAGTTTTCCATTGTCATCTTTCATCCCAAATAAGGCGATTGGAGCAGTTTCATTACGCAAAATACGAGAATCGTTTCGATCTCGATCAGTAATGTCTGTAATATGTGGAATGTCTCTTGCTAGAGCCAAATCTGCAACGTACAATCGTCCTTTGCTTGCGGACTAAAGGTTTGGAGGCAAACAACAGGAAGAAAGACTTCAATAACGGATAAATGATAATGATAATAATGATATGATACCCTTGTGAAATTTTAGGTTATATATCTTCATAATCACAAAGTATTGATTTCCCAGAATAAAAAATATTGATAAGTATACTTAATTCGCTAAGTTTTGAAATTTGGAAAACCTTTAATTCTTCAAAGCATTTTAGAGCAATGCAAATCATTTCAGGTCAAAATGTCAAATCGCTCTATAAATTAGTCAGCGACATCACATGCAGTAAGGCTGTATAGTGTTTATTACTGAAAGGAGGGCTTGGAGCTTTAAATGTGTCAATTTAACTTGCTTGAGAGGACATCCGATTGAAGTAGCCTTGATAATTTAGAATTGACAGTTGGTGTTGTAGATAAAGTTAATTCCCTGGCAGGTTCACCCGTTCATTATAGGTTTGTTGACAGGAATAGTAAGGAAAATAAGGCTGAACTAGAATCTATAGAACATGAAAAGTAATAATCGATCACATATCCAAGTGCCCTATCATGAGTAATTTTGAATCTCAATTCTATAGACTATAGTCAAGTCTATACACGACAAAATTTGCTTAAATATATTTGATTTTATTGGTTTTAAAACTTCCTACATTTTTATCTATATAATGGACTTATAGATAGGTTGGTCCACATAGAAACTGTCCTATAGGAGAATGAATATTTCGAGAAGTCAAAGTTTGTGGAGATTATCTTACAGTTGATTTCGTCATTATGTGTAGTATTCCCCTCGATATTCTCACCTCTTGCATGCTCATTCCTGTAACGGATTTAACTGCAGAAGTCCAATCAAATGTTGGGTTCAATTCACTATTAAGGGAACTCCATTTCCTTCCATTCTCTTCTATCAATAACGTAAAGCAAATCCTAATCAGTCGATCAGTAGTGGTCCTCATGAGGAGTACCTCGAGGATTATTAAATGGCAAGATGGGATAACCCTGTAGTGGTGTATTTTCAAAATACCGTGGCCCCGGGATATATTGCTAAGGAACACATATATGGCTGTTGGCCGTTGTGAAATGGCTGTTGGTTAACGGTAACTTTGATGGTAGCTCTTCACATCAACCATGTTGGTGTGGTATAACAATATATCCCGAGGCCAACAGCTAGGGTTATTAATCATTTCATTAAAGAATTCTAGGGGGAATTATTATTGGGAGCCCCTGAAAAAGCTCTACACACCACCCTACACGTGGAAGTGACATCGGAGCCACGGGGGAAGAGGGGGTAGAAGGAGCAGCCAGGCCCCGTGCCCTCGCAGTGTAGGGGTAGTGAAGATCCCTTTTTCAAAATAGTATCAAACTTTTTAATGAAACTTAATCATGTGCCCTACAAGATTTGTAAATAAACGGTAATATAATTGCTCAGAGTTTTGTAATGGAAATTTAATTTTTTCACTTGCGTTCCATCCCTAATACAGAAAATTATGGGCCAATATCTGTCAATGTACGACCATTCAGAGAAAATGTTTGTAATGAAAATGAAGCTCTTCTTCGCTGCCTGCCCCCACCCCTTCAATTTTTGCTCCGGCACCTCTAAGCTTGAGTTCTGAAGAATGCTAAACGTTAACTCGAGATAGCTGCATAGCTTGAGAGAGTAAAGCCAATTAATTAATCAAGGACACTATATTCGGTGCCATGTAATTCGGAGAATGGTCAAAATCAATCGATCTGAGATTTTCGTAAGCAATATACATCATCTGAGAGGCTACTTCCATACTTTGATATACGAGTAGGTTCAAATATAAAAGGGTATCCTTTTTCAAAATTATTGAGAAAAATTTAGAGTCTTCTTTGCGATGACAATTTTAGAAGCATATTTAGCATATTTTTTATATTATTTTTTCTCTCATATTTTTATACTATACATATATTGGGGCTATCTTTGTCATGATCTGAAATATTTTGTGGTCATTCTGCAAAAGCTCTAACTGAATGACTTCGTCGAAGGTAAGTGCAATGGAAGCTAGTTCCAGGGATACGTCAGTACAAGAATATCAATATGGTTGGCTATTGCTATTACCTTCATCTGGTATTACTCTTTTTAAACCGATTGGATTAAGTCCAGCCAATCGTTTTGCTGCAAAGACTCGATCCAATAAGTATTCTCCATTTGTTCTGATGTCTAGAAATAGATCTGTTGGATAGTATACCTTTGGGAAGTTGATAGCCTATAAAAATAATCACAAAAAACAGTAAAATAGTCATTATCTGTGCATTTTGTCAAGAGCGGTTGCTTGAAATTATTCCATTGCATTCAAATCAATTGCAGTGAATAGAATTCCGAGGACTGACTTCCACATTCATCGGTTATGCCAAGTTAAGGGGTAAATATTTTTTATCATTCTCCTAAACTCAAAGTTACGATATCCAAATTAAAACCTGTTGGAAATGTTTGAATTTTAACGTTGTTATGTTAATGGAAACTAAACATGAGAATTCAAAGTAATCTTCTGCAATCATTTCTACTGTTTTCTCCTACTACTTTGACTTGCCCAAGTCTCACTTTTTACTATGACGACTTTGATATGTTTGTAAGTGATATACTCGTCAAATTGCGGCTTATCAAAGCGGGACATAAAGATCAACCTACTCAGTACTGTATTATTTTGCAATTCTCACTAGCCTCTCAGTACAATTTTACCTTTCCTATCGATTTCTGAAAATGGTACATTCCCGTCTATAAAATATCAAGGTCCAATCTATGATTTATTTCATGTACTGTAAAGGATTGAAACCTATATCTATTACATTTTTTTTGTAAAATTATAAAGTAACAAATATAGACAGATGGTCGTGCTATATAGGATGGTCTTTCTACACAAGTTTCACTTTACACCACTTCGCCGTACGTTATTCCCAGTGAAATATCTCATACACAGTTGTCTTCAAAATTTAATCACAACAATACATAGAAGATTTATACAAGACGCATGCATTGGTTGATGGGTTTTTAATTGAGCCACACCGAAAAATGATTGTATGTATGTAGCTATGTATGTATATATATATATTTGTAGCATAAGGCTAACAGGCAAATGAAACAAAGGACGATGTTTTTACGGGTGTTTTTAAATGTATCCTCAGTTACTTGTGGCCTTGAAAATTCTAAAAAAAACATTATTTATCCCGGCTATTTATCATAAGGTGTATAAAGAGTTAAACTAAATGGTAAATAGAAAATATATAACTAAGCAACTGAGTTAACTAGAGTAACTACAATATTTAGATAAATCAACTTTGTTAAGTTTTGTTTGGAATATATCGAAATATTTGGAAGAAATCACATCTCCAGAAAGGCTATTCTATGGACTGATGACTCGATCTGTTGGCGAAGGCATATTTGCAACAATCATATTGTAAGCCAAAATCGCTTAAAAGTTGGACATGAAAAATAATTAAAGCATTAAACAAGCCATTTTTGCTTAAAGCAAGAATATTTTTAGATTGAAACAAGCTAAATTGACTCGAAACAAGCAAGACATTCTTGCAAGAAGCCCAAGAAGGAAATAAGTTTCCTGTGTGCATCGATTAATATAAATGCACATTCTACATTTACCAAGAGATCATAAGCTAGTTCAAGTCATAATAATTTGGAATAAATTATGCAATGCATTTAACAAAAATATGAATGAAGAAATAATGTGAACACACCTTGATGCCTCCTTCAAAATATGCTTTTATCTGCGAAAATTGAGAGGGTGAAGTATATTGCTTTATTCCGAATACCCCTAACGCCTTTCCATAAATAGTTTTTACACCAGTTACGGCAGCAAGAAAGTAAACATTAAACCATTCAGCTTCAAGTGGATCAAACATTGTGTGGACTCGCACATTTGCTGTCGTCTGATTCAAGACTGGTACTAGGATATCCGAGACTGTACGGGATGGGTCGTTTGCTTCTTTTGGTCTGTTTAAAACATAGTATAATCGCTTATGTTGAAGAAAACGTTCTCTGTTGGTCTTACAATGAGGAGATGCATTCTGAGGGAGTTCAACTGGACACGCTAAGCCTGTAAAGAGGAAAACAACATTGCCATATTATTATTTCACAGAGAAATTCGAAAAACTGAAATAAGTATCGAAAACTTGCTGGATTGGGCACAATTGAGTAGGTTTTTAAATTTATGGTGCTTATCAGGACTATCAGTAGTTTTTCAGTGGGACTAGAATGTGATAAAAGCAGGGGCGCCGGAGCCATACGAGGACGACAGGGGCAGACCCTACATAAAGGGCACCTTGCAGCAAAAATGTTTTCGTTGTACAATGTCGTTGTCATCACTCCTTTCCCAACAAAATTTGGAATCAAATTTCAAGCAATATGGAACAAAACATGGGAAAATCGTTCAAATTTGAAGGTACTACAGTATTGAATCTCCCAATATGCAAATGTCATCCCTTTTTTGGTAAAATACACATTTCATCTGGCAAAATGGACACCTATCGCCTAGGTCAGAGGCACGTATAGCTACAACCGTTGTCACTATACACTGTACAATGTCGATTCATATACATATTTTTTCATCTTTATTTAACATGGCAGATCTGGAAAGATGATGATAATTATAGAAAAGGACACCAGCGGCTGCTCCTCTTCACCCCTCTGCCATAAGGGTAGGAGGGTAAGCTGCCCCTTCTGCCCCTAACTCACGTAAAATGCAACCTTTGCCGCCATAACCAGGGCAACATTCTTTTATAGTTACTTTCTCCATATGTTGAACAGGATATCAAACGATATAGGTTGTTCTATACAGGCATAAAAAGGGATTTAGTAAGATATCAAGTAATAGCACATAAATCATCCATAATCGTGAACAATTTTGCCTGGTTAGTATACCAGTGATTACATCAATTGTCTAATTCTTGGCTAAAAATTTAAGATCGTTATCCCGGGGAGGCGCATATTTATATTGTTGGGGAGTGGCTGTGCCATTTTAAAAATCTACGAAGACAGTGAAATCTCATACATATAAATCAGGCTAACAAAAATTAAACATAGCAATTCAATCAAATGTTACTGTAAATACCAGGTTCTGTGCCCAGAACAACCATTGTTCTGTCACCAACTCAATTTAAATTCTTCTTCTTTAGGCTATTTACCTTACTTTATTATCCTCTCACTAAACTCAAATACGTTCGATTTCAACTTGATTTCAAATATTTCAACTGAAATTTATTTCTAAACTTCTGTAAATAGTCAAAGGTCTTCCAAAAAAACAAACTTTTAAAGCTTACAGCCATGACCTGATCATGTAACATTTTGAAATTATCATTGAAAATTTGTATTTATGTAAATTTTATTATTATCAAACAAACATCCATCCATCTATACCTTTTATTCCATTCTTATTGATTACATTTTACTTGATTCTTGCCTTAATCACTTCTTGCGATCATTCACGTGAAACTCTATATAGGCCTATATATAAGGTAGGGAATATGCTCTTGCCTTGATTTGTTGTTAATACACGCATGTGCTTATCAAACATTTTATTTTACATTATAAGACTAGATATGTATCTATTTTATTACATTTTGGGAAACCTACCGATGACACCCATAGCCATGTGTCGATTTATGTTTGGTGTATTTCATAATTGGTTTATGGATCTCCTTCGTGCAGATATGCTGTTCAGTGCTAAATCAACATAATAGATATGATTTTTTATTGCGTCATTAGATAAATGAGTTACGACTACATGCCATTGTCTAAAAGGATAGTTCATATCGAAAAATATGCATGACTCTATAGATCCTCGCATTAATCTCACTCTATTATTAATTATTTATTTCCACGGTTGTACGGAGGAAGAGATTCCTTGAAAACAAGATTCAAGAATCATTCGTAAGAAATTTTATTATTTCTGTTTCAAAATATTTTCAGGTTACTTTGTCGTTGAATTGATAACGCATTTGTTGCTACAAAGGCATACAAATAAAAGCAGTGATATAAATGCAGTACTTCTTATCCAAAGACACATCGATATTTAAATATTCTTGAGCATTGCCTAATTCACAAATTTACAAAAGTAAATGTTTTCTTTGCATTAAAGGGGAAATTTTCTAAAAATCATATCATTTCTTACCCAGTTGTAATTGCCACTGCAACAGTGAAAAGGACAACGACTGTTAAATTATTCATTTCCGAGGAAGCTAGACAAAATTTAACAAAAATTCAATTCAATTGAAGTTTTGAACATATTTTATCAATTACAATTTTTAATGCGTTGAAGTGAGATTTGGAAGGGTTCTCCCACATATTTAATTTACTGCCTCTCGTGATTGTCTACAGTATTTGCCTGACGAGACTTCCATTTATCGAGTAAATATGGCCGTTCAATCCTCTAGAGCTAGAAATTTACGAATTCCCCTAAATCTTTGAAATTGATCTATTGGAGCATGATTGGAGCTATACTCACCAGAAACTAAAATACGAATTTGGGTCAGTCTGAATGTTCCAAAATTTAGCGGTTTGCACTTTGCACTCTCTAAATCAAAAAATGCACAGCCTTTTATATTACATTGCATAGTCAAAATAAAAATGACCCGAGCAAAATTGTTCAAATTTCCGGACGCTCTACTGGCTTATACGATATAAAAACAAAAAAGTAATATAGATTGAATATTTATCACAACGTGTGGTGACCCACATCATTTTTTGTTTTATTATATGAAACAATGTTTTTTTTATCTATATAATTCCTTTTCAAAATTATCATGAACAAAGCAAAACCACACGTTTGCTTACGACAGTCGTCGATGATCAGTTTACCGAATAATTCAGTACATATATACATATACTAATCCTTACCATCTCGATATACATTCTTCTTCTTTAGGCTATTTGCCTTACATTATTATCCTTTCGCTAAATTCAAATACGTTCAATTTCAACTTGATTTCAAACATTTTATAATACTGAAATTTATTTCCAATTTTCTGTAAATATATAAAGGTCTTCCAAAAAAACAAACTTCTAGAGCTTTTACGGGATGACCTGATCATGTAACATTTTGAAACTATCATTGAAAACTTGTATTTATGTAAATTTCATTATGATCAAACAACAAACATGTATTTATACGTTTTATTCGATTCTTATTGATTGATTACATTTTACGTGATTCTTGCCTTGATCAAATGTAATGAGTTCAACATTATATGATTGACTTTCACGCAGAAGCTTGTACACTTGACATGAATCATACTGATCGCTGATTGGTTGTTGAGGCCAAACTCACTCGCCTGGTGGCTCGTGATATTCCGAGCCTCTTTCATGTCATGTCTCATTACGCACCAAGCATGTTCGTACCAGGGTACATACCAGAGCTATCTATGGTACATACGACTGAACTCCATTTTCTATTTGTTAACACAATTACCTAAGAAACTCTCATACTATAATCACAAGTCATAGACTAGATTAAAATATAAAAATGGCGCAAATTATCGATTCACCAGTTTAATCACCCTTATACTATAGTATTTATTTTGCAGCAATTTCTTCTGCAAATAATATTGTAATACGACAAAACTAATACGACCGTGGTTTCATGTCCGCTTCAATTGACCAGAGATAACTCCCATATTGCTGCTATACGGGGACGTGCCATTTTTTGGGCCCATAATCCAGCTGAGAAATATACTTTTTGGGTAGGACGTTTCAGACTTTTAAACCTCTTGGGTCTTTGGTGGGTTTATAGAGAATTTTGAAAGATGAATTCGAAGTTGAAGAAATTGGAAATTTAAAAAAAAAATAACTATTTCGTTTTTAGATGATGGAATTTATCGGTTCTTATTGTAGAGGGGTGCTCCACTTGGGAATTACTAGCATCCAAAAATTGCAGGTTTTGCTGGAAATGATACGCACATTTTACCATATACTGGATTGTTGAATAGCTTATATGCAATCTCTCACATCAGTGTTCTGGGCACCTCAAAGTATGAAATATGCCGGGTTTACAGCTGGCACCTAGAAATTTCGCAGCACGTATCACATAGTGAAAATTTGAGACACCAAAATTGCCAGCTAGATGCCAAAATGGTACCCTGAAGTTACTGGTTATGGTTCTAGGGTGATGATTATCGTGCAGAAATGTGGAACAGACGAATTTTATCCTAATGTATAAGATTATGGAAAATATCAAAAAATGAGAATGTAATCAACTATTGAAAATCATCATAATCCTTAGTTAATTGAATTATTCCATTTTTCAATCAGGTGTTCACTGTCTCCCTTCCAGGAGTTGAAATAAAGTTCAAAGTGCCAGACAGCTGGACCTGGCTGGACCAGAGCCATCTATTTACAAGAGTTGGGACACTTCTGCCATTTTTGTATCTTTTTGCCTGGACCCGAGCACGTTTTTAACAGAGCGCATGTGCAGGAGAATGTTGTGTGTTTTTTCAGCCATATTGTATTGTAATTTTTCGCGCGTTTCACTTGAAATGATTGAGAGCCTGTTTTCAAAAGAACAAAGATGGCATCCAAAAATCACGTGACTGACATCTGTCCAATTGGAGAAGATAGCGGCACATGAAAGCGTGTCCCAACTCTTGTAAATAGATGGCTCTGTGCCAGACAGCTGGACCTGGCTTTCAAGACCTGGCTGGACTAGACATCCAATATCATCAAAGTATCAAATATCAATTTATATCCATTCTCAGGGCAGTTCCAAATGACACTTGAAATTAATTTATAATGCCATAATCACGATAACACAGTTGAAGCCCTAAAAAAAGTTAAATTTCAAATCGCGTGTTGCATTAAAATATTCAAACCAAGAAATATATCAGTTCTCATAAACTTTCTGAGACACGTACATAAGACTTTAGAAACAATAAAACAATACTACGGAATACTACGGTAGCTTGAAAATTTCTTTTACGACAATGTCAACAAAATTAAAAGCTGATAGAGCCCAAAACATTACAGGCAATCAAATGTCTTATGAAATTTGAACAGCTTCTTTAATAATGAGCTCTGAATTATTGAATGAGGTTGCGCGTAATATTGTGTATTACTATAATTATTTATGCCTGCATTATTAACCGCTTAAAGTTTCTAAACATTTTAAGTTAAAATTTAAATTATGATAAAGCCTGGTTCCCATGTAGACCATTTGTCTGCGACACTCATGCCTGTGATATTTTTCCTTATTTCCCATAGAGGGAAATTGGCTAATTATGGGACCAAGCTTAATGGAGGACATGTTAACTGTATATCTACAAACTGTATACATCTGTCCCGGGGGTAACTTCCATACTTTGGGTATACGGGACGTTCAAATATTAAAGGGTATCTTTTTCAAAATCCATAAACAATTTTTGGGGTATCCTTTTGACAACTTTGCAAGTTTTTCATGATGCAAAACAAATTTTGACTATGAAAGATTGTTTTTTCATCTTTTTTGATTGAATCTGCCATTTATAAAATATATGTGGGGTATCTTTTTCATTATGTGGAATTTTTTATGGTCATTCTGCCAGAGTTACATTTGAACAAGCCCGTCGAAGTGCAATGGAAGTTACCCCCCGGGACATCTGTCGGTCTTTGCTATTGAGCTTGAGGAGAACAAAATTTAAGTTTGTAACTAATATTTACAACACGTATATATCATTGAAACAAATCTAAAATAACTCTAACTGTATTAATTAGCAGGCAGCTTACGCTTCGAATTCAATCTGTATTCAATTCAATTGCATAGTTATTGTTGCGATAAATAAATTCATTAGGCTACCGCATGCATAATCCTTATTATATATATCCACTAGATATTATACAGTTTCAATAAATATGTAGACCAAGTATTTACAAAATGCGACTCTAGTTTCTGCATTTGTGCCAAGCAAGTCATGTTGCAAAAATAAACCAAATGGTTTGGTCAATGTATTAGCAAATTTTTTAGAAATTGACCATTTATTTTTATGTGAGTCAACTGTCAAGTATGTCAATAATTTATTTACACAAATACAATTAATAAGACTATTAACAATATCGCAATATGGCAAAAAAACTGTTCATGAAGTATTACACCTTTTCATAAAATCTCGTTTCCTCGCTGATCCAACGTATGACTAATACCAATTAATTCTTGCAAACCTTCTTCAACAAACATGGCAACATTTGTTTTATAATCAACTTCATGTTGTATAATTTCAATTTTCTCTAATTCATGTTGAGATGGGTCACGTTCGCTTGCGTCATGAATTTCAAGCAATTGTAAAAGTTCGCCTTGGATTTCTTCCACTTCGCTTACTAAACTTTGTACAATAGTTTCTTGTTTCTCAACTAGTCCATCAACTCTTAAATGTACCTCCTCAATCATGTCACTTAATGCAGAATCGTCATCTACTCCCTCGTTCTGTTCGATTAAAATCGGCGATTTCTCGGACAGTCTTAGACGATCATTACGTAATCGAAAGCTTCCAGTTAACCCATTATGAAAAGTTTTCAGCTGTGACTGCGAATCTTGGTTTTCTGAATCAGGTCGATTTAATAAAGCTGAATAAAACGATTTTCTTCTGCTAATTATTTCAGGTTTACGTAAGCCATTTTCAGGCAATTCACTCACATCGGTAGCCACAGATGTTACCGATTCTTCTTCGCACACATCTATATTCTCTGTCTGGCAAGCGACGGAAATCCTTTTCCATGGAGGTTCACTGCCTCCGTCAATAATATGTATTTTCCCACCATTTGCAGCTACAGCTTTTACATAACATAATTCAGCTTCCTTATCTTGTAATTTACGAAGTAGAAATCTTATCGTCTCCTTTTCATTCAAAGCTTTAAATTGTGATGGTGATCGACTTTTACAAGCTTTCATAATTGATTTCTGTTTGTTTCAATCCTCTAGATAAAACAGTGTATCTAGTCTTAATCATTAAAACGACAATATTTCAACTCAACTTGTTTTTTAATTTGAATGAGACGCTCGCGTCATTATAAACGACAGGTATTGCCTATTGAGAACAAATTGAATGTTCAAGGCTGTATTCGAACACGTGCGAGGGCAGGTCAAACAACACGCGCTAGCTCCGTATAGACATATTATAATATCTACACCGCTAACTGCTGTAGTGGCGTCATCAGTTAAAAATCTCTAAGAAGCGAATGTTGACTCATGGACTTTAGAAACTGAAATATCATGGTTTAGAAGCTATAACGGTTTGACATAATTTCGAGTTTTCCCTGATTATCAATTACACAACGAGTAGTGTAGCAAGGTACAAATTCGTAGAAAAGAAAAAGAGATAAGAAAACACAAAATAGTTGAAGAGTATTAATCTTTCTTACAAAATAAGTTGTGCATGATGTTAGCGACGTTGTATACAAATTGACTGTAATTACAACACAATTAAGAGTGAGGCTGATATTATCTCTCTTTGATGTTCACTCTTGAGCGGCTGGTAAATCAATGTTAAGAAACAAACAGATAAGGTTTCGCTAATAACAAAAACCTAATAAAGATCAGTTATCAACGACTGTACTTGCTAGACAGTCACCTACTACCAGTAAATTATTCCAAACAATCAAATAAAAACATGACATACCAAAACGAAGTAAACGATCCATATGCCAGATTGAATTCACCAGTTTTTCCGGAGCATTCCATATTTCCCCACAGTTACATAGTATACAATTTAATGAATTTCAAAGCTCATTCAAATACGTAAATGTTTCGACGGGGCTATGGGCAAGTAGCATCTTTTCATAATGTTTTGTATTGTTAATAGTCTTACTTACAAGTTGCTTTGTCAGCTATGTCTGACCGTGATTTGTGGCGTTTTTTGTGTAGCAAATATGTTGGGCGTAAGAGGGACGGCAAATTCTTATAATGTGACTCTCTACTACTACTACTGCTACACACACAAATACCTGAAATATTCCAACCTAATCACTGCGATTATCAATCAAATCGAGCATTGGAACAAAATGAGTGATTACTCAAAATATAAATTGCATTATTCCTGATTACTTTTGTTGGTTGACATACTAGGCCTAATACCATTAGGGGAGTTGCAAGGCAAGAACCTCTATATCGTGATCAGATTCATGAAACTGAGAATATCTTTTGTATTCCCTCGAGTGCTTCTTAGATGCTCGCACATCGATAAGAGGCTTTGCCAGGGAATTTCGAAACGTAGGTTGCTTGTTGAAAAGCATAAATTGCTATATAAATGGACTAGAAACCACACTACCATACATCCTAAGTCAACATTTTCTTCTGCATCGAATTATGATAACATTAAAAATTCCCTCATGGCATTTGAAACTGTCCCCAAAGAATAAAAGAGACCATGTCTATAATTTTCTATTTAAAAAAGATACTGTTTCTTGTTTCTATCGTCCTCTTTAGTCGACGTTCGATACTCTGGCGATGATTTAACACTATCCTGAAATAATAATAAAATAAGTGCTAACAGAATTCCATATAAACTATATCCTAGTCTTCATTAAATCTTTTGACTGATTTATTAAGAATGAACAACGTTTTGGGTTCTCAACAAGTTAAATATATACAAGGTTAAGAGTTTATCTAATTTATAGTTTTTTTTACATAATAAATAGCTAATAATAAAAATGCATCAATGGGGATGAAATTTACGAAAAAATCTTGGATCTTATAGAATCAGATTGTCCATTAAGGCATGATTTCAGTTTTTGCATTTTTATTATTAGCTATTTATTATGTAAAAAACTATAAAATAGATAAACTTTTAACCTTGTATATTTAACTTGAAAATGGGCTCAGTTGAGAACCCGGAACGTTGTTCATTCTTAATAAATTTATTTGCTGTTAGCTATTGCGTCAAATTATTGTCAAAGAAGACTCTTATTGAACTTTTAAATTAAATCTATTAATCATTTAACAGAAATAATTTGTGTCCGGCATTTTTAACATAAGTATGCATATGCTGAAAATGTTTTCATACATTTCAAATCACGTTTAAAACCAAACAGGACAGGAGATAAATAAGTGATTATTCACAAATAATTCACAGATAAAATATTTGTATAACTACGTCTATTGCAGTTGCTGTTTGGTCTTGCACGTAATAACTAACGGATTGTAGCATTATTTCCATGTCATTTATTGTGAGTTCATTATTAATACATACTTTACGGGTTGGTTTGATCTCTCTGTCACTATCCTGTTTTGACCTCGTTTTCGTTTTATCCTTTTCCTTTCGAGAATTCTGTAACAACAAGTCAACAAGTACAAGCATAAATTTACATAATTAAAACATTGAAGCAAGAAGTTTCCTACTACAAAGACTAAGTATATGTATACAAAGAACAAATGCCATATTTATTACGGGCAGATAGTATGTACGACATTTTCAATTTATCATAAGTTTTAATGGATATTGTTAAGTAGAAAAAAGAAAAATTAAAACATTTCGATCATCAATGAATGTGACGATTTGACTTCATTATTATTTTCTACTTACATCTGATTTTTCTGATTTCTTTACACTAGGATCAACTAAATAAAATATAAAAAATATTGAGTAATTGAAGTGCTTATAGAAGTTTAAACTTATAGAAGTATTTTTTATTTTTGCAAGAATATTTCAAATTTTGACAAATTTAGGTCAGTAAATAAATAAATAAATAAATTAAATGTAACTCTATACAACATCATGTATAAATTAGCATAGTATAGTCCTCCTAATAAACCAGCACTTGTTGTGCTTAAGGGATGCCTACAATCGTGTAATTATGTCTGATGATTATTTGATTGAAAGATTTTCATTGACTAATCTATCTTTAAATGCTCTATCAAGCTGTCCCAGTGCCATATCGGTTGATTACATATCATGATTACAGCGTCCAACGATATATCGGTTTATTACAAATCATGATTACAGCTTCCAGCGATATATCGGTTGATTACATATCATGATTACAGCGTCCAACGATATATCGGTTGATTACATATCATGATTACAGTGTCCAGCGATATATCGGTTGATTACATATCATGATTGCAGCGTCCAGTGATATATCGGTTGATTACATAGCATGATTACAGCGTCCAACGATATATCGGTTGATTACATATCATGATTACAGCGTCCAACGATATATCGGTTGATTACATATCATGATTACAGCGTCCAACGATATATCGGTTGATTACATATCATGATTACAGCGTCCAACGATATATCGGTTGATTACATATCAACAGGTTGATCTTATTATCTCCATCCATCTCCATTATATGATGTATAGCTCATTGGAGTCGAGCAACAAGGGGACACTGAGATCAAATGATATTAACGCAAAAGGTTTATTAAATTCAATGGCAAGATCAATTATAACAATTCCAATCAGTATTTATTCTGCATTCTTCTTGTTCATTTCACTGTTCATTTAAACATCAATTTTTATTTATAATAGTACTCATCTATCCTGAATTGGGTGAAATATATCTATGAATTGTTCATTTTTTGTGTGTGCTGGCATTGTAATCATTTTAGTCAGTCATCCTGGGGGGGGGGAGGGGGCAAGCCGGCAGCTTTCTCTTGCCTCAAACATACATCACTTACATTAAGTGGTCAGATTTACAATAGATATACAGAGAGTTAAAAGGAATATACATTGGGGACTATATTTCAGGACTAATGCAGCTAGACAAGACGTTTAATAATTACTTTTTTCAACGGATTCATCTCGTCTGCGCTTGGCGTCTTTACCATCACCAGCATCTAATGAGCTCTAAAAAAAAAAAAAGAAGATAGCCACTCACGTCAAATAGGGTCCAAGACAAAGATAGCCGATCCGAAGAAAGCTCCCTAAAATAAAAGTCAGTGGCAACAGTACAGCAAAGCCACCTATAAGAACTAGATAAATTGTAGACATTTGGCCAATATATACAGGTTGATTCGATCGAATAATACTATTTGTTAATTACTGTAGTGTTCGCTATAGACAGGTGATTGTTATGTCAAGTTGGACTATGATTGATTTCTATAAATTATTATAAATTAAGAATTACGGAGGATTATCTGAGGAATATTTAAAATTGTAGTAGTATTATTGAAGTCGAAACGTTGCTCCAGAGAGAAATTAATTACTGTGTCATCGACATTTCCTGTAGAGAGAAGGATCTGCCATTGAAAATGTCCAAACAAGGTATCAATCAACGTACCAATTTACGAGCTGCTTTATAAATCCATCTATAATTAATTAATGGATAGAAATTATAATTTCGAAAAACAGTTAGACCTTTTTAATTGTGCTTATGTTAATGAACAACAAAGGAACAATAAAGAACCACACAAGCCCAGCCCAACAAACTAAATAATTCTTTCAAGAGTAGAAAATTTAAATTAAAAGAAAATACTTACTCTTTTTCGATCGCTTTTTTTTTCGTTATGATGGTCTCCTTTTTCTTTAGACTGAAGAGTAGAAAATACAAAGAAATTATGTGTAATTTCTGCTCGCAAGCGAAAATCATCTTACGCGTGATAAATCGTGTGAAAAAACTCTATGTTAACTTATCACGTCCTGAATAAATGATGATGACGATGAATAAGTTTGGTTTTGGTAAAGCGTAGTTTTCACACCGCAAAGCATCAGCAGTTGCCTGGGTCGCGATCGAATGTTTGATTTTTTAGAATTTAGTTGATCCCAGGAATGGTAGGGCCGATTGTTATGAGATGAGGATAAAATGGTTGAGAGCGTATGAAACAACATCCACTCTTGTAGAGATTTCAAAACTAATATGCATTAGCATAACACAATTCAATTCCTTATGGACCATTCTAGCTGCCATCGGATGAAATACGTCTGAAAACCAAATCAGTAGAACATTTTGATGGCGGATGGAATGATCCAGAGGAAATTGAAATAGTGAAGAAGTCCAGCATCATGACGTCATTATGATTTCAATAAATTTCCGTTGTGATTTGATGACGTATACAATGGTTATCATTCTATTCGTGCAAATGGTCTCATTATTTAATTGTAAAACAGATATGATGGTTAATCCGACATTTTTACTACCTTCCGTGAAATATCATCATTTCGGTTGGTATTTAACAATACATCGTCCTGAAATAAAAACATGCAGAAACAGTTGATGTTAAAAGAAGTCACTGATAAAGGTTAGGTATAGGCAGTACCACAACAGCCAGATGCCAGATCCTAGGGTTGTCACAGACAAATAGGCCATGCAAACAGAAATAGAAGTGTGGTAGTTCAATTTCGAAGGTCACCCTCAGGGTCCGACAAAAGGTTCAGCCTTCGGGAATCCTAGAGGCAATGCAGCATTGTCTGCTGAATGTTTTGTTGAAGTTTGACCTAGAAATTTTAGAAATAGTAATTTTCTTCTGAATTTGCCCTAACCTTTCGGGATCTAGGACGGCAGGAATTCAACTTCTGTCGGCCTTTGGCCACCCTCCCACGTACCTTATCTCAGTTTATAGTTCATTCGTTTATACTTTTGCTGAAAAATGTAAAATAAAATCACCAACCTTGATTAATGTTGACTGAGGAGTGCTGCCTGCCGAATGTGATTCTGTTTTTCTTTTCTTTGAATCTGTAAAATCAGAGGAAGTTATTAATCATTGCTATAATGAATTCCTCATCACAAAAGTGCCCGAAATTTGGATTGGGTTCAAACCCTCAAGATTTACGGCCGTGGCCACAGATAGTATACTTTAATACCAAATCAGAGCAGAGAAATATTCATCAACGCTAAATGACGATTACATACCTTCGTATGGCGGTGATGAGGAATCCTTCTTTGATTTTCGATTGCCATGCTTCTCCTCTTTCACTTTAGATTTCTCTTTTTCTTTGCTGCGGGAACGATGAGGACTATCTTTCTCTTGTTTACTAAATTAATAATAATAATACCATTATCATAGAATTAATAATCAATCGGAAACATGTGATTGATTTAACCAATCATTGATATGGTATTATCATCTTGATTGACAACCGTACATCGTGATTGGCGCTTCTTGTTTTCTTGATGTCTTCAAATCATTCCCATCCAAAGAACCGCTGGGCGATTTACTAGATTTCCTTGAAGTAACAATTTTAAAAATAATCAATGGTTTTCTCACACGAAGACATACCAAACCGAAACACAGATGATAAATTTAATGAAACCTACAGTCGTTGGATTATACAAGATTATCAACAAGGAATAAACCAGCTACAACAGAAGCCAATTAGAAACAGTTATATGCATACAACCATCAAACATATATACATGATCTGTGGTGCAGACAAACCTCAACTTTGTATATATGAAGAAATAGTCTGTCTGAATAGCAGGCTACACTCAATAATATCTCATTAAATTTACCGAAGTTAACCTATATTGAAATATCACCTCTCAATAGCGGTCAATGCTTGTTGCAACCCATTGCGTATATATAGGTTAAATGGAAACCAACTAACTATAGCAATAGTGTATTTCTATGAGATCTCTTACTTTTTAGTGTCATTGCTTGACACATCATGAGCTGTTGACGACGTAGTCTTTTCATCTGTCTGATGTGGATGCTTGCGTGGTGAGCCCAATGTACGACGTGCAGACATATTCGCAGAACTTGCATTCAGGCTGACCACTGACACATCATTGCTAAAAATATAAAAATAGTAACATAATGATTAATTGAACATACTTAGTTTAATAAATTGAATATACTTGTGTCAATAGAAATCAATGCAGAAGAAAGAAAAACAGGTGAATCTGATATCAAACAAGAATTCAGAGTGATAATTCATACTGCATCACAAGACAGAATTAAAGATGTGTGCCTCAGATGCCCAGGATTGAAGCTATAATTTTGGAAATGAAGTGATGCTACACATTTAGCAAATCACAATGCTTTCCGTACCATTTATAAAGATACTCACTGGGGACAGCACTTCTTTGAAGACAACACCCTCACAAAAATAGTTGCTGCTATTTGATACAATTTGACTCTGTATGGTACCACACCTGTCACGTGTATATTGTATAGCTATATGCACGGGTGTATATCTACATGCTTCTGACAGGGAAGGGGAAGGGGGTATTAGGGAGTTGGGACATTTTCTTATTTTGGAGCTTCGGAGTACCTGTGATACGTTTGAAATTGCACAATTTTCTCAATGTTTCTTCTCAAAATTTCCAAATATTTATTGAGTTCGTGTCACATCCCTCCCTGCAACCTCCTGGGATATACGGTCGTGTCAATATGCACTAATCAGTAATTACTTCACATCCATAAAAATTCACCTTGATGATGTATGACGGGACGTTTCTTCTTTTTTGACTAAAGAGAGCACAACAACGCATGTGTCAGTATACAAATACTTAACTGCCATGTACTAAGATGTTGGTTAGTTGGAGATTAAATTACCTTTTTCACCACGATCAGATGAAGAATTCGTTTGGCTTGCATCCTAAAATCAACAACAAAGAAGGAGAGTCAGAATATGGTGCTAATGAATTATTATCATGAATATAACAGTAAAAATAGTAATGTAAAAATATCTGTTTGTTGCGCCAATCAGAGATTTTGATAGAGTTTGTTGTTATGTTTCGAAAAGAAGATCTGGGGTCATGGGCAGTACCTGGAAGGTCAGCAGAAAGGGTAAACTAATTACCTTCGTTGACTTGCTTCCAGACGCTGAACTTTGAACTGGAGTAGACTAAAAAAAGGAAGAGTAGATAGGGCACCTCGACAACCTGTAAAACATTCAAGAACATAAACCACTGGCATTTCAATGATGATGATCAGGCACCTTCTCTTTGTCTTTTAAATGGAACAGATGTTCTGGAACCATGGATGATTTCTTCATCTTCAACATACCAGCATACCTTGTAGAAACAAGAACCTTGTATACATTAATTTGTATTAGACTGTATAGAAACCTTATATTGAAACCTTTATATTTCTTAGTTGAAACAGCCTCTAAATAAGTTCTAGATCAGACCATTTTATTGCTAATTGCACCTATTTGTGGACACGGAGAATTAAAAAATGATCAGCTACTGATACATACAAAGTCCAGCCAATGTCTGCTGTACCCTGCTGTTAATATGACTACCCAGTAATGTTATATAAACACAAATTATAGGATAGGATCGATAGTTTCCCATGGCACTTTGAACAACATAATCAATATACCCCATTGCCAACGTAAATACATCTTGACGTTTTCCTTTCTCTTCCTCGCAGATCTTTTCAATTCTCTTCTCCAATGCTTGTCCAAGATTATGAACTTTAGGGTAGTATGGCAGTACCTAAAGACGTGAATAAATGAAATAATAACATTTAAAAATAGAAAAAATTATATACATTAACGATAGAGTCCATTATAAAAGTTTTACCCTGTATCTGCCTGCATGGCAATTGTATTGTTATGCAAATAAATCTTATCTGATAACCTGGGAAGATGGCGTCTAGACTTTTTGTAGCTTCATTAAATAACTGCCCCCGACTCTATGCAGACGCTACGATGAGAGCAACGCAGACGCAAACCCATTGTAGTGTCTGTGTGGAGTTAAGGGCCGTTATAGAATGAGACCAGCTTTTATGCAGACTAACTTTGTGAAGCCTCATACTTTCATTTAAAAGTTTAAGTCTGCATACTGATTGCAGTGTGTTGTGTGGCATGCCAATGAGGGGGTAATATTTTGATTGGCACACCGATACCTAAATCCTTTAATGCTCCTCCTTATAAGCTTATTACAGAGGGAACTAAAATATTAAATTAGTCTTGAAAAAATAACACACTGTCAACAACACTGAAAAGGCATTGCAGCAAATCAATTCCCATTCACTGTGTTTATAATTGAGTGACAGTTGGGGGTATTCTTATTTTATTGGGGCTGCATTAGACAAAATAGCCCTCCAAATAATACAAATACGCTCTTAATATTATTTTCCTGCTTGCAAAATTTGCTAATTGGCTTTTGATGCTCCATCATGTGGCCATCTTTTCCCTATTAGTGTCCACTAAGTTTGACATCACATATTTGATTGAGGATAAATGTAAAAAGTGACACAAACGTCATAACTGGTAAATTCAGAAGAAAATTGATACAGCATTTTCAAGATTTACATGCAAAAGACACTGCTTAAAATTTTTGGGGTACCAGAAACCCTTTTGCCCGACCATGTGCATGGCATTACTTGAGTATCTTCTATACCTTTGTCAACACGATGATTGTGTTTCTGATTTGCGTGTAATCTTTTGATTCCAAACACAACACCACTGCCTAATCAATGACACAAATGACACATTATATATTATGCATTACGGTGAAACCTGTGTATAACAGCCAGCTATGAGATGTAGATAAGTGGACCGCTATATCAATTATACAGTATAAATACATTAATAAGGTCTTGGGTATTGCTTGAGTGACCACTATAGACAGGTGGCCGGTATAGCAGGTTGACTGCACAGCAGCATTGATGAGCATCACATCTAAAAAATGAAGTTCTATTAATCAACTTAATTAATTTATAACTTTTAAATTGTCGAAATAAAAGTAGCAAGTTGAACCTGCAACCTTATCAAAATAAAATTTTTTGGTTCACCTTAACAAAATACATAATTTTTTCCCATGTACTTATTTGAAAAGATATCAATGTGCAGGCATGGCACTATCAATTAGCTCCAGTCACAGTACCAAGTTAATAGAATGTGAAGTGATATTTACCATACTCTTAACGGGAGGAAGATGGGAGAGAAAATATATATGTATGGGTCATTACATTGTAGATAGTAAACTTAACTATGGGCAAGCAATATACATTGAAAAACAACAGAAGTGGTAGGCTGAACAGTATCTATAGCGGTGGGTTGTAACATATCAAATGAGTATAATTGGCCAACAACTTTAAATAAAAGAGTGACGGCGCAATACTGTGCTGAAAATAAGTAAAATAGATAAAAATATAAAATATTGCAATTGACAGCTACCTTAGTTAATTTGTATTGCCATTTGTGGCAGACGTGGCGAAAGTTTTCAAAATCCAAGTAATCAGGTTTGTCGTTGTTTGGGGCACGAAGAATCGTTAGAAACCCAGGACACTTGCCACATTCCTAGTAAACAGATAAATATGATCAATACCTCTATATGAATACTTACAACCTGATTACAGAATTATTTCAAAATCAAATTTGGATTGGCAATCTTATTTATCAATTTCATTTGTATGTTTATAATTGATGCAAAATCCAATATATGAATAGCTAACGTCCATTACAAATGAAAATGGTTATTATGAAATTCACACAGGAACAGTGTCATGACAAAAGGTTTAGCATTCAGAAATTGTTAACAGTATTTAAAATTTTTTTTTTGAGGTTTAAATAGAATTCTGAAAATTATGAATTTTCTTCTGAATTTGCTCTCGTCTTCAGGAATCTATGATCCAAGGATCCCACTTTTGTTAAGGCCCTGCACAGAAATATGTTGGCCTACTCCTACAGCGTATAGGTTTCATTGACATGATCTATGGAATTCATCATAATCTTATCTTGCTGTTTTAGCTATAGAAATTTGAAAACTATAAAATATAAAGACTGAAACGACAGTTTAATTGATTGATTAACCATTAGCTTTCATTTGAATCTCACCACTGTTTTGTATACTTATTTTATAAAGCTCGAAGTGACTGCATCACTGTGTTCACAGACATTATAGCTACATTTGTATGTTTGGTTTGCTTTTATCGCTATTAATCGCCAGTTGTGGCAATTTACTTCATTTCACTTTGATATGATAAGCTTATGACTTGAAAGGATTATGAACATGATTGATGTTCCACTTTCAGCTACCAATTCAAATTTACATTCAGTTAAATTCAGTCAGATTGAACCTTACCTGGTCGTACAATGTCTTGTCTCCATGCCAAAGCATTATAGTTTGAAGCATTGCACAAAGAAAACGCCCTTTGAACAATAATCACGACACAAAACAGTCAATAAATGAGAACCACCTATAATATTCAATATGTGGGGCTCAATAAAAACATAAAATAGACGGGAACAGCTAATCGGTGGCAGGTATACTACAAGAATACGGTAATACACAATATCTGCAAGCACAGAATGTTGGACTGTTTTAGATTTTCTCAATTTATGAGTGTTATATTTCTAGGCATTCCCCAACAAGAGGAACAACTTTCATAAACGACTATATTCTTTTCATCTCTGCTTATCTACAAAAGGAAAATCATAACACTACTGACCATATCGACTAGCTTCGTTTTCAGTCAAACTTGCAACAATGTAAGAGATATCAGAAAAGATCTACAAGAGAAATAGTAAATAAAATAGACTTGATAAGAATATCTTCCTTGGTAAGATACAACAACGTTGGGAGAACAAAGTTAAACTAACTTACGCGATCAAAACATACTAATGTTGAAAAGTTTGTAATTTTTAGTGAGTGAATGACTTGAATGAATTTGGCACAATAGACAGCATCCGATGCGGTAAAGACACAACGTGGAAAAATGCAAAGCTGTAAAAATTGTGTGATAGTTTCCCCCTTGGCGTTTTCTGAAAAAGAAACCATACAAAGATGTTGTCAGTTGAAGCAATTAAATAGTTGAAGCACTTTCAGACAATGACTAGAGGGAATGATGACATTTGTTTTAGAGATTTTTGCTTTCAAATTTGTATACAGTCGAACTAGCTTAAAGTGTATACATCGTCTTTTGGGACATAACAAATTTGGATTGAACTTTTTTTATCCGCATAACTCCTTCTTCGTTTTACACAGTGTGACTCTTTCCCTGTCAAAATTGATCTTGAACATGGTAATTTGGAGATTCCTGTGTCCCACTTTTAAAAACCAAACAAGGAACAATCTATTATTTACCAAGAGAGTTTGACCCGACATCACTATATTGATATATCTACACGTAAAACAAAAATCCGAATCATATAACTTTGATTCCATTTAATATTCAACTGTTCACTTTGATCCAGCTAGCTACTTTTCCTATTCTTCAAAGTAATTCCAAAAGAGTCAGATAGATTCAAAGTTAGAACTTTCCCAAAAGGCAATATATGCACTTTAATTTTCTTATTTTAAATTCTCCAAATTGCTTACTACCCTTACATAAAATTGACATCTATTCTCTATATTCTCTGTCCAAAATTCTACTTTTCGTTTGCACTAAATGGATATTGAGCAAGTCTGACTGAATCAGCATTATTAATTTCAAGAGAATGAACAACGAGTAAAGATTGAAGTACTCACTTGATGGGAACCATACATCTTTCTTGGACTCCATCCATTTTCTGACACATTTTTGATGAGCTACTTGCTCTTGTCTTTCATCTTTTAATTTATCAATTAATGATTGACAGCGATCACGTTCTTTCTTTTTCTTTGTCAATGTTGTCTGTAAAACAAAACCAATACTCCTTCACTGTATAAACGGTACACATATGATTCTAGCTGTCTATTTACAATCAACAAAGTTTTTCAATGATAATGAGAGTAGGATGCCTGGTATTTGATAAAGCCGATCGCACAGGACACAAAACACTACGGTGTAATTGGTGAACTTATTACATGGGTTTACAGATCAAGAAAAAGTCAATGAAATTGGGCAATTTAACGTTCATGAAAGCCGATCAAGTTCATGAACTCAACATTTTTTTTTCGCAGCCGGAGGTTCTAACTACCAAGAAAAGTGGAAGCAATGCATACTATTGTTTCATTTCTCAAGTCAACCAACCTTAATCTATGATAACAGCCAGATTACTAGTCAGGGGTAAATGGTAAGGTTAGTATAGCAGCAGCATGGTCGTCAAATTATCCCAAAAGTGACCTTTTTTAACTGGTATATAACAGGATTGGAAATGATCAAGAATCAATCAGTAACTAACTTAGAGCCAATCCCAAGAAGAAAATTATGAAAACGTGCGCACATGAACTAGTCCCAGGCTCTTTTGACAATATTTAGTTGGTCATCTAGAAACACAAACGTGTAAAATCTGTTTCAACCAATTTTCAATTTTTTTTTAAATAGAAAATGAAAAATAAAAATGTGATTCAACTTTGAAACTGCAGGTGACGGTTAACGTTTTTGTTTGACTAACATTTGTTGAAATAATTTTTTTATTTTTAATTCTCATTTCAGAAAGCTTGCTGTAGATTTGTAGTAAATGTACCAAGGTACCAGATGCCAGATCGGTTGAAAGAGAATTTACACGATTGTATTTTTAGATGATTTACTAAATCTTAACAAAAGTGCCCCAGATTAGTTTAGGTACGCACTTGCTCATAATTTTTTTCCTTGAAATTGGCTCTAAGTTATCTACTGATTGATTCTAGATCATTTTCAGTTCCGAGATATACCAGTGGAAAAAAGTAACTTTTGGGAAAAAGATTTGATGACTACGATGTATGCAGCAGTATTAATTAAAAATATAAACAAAAAGCATTATACCAGTTCCTTGTTTTCATCAACATTATCCATGGTTATCTTCAACTTTTCAATTTCAGCTTTGTAGCGTTCATACGGTACATTCAAATCATACATTGAAAGTGACCAAAACGTGACGTATAACTGTGGTCTAAAGTAAAGTATTCAAAATGAAATTGATAGATAACAATAAGCAATTACAGTGATGTACAATTGTACATACATATATGAATTATTTGACTGGTCTGCGGTTCAACGCCATAGGCAGGGTCCGATAAAAGTAGGAATCTTGGAATCCTAGATTCTGGAAGTCTAGAGCAAATTCAGAAGAAAATTGATATCTTCAATGATTTATCTGTCAAACATCAACACAAAAATTCAGAAGAAAATGTTGAACTGCCTCTAGGATTCCAGAAGGGTGAATATTTTGTCGGACTCTGGCCATAAGGTCTGTGAATCATCATTTGGTTTATTGTGGCATCTGCTAACAGTAACTATAACATATTTTCTGACGAAGTTGCGATTTAATATGATTTCACAACAATGTGTGCTTTGTTGACAATATTCAAATAATTAAAATTCACATCTTGCTGAAAACAAAATAATGCATAACTTATACAGTACGCAAATTGAACCAAACAAAACTCAGGCTTTGCGATGTTTCCAAAAAAGGTCTGTAGCATTACAGGCTAACCAGGAATGGTTTCACAGTGGTTAATAGCAACCTTTGGCAACTGTGAGAACTAGTCCACTGAAGGCAGCAAAACTAGATGATGATATAACTGATATAACTGAATATATTATTATTATAATTATTACCGACCCAATATTATTCCACACTTTTGCTGGTAGTAAAGGCACTGCGCAATCAACGACTGGACGGAATACAGTGTCACACATTTCAGTGAAATATGCCTCTGTAGCCTCATCCTATAATGAACAAAAGGAGAGATAATAATACCAGAAATAATAAAGAAATATAAAGCAATACAACAAATAAATAAACTAAAATGATTATTAAACACATCTAATTGATGAGCTTTGGCGAACGTGCTTGGTTGATGGGGTTTGTAACAAATTTTGAGGGAGCGTGGGAGGGAGAAACATCACTAATAATTTAGTATACAGCTAAAATGCTGATACTGCTAGCTTAGTGATAATCAAATATAGCTAAGATTTACTTGCGTAAACATACGCCTAATTGCTGCTCTCTCTGTCGAATATGATTATCAATCTAAGACTATTTAAAAATAATTGACAAATTGCGTACATATTCGTTTTCAAGATCTACACAAGACTATCAAATTTAGGCATCTACTAATTGCCTATTGTAAAAAAATTGCCAAGCTTCTTCAACCTCATCACTTGACTAGTACTTCCGTTTCTAATTATGCACCTTACTTTCCTCTATGATAGGGGTAAAACTACTAGAATGAAAATAGCATTTGTTGAATTTAAAAAAGCTCGAAGGCTAATTGACCATCGAGCCATGCGGGCTAAAAGTTGAAAATGAATACCATTTGTGAAACCACAAGTACTTAGTGTGCATCATGGTCAATTGTATGCCTTCAAATATTTATGCAAGTAAAATCTAAATATTAGTAATAATGCCTCATATTACATACGACAAGGAAAATGACGGTTTATTTCATGCTTGGTTAAAAAGGCATACCTTCTGTTTTTGTGTCTTGTTTTTATCTTGTCTCACATTATCTTTGAAGGCGTTCACAGCAGACTAGAACAAAGGAAATAGGAGAATTCCTCATATTTTCCCGCATTAATTATTTGAATTAAGTCAAACAGTCCCACCTAGGTGAGACAGAAATTTTCCATATAAACACAGTTTAGTGGGCCAACCCGAGTCATCGTTTCATCTGCACAAGAGCACCAAATAGATAACATTGTAGATAATATTTACATTTCAGATCAAATTCAATTGTAGTCCATTATTTGTTATTTTGGTTGGAAAACTTGAAAAAGTAAAAATGAAATTGATAAGAGGTTTTTGAAATCGAGGCCAACCCAGTGACTTATGCCGGGCTGAAAGTGGGATGAAATTACCATATAAACAAGGGGCTTATGTAAACACTCCCTGACTGACAATTACATTTCGCAACGTTTATCCTTCCAAGCATTACAGTAAAGTTCAGTGAAAGGCAAGACAATTATATCAGTTAATCAGTGTTTTCTTTGTTATGGAACCGATAGAAAAGGAGGAAACAAGTTATCAAATTAAATACACCCCAGTACTATAATATGAATAGGTAATACAAACTCACAAGTATTTCATATTGATTGGCTGAACGTGACAAAAAGAATGCAACATCTGGTGTTATATGATAAACACTGTGTAGCTCATCTAATGATGGCATGCCTGAACGGTAATCATCTGCACTCAATTGTGTTGCTAGGAAACCACCAAATTGCACAAGTGTATCTTGGCACTGGAATGTAAACAGAAACATTTGAAATAGTGAGCGATACAATAAAATTAAATATATATTTTGATGTATTAGTCAGTCATTCATTATTATAGCAATGTAACTCACTGGTTAAGTAAATCTCCTGTTTATCATCAGCAATCAATTATTGACACTCTAAAATCTATATTGCAAACAAACTATATGGACATGACCGTTCAATGACATGATTGCCTGATATTTTGACTATTGAGTTAGGCCTACAGCTAAACATATTCTAGCGGTCATCTCTATATGTACAGCAACCACCTGTCTATAATGGTCACCCTTGGTAAGTCTAAAATAGTATTTTATATCGAATTAAACCTGATTAAAAAAGGCTATTGCATATAGTGGTCAATGTATCTATCTACCTGTCATGGCTGGCTGTTATTTATAGGTTGATTGTATGATATTTAGAACTCAGCCTCATAGCATTGAGCCCACAGCTGTAAATCCCATTTGAGCATAAAATTGCAAACCTTGAAATTTTGAAGGTATTGAAGTAAATACCACGCCTATTTTCTAAGGCAAAATGATATTAGCAATGCCATTATAAACCAAGAACAGGCCAGGTAGCTATGTCTGTGATTGAGCCCTTTGTTTAAACAGTAAGACAACATACATTTTTTACATATAGGTACCTGGTCATATAGTTTTCCGACAAGTTTCAAATGTCGTTTATTATCTTCAACAAACACAATGCCATTTCTTTGTTGTGCCATCAATAGACATAAAGGCAATGTCAATTTCCCGTCCATTAAAGCTTCACGTAAACGCTGTGATGGTTTTTTTGTATTTCGAACTTGACCAAAATAGCCACCCTAGTACGAAGAGAATAAATTTGTTATGACAAGTGCTAGGTTAGTTAAAATAAAGATTATAAAGAAAACTTTGCTGTTATTGCTCTGCAAGATCAGGCAACAGACAATGGCTGTCTAGTTGAAATCCCTATGAATAACAATGAATTATCCTTGAAACAGTAGTCATAAAATAAGCAAGCAAAGAAAACAAATTGTTAGCAGTTGTTCAACCTCTGCTTTGAGTAAGTCTCCACCAGCGAGGGCTTGTAGTTGTGATTCAGTTACTTCTTCTGTTAATTCAATGCCAGACATCTTTTGAATTACTTCTCTTAATACCAAAAGATCCAAACTGTCAAATGAAAGTAGAAATATTACGTACAGAATGATATGATACAGTTGTCTGAACAGGAAAGAAATTTAACATCTCAGTAGGATGAAATTGAGAAACAGTTTCTTATTGTGGAATAAGATATACGGTACTTGAATTTAACTTTATTATTATGTTGATCAGCGATAGAAACAAGACACAATATTTTTCTACAGTTTCGATTTATTCTAAAATCATCTATAGGCAGTGTGAGAGAGAGAACAAAAAAATATACACCGTTTATGTAAGGAATAATTAATTAGTATAATATTTCTAAAAGTGAAGTGACCATTATAGACAGATGGCTGCTAACTCAGGTTTGAATCAAATGTACCTCTTTCCTGATTTGAGTTGGTTGGCAACATATTGCAAGAGACCTGTGATTTCAATGCTGTATTTCTTGAAGACAGCACCACAAAAATTAGCAAGACCTAACAAAATAAAACAAGTTACATAGCTCACAATAATGTACGCAGTGGATTTCACAGAACACACACATCCTTCCTGGATTCTAATTATTGCTTCCAATTTTTTTTGGGATGATTACATCATGTAAATGTTTTCACAGCTTTTTATTTTAGGAGTTATGATCATTACAATATTATAGAAACTGCACGTTTTACTTATCTCCTGAAGAAAATGAAGCATTTGATTTTTCTTCTGATTATAAAAAACTTTATTAAACTATTTCTCCCAGTTTCTCCTAAATTTTTATTAGCCTTCGGGACTCTCAGTACAGGAATCCCCCATTTTATCGAGCCCTGTGTGTAAATTAGAGATTTTTATTTGAGGCACTCAAGAAAACGAAATACACTGGTGGATGCCACTTATTTCAAACTGATCAAAATTTTTGAAAAGATTAAAAAAAGGAGCCCTATTTAAGAAGTTACAAACAGGGTTCAACTTAGTCCAGAAACCTGCCCCTACGAAAAACAGTTCAGGAGTTCATGAACAGTTCATAAACATTAAATGGTCCCCAATTTTCATGAACTGCTCATGAACAGTTCACAAACAGTTCATTAAAATTGGGGCCATTTAACGTTCATGAACTATTCATGGACTGATCATAAACTCCTGGACTGTTTTTCGCAGGGGTGGAAACCAAGTTTGCGGAAGGCTAGTCACATTCAGAAGGAAAACGTAAAACGTTGAATATAAATCACAAATCATTAGAAAAATGTGAAAAATGTCATTACAATTACTCGTTCATTGATCTAAAATGTTGAGGTTTGATGAAGGTAAAACATTTTGTTGGTCATGGATACTAATATTAAACTGGAAATAACTTACTCTGAAGCCAATCAGATATGTTGGTGTCTGCTTGTTTCAATCTCTCTCGTGATGGGTTTGCAAGTGCTTCAACAATACAAACTGTTTGGAACATAGAGTTAAGGCGAATAAGAAAATTTATTTAAATTGATTGAATCAAAGTAACTCGTAATTTAAAAGAAGAAGACATCCCCTGCAAAAAAACAGCTCAGGAGTTCCTGAACAGTTCATGAACGTTAAATGGCTCCAATTTTCCTGAACTGTTACTATAAGGAATACACATTCTTGAGTAAAACATCTGTCTGAAGATCAAAGTGAAATGCGTGAAACTTGAGTAACAGTAAGAATGTGTATTTTTTTACTCTTTCACCATATATTATTATTATTATTATTATTATTATTATTATTATTATTATTATTATTATTATTATTATTATTATTATTATTATTATTAATAATATTAATTCTATAAATTATTAATATTAATATTTGGGATTCCCATATCTAGATTTGGTATTGTCAGCAATTTTGGAAATGTGACCGTCTTTATAGGTAGATGCCGACAGTGAGTGTTTCATCTAGTTAAAGTTTCTCCAGTCCGCATTAGATAATGGCTGGCTTATTGAAATTGCCCATAGAAAACTCAAAGGTGTCCAGTTGGGGCAGGAGGTAACGACTGTGCTATTTACCATGACTATCATTGAAAATTTATATACTACATGTAATAGAAATATAATTACAAAATATAACGTAAAGACATCGAAAATGCTAAGAAAGGATACAAGCTAACATGTCATATGCCAACGGTGTTAAATATTTGAGAGCATCAACCATGGGACCAATAAAATTATCATAACGTTGGATTTGGTTTAACAGCTGGAAATGTAAACAACATCATCAAATATTGCTAATTAATAATATGTGATGCAAGGCTCGACAAAAGTGGGGATCCTGGGATCCTAGATCGCGGAAAGCTAGAGCAAACCCAGAAGAAAATTGAAATTTTTGTGATTTATTTGTCAAACCTGGACAAAATAATTCAGAGGAAGATTGATAATTTTCTGATTTAGAAATGCTGAACATTTTACAAGCTTGCTACAATGCTACAATCTAATTAGCTCAAAATAGTTACAGTTTTATATTTTTACGTTCAATCAACAGTTAAAACTATCCCTAACACATTCTCATAAAATATAAATTTATGTATCACATACGGTGCTCAGAATTTCTATTAACCTGAACAACTTCTACAATGAACTCACTTGAATATGTCTTGCAATTGACAATAATTGTGTCACCTTATTCAAATGTTCAATATTTACTATCTCATTGCTTACAAAATGTACACAGAATTTGCTGCACAAACTACTGAAAACCGTTACTTACAAATTCAAAAAGGATGCCAGGATTATTGTGACTAATTTTTCCAATTTGTCGACCAGAAGGTTTCACATTCTCAACCGTCAAACGTCTGAAATAAGCAACAAATAGAAAAGAGTGTAAAAAATATGGCTGTATATATCTACGAAGGTGTGCGTCGGATCGCATTTACAGAAAATTGATTACAGGTACGAATGTGATCCTGATCCAAATCCGATCTGATCCGAAGCAATAATCATAAATATAATCTGATCCAATCTGAAACTAAAATTTCTAAAATTTCAAAATTAATCCAAACTAATCCAAAATTTTTGGTATGAAATCCGTTAAAATCCGACCTTCTGAATAGATGTACATTTAGCCAACATAATTTAACACAGTTGTACTTATATTTTACTTAAATCTATCGACACTTGTCTACAGTCATTGCACAGCCATATTGGCGCACTTCTTCAATTTTGAAAATCTTTTCTTTTCAAGCTGGGCTGATGGACATTTTACGTTGGGCGTTGGACTCGGGTCGGATTCGCACATCTGTAATATATAGGCCTATCTTCAATTTTAGTTGCTAACATGCAACTTGTTTAGACATACTTTGTGATATATTTGGCTCTTTTAATAGTCATAGCCTTTGCTAGAATTAAGCGGGGATGACTTTGGTATGATTGGTGCTTCCATTGTCCATAAAGTCGATATCTGACAATAAAAATACATAGATGTACAAATATTGGATCATGACTCAATGATACGTGTGGGCCAAACTTGAGTCAGTCTTGTGTGAATTATTTGTATGTAAAACTTTTACTGTAAAACTTAAGTACTCTGACTAAATCTTGATGGGTGGTAAAGTTACCTTGTAACTGGCTTTGCCTGATCTCTATATTTCATGTATGTGTTATCAAAGTATTTTATTTTCAGCTCAAGAACCATCAACAATGTTACAGTTGTTAGCCAGGGTATTAATAGTAAATGATCACTACTGGATAGAATCTCAAAGATAATTAGGAGGAATACAATATGAGCAAATTCTGTAAGGCATAAATTAATATTTATAAGAGCTACCAACTTTTGGAGACACAATGGTTGTTAGGTGAATAAAATTACGATCATGCATGGAGTTTAAAAAGTGCCAAAAAGCAAACAACATCCAACTACTAAAAATTCATAATAAAATCAATTCAAAAATAAGTTGACAGTGATACATGTTTGTGATGGAACGAGCAATGTCACCCTAACTTTGGTGCAAAGGCAGAGAACCACATGTTGATTTAGGAAGACTTCAGGTCACTCTGTCAATAAATAATAACATTTGTTCTGACGAACAATAGTTTCACAGAGCAAAGCATCTTGCTTCCATACTAATCTAACCTATACATTATTTTGCAACTAAAATTGACAAGATGCAAAGTCTGGATATTATGGGCTATTTTGAGACTGTCAAAAGATACAAAACCTATGTACGGTAGATAGACCTGCTGATCAATGTAACGAATTGCATACCTCAGAGGGCCAAAGCATGGAATCAATTGTTATCATCATCATAATAATAATAATAATAATAATAATAATAATAATAATAATAATAATAATAATAATAATAATAATAATAATAATAATAATAATAATAATAATAATAATAATAATAATAATAATAATAATAATAATAATAATAATAATAATAATAATAATAATAATAATAATAATAATAATAATAATAATAATAATAATAATAATAATAATAATAATAATAATAATAATAATAATAATAATATTAATATATTTTTATCATGACAACACAATCATTGAGTGTGATGGCAATAAGAATTTCTTTACATTAAATTTAAAACTATATAGAGTTTGAAGTTTGAATGTGTCGAATTTCAAACAAATTGATTTGTGATGCTCCCAATTGCGGATCTGATTTGATTTTTGAAAAATAGCAACTTAATGTGTAGTTGATTTAATCGCTTTGAGGTGTGTGCGGAGTCATTTGCACATGGTCTCTTGACTTTAAATACACTCCACATTATCTGCATCAATTATTGTTTTGCATAGATGTTCAACAGTGTCATAATTAATAGTTCTCAAAAAGGTTCTGCGCCTTGTCAATTGTCAAAATAGGCTATTATGATTAGAGTTCTTATGGATCATTCTTTCAACTTGAACATACCGAATGTCATATGGCAAATGTTTAACGAGACCCCAGAGCTCATCAGACACTCCGCAATTGCATTCCATTAATGACAATGAAGGAAAGAATGCTTCATCTATCAATGTTACAACGCCAGACCAAACAGTTTGCTGCAAAACAAAAAAGACAATAAATAAATACCAAGACTATCTTACGTCGTGTGTCATGCACAGAGAACAATCTAATTTTTTAAACTTGATCTGACATTTTTTTTGCCAATATTTTCTGTGGAGTATCCGAACAGGATGCAAAAAGCTTTCAATAAATTTCTCTTTATAATGTTATAATTTAGAGACGCAGTACAATGTTATTATGTTATACATTTTCATATTCTATAGATAGACCAAATTTATCGGCCATTTGCCAATGGCCAACAGCTATATTGTTCTCTGGTCATGCACAATTATTAATTTTACATGAATGAAATTGTAATTGACATACCAATTTTGATCTCTGTGCATCATTTGATGTGTAATACTGTAAACAAATGAACAAAATAATATTTGAAACTAAAATATGAACAATAAATATACATGTGTACAGTACACCACACAACATCACATCTAGCCGCCATGAAATCTTGCTCAGAGAGAAAAGGAATTCCCTCTAGAAATAGAAAAATAGTATGGGAAACACCAACTTTTTTTTACGTTAATCTATTGTTCTGAGAAAACAATTAAAACAAATTTGTGTTCGATTTGTATCGACTACTTTCATGTATAGTATACAAAGTATTGTGAAAGATTTGATCAAACAAAAAAGTTTGTGATTAACCCTGTTTAAATCAGGATTAAACCACTTTGCTGAAGAGGTTCAGATCCTAGTTCAACACAGTCTTGACCAGGTCAAACACTTGCTAGTTTTGTTTACATTTGAAAAACTTTATACTCCACAATAGATTGCTGGTGGCCAACAGTACCTATCAATCTGAATGCCAGACCCTTAAACTTCTTTGCATACAGATATTAACATGTAACATCTACATACCTAATATGCCTTACGGTGTAGTTACCAAAACTCTATAGATCTTAAAGCAGATACGGAGATATCTGAAGCATTAACTGATTTTACGCAATCACACTTTTCTGTATTTGTCTACTTTCCCAGAATAAAAAAACTCAATTCAATAAACCATTGATCACATGGTCCATATTATTTTAAAAATATAAACCAATATCATAATTGTTCGACATACTTCTTTAAGAAACCCTCGGCATATCCTGATCATCTTTACCAGCAAAATTGGATCAAATGAAAGATGAGGTCCCAGATGACAGAGCAAGCCAATAACACCATTTTCTAAATCAGAATAATGCTGACATGTTGAGATGTTATCGTCAAACCGTTTCAACTGCATTCCAAGGCCACCACGAGGACTGAATCTAGAATACAAGAATGATTTGACATATATTAAAATTATAATGCCCCAAAATCGATCATTAATTTAATCTGAAAGTCGTGAATTAATAAAAAAGGTCTCTGCGGTAGATGAATTATACAGACTTGGCCTAGGTGCTGGGTTGGTGGTGATCATTTTCTTAGTATGTGCACTCACTTTGAGAACGCTATCTTGCCCCAATCAAGTACCAGTCCCATTGTTTAACAGTAAAAATAGATAATCTAGATATAATGTCACTGAGAGGATCAGAGGATTATCTTGCAAATTCCTTGAATCACGAGGCATTTGAAATAATGATTTTGCAAATTACGGATGATAAATTGTACTTGATTACATCAATACTGCTCCTACCAGGGATTGACCAAGACCCTGCGGGAAAAGGTTCAAAGCAATCATCACTACGCTATGGTCTGCCACGAACACACGCACATACAAAATAAACATCATTCTATGTGATCCCTTCAAAGGCAGTCAAAATGTGAGGCATAAGAATTTTGATTTTGCGAAATGCCTTTCATAAATCATACCTTTTGTAAATTGGTTGAATAGCAAAATGAACGATCTGAGAAACAGCTTTGGCAATCTTTCGATGTCCAGTTAAAGAAAACCTTGGTAATGTCTCCATCATTTCATTAGCTTGTTCCCAGGCTGCCACTTCCAGTAAAGCATTACACAGACCAACTTTTTGGTTATCAACGATGATCTACAATGTAACAAAATGATCAATAAATACAGTACTCACTTTAATATAGGAAAACACATGAAAAGAAGCTACATCAGATGTTATACACATGTTTTTTTAAAAACCTTTTTAATAAAGTTTTTTTCGACACTAATCAATATATCAGGGTATTAAATGCACTTCAAATTTTACGAATTTTCCAATTTGATTCTTTTTAGAAGTTGCATAAACAGTCATATTATACAAGTGTGCCGTCCCTCAAATGTGTACAATATGCTACACAAACAATTATCCAAATATCGATCAGATACAAGATTACAAAGAAACTTTTACTTGAAATAAAAAACAAGAGAAAAAAATAACATAGATATTCACTTGTTCATAGGGTCTTTGCTCTTCTTTAGCTTTCTCTTCTTCAGCAACAGCATCCTAAAAAATACAATTATTATTAATCAAGATTTTAGTAAATTACAGTTTCAAGAAGTTACAGATTCAAAACTTTGTGTATTTATTTCTGGAAAATTTTCGCCATTTTGAATAATCGGATCCTGATTTGGTAGGATTGGATTGACAAATCTGAGTCCAAAATTTTCAGATTATTCTCAATCAGATCGGATCGAATTCGGATCGCAAACTTTACAAAACATTTGGATTACTAGTACAAGTTTGTAATCTGATCCAATGCAGACCTCTAGTTTGAATTGTGCCATCTTGAATTATTTGTGTTGAAATCAGAAACATCAATCTGTCAATGAAAAACGGCAACTCAATTTGGTTGATAGCCTGATGCAATGCTGAATCCTAATCAGACACAAAACACAACAAACAGTCCAAACAAACAAACATTGTTTATTGTTTATTATAACTTATTGTTTACTTAACTACCAACGTCTGGCAAAAATTTTGATATAAATACCAAAATATTATTGGTTTTTGGATACAATGGATTTAGATATAACTTTTTCTATCCGCAGATGTCATGGTAACAATACAACGCAAATTACGCAACAATGACATGTATGAATAGAGTAATAGAGTTCTATCTTAAATATTGTTTTCAAATAGGTGATGCTAACATTTAAAAATTGAAAATAGAAATGAAGTCAAAGATTTGACACTGATCCATTAACTCGGAGTTTTGCGCGATAGCATCAGACGGTTGTATTCATATGAAAAAACATACTATTCCACTAGTTATACTACTATTAATTACTATACAATTGTTTCAGTAAAAAAGCTATCTATTGTTATTAGCTCATGACTTCCTTATAGCTTCTTAAGTAAAATTTATTTCAGTGCCTGCACTTTGGTATTAATTCTGATATGAAAGATGAAAATAAATAAAGAAATGAAATAAACTCGGCAAAATAACTTACAGATAAAATGACAGTGTTCAGTTTCTTTGCTTCTTCTTTTGCACGGATCAGTGCTTTCTCTGTTTCCTGTAACAAGCTTTTATCAGCCGGTAGAAGCTACAATCACAATCAACAATAGCAGCATTTGTAGAGCAGCTGAATGGAGACCATGTCATATGAAGACATATTGAATGGCATTGTAAAATCCCAAGTAAGTCCCATCCAAGGAACATTGTTATCATAGCCCATGTGAACATAGTCCTTGAGTAACATATACAATATTCTGTTCTCTTGCTGTAGCTTCTCAAGGAGACACAAATTACCTCACAAGAAAATAGTCGGCAGTGTGCCACAATCACAAATGTTTCAGCCTTCTTGGATTGAATTTGTAAAAAAATCAAACCTTAATTTTGTAGAAATATTACCAACATTTCTAATTTTAATCACTTTTTTGAAGCATGATGACATGAAATTCAATTCAAAAATTCAAAACATTGAAAACCCAGTTCGAAGGATCTCGCACATTTTGACAACCTGATCATCGGGTTTATAATACTGTTTTTGAATCACATGAGGGTAAAATGAGGATCTAAGTTCAAATGGTCTGTAACATACACCTTAATGAAAAGAACGCTGAATATATATTGGATGTGTTATCATGTAGTGAAAACAGACAATCATCAAATGCTATACATGAGTTCACTAGACAGACCCTCTGTAGTTTCTAAAGGGATTGCATGACAATGGATAAGAAACAGATATGAAGAAATAGATTGATTTTCTATGCCACCAGACACAACATTTTTAGAAAAAATGGTTATTTTGAGGAACATCTATAGACTACATAATTCATATATATAAAGCAGTTGCTTAGAAGATGCAGAGAAACTAGCAGCTATATGAAAGTAACCTTTATAACCGTGTTGATTCAACAGAAAATCCTACTATGAATATTGCTAGTGACCACTATAAAATAAATAAATCGCCTGATGATCACCTTCTGGTGTGAAACTTAAAGTAGCGGAAATCTAGAATGTTTCATTTTTGACTCTCATTTTATATAAATGCGCTGATTAATTTCATTGAGCACTATACCAAGAACTGGGGTGGAACAATTTCACTATTAATATTATAATATTATTATTATTATAGTGACCACTATAAACAGATGGCTGATACAGCAGGTTTGACTTGATTTATAATATCATCATGCTAATTTTTCATCTTATTTTGATATTTCATTTATTATGAAAGACATACATAAGGATAGATGTCAGATAGAGCCATAAGGTTTTCTTTGAGTAACTCCGCAGTAAGAAGGAATAAAGATGGTGGTGTTAATATGTCATTTGAGTTCTGAAAAAAGAAACACCATACAACAATAGTTGAAAGTATAAATATAAAAGTACAAAGTATAAATATTTGTAAAACTCTACGGAAAGTGTTGAACTAAATTGAACAATCTTGGGAATAAGAATTTGAATGATAAATTTTATTATATCAAGGCTTTCGGTTAACCATGATTTTGTTAAATAAAGCCCCGAACAAATTACTTGTTTTATGTTTCACCAACATCGGTGAAACTGAAATTCAGCTTTAATTTTCGCCAATGACATGTTGGCCAATCAGAAGAAGGCTTACATTTTCATCCATTTTACCAATGTTAGAGAAAATAAAAGTTCAATTGGCCACTTGGCTAACTTTTCGCCAACTATGTCGGGAACAATAGAACATTCATGTTGCTGGTGAAATTTGTGAACGTCTTCAAAAAAGTGAATCTCAATACACATCAACAATTTTGAAAATTTCCTCATTGCTGGCGAAATAAAAAGTAATTTGGCAGGGGTTGATAAATTTTGCACAAAACAATAAATTTTACTGGATTTGGAAGCAGAAATTTTCTAGTCCGAGCGTGAACTTTGTGAATTTTGTTCTTACACCAAAGTCTGGCCCTAGCCTTGCTCTACTTAGTGCTTTAGATTGGGCCCTAAAAGTTGAATCACCCTGATATACTTGTTAACCCAAACACCCAAATAATATTGACGTTTCATCATAATCATTGAAATCATCATTTATCCAGAAAACATTAGAGGCAACACAATACAATGAAAACCTACAAACTCCATATAAACTTACATGGTATGATTGATATTTGAAGCCAATAATTTGACTTAAGCCGGACACATCACAAGTAGAAAGATATGATGTTAATAAGGGCATAAAGAAAGACTTGGCTGTTAAGTGACATTCGAAAGATTCAAGAATCAAATCAAGGACACGATTTGGATCCAGCTTGAAGTAGCCTATAAGTCAAATCATAATTAAACTTCAGTAAGATTAGAACAGAGAGCAAGGTGAATATTACTTAGGCAGCAGTAGCATAACGGAATGTGTGAAGTTTGTTTTGTGCTTAATTCAACTAAGTTTTATGCCAGTAGTAAGATATGTCTGTCTAGCCTACACAATGACCAAGAATCCATTGTAAATAGGATGATGAAGACTTTTTAAATTTAACAATATTGGAATAAAGGTCCAAAAAATGTTTTCTATTTTCAGAAACCTGAATTTTATTTATAAGACTTCAGAACTTCTTTACCTGAAAGGTTCCTTATCAGACACAAAACTAGGAAATTGGCCACTATGACAATGAGACCAGAATCTGTAACTGTATCTGAATCTGTCAGTGAAACTGTATATAACAGCCAGCTATGAGAGGCACCGGTAGATAAATTGGCCATTATATGCAGGTGGCCTTTATAAACAGGGTTGATTCAATAGCAAATACTATTTTAGACATGGCAAGGGTGACCATTATAGGCAGGTGGGGGCTGGACAGGGATGACCGTTATAACATGTTTAACTGTATTTACATTTAATATTCATTTTTCATATATATATTTGCAAAAAAAAATAAACCATAAATGGTAATTTTTTGTACAGGCAAGCAAAGGCAAATTATATAGTAATATAATTTGCACTGATGTGCAGCCTAATGAGAGTGCTTCAAATAGCAATCTATATCAATCTTATGTAATTTTGAATTAAAGGTAATTAAGGAGGAAGAAGTCACTACTTCATCCGGTAACTGATTCCATAATGGAATTATGCGATAAAAAAAGGAATAAAAAATTGAATTATTTACAGGTATTGAACATGCAACGAATTGCATAGAATGTCCTCTAAGTTTACTTATGTTTCGTTTTATAAAAATATTATCAGGAAAGTCAATTAGATTATTTATAATTTTGTACACCATGCATAAATCAAATTTAATTCTACGGATTTCTAAAGATTCAATTTCAAACAGGGCCAAACGACTGTGATAACCATTATCTTTTAATCTTGCTCTAGAACACACATATTTAGTAAAACGTCTTTGAGTTGATTCAATCAAATCAATGTCTTTTTGTAAATAAGGACTCCATAGTTGGGTGTCTTTTTCTAATAGAGGTCGTACATAGGTAGTATATGCTTTAATAAGTAATTGTGCATTGCTTGAGGTAAAGCATTTCAGTAGAAGGTAAGATCTTGTTTTAGCTTTAGCGGAGATAGAAGAACAATGAGTAGAAAATTTAAGATCTGAAGTAATGATGAGGCCAAGGTCACGAAGTTTTCCTGTTTGCTTCAGTTTGTTACTCCCGAGGAAATAATCAAGCTCACTTGCGTTGGATGTACCAAAGGATATTGTACTACATTTATCATAAGCAATTCTCAGTTGCCAGCTTTCGGCCCATGTTGTAAATTTATCTAACGATGTTGTGAGTGCATTGACAGGGGAAGAATCATTTCGAGCGATAAAAAATTTTGCATCGTCTGCAAACAGACGCACTTCGCACAAACCATCCAAACAGCTCTCAATATCATTAACATAAAGTAAAAAAAGTAGCGGTCCTAACACAGAACCCTGTGGGACACCACTGGAAACTGGGAGAGAACTTGAGATTTCATCAGATACAATGACGCTTTGCGAACGACCAGAAAGAAAGGATTTAATCCATTCAAAAAGTTCGTATTTGATGCCGTAAGATTCTAATTTGGCTAAGAGTTTTGAATGTGTAACAGTGTCAAATGCTTTAGCAAAGTCTATATATACAACATCGACACGTGAGCGTTTGTTAATTGAATCATACCAATCATTTAAAGTCTTTAACAGTTGACTACAAGTAGAACGCTTTCTGAGAAAGCCATACTGTCGATCAGATAAGATATTGTTTTCATTTAAATAAACTAGTAGGTCATCTACAATGATACGTTCCATAACTTTGCAACAGATGCAGGTTAACGATATGGGTCGATAATTACTACGGGAAGCTACGTCACCTTTCTTAAAAATTGGCGAAACTAATGCTTGTTTCCAGATATCAGGTAGAATGCCGGTTTTTAATGACAATTCAAATAACATAGATAAAGGAATAGTAAGTTCAGAGGCTATTGCTTTGAAAAATATTGGTGGGTAGTCATCTGGTGTTCGAGATACTTTTGTGGGCAAGGAAGATAATGTCTTGTAAACTTTTTCGAAAGAGAACTCAATGAAATTCGATGAAGTATTTTCGTTAGCCGAGTCTGGAATGTTAGGTATGCTGTTATTGTCCTGTGTAAAAACACTAGCAAAATATTCATTGATAAGAGTTGCTTTCTCTTTGTCATCTGTAGTAACAGAAAGATCATTTTTGACAATAGCAGGAATTGTAGAGTTAGATTGTGTTTTACCTTTAACGAAGGCGTAAAATTTTTTTAATGAGGGGTCAATTAGTAGCGAGGCTTCGTAATCATGATGAAACTTTTTTACTGCCTTTTCATAATCTTTGCATGTATCTTTATACAATTTCTTTTTACACGGAGATTCTTTAGACGATTTGTACAAGGACTTCTTTTTGCAACGGAGTAATCGAATGTTTTTAGGATAATTGGGTTTACGATTAGAATTATGTTTATATAACGGTACATATTTTGAAGTAGATAAGTTGAGAATATCGCAAATTTTATTCCAAAAAGTTTGAACATCATTTTGACTTTCCTGTAACATATCAATCCAATTTATGGTAGACAAGTAGGAATTAATAGAATCATAATCTGCTTTATAAAAATTTCGACGTTTAGTAGGTTTTGATTTAGGGAAGCGGTCATTACTATAGTTGCTGACAGCTAGGTTAAATTCAATAGACTGATGATCACAAGTAGACGTGAATGGTTCGGTAACTTCAGTGCAAAAAATAGCATTGTCTTGGGAACAAAAAACAAGGTCAAGAATTTCATCATTTCTGGTAGGCGAGGAAACAAATTGATTGAGTCCATTTCGTACAATACCGTCTAAAAACATTGTAGTATTTGCAGATCCATGAGATTTAGGAATTGACCAGTCAATACAAGGAAAATTAAAGTCGCCAATAACAACAACTGGAAAAGCACTATCAGTGCTAACAAAGTCAATAAATAAACACAGTAAATTCGCTTCAGTGGAAGACAAAGCCGACGAAGGAGGATTGTACAAACAAACTAAACGATATCCGATATTTGATATGTGTATATCAGCCACAACATATTCAAGAGCGTGAAAAGTAGACGGGATGTCAACAGTAGTAACTTTCAAATCTTTGCGTATTAAAATTGCAACACCACCCCCAACAGTTGATGTAATTCTGTCTTTTCTAAGTACTTGATAATCACGTTGGGTAATTAGCGAGTCAGGCACACAACATTTCAACCATGTCTCTGTTATAGCAATGACATCATATCGATTAGATGAAAGTAGACAATCAAAAAGATCCAATTTGTTCATTAATGAGCGTGCATTAAAATAATAAAACTTTAAAAAACAATTATCTTTGCTTGCCTGTGACCATTATTGTGGAATTTGATCAATGTTTTCCGCAAATACGTTTTCTTCTCGATTAAGTACTCTGGCGTTTTGCTTAGCGATGGTCCAATTTGAGACGTCGCCTCTTCGTTTAATTACATAACGCTCACCAGGGGCAGCGTTTGAAATTTTTTTTTTAAAATCATCATACAAAGGTTGCAAAATTTTTCTTTCGTTAAATGTCAAGCACTGACGAATGTGAACACCAGGGAAATTTTCTGAGTCTTTCAGTTTACCGGCAGATCTCAAAATAACATCTCTATCATTTTGGGATACCAACTGGATTTTAATTAATTGAGGCTTGTTAGTTGCACCCTTCTCAGTGGGTGGTTTACCAACTCTGGTAATTCCAGTTATTTGAACATTGGAACCACAAACAAACGACACGATCTGATTAACTTTTTGTTTGTCAAACTCCTGAGATATAAAGGGGACTCCAGCCATTATTAGCTGTCTCTTGTTGTTACTAATGGCGACGGCTTCTTTGATAACTTTGTTTAAGTCTACGTTAGCACCATCTTGTGACGCTACTTCAGAATAAGATTTCGCAACACCAGTGCTGCTAGAGCTTGTCTGCGTTTTAAAACTTTCTGTAAAATCTTCAAACTTTTTTTCAAGGCTATCCAATCTCACCGGTAGATTTTTTAATGAATCATAACATAGTGAGCAAGATGTAGGATATTTTTGTAATACCTCAATTTCTAAAGCTGTGCAATCTTTGTGAGTAATTGAACATGCCTTGTGCCACCATTTATCACAGTGTACACATGGTAAAGCATCTAAAGAATTCCCTGCGATATTTTTTTTCTTACAAATAACACAGGCTTTTCCACCAGTCATGATAAATAAGATATACTATATATAACAGTACAGTATTCTCTCAGAATTAAAAAAAAAAAAAAAATTATAAACATATGAAAACATAAAAAATTCAAGAGCAAGTCTGCAATATTGCAATACTGCAAGTCTGCAAGAGCAATATTGCGAGAGGAAGTCTTGGATAATTTTCTGGAGGGTTCTCTAACGTGGGTATGCTTCATAGTTGTAGCAAAATGTTTTTAATATAGATGTTTAGATAGAATAAAATAGAATGTAGGCAGTGTACGAGAAAATTTGGGGTCCCGGAAGCCTGAACTAAATTGACCAAGTTTCTAATTTTTGCTAATTCAGTAGGATTTCAAGACTTTCGGATTCTGAAGCTAGATCCATCATTTTGTTTGTGATTTTACTGGTTTCTTCTCTGCATTCTCAATCTTAAAACTTCAGAATTTGAAATGAACTTGGTAATTCCATATTTATGTCTATTTCTAAGATGGTTTATGTATCCATCAGGGCAATTAAAATAGTTTGTAGCAAAAGTTCTTATCTGCCTATTTATTGCTACTTTGGTACGCTGTGGGGCAAAATTCTTAAGAAATTTTAAGAAAAACTTAGGGTTGCAGTAGGTAAAACCATTTTCTCGGACCCAGAATGTAGGCAGAAACCTGAAACTGTGAATTGAATTTTATAGAATGATGAACTGGTGTATATTGTGATGACTGTTAAAGCAGGCAGTGAGTACAATATCAATACATTTCAATATTCTGAGAATGAGACAGAAAAATTACCAATTAAAGCTTTGATGTTTTCTAAAACCATTTTAGATTGTACTTCTCCACCAGTAAAGTCATTCCCAAGTTCAGAAATCAACTTGCCATAACCCTCATTTTCTTCACGTAATAAATTGAATTTTTGCTGCTTAAAACTACGGGGAAATTGAGAACAGAAAATTATAGGCAATGAATCAAAAAGCAAACTGCACAGTCAATTGTCAGCTAACAACTGTAACAGTGGCGACTGGACCATTAGGGCAGTTGGGACAGTGCCCAACCATTCCTTTCCTGTACTATGCCTTTATTCAAAAATATGAATTACAAAGACATTTGTGGCCAACATGAGATAATTCATGCAATAGATTATAGTGGGATTGTGTTATATTAATTATATATTTCCTATTTCAACTTTGTCCAAAGTGTAGGTAATCTTCTCTGTGACCTTTGTTGATAATTTTATTAATTTTAGTCTGTATGCTATCATGCGCTTTATGGTCTCATATAATTGCTTCTCTTAGTGCACAACGATATTCTGCCCAAAACAAGCTATTGTTTTCTGTTGTTGTGAACATGTTACGCATGCCAAGTTTAGCAGAAGCGGGTTCAATTTAGGGCAGAATTTTGTTTGCCCCAGGTTTGTGTTTTTGATCTCACCACTGATTAGTACAATTAGAATGTGACGTATATATATATCATAGTAAGGTCAGCTTTCAACCCAATATGCAAGGATAACAATAGCGTCGTAACCGCAGCAGAATATATTTCTCAATGATAAAGCAAAGTATCGTGAGCTAGTTCGAGAACATGATATTTACAGCTCAAGTGGAAAAGTTTATGATGAATAATGTTGATAATTTGCTATTGCATCCTTTACTACAATATCCTAATCTGCATTACAGAGCGCAATTCATTCACAAAAGATAGAGTCTGAATGATTTGCTCAGTTCTTTGTCCCACCGCTCCACGAAAACCTGGAGCGAAAGTTTCTGATCAATGAATGGTAAATCTATTGTTCTTAGGTGAACAAATTCATCACCTCTGTTCGATCAATCAATTAGCATAGCTACAAAGCCTAAAATAGAATTAATAGCACGTAGCATATAATTTGTATTGTTACAAAAATTAGCGGAGCGGGAATCGGCTAGACCAGGATTCAAACACGCAAAAAGACAGCACTTCTCAATTCTTCTTCATGTTGGTGTTTGTGCATTATTGACAAACAGAACATTAGATTTAAAAGTTTTCAAAGAAAGTTGCATAATATGATAATATCTGAAAACAAGTAGTCTATATTTAAAATTTGTTTAATCACAGTTTTTACACCTTCGAGTCAATTCAACTTAGTAAACAAAGTAGTATGAGAATCCCGGTGAGAATCACCTTAATCATACATAATTATGCGACATCAGTCTGATTCAGATACGAGGCCCGGACAGAGAAACCGAGCAATTCACAGAGACCCAATTTTTTCGTGAATGGATTGCGGTCTGTGACGCAGGCTAGCAATATCCTGGACACTCGAATAATTAGATTGCAGTTGGATTTGTTTATAGTTAACATTTTGAACAAAAATATAATTCAAGCTGATTTAAATATAATACATGATATACCTACTCTCTGAACTTTACAGTTAAAAGGTATCAGATATCTTATTATTTATACAGGTATTAAATTGTACAACACGTAAATTAAAATTCTGAATATTACGTGCATCATCATTCAATACTTGCTTAAAATTTAAATATCAAGGAAATGAGCAAATCACTTACAATAGTTTCGTTTTTGTTCTCACAATTTTTTGATTAAATGGTTTTTGCATAGGAATAATCCCAGCTGCTTCAAGAAGATCTGCTTCCAGTCTTTCTTTCATTGAATCTTCAGAAATAATTATCTATAAAAACAGTTTTAAAAAAATGAGGGGTCTTTTATTGAGAAATCTACATATCAGATAATGATCGCTACACCAACTTTTGATCCAGCATAAGATAACGGTGTTTGGTTTTTCACTAGATTTCAAGACTTCTTTTTGAAATTACGCTAAGATTCAAGAAGGAGTATAATACTCACCTGCATCAAAGACCATAAACATTTAGAAACATTAGGCTCTGTGTATTACAGCCTTTTGTCTAATTTTGTCAAGTAGTATGTTCCAGAGATTTCTGTGATAGAATCAATCACATACCTCATTCTCATTTTGTTAGTTGTTGATTGATTCAGACGTGACGAAAATGACCGCTAACTTCGATCTCAAAGAATTCGACAAAGAATGTTTTGACGCTGGTTTTTCGTACATATTTTATGTGACTTATCTGGTTATGGTTGTAATGCAATGCACAGATTCTAAAGTTTTCTAATGTTTTGGTCTGTGACACAGGCTAGTATAACACATACAAAGCTAATTTTTCCTAACAGGAAAGTGAGTGATTACGAAATTACGAATTCAATCTAGGAGCTGAAAAAATCAAAATACACAACGTCATTTCAAAGTACTGAGAAGCTGTTCAATTTTCACTCAGTACATTTCCAGTAGGGCTACTTTTTTCCAGTAGGGCTACTAAATATCATAGTGATAGTTGAGTTTCTGTTGAAATCTATGATGTTTTTACATTGGAAAAAAATTCATAATTATCTCCTTAGATTCAATAACAAAATATAAACTTACCGGTACACAACTGGATATCAGAGAAAGGAAATTGCTTTTGATTTTCTTTCCATCAGTGGCACAACTGAGCTCAATATCTATCACAAAGTAATGTTAACCGTTTAGCTAATGTTTAAGCTAGGCCTACCGTTAAGGTATGTTAATTATGGTAAGGAGGATTAGCTCAGATGGCAGAGCAACCGAACTTCAGCTCTGATCGACTGTGGTTCAAATCCCCCTAAGGTCAACTCAGCCTTGACTTTATCTGAAACATCAAATGAGTACCATCTGGGGATGTCGGATGGAATGGTCCAGAGGGAATTGCATTGTGAGTAGCTGCGGCGCATCGTTGCGCATTGACAATCAAGGCCTATCTGCCATGAAATCTGTTAAAATTGATCTGCAATGTCGCGGCTGAGATCAACAAAGAGCGTTTAAAATCATTGCTCTCAGCGAAAAAAGTCAATTTTCTTCTAAATTTGCTCTAGCCTTCCGGAATCTAGGATTCCAGGATTCCTACTTTTGTTGGACCATGGAAGAAAGCCAATTAAAACAACACATTTTGGAAATTTAACAATAGCAATCGTTTTTTTTCTAGAATCATAAGATTATTTGGATTTCAATATATCGTTTGATAGAAATTAATGCAATTTCAAACTTCTAGTTGAATTATTATAGGGAAACTAATTACAAAATTTTATTATTCAAGTAGTTTAACTTTCACTATGTTTCTTTATTCTTTGAATAAAAAGTTTGAAAACATAAGTTCAAAAATGACAAAACAAACTATCAAAAAAAAAATGTTTTTATTGAAGCAAAATATAGCCGGCATATATTGGTAAGTGTTGGTAAGTTGAATAATGACAATTAATTCCACTGGTTATCAGCGTGACAGGTGCTTGGTTGGACAGGGATCCATATATGGAGTGTGACAGGTTCGCCAGTAGCAATAGCAGCATAAAAGCATATAGAGCAATTAAAGCATATCGAGCATTAAAGCATATAGAGCATAAAAGCACTACAAAAGCATGAAAGAATACAGAGCAATAGAGCATAAAAGCATATTGAAAGCATAAAATATATAGAGCATAAAGTCTATAATAGATATCCCACCAACCAAGCACCTAGGCCAGAGCTCATCAGTGGATGAGTTTAATTGAAGCAAATAATAGGCAAGCGTTTCTTTTGAAATCTATTTGTTTCTAAACAATGACTAATTGATTATACAAAACAAAAGTAGATATTCCGTAAGCAAGGTTATTTGTTTACACAACTATTATTTATCTTAAAAATAAAATATTCAAATATCATTTGAGTAGGAAACATTTCACACACTGAATAATCAAATAGTTAACTAGTATTCCATAATATCTCTATAAAGTCAAAACTGTTATAACCACCACCTCTATTCAGCGATCAGCATTGCAATATCTAACATGATATGTTCTATTGAATCAACTTGTCTATTGAGGCTGCCTGCAGACAGTGGTCAATTTATCTATAACTCTTCACAAGGAGGATTAGCTAAGAAGGCAGATCAACCGGACATCAGATCAGATCATATCTGATTGACTGTGGTTCAAATCCCCCGAAGGTCAATTCAGCCTAGACTTTATCTGATACATCAAATGAATACCATCTGAAGATGGCGGATGGATTGGTCCAGAGGGAATCGCATTGTGAGTAACTGCGGTGCATCGTTGCGCATTAACAATCAAGACCTATCTGCCATGAAATCTGATGAAATTGATCTGCAGTGTTGCGACTGAGATCAACAAAGAGCGTTTAAAATCCTTGCTCTCAGCAAAAAAGCCACTCATCTAGAAATAGAGGAGAAGTAAGGGTGCCTTCGGTAGGGCGACACTGTCTACATACATATACACATTTACATAGCTGCCTGTGTATATACCTACAGCTTTCACTACATTGTATTGCTCATAATTTCTACGGTCTTGTTTTTGTATAACAAATTTCAGAAGGTTCTTATCCAACTGCCAAGTGCCAATTCATTGAAAGACTAAAACAATTGTGAAATTTTGATTATAATTAATATTATAGACTCACCAATGATAGATAATGAGTCTAGTAGATCTGTAGCACCATTGGTGGCAGTAGTCTGAAATAATATCATAAAAGTCATAATTAATATGTTAATATAAACACAAACTATAGCTTTCTATTTTACCAACTCTCCATGCAATTTACGTCCCCATGAAACAGTTAAACTAGCTTTTACATTAAATATTCAAAGAGTTGTCAAAGCATCTATTTGAAAAAAGGCTTAAATATTATCCCCATTAATTTTCAGGACTCAATCAATTAGTGGACCATCATTTGTTGTCATGAAAACAGGAATATATGTTCTTCTGAAAAATAAAATTTTTGAAATAAAATCACTGACGATTAAATGATATTTTTACACAAGTTTCTGGTTGTTATGGTTTGATTGATAGAAAATAGCTTACTTTGTTGTTTTTGAAAAAAGTTGTATCTGTTTGAGAAAAGGTTATTTGAAGCATGGGCCCAAAGTTTGTGCTTGTTGTTCCTACGTCTAAACATGTCATTGCCTATTGCCAATCTTCAATTTTAGGCTTACAAAAAGGAAGATATCTGTCCAAATTAATAATCAAGAAGACAATAGTTAAGTTAAAAGGCAAATAGTTTAATATTTTACCACGTAAGACTTGATGACATCCAGTGTGGTATCTTTTGATGCATCGCCATGGCAATATGTTAAAATGCTTTTATACAAGGACATGGTATTGTCTGAAACGAAGAAAATAATGGCCAGTAAGCAAATACTCATAATTACGATTGTGGCTGCAGAGTATAAGCCTCTTCCCCTCTTTGGAGTTACTTGTCGATTTGATATTTCAAATTGTTAACCGGTCATTAGGGAAAAAACGCGGGACCTTTATTTTGAATTTACTTCGTTGATCCACCTCAGAAAAATGAAATTTTTAAACTCCGAAGAGGCTTATTGATATGCCCTGTTTTCAAAAGCATATTAGTGATCTTTGCCTGAAAGCACACATCTTGAAAATAGACTGAAACTAAGAATAAGAAAGATTTTTTATTGAATTTCAATAAGAAAAGGCAAACCTTAGAATTCAAATCCGGTAGAAAAACATTGAAATATCAGCCAAAAAACTAAACAATACGCAGGTCCACTAAAAATTTCAAAGTTGATTTTATTCTTGTTTCGGATATATCATACCCGCAGAATTCCATGAAACTGATACAAAATCCAAAATTTTTTCCAAAAACCCTTCATTATTGAGTTTTAAATCCAAAATTTTGTAGAACGTCAAAACGATTTGTGATTGGCTTGCTATATTATGACGTCATTTCCCGGACAGAACAAAACCACACTCCGCTAAACAATGGAGACTTTTTTTAGCATTTTTTGTAATTATTGGTATCGTTGAACGTCAAATTTGAATGTAATCATTTCCATTAGCACTGCTGTTCCTGTTCAAAATATTGAAGGCTGATTTCAAAAAACTTATTACGGTGACCTGAAATATTCATCAATGGAAATCACTCTGAAATATTTATATCCATTTATGTTGTTTTTGTCTACGTTCGAGCATGGTTCGAGTGTCGAAGCGAGAAGGAACAAGGATGGTAGACTAGCTTAGCAAATTATTTGAATTTCAAAATACACACATAAAGTTTCAAACAAGTTGGATAATAAGTGAAAGGAGTCGCTGATCAATGGGATAAAATATATAGCTAAATATAGCTACTACATCAATATCGTCCATTGCCTTCACACAAACTGCATGATTAATCATTGGTCCAAGTATATATTTGTTAATCAATGCAAAATGAATCATAAATTGCTTTTTGGTTTTCACAAAATTATATGCCTCGACGTAAACTGTCGTAGCATGCGTGATCGATGTGTAAAATATTTCATTTAAACGGCAACTTTATTGAATTTGAGTTCTGATTTACTAGAATAAATCCAAATCTAGAATTGGTAAAGCGTTAATAGGTCCATTTAAAGTGTTTGTTAATTCAAATAAATGCACACTGAATGCGATTTCACCGTCTTATATCTGGTGATAATAACACAAGCAACAGTTGATGATGCATGACAGACGAAATAAAAAAACGAAGATTTGATAAATAAAAATAACACTACTTTGATGTTTGAGTGATGATCTAAGCCGTTTATATATGAGTGAGGTTTCTTCAATAAATATCAAATGTATATATATATTTCCAAGTGAATGCTGCCTACTTTTCGGTGAGACTTTGCTAAAGACGAGTGAACCTTTTCGTTTTGATGTGAACAAACACTTTGAAGGTCTTTGACAAAAACAGTGTGCACGTGCAGATCGGCCTGGCTGAGAACTAGGGAAAATTTGATTTTGTTCGTTTGCGGTCGGGAACCGCGAGAGAAAGATATGGTAAACTATTTGTTTTGTTTCGCTACAAAAAGGACAAACCGAAAAAAGAAACAAAATTTACCCTTAGCCTCGTTTAAAAATCAGCGGTTCTGATTATACTATTCACAAAAAATTTGGATAAAAAATGACGAATTGATGGATGAACGGTTTTGGATATCAAGTCATGATAATAGTAGATTTCTCACTTTGTCCGGATTATGACGTCACATTCCTTCACCTACCAAAACTTGCCGTTTCGTAACCATGGTTACGCAATGTCATTTGAAGTCAGACATCTAGATGGTTTGTCGATATTTTTGAAAAGAAAAATCGAGGATATTAAACTTATCCTTTGATCTTCGTATGGATATGTTTAAAGTACATACTTAAATTTTAGTGGACCTGCCTATTAAATGTCTACATAGACTACTCTCCATTGAAGTGTGTAATGAAGAGCTTATGTTGAGGGCAAGAGATTTTTTGAAATGAAACAGAATATATTCAGGCCTATGTGCTAACAAAAAAGTCAGAAAGCCAAAAAGGCTGCTTTAAAGTGGTTACAAAAATGGAATTTCGTAGTTGAGTTAAAAGTAAAATGTTTAAAATCATTTTATAGGTACCAGCAAAAGTTATTTAACACTTAATTTGAATGGTTCGATATAAATAGTTGAATATAATTAATATTAAAACTTACCATTATGTTGACTTCCTGCGTTCAGTAACGATTTTGCTGATTCCATTCTATAATTAACAGATAATAATAAATCTAGAATAGAATATAATTTGTGAATGTGCCTTCTGGTTTTTCAGCTCAAAAATCCTTCAGTTAGATGAAGAACCAATGCAGTGATTAGCTCAACCAAAACAATGTGGCCTAGATGAGCAGTAGGCCAGGTGACAATCAAGGAGCTTGCATCAATGGAAAAATAATGATTTAACAATTGCATTCTTTCTTTGTTGAGCGCATGTTTTTGATTTACATAATAACTGCAGTTTGACAATCACATAACGTCTGTTTGCGATACTACTGTATATATGAAGCAAACTTTGTTTTGTTTTTGGGAGTGCACAACATACAACACCAAACTTTGATTTGCCCCAAATGATGTTGATTAATATTCATCAATATGATATCATCTAGGGGAGGGTGGTAAAGTGGGAGTCAGGATCACACCTTGCGTTTTGCAATAAGTTACAATCTTGTTTCACAGACTTCTAATTGATTGCTTCATAATTCACTACTTGAAAATCTATGGAAAATTATTTGGGGGTGCAATATCGTGTTTATTCATCTATTGTATCAGCTGATGATATTGCAAAATATTTGTTGCTTTTGGGGCGGAAGGAAAACGAAAGTTATCGTTGTTGTTTAGAAAAGTTATAATTCCTCACAGCATTTTGAACAATTATATCAGTCGATCTACATTCAATGATGATGAGAGATTTGAAATACACTCAAAAAATTTAGATTATTGCGTAATATTTGTGTTAAACAAAAAAACGTTGCAGCTCATTTATAATAAGCTGCTTTGTAGATGTAAGTGGATCAGAAAACGCGGGTAAGTGGGTCACATCGTAACTTCGTTGATTTTTCCAAGTTGAATAAAGGAAAATAATAAATTCGATTTTGTACCTAAGCTATCATGTCTAAAGAAAACGATGAAAGGGAAATTTTATTAATTTTCGCTAAGAATTCACAGAAATTTTATGTTTTTCGTGTCTGATTGGGGAACATGGCCGAGTGCGGTAAGTGGATCACGGCTCTTCAACTCATTCTAATTTACTTAATTTTTCATGTCTGTTGAATTATTTTGAATAATAGTGTTCCTCTTATCAATCTAGACAGGTGTTAACAAACATGAAGCCAAATGTTAAAATAATTTCAAAGCCCTGAAAGGGGCGATTCCATTGTGACTGACTGACAAATCACATCGGTATATATTTTCAAATAGGGCATCAACGTCCAAGCAAAGTTTGATCAATTATTATTTCTTACAAATAAAGAGTGGCAAAAAAAATCACACAAAGTAAAAATATTCACAATAACTCAAAATATAAATAAATTACAACAAGTTTAAGGTCCGTGTTTGACTGACACGGACGCTCGCCATTTTGCCAATTGGAGATGGAAATTTGTAGATATCTGCGAAGTGTTGGCATAAAGAAGAATAAAATCACTCTCATCATGTTCTTAAGATATTATACTTCACAAATATTATTCATTTTATTAAATACTTCCAAAATATATAAGTCAATAAACAAATGTTTCTTGTGTCTGACTGACAAGATTTCGTGTCTGACTAACCTCTCAGACGCAGTTTGTGTCTGACTGACATAACTTGACACAAAACACAAGTAATACACTTTTATTAAGACTTTTATATATTCCTTTCAAATCTATAACCATCATGTAATGTAAATTGGTTGTTCTTTTTGTTCAAAATGTAGCACACATACAGATAATAATCTAAACAACAAGGCCAAGTGAACTGCTATTCCCATTTCGCATGCGATAAAATAGTCAACATGCATGACTAAATATTGACGAAAGCGACCTCAAATTATCATGTGGTGTGAAGTGTCCAAAACAACGGGTAAGCGGTCACACGGCTTCTTTGATTATATGATCATTATGGCATTAGCTTTGAGATACCGACTGTTGCGCTTAGATTGTAACTGTTCGTATGAATGTTTTCTGTAAGTCAGACACGCTGATTTAAAGGATGACGTTGAAGAAAAGAGCAATATTTCCGCAATATAATATGCAAATTAGCTATTTTCTGTTTTGTATACGAAAGGATTTAGCGATCAAGTGTCATGCTGTGAAGTAAACAAAACATTTAGGACTTTTTCGTGTCTGACTGACAGCGGCCCGAATTGATCGAAACATTTATATAATTTCAAGGTAAAAGACACTCATTATTCTTTATTTTTACTACTCAATGATACAAAACAAGTGAATTTATATCGATTGATGTAATTTCTGTTAGAAAATCATGAAAAGAAAAACGTGAAATTTCAAGTTTTAGTTTGTTGTTGTTTTCATAAATTCACGAGCGGCCAACTGAACCCTCTCTTTAAAACATTAATTTTATCCACATCGAAGTCTAAACACTTTCTCAATCAAACACATATATAATGATGGTAAAAGATCTATTCTAAAGAAAACAATTGATTTTTGTCTGAATTCCTTGCTTTATTTTTGACGCTTGTAAAATTTTTGGTTTCCCTTCTGGTGGAATCACCCAAAGAAAAAACTCTCTGACTTGTAAGTGGGTCATGATGGAATTGCCCTACAAAGTGTTATGGTGTTACTAACTTTAATATTATTTGTATCAAAGGGTAAAGTGTTGATGTCAAATAAATCAAAAATACATATATATATATATACAAATCACACAAGACATTCATTATAAACCACTTCATCATCTTGAACAATTGCCTTTCCTTCCAATTTTCTCAACTTGATCACAAATACTCACTTGCTAACTTTTACCCTTTCTCTAAATTCTTAGTTTTTCTTTTAATTTTCTATTATTCTAGTTTGAAATCATTTAACCTGTAAATATACTTTGTGTCTCCCAATAAACAGGCATCGATGCCTAAGGGATGATCACAATCATTGTTTCAATATACCTTGTAAATGTTAACCATATATGTGCTTCTTACGGATGATGATTGATTTAAATATCTATCTATCTATCTAAATATTTAGCTACAATTAATCAGCCAGGTATTTATTTCATTATTATCAATTATAATTTAAATGTCTTCTCCGAGTTTGTAACCGATTGGCAGTTCACAGTAATACACCGTTGTTAATTTTAATTACCCTTATTCTCAATGAATATCAATACTATGCAATCAAGACCAGATGATGTGTCAATTATCAGAAGTGCATAGGACTATGTCATTCGGTCAAATATCTTTTGCTTTACGCCGTACTATACCTTCATCTTGGTATTTATTCGTAAATTGTCTCACACTGTCATACTCATACTAGTGTGTCGGTATTGAACTAAACAATTTACACGATCAATTCTGTTTCCTAATCCCCCGAGATCTTGCCGGAAAGCGCCCTTCTCTGCAAACTGGCCAAGCACATGGATTCCACAGTCCACTTATAGTATTAGGCTACGTTTGTTCTATAGGGTAGCAATGCTACTAGCCTGCTATTAATTCAACAGCGAGCCTGAGCGAGCTGATCAGCTAGGCATATTTTCAAAGAAATAACTTTAATAAATTATTTCATTCATCTATTGTTTCTACGGAACAGTATTTGTACAGTAATCTAGCCTAATTTTCAATCTTGTGAATTGCATTTTAACTTGTTTTTGTCACCTTTGTCGTCATATTGACAAAACAATTACCTTCCTATTTGCAAGAACAATATAAGAAATGCAAATAAAATCACCAAAATTACAATAGATTAGTTACATACGCTCGGCATAATAACTATTTAGGTTGTCTTACCGTTGGTTTTTGCTGTGATCAGTCATTTCTTCATCCCGATCCAAAACGGCGACACTATTTTTAGCCGCCATTTTCATGGGATCAACATCGAGCCCCGCTTTCATTTCTAACCATGCTGTACTCTGAGAGTGAGACTACAATCACAGAATGATCCCAAATCTGAATAGGTAACATGCATAGGGGTGCGGAGGGGTGTAGGAGTTTCTCTATGACCTTCAAGTCTGATGGTCACTCTCAGTAGATGACTAGTATGTGAAAAAAATTGAATAAATACAAAGGAAAATAATTTATAAGCAGAAAAACATCCGCTTAAAGTACTGTGTTGACTTTTTCTCTGCTAAAAACAATCCTTATAAATCACAATCCTCACAGGGCTGCAATGTAAGTGAAGATGAAGCAGCATACTTAAATTAATTATATAAGTCAATGATACTCTTATCAAAACAATATACCGCAGTTCCACTTATTTGACATATAGCTTCTTTCTTATTGGCAAACAATCAAAATCAACTGATGTAATGTTTGACCAGGCTTATTCAAATTTGTTAAAATATAATATGGAAAACTATCTAAAATGAATTACATGATTTGAATAGTAAACAAACTTGATATTTTATTGCTAAATTTACCACCAAAATATTAAATAAAAACTGATTTAAAAGTCTCTTAAATTGTATAACCTCGTTTCGTAGCGATATGGTAGCGTGGAGTATCTTATATAAGTAGTTTATGAATATTAATTAGATAGCTGTCATATAAAAGGGGGTGTTGATTCTGTCTCTTAAGCACTGTAGTTACGTGAACTAATATGAGTTGGAGCAATTTTGGTCAAATTTCAGTTATTAAATTTAAAGTCACAACATAATAATAGATGATCTGAAGGGTGATCAATAGAAGGGTATCTTGTTTCTGGGATAGAACTATCTTCTGGTGCAAGAAGCACCTTAGAGAATATTAATTCTTCCTTTGAATACCATATGTAATCAATTGTATGTTTTACTTCATGATCCGGTCTTATTTTCCATGTCGTAAATGGCATTTGATTATCATAAATCTTTCCATATGCATCATTTAAATTTAAATCTTTATCATTACAAATTCTATTGTAAAAATCCTCAGAGCTTTCACCATTAAAATCCCCGCATATTATAATGCTTGGTTTTGTTGTACATAATTTTGCTGCATTATTTATAAATGCAATAAGTTGATTAGAATGTTGAAGACGTAATTGTTCAAATCCTTTTTTAGCTTTAAAATGTGTTGTAGCAATAATAATGGTTCTCCCAGATGCTGTATCACATAGTCGAGCAATAATTACCGGCTGATTACCAAATTTTCCATCAGAGTTCATCATATAATAACAAGAATAATGAATACAAGAGAATTTTGATTTACGATAAAATAATGCAACTCCATCGGGTCCATTGTTATCTGGCATACGGAAACACGGTGAGTCTATTTTTGGATGAAATATACCTTCATATCCTAAAGATTTAAAAACTGGATAAAAATCATCATAATAATGATCAATTTCTTGTAAACTGATGATGTCTCCATCTAGATGTTGAATATGATTCAGAATAAGTTCTTTACGATGAGACCATTTCAAATAAGATGGATCGACTTTGATGAAGTTATGTGTTGAACTTGATTCTGACAATGCTGCAAGAAGGAAAGACGAATAAGATGAAACTTGAATTTTTATACTTGATATAACTTTCATGATTTACCTACGGTCGAGTAACACACTATATGATAAGATCGAGATTAGAAATCGGATTGATAACAGGATAATTGTACAGCATTTACCAAACAATTCACATGATCTACAATCAGGAACATCATCCCTAAGGCCTGGGCTACTGATCCCCACTTTTTTCGACTCAACCAACTGAGAAGTTTTTTGTTATTGATAAAATTAACATAATTTTCATGAAGCCTGCGACCGATTCAAGTATAGCACACTATGACACTGTAAAGGTCGGATTCGGATTGATAACAGGATTAAATACAGTTTATATACATTTAACACAAAAATGATGATGATTTCTTTTTTATTCAGAGAGAGGAACGACATTCCTAGGATACTTCACGCTCTTTAATTTCTACTCAATCAACTGAAAAGGGATTCTTCAGTGTCTTATGTTCTGCTATAATTTCAAGGTGTGGATATATGTGAATGATCTTACCATCAGCCAGAACATTCCACTGTAAAACACGGAAACTATTACTTTCAGTTGTGACTTTGTTTGTAACTTTTTCCTCTTCCAATCTATAAAACTTGCGACCTAATTTCTGAAATTGCTGTTTCCTATTATCAGAAGCAATGTCGTCATTCATCTTTTCCATGAAATAAAACATATTAATCAAAGGAAGATCCTTTGTAAGTTTGGACAGAATAGTAGTGCAATAGTGCAAACTGTTATTTGTCAAAAACTAAAAACTGAAACAAAACAAAGTCTCGAGTTCGACCAAATCTGGGAGCCTCATTTGCGTTCTTTATTTACACTTTAATTATTCACACAGCAATCATTCACTTTCTTCGGTTAATTGTTTACTTTCTTTCTGCTTTTCACATGTTAGTGTACCGTACCGGTTCACTTCTTTTAGGTTATGCATATATGCAGACATGTGTAACAGTGTCTTGGTTTATTATTGTCATTGAAGACTTTAACAACTCATTTTTGCGCATAGTTGCGGGAAAACATTCAGCTCGTACAAACCGAGACCGGGAACCGAGATCGCGGTGTGCCCCATTGTCAAACATTGTCTTGTCTTTTGATATCAATATTTATTTTTTAGCATGTAGGCAGTAGCTAGATGAAGGTCAACCTAGTCAAAAACTGGATTTAGCTTCAAAAAACTCGAAATAAAATCACTACGAAAGTAACTGCGAATCAAAACTGCTGATTAATCAAATTATTCAGATACAATGCGAGACAACGAAAGGACTGAAGTGTGATTTATCCAGATTATTCCAACGTGTGATTGATGTTTGTGCAGATCACGTGCTCTGTTTCGTCCAGACTGTTTTAGACAGAACAGTTCTTTTAGATTGAAGTGTCGTGGTTGTAGGACTAAATATTTTTAGTTCTTCAACAAAATGGGTGGTAAAAGATGTTGCAGTCATTGCTGTCAAATTATAACTTTTGCAATATTAGCAATTTTATTCATTGGACTTGGAGTTGGTGCAATATTCTTATTTAAAACGATGATTGATGACAATGTTAACGACGTAAGTTAAAAATAGTTGTAACATGTTTGTTTTGATCATAAAATCCATCATCTATATTTACCATTGGATATTGCAATTTGATGTACGATAGAAATGTCCATAAAAATAACTATATTGCTTTAACATTGCTACATATTATTTTATTCAAAATAATTCAAATTGATTGAGCAATAAATAACTTGTGACCTCGAATTGTCTTTATTTGAAACGGATGTGTGGTCGTTGTACCATTGTTATGTTATGTTAAAGGATCTGTCTCAGAAATAATAATTATAATTATAATAAACATGTCTGATGACATTCACTCATCGTAAACTGAATTATTTTTTATTGCGATGTACATTTTCTATAGATGGAGTAAGTAATAGACGCAGTGAGTCCCTTGGAAATTATTTAAAGAACAGAATGATGAACCTGGTGATGTATTTTAAAGATCTTGACCCCCTTGTTGTATTGTTATGCAACACCAGCCTATAACCGATGTGAAAAAGCTCTATACTTTGGTTATAATTCATCATGTAGATCAGTGATTATTATGTTTTCAATCTACATTCTACATAGACCTTATACGTCATTATTTTGTGACCTATCATATGTGAATCTCTCAATAGCAAGTCGCACTGAAGAATGACACACAATCATTAGATGAATGGAAATCTCCAACATCTCCTGTTTATATGAATTACTATGTATTTGATTGTGTCAACCCTGAAGAAGTCCAGAATAACAAACGCCCAAACTTAACACAGAAAGGACCATATGTATACCTGTAAGTAGAGTATTGTTTCAAATGTTTATGTATTCATTGTCTTTTCCATAGTGCTTATAATCATATCATACAGGTGTCTGTGTGGTTGGTAAAGCTGATGTACTATAAAACCTGTTATAATACCCAGTTGACCTCTATAAACGACCACCTGTCTATAGTGACCACTGTTGCAATGTGCAAGATATCGTTTTATTGAATCATCCCTGTATATAAAGACAACCTGCATATAGTGGTCAATTTCTCAGATACATATCTATTGGCTTCTATTTACAGGTTTTCATGTAGCATAGTAAAGCATATTTATGGACATAGGCTCTTTCACACTTTTGAAATCAGTTAAAAAATTAATATTTATGTTGAATGGATTTTGTAAAACTGAGATAGTTTAACCTAGCAAACTTGCATATTTATTTGTTGGAATTGGTGCCTCTGTTTGCTAGTCTTGTATTTAGCCTTTGGTGCTTGGCTGGTAGTGTGATCTGTGTATCATACAACTTGTATGCAGTAGGCAATGGGGCCTGTCACCACCTCACCAGCAAGCACCAGTCACACTGCCTAGTCAGTGAAATTCCTAATCATACTTAGAAGGCTAAACAATAAAATCTTTTTAGTGGAGGGGGGAGATCAATCATCGAAACCTTGGAATGTAATTTCCCAAGGCGAATAAATGTTGTAGTAGTTGTATTGACCGAATGCATTGAGCGCACTATGGAGTATTGGCATGTTACTGCACGTTATCGGGTTACTGGATACCCCGTTGCTATGTATCAAACGCCTGGTATCATAAATTATAAAAGCTTTATTTAATAACTGACAACCTAACATATAACTGATTTATTAATTTCCACTCCATTCAAATTTGAAATGGTTATTTCAAATGAAAACAAAATTAATCAATATTCCATATCCATTTATGGTGAATTTATTCTAATTGTCAAGGTTCTCATTGTCTATAAATCAAATTGTTTTTGTTTAATTGTAATTTTCATATTTTACTCTTTATGGATCAAGTCTTTCTCATTCAAACATCTTTCTTTCAGCTCTTCATTGGTTGCAATAAGACATAATTTGCAGATTGGTCGGTTGTATTCACCTGTTTTAGCTTTACTTTTCTAACAAGTTTATCTAGACCTGGATATACAGCTGTAACATTGGCTACTTTCAAAATTGCTTTTGGTACTTATTCATTTGATTGTAGCCTATATAGGCTACTGGAACTTTCTTTGACAGCAAAATAAACAGTTCTTAATAAAATTAAGAATAATTGTCAGCAATTCCAATTATCCAATTATTATATCTGTTGAGTGCAGTTCTTCTATTACATATATATCCATGTTTTTCTATTTCTTTTTTCCAATCTCTGCTTTAAGCTAGAGTAGACATAACATTCAAGCTTATTTCTTCTTGTATATTTGTTGCTGGTGCTGTATTGTTTAATAAATTAATAGTTTTATTTCTTTTTCTTCTCTTACTCTTTCTCTTCTTCTTTTCCTTGGTTTCGCCTGTGTCATCACTGTCATGTTCAACATCTATTGCTTCTGTGGCGTCATCTTTTCCCAATGTTTCTATAGTATTTTCTAGAAGAGTATCTGGCTTCTTACTAAACCGTTGATCAATGTTTGAGTCTTAAGTCAGCAACACATCAACTGGATTGTATTTGTGTACTCTCAAGTTATAACTTTTAATTTTCTTCACCGTTGTAATTTGTTTTACATTTGAATTTGAGCTATCATGATCAGTTACATCACCGAATTGACCAACCTAACGGACATTCAATACCAATTGGTGAATGCAATAGGCAGATCCACTAGAAATTTCAAAGTTGATTTTATTCTTGTTTCGGATATATCATACCCGCAGAATTCCATTAAACTGATAAAAATTCCAAAAACCCTTCATTTTTGAGTTTTAAATCCAAAAATATCGTAGAACGTCAAAACGATTTGTGATTGGCTTGCTATATTATGACGTCATTTCCCGGACAGAACAAAATCAAACTCCGGCTAAACAATGGAGACTTTAGCATTTTTTGTGATTATTGGTATCGTTGAACGTCAAATTTGAATGTAATCATTTCCATTAGCACTGCTGTTCCTGTTCAAAATATTGAAGACTGACTTCAAAAAACTTATTACGGTGACCTGAAATATTCATCAATGGAAATCGCTCTGAAATATTTATATCAATTTACGTTGTTTTGTCTACTTTCCGAGCATGGTTCGAGTTTCGAAGCGAGAAGAAACAAGGATGGATAGCCTAGCTGAGCAAATTATTTGCATTTCAAAATACACACATAAAATTTCAAACAAGTTGGATAATAAGTTAAAGGAGTTGTATGATCTACCATTTATTAGCTAATTATCCACGTTATTTTCTCGCGAATCATATGGCCTATCATATGATCAAACTTATTGTAGCTATGATTCTACCATGATTCTATAAAAACAACATTCGCTGTCTTCGCTGATGAATGGGATAACATAGATATATAACTAAATATAGCTACAACATCAATATCGTCCATTTCCTTCACACAAACTAGCATTATTAATGATTAATCATTGATCCAAGTAATATTTGTTAATCAATGCGAAATGAATCATAAATTGCTTTTCGGTTTTCAAAAAATTATACGCCTCGACATAAATTGTCGTAGCATGTGTGATCGATGTGTAAAATATTTTTATTTAAACGGCAACTTTATTGAATTTGAGTTATGATTTACTAGAATAAATCCAGATCTAGAATTGGTAAAGCGTTGATTGGTCCATTTAAAGTGTCTGTTAATCCAAATAAAAGCACAATGAATGCGATTTCACCGTCTTATATCTGGTGATAATAATAACACAAGCAACAGTTGATGATGCATGACAGACGAAATAAAAGAACGAAGATTTGATAAATAAAAATAACACTATTTTGATGCTCGAGTGATGATCTAAGCCGTTTATATATGAGTGAGGTTTCTTCTCTAAATATCAAATGTATATATATATCCAAGTTAATGCTGCCTGCTTTTCGGTGAGACTTTGGTAAAGACGAGTGAACCTTTTCGGTTTGAAGTGAACAAACACTTTGAAGGTCTTTGACAAAACAGTGTGTTCACACGTCGTGCACGTGCAGATTGGTCTGGCTGAGAACTAAAGAGAAACAATAGATTGGTGATGACGTTTTCAGCGTCAATGATGCTAAGCCTGGGCTTTTATAGGGCCTTTAGAAATCGAATATGGAAAACTTGATTTTGTTCGTTTGCGGTCGGAACCGCGAGAGAAAGATATGGAAAGGATTTGTTTTGTTTCGCTACAAAAAGGACAAACCGAAAAAAGAAACAAAACTTTACCCTTAGTCTCGTTTAAAAATCAGCTGTTCTGATAATACTATTCACAAAAAATTTGGATAAAAAATGACGAATTGATGGATGAACGGTATTGGATATCAAGTCATGATAATACTAGATTTCTCACTTTGTCCGAATTATGACGTCACATTCTTTCACCCACCAAAACTTGCCGTTTCGTAACCATGGTTACGCAATGTCATTTGAAGACATATCTAGATGGTTTGTCGATATTTTTGGAAAAAAAAAACGGGGATATTAAACTTATCCTTTGATCTTCGTATGGATATGTTTAAAGTACATACTTAAATTTTAGTGGACCTGCCTATTGTCCATCTGTTGCTGCGAACCCTGACATTTCTAAATGACAACCTTGTGCATCTCTTCCAAGCAATATACCAATGTCACCTCCTTCAATGTCTATTTGGTCTTTCTTACATAAATGTTTATTTTCATTAAATAAAATTGTGCTGCAGCTTACTACACGAGCTGCATGTTCTTTTAATACCATATGCCTTGACCTTTCCAATTTCTTGTATTGGATCTATTTTTCCCACTGTTATATCATATGTCATTGTATTTTCTTTATAGCTTTTACCTCCAGCTACTTCATGTGAGATATTTGTTTTGGTCACTTCAATTGCGAGACTTGAAGCAAGCAATTGTTTTATTAGAGTCATATCTGAGCCCCCATCTATAAGGCATCTAGCAGTTTGAAGCTTTGTGGTACCATCACGGTTTTCATACCAGTTTGACCCATATCTGAAGGACAGGCAACCTAACATCCATGTTTGATGATGTCGACCTATTGAGGAAGTAGTTGCTTCGTTTTGGATACAGTCTGATGATGCTGTTGATTGTGCACTTTCTTTTTTCTTTTTATGATGCAATAGTGTGTGATGATCTTGCCCACATGCGTCACATATTTTTTCTGAATCACAGCTCGGTTTGATATGATTGGGTGTTAGGCAACGAAAGCAAAAGCCTTTACGCTCACAGTGATCTGCTCGTTCTTGTGTTGATAGTTTATTGAACTTCTTGCAATTTTCAAGATCATGTGTTTCTGTGCATTGTAATCTGCATTCGTCCTTTTTGATGTTAGAAATGCTACTTATTTTCCTTGTCTTTGTTCCTATAGTAGAATTCTTCGACTTCTCTTGATATTTCCTGGTGTTGTGATGACTTTTGATGCGTCTCTCCAAAAAGTCTAATATATAGGTCTACTCAGCGGACAATTCGTCAATTGTTTTGGCATCATCAACCTCGATTTCATATATCCGACGCAATTTTAAAAATGGCAATAACATTTCCAACAAAAAACAACAGTACTCAGAAGGTCCAACTGATACCCGAAAAAATCCCCTTGTACACATTGCGGGGGAATATCTCCCTATGCTCTTGGAGAATGCTCTGCTAGAGAGTGAATTTGGCTTTTGTCAACGGATTGGCCACTACGAAGCCGTTTGTTTTTCTAAACTAATATCAGAAAAATGTAAGAAAAGCAATCACCATGTGTTTGTCAACTCCCTCACCATCACTCCTTCTACATTGACGTTATAGACTCATCATCAGTATGGATCCTCCAAATTGAATATTGGCTCCCAGACACTGATGCCGCTTGTGACGTGATTGATCGGTCTGATCTCACCAAAATGAAGCCTGGCCTTATTGAAACTCTCGCTCCCGACAAAGAAAAGTTGTACACTGCAAACTCCACCCACCTACTCACCCTTCTTGTTTGCCCACTCACCGTTACACTTGGCACTAACAGCTACCAAGCAAAAATTCATGTTGTTGGTCATGTGAATGCCCCCTCCTCAGCAAGCAAGGTTGCATCAAGCTAGGACTATTACCCCCAGACTGGCCCCTCCAATCCACCCCACCAGTTAATGCACAAGTCTCTCTTCTAGATCCGACCCACCCCAACGCCACAATGGTCCCTTGATGCCCTCCAATACCTCAGATGATACTACAAATGCAGCAACCCTGATTACCGAATTTGAAACTGTCTTCCAAGATGATGGCCCCCTCAAAACAATGGATGACCCCCGGATGCACGTATCCCTCACCGATGGTGCTTTACCTAGTCGTAGGTACAAGGCATACTCAATCCCCTATCAATGGCAAGAAAAAGTAAAAAATCAACTTCAATTCATGATTGACAAAGACATCATCGAGAAGGTGACAATTGGAGAATCTCCGGAGTGGATGTACACCCAATGGTGGTGGTGCCAAAGAAGAACAGCAGTGAGCCCCATATTACAGTCGATTTAACATCATTTAACAAAGTTGTTAAACAACCAGGGTACCCTGCACGTGTACCAAGAGAAGTTGTTGCCAAAATACCCAAGGATATGACATTTTTTACCACATTAGACGCTCGGTATTGGTACTGGCAAGTTGAGCTAGCTAAAGAGCCACGCCCATTTACAACATTCGTCACTCCATGGGGATTTTATCGATTCAAAAGAAATGTCATGGGATTAGTAATTGCTGGAGATTAGCATAACAGGAGAGGAGATGAAGCACTTGCTGACCTTCAAAACGTACAAAAAATTGTGGAAGACATAATCATCTACGACATTCAACGAGTCAAACAAGTCATCAATTGGTGTAGCAAATTTGGCATCATTCTCAACAAAAAGCATTTTATTTTTGCACAGCCATCAGCTAATTTGTGCGGATACACCATCACCAAAGCAGGCTTTACAGTAAACACTAGCTTGGTCGACATCGTGTTGAGGTTCCCTGTGCCAAAAACGACATCTGATGTGAGATCATTCTGTGGACTTGTCCAACAATTTGAGTCCTTTTCAGCGGATATTGCCCCCCTTTCCTTACCATTGAGAGCCCTCTTATCCCCATCATCCGCCTTCATTTGGAAACATGTCACCAAGAATCATTCAATCGTCTTCTTCTTGCCCTCACCAATCCCAGAGTTCTCACCCATAGTTTGACCCTAACGCCCGCATTCGCCTAGAAACTGACGCTGCCCAGTCTAAAGATCTTGGTTACGCCCTCTGGAGTGAACAAGAAGGCCACACATGGAAGCTACTTTAATGCGGATCCAGATTTGTAACTGATACCGAGTCCTGCTGCTCAGCGGCAGAGATATAATTCGCTACTGTCATCTTGGCTGTTGGAAAATGCAAATTACTTTTACAAAAATCGAAATAGGATCTGATCGTGAGCTACAAGCCCTTGGTCTCCATTATCAATCAAAAGATGCTGAGTGACATCGAATCATCTCGCTTAATTCGCTTGAAGGAAAAGCTATCTAACTTTCGTGTAAATGCTGTTTGAAGGCAAGGCACTTTACACACCATTGTCGACTGCTGTTCAAGATACCCCATCAACGAGCCTTGCATTGAAGACCTATCATCAGATGAAGACATAGATCAATTTCTTCAAATTCACCACATCAATGACATTCACAATGTGAATTCATCAATTTTGGAAGACCCCCTGCTACAACAAGTCCACAAAGCAAATGAAAAGGATGTGATACAAAGAAAGCTACTAGGCCTACCGTTAGTGAAAACTGGCTTCCCACCTTTCAAAAGCCAACTGGATATTGACCTTCATCCTTATTGGACGCTTTGATCTGACCTGTCCTTGCTCAACGATTGCTTGATTCTATATAAAGATCCCAACATCGTTACGTTGCACAATGCTACAAGAGCTCCATGCATCACATCTTGGCTTGACCCGTACTCTATCTCGCGCCAGACAGTGCATCTACTGGCCCAACACCACCAGCGACATTACCAACATGCTTACAACCTGCGAAGCCTGTACTGAATATCTTCCTAGCCTTCAGCCAGAGCCCCTCTTAGCAGATATTCCACCAACAAGACCTGGAAAGGCCATTGCAGCTGACCTATTTTATCAATATGGTAGCGAATATCTAATCATAACTGACAAATTTACTGGCTGGCCAATGGTGGTAAACTGCGGCAAAGGTGTTGACACTAATGCTGTAATCAATGTATTTTTGGGATGGCTATCAACAATGGGAGATCCTGTCTGCCTTACAACCGACGGTGGACCTCAATTCAATTGCCTCAATTTTTTCAAAATTCTGTACTGATTGGGCTATCCACCACGATCCGTCATCTCCATACCATCATGTTGCAAATGGATATGCCGAGGCTTACTATACTATAGTCTTTGGATAGTATAGTATAGTTAATTATTATAGTATAGTATAGTAAAGTATAGTATAGTATAGTATAGTATAGGATAGGATAGGGTGGTATGGTATAGTATAGTATAGTATAGTATAGTATCCTATAGTATAGTATAGTATAGTATAGTATAGTATATTATAGTATAGTATACTATAGTATAGTATAGTTAATTAGTATAGTATAGTATAGTAAAGTATAGTATAGTATAGGGTGGTATGGTATAGTATAGTATAGTATAGTATAATATCCTATAGTATAGTATAGTATTATAAAGCATAGTATAGGATAGGGGGTATAGTATAGTATAGTATAGTATAGTATAGTATCCTATAGTATAGTATAGTATAGTATCCTATAGTAAAGTATAACATAATATAGTATAGTATCCTATAGTATAGTATAGTATAGTATAGTATAGTATAGTATAGTATAGTATAGTATAGTATAGTATAGCATACTTCAGACCTTTTTGCGATCCAGAATTCCAATAAACCCGTCCATGTTTTCAAAAGACATCAAAGACTTGCTGATTGCTTCTGACAAAAAAGCAGTCACGTTACGGGCAAAGGCAAAAAAATACTACGACCAACACACCAAGTCATTGGACATTCTTACAGCTGGAGATGTTGTTTGTATTCAGAATCCAAAAACACTAAAGTGGGACAGAGTTGCTGAAATCATGTCTCAAGACCCCAGAGGAAGAATCTATCGGGTGAAGTCAGAAACAGGAAGGCTCTATTGGCGCAACCGTCGATCGCCGTTACTATGGTCCACAGCATCCCTTCACTCAAGATCCACCTCCAGATGTCAATCCTGTTGATCCGAACCTCCATCGCAGTGGTCGTATAAGTAAACCTCGAACAAGACTAATCAATCTATGATTTCATTTGTTAAGATAATTTTAGCTTGATAGTCATCAAGCTCCAAAAAGGGGCATGTAGTATATCTAATAATAGCTCATGTCTAGTCAAGCCAGCTATGTCAGCTTATAGTTTGATTGTTAACTGACTGTATACCAATATACATCTTACTGTTCAGCTCTGACTTGTTTCTCTCATCTCAATCTATTACATTATCGTGATCACTTACGACCTCTTCACTATTGTAGTTGTCATTGGTAACGCCATCGATCCGAGCCATTTCTGACGTCATCTTGAGGCGTGTCTTCATTTGAACCATTTCCGCTTTCAACATGGCGTCTGTTCATCAAATACTTTGGTTCTCGTTTTGTCTAATTTTGTTTGATAAGACTGTTCAGTGTCATTATCTAATGCTCCGTTTGAATCTAAATAGTCAATATATGACTCATCGTTTTGTCCATAATCTGCATGCAGACATCCAATTCTTTTACTAATTTTCTCTGATAAATCAACGTTGAATTCATCTCGCTTGAATAAATTGTTGTGCAAATCAAATTCTTTTGCTAACGCTTTAAACTTTCTCTCCGATTTTCTTCTCATCGTTTCTGCGTCGGCCGCCATCTTTGTTTTCTTTGACTACAATAGTTCAAAACTGTTTTGTTCTATTTCAAGTTGTCATTTTGACTCATTTGTGAGAGGCAAGTCGAATACGAAGTAATAAATAATCAATAATGTAATCAAAGAATTCATATAATTTCAATCACTTTCATTATAATTCACATTCTAAAACACGTCTACTTTACATCATTTCGAACGCGATCCTCTGCGTCATGAAAAGTTATCACGCCTTATAGCTCATGCCACACTCACACCATGATCAATCATATTTCTTTATTTAATAACTGACAAAACTAACATATAATTGATTTATTAATTTCCAAGGATGTTTCATCTTCTTTTGCCGGATCCTGCCAGTATATATTCCAGATAGGCTAATATTAAAATAGAATTACCTGATTGGTCAATTATGTAGGCCTTATTAGGATTTAATAACACTGAACAATGTTCTCTCCCCTGATGTTGTTGTAACATTACATTACACACCTCAGAGGCTTCCATGCTTTGTGATTATTTTTTAACTAGTGGAGCGACTTAAATAAACCCAATGTGTCTACCTTGCGAATCCGATCGGATTTTTGTCGGATTCGTATAACTTTTTTTTCTTCGGATTGGGTCGGACCGTTTTTCTCCTCGAAAAGTTTGGATCGGATCGGATTTTGTTATTGTTCGATAATCATGTCATATAGGCCTATTCGTTTATAAATTTATTCTACTACGATCACATTCCTTGCTGTATATCTTTATTGTTTAATTAGGGATGAGAATCGAGTCAAAACGATAATAGATTACTTTCTACAATTCAATTATTAATCGGAATCTTTTGTTCTATTGCTACCGTTTAAGTAGACGATGAAAAACACAAACGAATCATTTTCCACAACTGCAAGAAATGTGTTGAAAGCATCAAATTCAACTTAAATATCTTTACATAGATTTTGAATACATAAATACAACAGTTTGTTTTCTCAGTCGACATTAGTTTACAGAATTCATGTGATTCATTCAACACGCTTCATGTTTCATCATGTCTGTCCAATCAATTAATTCTCATAGCAACATAATCTGAAATAGAACTAATGGCGTATAACTTAAGATTTTTTTTGTTATGGTAGTTAGAGGAAGTCCTATAGTCCAATCAAAATTTCAAACATGCAAAAGACGTCGCTGTGAAATATTTGTCGCATCCGCATGTTTGTGTCGTATTTTATATTGGCGAAAAGAGCATTTGATTTAAGATGAGTTTATCCAAAAAGGTTGCTTTATATTTGGAAACAAGCATATTTAATATTAATTTAAATAAACGAATGCTTTATTTTGTTTATGAAACCGACTGTTACTTGTTTTATCGTGATCAGCTACATATTCACGGCTGATTTATGCAGACATTTTGTACTTTTCCCACCCTAAAAATTTCCACCATTTTTAATGATCGGATTCGGATTATGTCAGATCGGATCGGATTAAAAAATATAAAATCCGACATTGTCGGATTAGAAAATCAGCAGTCGGATTGGATTCGGATTCAGTCGGATCGGATTCGGATTAAGATTTCGTGCCTAGATTTGGATTACTAATGCCTAATCTGATCCGATGCAGACCTCTAACCTTGACGTATATTATCAATGTGTTATAGTTTTGAAGATGTTAAGAAGAAGTTGTTTGTTTGAAATTTTGTCGGTTTTGTCATTTGGCACACCTCTGCTCTGTTAAAAATGGCACGGTTGTAGGCCCAGAGTAACATATAATTCATTCTTGATAATACCAAGTAGAGCCAAATAAACAAAAAAAATCACTGAAATGTTCCTCCTTTATTTACCAAACATCAGTGAGGAGCAAGAGATGAAGCAAAATATTTGTGAATATTAAAATTATCAAAGAAAGCTTAAAAGCTTTTATGCCTCTAGGCCTACTCTGAGTTTCGAGTTAAACATAATGCGAGAAACTCGGTAAGGTAACAAACAAAAAAATGTAGCCATTGGCTTTATTTATTATATAGCCTTGCCTAGTTACTAAATTTTCTCTTTTCCTTTAACGCTTCAATGTGCTGTATTGATTTGTTACAGTGAAAAGCGTTTGAATACACCGGTTAAATGGAGTGCTGATGGAAACGTATTAACATATGAGTCAACAAAATGGTACATCTTTGACGCTGATAAATCTTGTGAAAATTGTACTGATAATGATAACGTCACTGTCATCAATATTGCACCAATGGTATGTTTAATAAAAATTGAAGGGTCAAGATATGTGACATGATCGATCTACGTGAAGCATGTTTAATATCACAATCATTTCACAAGCATATTTAATAAACTGAAGAAAAGGATTGTTTGCAATGTTCTTATGAGAAATAGTCTAAAAGCAATAACGCTATGGTCAACCTCTCTCAAACCAGCTTGCTACACAAGGCTCGACACTAGATCAAGCTGGATCGCAATGCAATCACATGTTTAACTTAATTGCGTGTTTCGCTTATCCCAGGATTCAATCACGTGATAACAACCCGGTCAAGTTTAAATTCGTTTCTGTTTCATCAACTTTCGGCAGAACAATGGTAGTGCGTTTGACTATTGTGCAGTTCATGTCAGTTCAAGTCCAGGTCATTCCAAATACTGGTATTAATTTACTTTCATTATTTATGTTCCAAAGTGTTCACAAGCTACTGTCCGTTCATAATACCCATGTTGCCCTTAGAGTTATTGCAAATAGACTCTTCCTTCTTATGACGTCAGACATTTTGAATCATTGTCTACCTATATTTCATCAAGCTCAGCTCTATCACTCTACTTTGTTGAACTATTTATGATAATGTACAATTTGTTTAAATAATATTGAAGGAAGCTCTATTCCAGCAAAATTAGCCCAGCAAAGTGGATAAGGCATTGCTAAATTGCTATAATTATATGTGGTATTGTGGTAATGTAAGTAGTCAATCAAGCATTTTTTCATTTATTTCAATTTCAGAGTTTGGTGAATGCCACCTTGGATGATGCACCAGTGATACAGATTGCTTTGAATTTAGTGTTTAAGTATTTTAAAGTTCCATTATACAAGACCAGAACTGTGCGTGATGTTTTATTTGGATACAATGATGAATTTTTATCATCTGTTAGAGGAGCAGAAGATGAGATTGAGAGAATTCTTGAACTTTTTCATATACCAGTTAAAGAATTTTTCAAGAAAATTGACATTAACCCTCGCATAACATTACAGGTTGGTTAAATAACAGTTGAGACTAAATGTGTCCTCCGACCTGAATCAGATTGGATTTGCTGCCTTCAGATTAAATTTTAGCTTTTGGATCGGATAGGACTGCCCGATTGATTAGGATTTCGAGAATATTTTTCATTTTCAGTTTTCTTTGCTTTTAACATTTTTTATTTGATTTAATCAAGCAATGTCATGGCCATTGGAATGATTAAGAAGCTGTATTTGTCAATATTAATAATAATCACCTTTGATAACAGTCGAAGATTTTTTTAACAGAAGATTCAAAGACTTTTTGGAGGTCTACAAAAATTCGAATTCATGATACAAATACCTCTCGTACCCTAGGACTCATTCTTGTATGATAGAAAAGAAATAATCAGTTAAGATCTCAAAGAAATATAACAAATGCGTCAACAATCTTCTTTACCCTGCAGCCTAGCTGTCTCACCCTAAATCATGTCATAGTCAACTTCAAAACAAGGCTTATTTCACAAAAAAGAAAAGATTTCATAAAATAAAGCACACTCTTTGCAATTAAGTTGATTACTACTGTGATTGCTACTTAAGGCGGGATTTTGGTTGCCACTGTTTGAGTTCACATTTGTTGAATTAAATCATCCTGATCTAATCGCCTGTTTGAACCCTGGTAAAATAATGGAATTAATTGGCACGTTATTAGAAGTTTAAGAGCAAATAAAACATGTAAAGTACAGTACAGTGAACCTGTATATAACAGCCAACTGCTAGAGGTAGATAAATTGACCACTATAGACAGATAGCCATTATATACAGGTTTGATTCAATATAAAATACTATTTTAGACATTGCAAGAGTGACCACTATAGACAGGTGGCTGCTGTATAGAGGTGACCGTTATAACAGGTTTGACTGTATTAGCATAATTTTGTTGTTGAGCCACCTTCAGTGTTTAAAAGCCATTATCTCGTAAATCACTTCACAATCTTGGTTTAAATAGGCCTCCATGTTTGTGTCTCCTCCTCCTGTTTCTGCGCCATTTTGTTGAAAAACTCCGCAACCATGACTGTTACCGTGCTATATTATTTTCAGAAATTTATCATGATCGCATAATGCTTTGTAGGTAAACAAATCAGGCACACTTTTGGTTTGCACCTACATCATTACCCTTGTTCAAACTTATCTTACGTTTTGCCTGATTTGTTTACATGCAAAGCATTATGCGATCACGATTAAAATCTGAAAAATATAGTATGTGGTAACAGTCATGGTCTTGGTAAACATGTGTTAAAACGCAGTTGTGGCATAATATCAGAGTCGCACTTACAATCACACAATCATAATCTTTGAAAATCAATGTTTTTCTATAATTATATGATAGACTCAAGGAAACTTCGTAACCATGAGTCCAAAGTTTTGGGTCAGATTAAATTTTAATCTTGAAATTTGGTTTGGATCGGGTTCGGATTTCATATAGTTAGTACCCATGGTCAATTTCTCGAACATCACGTCCCTAATATTTTGTCAAATGCCGTCATTGCACCCAACCAATGAACACAGCAAAACTATTTCATTATGTTTACTTTTTAGTATAACGGTACATCCGGAGCAAATAGTACAGGAACTATCACTATTGTCACTGGCAAAGACGATCCACAAAATCTTATGAATACTTTGAAATGGCGGGGTAAAAAGTATGTATTAATATCTTATCACAATTGGGTCATTCCCAGACTAAGCAATAAGAATCGAATTCCTTTGAGATAAATGTTACTTTTTTATTATCCAGCTCTTCTGATTACTGGAATACAAAATATGCTGGCATGCTTAATGGCACAGGTATACCTACTGCTTAATTGTTTGACTGTGACAGATAGTCCCTTATGAAATATTTATTTACACATTGTGTTGAACTTCTTGAGTTTTGTCTAACACTACTTTTTATTTCCCCCCATCTCTCTCGACCGGTTATTCCCCAACTAAATAACAAACTTTGAAATCCAGATCATCAAATTTAAGCACCCTGATCACAGGTTCCCCTGCGAAAAAAGATCATGAACGTGAAATTTCCTAACAGTTCGTGACTGTTCATGATCTTTTGGGCAATTTCACGTTCATGAACCAGTTCATGAAGTGTTCATGAACTTTTTGTGACTGTTCATGAACTATTCATGAACCCACAAAAAAATGTTCATGAACTCATGGATTTTTTTTGCAGGGATTCCAATAAAACATTTTTCTTTCCGGGATTCTAGTTTTTTTTTCCAAAAACAATTTGGAGTGATAAAGTCATTCAAATTTTTTCAAACCTTATTTTAGGTATTAGTGTCCATTTATTATTATAAAATATAATACAAATACATCTTTTCATTTTTACCTTCTAAAGAAAAGAAAACAAATTATTTGCCTTCTGTTTATAGAACTTGAATGCTACCATTTCCTTCCATTCCTTCTGAATTTGTGTTAGCCTTCCTGGACTCTCAGTCCCGGAATCCCCCATGTTATCGAACCCTGTATGATCATGATACTATAGGGCTTCTAAAATTGCTCCACAAACTCAGGAACATATCCTTGAGGCTAGACCTACAAACTATAGCCTACAGTTTGCAATGAACTTTGAATGTGACAATGTTGGATACAGGAGTATTAAATGATCAACCAGTCGTTAGATATTTTTGTTGTTATTTTAATTTCTAGACGGCACTCATTTCCATCCTTTTGTAAAGAAAGATGACGTTTTATATACATTTATCACTGATCTTTGCAGGTTGGTTCATTATGTGTGTGGAATTGCTCCATCATTGTTTTAGTTTGTATTTCAAAATTACATTCCAATGCGTTCATTTTAATGGTGCATCCGATTTGGTTTTAATGTATTTCTTCAAAGATTGAGAGTCATTTCAGTGTACAGAATTATTACATATTAATAATAAAACTGTAATAAATAATTATTTTTGTTTAAGTATTGAGGGTATGATATAATTTTACTACGTTATATATAATTTGATTTGCGTGCAAGTTTTGAATACAATCAAACACATTATAACGGTCAGTAAACTAGGTAAGCTTGAAGCGTTTGTGAGTTGCATTTTATGGCCAGATACCGGATGGGTGAGAAAAGTCAACTTACAGAATTGCCGACTTTGTCAACTTTTGTTACTCTTTTCGATCAAATTAAGGCAAGATTCACGCTTGTTCTGTATTACGTAGCCCTTATATGGGATGAAGAAAGCCTTTGCTGTGTGCTGTGAACTTCGATCGAACTCATGGGCATCAAAATATCTTGAAAATGTTAACAAGTTGATAAATCTATCACGAAACAGCAGAGTTGAATTGACCAAAGGCTGTGATTGTGATTGAGGTTGGGAAGTCACGTCTTTCCCTTCAGCTTCCGTTCTTTTTTGCAACACGCAGAGCTTCTCAAACAATAATTTTAATTTGGACCATGTTTGATTGTTTGGGTCAAATCAGTCTGTTTTGAACAACTGTTTTTATGATAAACATATTTGAGATTTAGATCTTCATGTAATAAATGAGCATTTTATTCTAGATTATTTGCAATTATTGCAAAATAAATTCTACGCTAGAAAAGCCACGCACGATCGAAAATGAAAGAAAGGAAGCTGAATGTTTTGTGGTGTTTCCCCATCCTCAATCACGGCTCTTGATCGATTTAACTCTGCTGTTTCGTGATTTTATTTATCAACTCTTCGCGTTCTTAAGCTATTTTCATTCATATGAGTTCGATTGAAGTTCACAGTACACAGCAAAGACTTTATTCATCATATATGGAGGCTATACAGTGCAGAACATTAGTGAAATTTGCCTAATTTAAAAGAAAAAAAGGGTAGCAAAAGTTGACATAGTCAGCGAGTCCGTAAGTTGGCTGGCTTTTCTCACCCACCCGCCACATACCCTTCCTTACGACAACCAATAGTGCTTCTGTCAGGCGTTGAACCCAAGAATCTGCGGGCGGAACTCTAAAGCCCTAACTACTACACCAAGGCTGCACATAAACAAACTTTACAAAAAAAGTTTTTTTATTTTATAATCGTATTGCTTAAATAATTGTTATGGTTTCACTAAATCAGATTTTGATGCTATCTTTTCTTGTTCTGCAGATCTCTTTATGTCAATTATTATGATGATGTCTCAGTTGAAGATATTGATTTACTTCGTTTCACAACATCAGCTTCTTTATTTGCCAATGCAACAATCAACAAAGATAATGAAGCATTCTGTGTCCCTAAATGTTTCCCATCTGGTGTTCTACCAATTGGACAGTGTCTACCAAGCAGTAAGTGGAAAATTGATTAGTCTATGCACACAATACACTATGTAAACTTCTAATATTCTCCAATAAACACTGTTAAATAACTATGTAACTTGCTGGTTTGACTGTTTTTCATTTGTTCTTTCCAGATCCTCCTATCTTTATGTCAGCACCACATTTTTTCCAAGGAGATCCACAACTAATTGATGACATCATTGGGATGCATCCAAAACGAGATTTACATGCAACATACATTGACGTTGAACCTGTAAGTGACATGGGCTTAATGTAATGATCAGGGCTTACAACCTTCCAATCTATCGCAGGCACCAGAAGGGAATCCGGCCATAATAATAAAAAATCATTTCTACTGATATATACAATATATGTGCAATTATGCATCAGCATCTTGATGAATAAAATAGAACTAATTAAACCGGCCATGTATATTTATAAAATTGCATGAAGGCTAAAACACTCACATCTAAATGATTCTGATGGTTTGTTGGTGGGGCCAGTAACAGGGCTAAAGGTGTTTTGTTGACCCAAGCAAGGCTAACGAGAGATATTCGTTTATTCTGGACTGTTTAACTTATTAAAACACGCCCACACCTTTCAAATATTACCAACTTCACCAATCATCCCAGACTTCCCAGTGAAAATAGCCACTAGCGTACGGTCTGAATTGGGGGTGAATGAGAAATGAATGGATTGAAATATAATAAGTACGTACAATGAAATCTATATTATAACTACCATGATTGAGAGGTAGATAAATTGACCATTATATGCAGGTGGCCTTTACATGTATATTTCAATAGAAAATACTATTTGGTCATTGAATGTTTGAATGAGTGACCGCTATAGACAGGCGGTCACTGTATGATTGTGGCCATTATAACAGGTCTGACTGTAACATAACTGTTTTGTGACTTATGGTCCGTTGGATGTTTGCAAGAGTACTTGGCTCTTTAACCCAATTCATTTTGTTTTAGTACACCGGTATTACAATGCAAGCATACAAAAGACTGCAAGTGAATCTATATGTCGTTCAAAGTGAAGCAATCAGGTATTAAAGTGATAACCACAAATGTACTTATATTCAGAGAGTTACGACTTGAAGTGAATATTTGTATCATCTCATTTCTACGAATGATGCAGTTTCTTATGTGCAGAGCCCCTGTAAGAGCCCCTGTAAGAGCCCTTGTAAGATCCCCTGTAAGAGGCTGACATGTCACTTGCTGATAGTGCTATCAATAATACCACTATCTCGATTATGTCAATTGTATAATATTCCAGTTTTAATTGTTACGATCTATTTAGGTTAGTGAGATCAAATTTGTTCTCGTGGTGGCATTAGGAAATCAATTCTGATCTTTTGTTGAGTAGGTTGCCTTTCGTAGGTTATAATCATTGTGATGTTATATAAGATAAGGTGATATGTGTGTAGGTAGTGCATACATTTAATACTGTAATTGAATAAATGATGATAATGTCATTAAATGTCATATTATTTAGCTCTGTGAAAATTGTTCTTTCTTTTATTTTCACAGCTTTACCCAGAATATTAGAACAATGATCCACCCCATTCTTTACTTAGAAGAGGTTTGTTGATTATAACTAGAGCATCGCAACAATAATATGATACTTAGGCCTACTGTAAATATACGATATTTACTGTCAAAATATGATATTTTTACAGTGAGCATTATACCTTTTCCGGATACAGCTCTCTCTCAATGGCCAAAAACCTAGCCTGCGTGCAGACCTACTATTTTTCTTCATCAAGCGTAGGATCTGCGAAATGCTCGCAGAATCTCAGTTCACACTCCTGTGGCATAACAAAAAACTGAGGTGATCAATCAGGTTCAATCGAATCGAAGTCCTTCTATTAACTCAATCAACTTTTCTTGTTCACGAAGGACAGCGCCTTGGTTACGTTGGGGAACTGCAATGTAACCCTGAACTGAGACTCTGCTAGCGTTTCGCAGACCCTACGCTTGACGAAAGAAAATAGTAGGTCTGCGCGCATGCTACCAAAAACCCTGTAGCCTACCATTGATAATTATGCTAAAATAGGTAGTATCCTATTCCTATTACATTTTACCTATATTTATCATATAATTTCAATTTAATTGTGATTTTTTGTCTTTATTTTTTATGCGAAAATATATCTTCCTATGCATCATGTTGCTATTTCTGCAGTGAATTGATGAGACAGTTTCATGGTCATCATCATCAGTTTTGACTATGAATATTTGTTTACCGTGACATTTTGATTTCTTTATCTCTGTTTAGTCTGCTATTATCAGCCATGATGATGCAAATAAATTTAAAAGTATGGTCTATGACAAAATCACCTTAACTAGAGGTGTTCAATATGGTCTTATTGCCGTCGGTTGTCTCTTTGTTGTCATCGTATTGATTGTGGCTATCAAAGCTGGTCTATCAAAGAAGGCAGATGACGACAAGGTCGGTTTAATTTCAGGTGGAGTATACACATGCATCATTCACACTTTTATTAATTAATTTGTTATAATACCATTGTGTTTTGTCATTGACATATCTTTTTAGTCCATTGTGATGATACTGTGTTGTAACGAGAAGTCAAGAGTTGTTCATCGATTTTAGTATCATGCCACTGAGAGAGATAGGTGGCGCGATGCGCTGCATTGTTGTACCATAATGCATATTTATACATCATTTAGATTAGAACATATTTATTTTACCAATCGTATGTTTTTCAGCTCTTCATACCTCTAGTTCACCACTGTAGTTTCCACAATCACCTTATTGTAGAGATTTTACTACATTGTCATATGACCAATGTCTGACTTAGCAGCGTACTGCGTAATCTTATGGATTTTTTGTTGTTGATGTTTGGCCTATGAATTTTACAAATATCCATTTGTCCTGAATTTTCTCCAACGTTTTGGACTCCAGGATTGCAGGACTCTAACTTTAATTGAGTGTAACTGTGTTCAAACATTTCAAATCAAATCCAATTTCTATGTCAACTGTTATTTTACCCATGTTAATAATTGTATACAGTAAACATCATTTATATATTGCATTTACGTAACATCCTCAGCTGTTAAGGATGTTAAAGCTATGAATTGACTATTACCTGCTATTCAATGTTTTTTGATGTTTGTTAATTGTTATTTCAAGTTAAAACTTGTTATTTGATGATTTATTTTAGAATGAAAATTCAAGGTTACTTGGACGTCCTGCTACAGAATATGATGCTATTATTTGAATTAATTAGATTTCATTAATAATTGAAAGAAGACATTCACAATCACAATATATTATTCTATTCATTTTCTCTATAACTGTACTAAGTACAAGAACTAGTCAAAACGCTCTTCTTATTGATCTTTATTGATCTCTATGCCCCGTATGCCTATATCCACATTCAGAGAAACAATTTTTTATTTGTAAATGATTTATGAATATTACAAATGTGGATATAAGAAGTAATGCTTTAGTTTAATTGATTAGATTGGACGTGGATACAAATAATAATAAAATTGCAAATATATATATATATACAAATGTACAATATGTGATAATGTTTTATTGTATACGAAACATGCTTTATTGATTAGTGAACATTATAGGCATTGTACTGAGCCTACGTGGTGATCTTACATTATCAAAATCTAACATCTTCTTTATAACAAGGTTATTACATACTACTTTCGCTCCCTCCCCTCCCCCAAAGTATTAATGCGGATTCGTTACGCTGTAGTACCAAACAATTCATACATTATATTTTACATTTGTGCTATTAAAACGTTTCCTGACAAAAAGTATTATCGTAAGATGAACACTTAGTGTTATTGATTGAACTACAGTACAATACTGTATGTAAATTGTATTATTTAGTACGGTTTATAATCTTGAATATACTGACGATATATGGACTGCCCCAAATGGACCTTATTGTAAGTTGAAAAATGGAAATAATAAAGTACTCTTACTTCTATTGTAGATATCAATACAATAAAAGACCATATATATATATATATATATTCTACAATACTTTGTAAAGTTTCAAATCAACTATCACTCAAGTTTTTATCCTTCGCTGATCACCCTCATAAAGCTGGAATTCTTTATTTTCTGCATTCTGTTCCACTTTAAACACTATTGCATTTAAATTTAAGTGAGTTACTGGGTTACACTGTATTTACTTTAATCACGTCTTCGTTAATCCGTTAACACATACATTATTTTAACCATCCCTCTGTATTCCTCATTAAGATGCAGGTACTCTATTACTTCGTTGTGAATGTTAAACTTCGAATTGAATAATTTTCCATGAGACCTTTCTGTGCAAATTGAAATGAAAGCCCTTTCCCATCCTAGGCCACGCCCTCATTACCCCACTCTTGTTTCCAGTTTTTGCATTGATTGGAGAAAGAGGCTATAGACCTAGAACAAACATGGACGCTACACTCGCGTTTTTCACAATACTTCAAATTTATCTTACTATCCTTCCACTACCTGGTTACATTCATCCTGATGAGTTCTTTCAATCCCCTGAAATAGCTGCTGGTGATGTTTTTAATTTTACTGTGGTAAGAACGTGGGAATGGAAGAATGAAGAACCAATTCGATCACCGATATCATTTCAACTGACATCAAGCCTGAGTTTCTTCATTCTGAATGCACTCAAAAACACATTTGATGTAGCTTTAACACCGTATTTATTAATCATTTCTCCAAGATTATTAATGCTTGTGTATTGCTTCATTATGGAAAAAATTCTTATTTCTTCATCTATAATTGTTTTCAAACGCAATTCCTCAGACTTGAAATTTATTAGATTACTTTTCAAATCATCATGGCTGTATTTAATATTTTTTACGAAAACTTTCTCTAATAATGTTGAAACATTTGCATTTTGTTTACTTATACATCTAACTTTACGACGCTGCCATACAAGCAAAGAAAAATTGTTTGAAAATAATTGGATTATGGACATCTTAATGGGCTGTTTTACTTCATTGATGATATTCATCCGACCAGTGTTTGTTATATTTGCTCTATTTCCACTTATTTATTACACACTATACTCCAAACCTAAATCTCCACATGAGAGGATCCTGAAATTGTTTATTTTTCGTGTGATATCAACTGGTTTTTGGTTCTCGTTTGGATTTTTTCCATTGTCTACACTTCTTTATTTTTACGAAAGATCTTATTTTGGTGTGGATAACAACACAATGACTATACCTACTCCTATTGCATTCTTTTTATATAACATTAATTCTGAAAATCTCAAGAACCATGGTCTCCATCCAAGATATCTTCACGCTACTATCAATGCAATATTAATTTTTGGTCCATTATATATTCTTATTATTATAAAATGTATTTGTTTATTAAGATATAACTTCAATCAATTAAACAAACTATCAGACTTTGCTATGCAACCCATTATTTTACTGTTTGGGTCATTTATTGTACCAATGATACTATCATCAATATCTCAGCATCAAGAACCAAGATATATTAATGCATGCTATATACCATTGGTTTTAATTGCGCCATTGGTTATACGTACATCAAAAGCAAGGACTACAACAATATACATGTCCGTAACTTTTTCAATTATTATGGTGATATGGTTTGGTTTTCTGCATCAGGCAGGTATTTTGCCTTGTCTTGTCCACATGAAGACTATTCTTCATCATACAAATGTCAATAAACATACTCATATTGTCTTTTGGCGCACGTACATGCCACCAAGCTATATCCTTGGTATCACACATGATAATAATATTGAAGTCAATGATCTGGCTGGTATGAATTCATCAGGATTAAATAATTTCATATCTAATGTATGTCATAAGAACTTTCACTCTAAAAATACTAATAGTAGCAAGGTAAGACTCATTCTAGAATCATCAAACAAAATGCCATTCTTATTAATAAATTTCAAGGCGTAGCAATGTGATAACCCTTAAAGATTTTGATACTTTATAACAATGAATAATAGCGATTGGCGCGCGGAGCAGTACCTATGAGCTGTAGCTCTTTATGGCGTTGCAGCTCAGATTTTCGCCAAGAGCTCATAGGAAACTGTGCACCAATTGCTTTGCATGAGGCCCATCTGCCTTTAACATAGTCCGACATAAGTAAGAATCCTGCAATCCTAGATTCCGGAAACTTAGAGAAAATTCAGAAGAAAATTGATATTCTTAATGATTTATTGGTCAAACATCAACAAAAATATTCAGAAAAAAATGTTGAAATGCCTCTAGGATTCCAGAATGCTGAACCTTTTGTCAGACCCTGGCCTCAAAATCTGTTGAAATTGTTCTGCAGTGTTACAGCTGAGATCAATAAATAGCATTTAACATCATTGATCTCAGTGAAAAGAGCCATTTCACTATTAGCCTACTGGTGCCTTTGGTAGGGCAATACCGTCTCAATTACTGCTATTTTTACTACTATCACTTGATTTGTTCAATTGTTTCAACTTTCAGGATATATTCCTTGCAATGCCTGGTTCACTAATAGACGAAATGGTAAACATAAATTATCCTTACAAAGAGATCAAAACATTCTTTCCACATTTTAGCGGTGAAGATTCACCGTTGTCATCAAAGTATTGTTTGGATTTCAGTAAAGGTTTTTACGATTGGTTTTCAAAATGTAAACGTGTAAGTTCATTACATTTTCTGAAGCTATCTTGTCCATTATAAATATGTCTATGTGAATCATATTTTGTTAAATGTTTTATTATGTTTTGCTTTTTCATTAAATTTGGAATACATATATTAATTAATGATAGGAGCTACCTGCAATTTCATGAATTGTTTGGTCTAATTGCTTGGCTGGTGCGAGCTTCTCTGCTGTTTCTTGAAAAACTACGCCCCTCCACTATTTTTTCATTAATAATCTGTACATGCGCAAAGCTATATAGTATATACTTTAGCTTGATCATTGAATTACGCTCTCCACTTGTTACCTCTCATTGTTGATCAGTGGTACAATCCTTCCCACACACAAGCGTCATCTGGGGATTATTTTGTTCGAACCTAAATCAATCTTTTGATTTCAAAGTTGACTTTTCAGATCAATGCGCATGTAATTTTTTTTATTGGCTGAGGGCTTTTGCAGCCCTTTCCAGAATATTGCATCAGCAGATGCAGTGATGGTAGGCTCAGTGATGGTTTTTGAAATAAAATAGTTAAGGCACAGCTTGTAATCCGTGTAGGGCATGTGGGCATTTCCCTAATTTTCTTTCCAAGTTAGAAAGTCTTAGGCGCTCTACAGTGCATTTTTAGGGACCAATGCAGTAAAATTTATTGTCAATTCCTCTAATTAAAAATACTCCATTCACAAAGCTCATTTCAAATATGATAATACTAACAGTCATATAAAACTTCACTTCAAAAGGGAATAACGAGAGGAGGCCGCTCCCCCGGAGAAAGTAATGGAGGTACACCGTTCCCCACGCTCCTCCACCAAAACATCACTGGGTAGGCTACACTGGTACAATGTGCAATGCTATTATCATACACAACCCATTTAACTTAATCAACATTTTTTTGAACTCAGTTTCTATTACACTCAACGAATTTCAACTTTTGCTGATACACAGTCCCTGTTCTTACCATTATTATCGGCAGCCACTGCAGCCTAATGTGCAGGCCATTGGTTACTGTTCCTGTTGTGATGGACAAAGGGACAAAGAGAAAATTGAAAAAAAGTTGGGATTAAGTCAAACCAATTTAGAACCATGTTTTCAAACCCACTGTGCTAGTAGTAGTAGTAGTAGTAATAGTAGTAACTCAGGCTGTATCTATGTCCCAAAGGGCACGTATCACTCTCCTGCTGTTTGGTTGAGTGGCTCTTTACCCTCAAAGCTATTTGCTAGTAATGATCATTTCTTATCATTTTTGGTACATCACTGTAGATCAATTTCAACAGATTTCATGACAGATATAGTGCTTAATAGCAACTAGGCGTGTGTACTTAATCTCTTTATAGTGCAATTCTCTTCAGACCATTCCATCTACCATTACAAGATGCCGGGACAAGATATTACCTATATATTGACAATAGCAGTGCTCACAATTCCCTAAACGTCAGTTCAGCCCCGGCATTGTCAACATCGATAACATCTTGTGATTGTGCATTCAATGGTCTGAAGAGAATTGCACTATAGAGAGCTTAAGTGCACACACCTGTGCTATTAAGGACTGACTATATCTGTCATGAAATCTGTTATAATTTAGGTAATACCACAATCATTCTGCGGCACTCCCATCTACAGATTATTTTGTTTAAGTATAAACTTAGTATTCACCACGTTATCATGTTACTTTTGAAGCATTTAATTAGATTTTTTTGTAAGTTTCAATGATCTTTATTTGTACTTATGTTTCATTACATATATGATCTCTATTGTTTGATAAAATTTAACACAATCATCTTTGAAAGTATTTCAAATTATCCCTTTCATTTTAATTAAATTTTCATATTTGATATCACTCTCTACTACTATACTGTATGTCTGTGTGAAATATGTATAAACACATCAAAATTATTGTTCATAGTATCATAATTTATGCTTCATCGCCTTGAAGTTCCATTTTGCGATTGAACAAATCACCTTTACCTAACGCTAGTTCATCCATTACTTGTTGTGTATTATCATAAAATGATGCTGCTGTTTTTCGACCAAGGAATTGTTCATAAGGTGAATCCATAGCCAATCGGTCAAGATCACTGTTTGGTTCTACTAATTGTTTCCCTGTTGCAGCTGTTCCTAACCCAGCCGATTCCGGACTATCCTGTTCTAATGGGTTACCATAAGCATCCACTGGGGTTACAGATGATATCCCAGGACCAGGTGGCCCCCATTGACCATCAATCCCGTTAGATGCCCCAGTAGATATTTGACTTTGTGGAGTCTCCCCTGTTGCCACTGCTGCCAAATTGTTTAATTGTGATAATAGAGGATATGATTGTTCTGTTGTTGCTTCATTAGTTTTTATATTTTGTGCATTAGATAATATATCTGGATTATTTGTTTCAGTTGAATCTTGTGCTGGGGCAGATGGCTGTAAAGTGTCCCCTTCAATAAATCGTCCACTGCCCTTTTCATCCTCACTTTGTTTAGCTAATGTAAAGTTTAAACTGGTTGCTTCGCCGTCTCCTACTTCGACTTCTTTGCTTTGTGATGCATAACCATCTTTACTTACTGTTAATGTGTATTTTTCTGCAACTAGTAATCGCCAATAATCACCGTCTTTAAGTGTTTTGATCACGTGATCACGCCCCTTCGTACTGATTTCTGCACCTTCGATTGCATTTCCTTTGTTGTCAACAACGAATCCTTTAACTCCGCGATGTGTCTAAATGGCAAGGAAAATTCAATGTATAATACAAACACGATAAGACAATTCGGGCAGTGTGTGTGGTCGTAGAGGGGATAATGCTTCTCAAACTAAATTAGTCCCAAGGTCCGACAAAAATGATTAATTCTACATTCAAAAAGCTTGAGCAAATTCGTAAGAAGACTGATATTTTTATAATCTATAGACAAATACTTCAACAACAACAGGGCACAACAGAAATTCAGAAGAAAATGATGAAATGCTCTACGATTCTAGAACAAGTCTTTTGCTAGACACTACCGAATCTGGTTTTGTACCGAATTGTACTGTTTTTGGAGCCAATTTAAGATCCTTATTTACATTCCGTTTCAATGAAGTGTCAAATTCTGACAATGCCTGACAAAAATTGTCAACATTTTTTTCTGAATAATTTGTTGAGCTTTGGCTTATAAATCAAAAAAGTATCAATTTTCTTCTGAATTTGCTTTAACCCTGCGGGATATAGGATCCCCACTTTTGTCGGGCCTTGATTGTATTACTCATTGACCTGACCTGAAATATTAACTGTTGGAAAATCATTCTACGTTTCTGCCAATGAAACGCAATTTCAAAAGATACTTTTGTTTAATTCCATATAAAATGATTTGATAGTGATTATTAAAAACATACATTTCTTAAAATAGTAAATAATTTACACAATTGAAAAACAAAGTTAGGACCTATATAAGATATTGTAAAGATACTTAGCTTTAGCTTCTCTTGGGATTTTATATACCTGTTCGGAATGCCTAAAGCTGTTCATTGTATGCGAAACAGTCTTGATACTATTACATGTAAGTAAGTAATGTAGACGGTGTCGCCCTACCGAAGACACCCGTACAATTTCTCTATTTCTAGAAGAGTGGCTTTTTTCGCTGAGAGCAATGATTTTAAACGCTCCGCGGATCCCACTGCAGATCAATTTCAACATATTTCATGGCTGATAGGCCTCGATTTTCAATGTGCAACGATGCGCCGCAGCTACTCACAATGCCTCTGGACCATACCATCCGCCATCCTCAGATGGTACTCATTTGATTTTTCAGATAAAGTCAAGGCTGAGTTGACCTTCGGGGGATTCGAACCACAGTCGATCAGATATGATCCGATCTGAAGTTCGATTGCTCTGCCATGTGAGCTAATCTGCCCTAATTACATGTAAAAGCATTTTAAACAGCCATGTGAATAAATGTGTGCTCGTCAAGTATTCGTAATTCGATATGGGAATTTAAGAAGTATTTTAGCTAAACGCATGTGTGATAAACTCCAGTATCCTTTTTACTCATAATGCGATGAATGATTTTCGAAGTCCAGGTATTACTTTCAATGCTAAACAACGATCTATAGGCTGTGTCGTACTTACCATTTCAATAAATGAAACCAATGGTTTTTCATTGTCTTGCCAATATCTTGCTAAGTCAGCTGCATCTGGGAATTTATTACAACCCATTTCAATAGTAATTTCAAAACAATTTGAATGTAAATAGTTATAATCTTGCATCCCCCCAGCAACATTGTACCACTCAGCTCCATTTGTGACCCCATCGGTAAAATGATCAGGTGGGATATCACTGCATTCCCATGGTGGGTTTTTCATGTGCATTGTAGGATGTGCCTTGGAGTATGTCAATGCTAATTGTTTAAAAATATCATCATCTGGACTCCCTGTGTATTCAGTTTTTGCATCTTTATTATTATCAAATGGGTAATTTGCAACAAGCGATCCGCCATGTAAATTTGCGGACAATACAAACGGACCATCATCGACCCATTTCATTATAGCAACAGTTTCTGGTTCACGTTTTTGATTGTTTGAAACAAATTGATCGGGAAAATTACGATTTAAATCAATGTTATCAGCATTATTGCGACCAGTTAACCAATCAGGTTTCCCTTCTTGTGCATACGCTTTTTCATATCCATCTGGATTCATACTAGGCATAAAATGCATTCTTGTAGTGTCAACTAACTTTGTTAATTTTTTATTATGTCCATAAGTTGTTAAGAATTTCTTAATTAATTCCAATAACATTTCACGACCAACGACTTCATTACCATGCATGTTAGCAATATATTTGAATTCAGGTTCTCCTGGTTCATGTTGTCCCGGATTATTGCTAATCTCTAAAACCAGTAATGACCGATTTTGTACCGTTGCACCGACATCGTACAGCCGACATAAATTAGGATAAATTCTTGTATATTCTTCTAATACTTGTTTCATTGAATCGTAATTATGATGCATAAATCCACCTTGTGCTGGTTGCTGAGCTTGTCCATACATATTAGTTAGTACTGGTTTGCTATAAGTAAAGCTTAACCAACTTATTAATATTGTTGCTAGTATAAAATTATCCATGGTTCAAACTACCTATATATTACGGCTGCGTTGTCCGTCTTGAATTTGATATGATTATGAGTGGTCTTTTTGTCTCTTCGTTTCTTTAGCCCCCTGTTTTCATTGTTTACAGCAAACACGGAAAACGCCATCACGTCACTTACAATTTAAACCCAACGCTAAAAGGTGCAGCCAATGGGCTGCTTGGTTGTTTATAACAGGTGATTCAGATGGAATGGTTTTGATTGGTCGGTATGCAGTTCGGAATCATTTGATTGGTTCGTTCCGAATTATTTATCGCTTGGTTTTAAAGGTTTTTGCTTATGACGAAATTGAGTTTAAAATTTCAGGCATTGTCGCTTGTATGGGTACAGCCGTTAGTAAAACATCAATTTGTAACAGTTACTATGTTTCCTGGTTGCTAACGAAGAAAACGAGCGTTCGCCGGCCGGGCCACCTGTTCGCGAAAGTAGCCATCTTGTTTGGAGTTTATAAAGTTTGAATTGCGTGGGATACGCGTTTCTAATAGCAACAACCGGCCGTGCTGCACTTTCGCTCAAATAATTTCTAATCTTCTATTGAACTTTTCGTTAGTAACTGTGATACTTCACACTAATTACAGTCCAAACAATATTTAGCGACTTTCTTTGCATTTACATTTCTACGTAGAAAGTTGCGTTTTCCATTTGAAGATTAATTGTTTTTTTAATTTGTTTTATAATTATATTTTGTTATATTTAATAAACATCACCACCAGTTTAGCTTGTAAATACTTTATTTTATGTTCTAGTTTAATTATTTATAACTTTCAAGTCTCAAAATGTTGTTTTGCAACGATTAAAATCGCTCCGAAGATGATTTGAAAAGTGTTTAATGTTCACATATAGGTTCTCCATGAAAATGAAAGCAATAATATCAATTGTACTTCTACTTGGTAAGATATAATTTAATAGCGAGATCTTCTCAGTTGATGGTATTATCAAGGTATTATAAGCCTGTTTTAGTTAGGATTAACTCTATATTTTTACGTCAACACGTTCATTTTGAATACGGCTGCATCGTATTATACATCAACATCTATAAAATTTAGCAATTCTCGTACCATCATGTGCATCCGAATATTAGATGCAAAGTAGCATTTCATATAGGACAGGGAACTATTTTATCATATACAACTGCTACGTGCTAACCAATTGAGATTTATCCGACCTAATATTGTATACTTTATATTTGAGATTTCCTGACTGCATTAAGACTAATCGAGAACACTCTTTTCTTTCATGTTTTATAAATTTTCATTTAATTTTATGTAGAAAAGCTCTTCAAAATATTACTCCTGAAATTGTTGTTAATACTAACATTCGATATCACGTTAGAATACAACGTTAGTGTTGGATAATTGATTAGTGTTTACGATTTTACAATTATACTAACTACATTTTAAAATATGCAATGTTTTGTAGTGCAATATCTAAATTTGAATGTTGAATGAATGTAGACCACAACATGTATGTAGACTCAGTTTTTAATATTGATTTGACGCAGATTAATTTCTCATTGGCTTATATATATACGGTCTGCCAAGTGCCCTTTACCTAACTCCTTGCAACGATACACCAGGTATACGTTAGCCTGTGATGCAGACAGACTTTCCTTCTATATTACAGTACTATACGAAGAAAAAATCTGTTCGAACCCCTTCGAACGCAAGCTAGGTAGAACCCGGAATAATTCACTTCAGATAACATCCCATCTAAGAATCAAAAACTTCAATTTCGAATTTTTATAATTTCAATGTTAAGCATACTTTGTTTTGTCTCTGATGCATACATTTGTGCCCTGAAAGCTTTTTATAGTATAAATTAGTTAAAGTTGTTCCTCTGACTATACAGTAAATAAATTTTATGAAAAGTATAGAAGCAGCCCATGGACATGGAAGCATTTAATTTAAACTTTATCTCGATATATAGTGTTACGAAAATAGACTGACATAAAAGTGCCAAGTCTTTTTCCTCGTTAATTAATTCTAAAATTAGTTCAGAACATTATATTTCCAAAATTCTTTAGGTTACCAATCGATCCCCGCGGAATTAAAAAGTTGTGACCCGTTATCCTTGTAAATTCTGTATTCTCATTCCAACAAAATCGAAATCCCATTATTGAGCAAATGCTTCTATTAACGTTTTCTTGTAATTTGCAAGGCTTGATTTACTAGCGATGTTATATAGAAGATGGCTCCATTGTTGGATGCCACGGCAAGCGAATGATTTTGGGTGCTCTTTTCCAACAAGGAAGTTACCTTTTGCTGTATACCTTCTTGATGACCTGGGAGGGTTTCGAAAGTGATTTATCAGCAACACAGAGAGGAGTTCGTTTCCCATTTTTGCACATGGAGACTAGACGATTATACTTAATACGGGTCGATACATTTAGAATTTTAGTTTATATATGCATAATGCATATGATTTCTATAAAATTCAAAATATAGCGAAAGATATTTTATATTTCAGTTTCTTATCGTATCAGTGATGTAGCTTCTGATACATCTGACCAAGAAGAGGTACTACGTCATTCACTTGGAATTCACACTCTGAGGCCGTTTATGAGAACGAGTCCAAAATGTACATTGTTTGGACCGATCAAAATGAATATAACGATGTCTCTCTTACAAGTTCTACGAGTTGTAAGTCATTAATATTAATGAATAATGATATTTAGACACATAATATTTACCTGTTTCAGGGAAAAGATTAAGGGCAACAGTAATTGTTTTTCATTAATTTGAACGACGTTTCGACATCAAATACATCTGCCATTTTCAAGTTAAGAAAATATAATATACGTGGACGTGTAAGCTATTTAATACAAAATATCATGAACATTTAAATAAAAGGATTACACATATTAAAAAAGTTTTGCCCTTATAGAGTCAGATCGTTTATTTAGATCAGGTTTTAATTCCCTGATGGAACAGTATTTCATAAATAAGACAATCTGATTTTGTTTGGCAGTGTTTAAGAATGGAAAAATTGGCATAAATGGCAGATGTATTAGACTGTCGAAACGTCGTTCAAATTAATAAAAAAACAATTACTGTTGCCCTTGACCTTTTTACTGAAATGTTTCACAAGGAAGCTTTTTTAGAATATTTACCCGTTGCCTGGTTTATATTTTGTACCAAGTAGATCTCAAATTATGAATGTAAGGATGAATTTCCACGAGACGAAAATGTAGCGGCTACTTTTTTTCGACGAAAAACCGAACGTAAACGCATGCGTAGTTGATGTTAGCGAATCGCCTAGAAGAAAAAAAAATTTGATCGGTTTCTACTTTTTGCAATCGCTCGTTTTTCGAATTTTCGAACGTCGAAAAGAAGGCGCTACATTTTCGTCTCATGGCTAACTGTTTGTGATGCTAAACTGGATAATTTACAGCTGACCTATATTTGAAGATCTGTTGAGCCTGCAAATGACATACAGTACAATCAAATTGACAAATTGGTATAATATAAATATATAGATACAATTCCAATGAGGTGCGCTTTAAAGCATATGCATGTATTGTGATTGGCTGTTTGAAAAATTGGCAAAAATTGATTTTTTCTAAATCAAAGTAATATTGTATAAATAGAATTGTTATGTTATACAAGTCAAAATGTGTTCTTCGTATTTATATACTGTAAATGTCCATAAACTTGGGAGCTTGAATCGTTTTGCAGAAGAAATTAATACATTTTGATTGGTATCTCCATATTGTAGCTAATGCCAGTTCATTTGAATTTCTTCTTTTGTCCCCTTGAGCTGCTCTACTTAACTTGACCCATTTGACCCTTGATAAATCTTAGTAATTTTTACTTGATTTCAATTGATTTTCCAGGACGAAAAGAATGAGATACTAATAACAAGTGTTTGGCTTCGTCAGACATGGTGTGATAATCGTTTGGTATGGGACCCAACTACAAATGGTGATATTACAGAACTTGAAGTTGATGCTGGTCTCATGTGGTACCCTGATGTCTACCTCTTGAACAAGTAAGTCATATTACATAGTTATTTTTAAAGGATTCATGACCCCATAGTTTTTAACGTTACTAATGAATAAACTGTTTAAATCATTACCTGAGAAGAGCATGGATTTTATATCTTTATTTGTAATTTGGGTGCTGTTTTCTCGAGCTGCTATATTGACGATGTTGTGAGAAAATAGATGCACCCTTTGCGATAGAAATATTTTCCATTGGTCCTCAGGTTTTCGTCAGAAACATTTTTCATTTTTCAAGCTTTTTGAGCAGAAATTCACAAGTACATTAATAATATAGGCTGCAGAGCAGCTCCTCACAACTGTATCCCCTGAACTGGTTAAGAAGCTATAAACTTTCTGCAATTAATTATCTGAATTAGAATTTGGCATTTTGGGCGAACATTAAGATCCGCTTGTTTCTAATCGTGATTCCTTCTGGGACCCTGCCTCCCTTTGCGGCCTTAAGAAGACTTTATCAGACTAGAAGACTCTGTATCAGACTATATAAATATGTTATACTGATAAAAAGTCCTATTCTTTGTTAGCTATCGAGTAATCAGAGTGAAAGCGATATCGGATAATTAATATTTTGTTGTTACAGTGCGGATGGAAGTTTTGAAGTACAAGGTGCAATGTCAAAGATCGTCGTTCGTTTCGATGGAACTGTCATTTGGGTTAATCCTGCTATCTTCAAAAGTGCATGCCAAATAGATGTAACTTACTTTCCTCTTGATGATCAACAATGCCATTTAGAATTTGGTTCAATGACCTACGATGTCAGTCATTTTGATATTCAAACTGAAATGAATGCTATCGATATCGAACGGTATGAAAACTATTCACACACCTGTATTATTTATATGAGTGACATGTGCAAAGGATTGTTACCCGCAATGGTTTGTATGGGATTCCATTTGTGGTGTATTACTGCACCTGAAATTCTAAAATCTGTGTAGTAGTATAGTCCTGTAGAAAAATCAGCCAATCATATGGACATCTTGACGGTCAGATAGTTATTGAATATATTCTAGAATATTCACGGTGTTATTCTGAACTAATTAAATAGCGCCTGGATTTAGTTTTGGTGCACAGCATATTTCAAAATATTTTGACTCTAATTAGTTCAGATTAACACGGTGAATATTCTAGCCCATTTCCGATAACATCTGACATTCAAAATGTCCATTGTATTGGTTGATTTTTATTATGGGACTATACTACTACACAGATTTTAGATTTGCCATTGTGTGCCTTTTATTGACAGTCGATGACTTATTATTGGACAGCACCACCTCACGGGTTTTGTCTGTACCAGACTGCGTGGGGCCTCTATTGATCATGTATATTTTCTGAACGAGTTTCACCCTGTTTTACATAAAGATACATACATACATCATACATCATCTCATCAGTTAAGCTGAAATATTTGATTTTCATTCCTGAATATCGCCGTATTTTACATATCGTAGATTACTTTATTTGATGTATTATTTATATATTTTTAAACCCTAGCCGGTGAAACCCGTGATCTTCTAAATAAAATTTGGCAGTACCAGTCATTCAAGAAAATCATCCGATCGTAGATCCTATTTTTTCTGTGAAATGGTTATAGGCCATATCTTTGTACCAACACGAGAAATAGTTTATCAGATTAAATTGCTACTGTGATATCGCAGGGTTTATTTAATAATCATTGAAGTTGGTAGATGTGTTGAATTCCAGATATACGATAAGTAGCTTCGTTCCTTGTTGCCCTCTTCCACGTAGACGCCTCGACAAAGGCCGTTGTGGGATTAGGCTATACGATAACCATTCATGATATAATTGATCATCATTACAAATACTATTATTTTATTGGTATAGATACAAAGACAATGGCGAATGGAAACTATTAGAGACTCATGCTAAACGAACAACACGTGAAATTAGTGGTTACGAGGTTGCGTCGATTTCATATCACATCCTGCTAAGACGTCGTCTGTTATATTATGTCATGAATTTCATTATGCCCTGTGTTCTAATTGCTGTTTTGACTTTGCTTGTATTTCTGTTACCCCCTGAATCTGGCGAAAGGGTTTCCTATGGGATCACCGTCATTCTGTCATTCACGTTCTTGATTGTTATGCTTTACGTAAGTAGTCACCTCTATTGATCTTAATTTGGGCAAAAGCTAAGCATTACATGCATCTGGGTGTTACATGCAATTGATCAGATTGTAAATGATTGCAGCAAATGCCCTTACAAGATACAGCATTTTCATAGCATAAAATTGGATTCGTGGCGTCAATAAATGCTTCTTTGCTATATATGAAGAAGTACAGAGACCCCGGGAGGGGGTACTTTGATACTTTTTCTACGGGGGTGTGCCATTTCGACTATCCTGCTAGTACCCCAAAAGCTGCAGGTTTTGCTATATATGACAAAGTACAGTAACTAGCGGAATAGAAAGTTATTCTGTTAATTCATTCATATAATTTTTTCATTTTATAATCATAATTATTAAGGTTTACTTTTCTTTTTCTTCAATTATATACTTTTAATATGTTCAATTTTCAACCTGCAATTTATATGCATGCTTACTCTTTATTGCTATTAACTTTAAATTAAAATTATTATATTATATATTTAGCTCATATACTGTATTTTCCATTTCGCATTTATTAATCACAATCTGATGTAAATTATTTTGCTTTATCTCTATGAGAAGTCATATGTATTTGTTAATGTACCAACGCATTCCAATACTTTCTGATTCAAAGTTAATCATAGGCTTGAATATCATATTAAGACAAATTTAAGACATAACATTTTAAGACATACATATATATGTGCTACAGAAAGGAGACTGTATCCGACGTTTCGTGTTATTTACTTTGAATAGGAAAAGATGCCCGTGAATTCTGCTGCTGTTCCATTGATTGGCATTTATTATGCATGCATTACATTTGAAGTATCTTCTGCATTGGCTTTGTGTTGCGGTTGTTTACGTTTCTACCATCATGATCCACCCACTGACGAATTGCCAAAATGGGTCAAGGTAAGTCCAAATAAGCCCACATGGGCCCACATACAGAGTAGACGATTTATTTTATTGTTATATGCGCCCCCATCACTCCGACAACCGCACAGTCACCTATAAATATCCCTCGAATGCCTTTTCACTGCGTGTAGCTCAGTGCATCTCTCTCAGGCTACATGTTATCCCTCTAAGTAAGCGACCTGAAAACCTTTCAGAAGTATTTGAGGCTCCATTTATTTGATTTTCCATTTATTGTGTCTCTGATAGGTCGTTGTTTTGAATTGGTGTGCTCGCCTCGTTCGCCTGAAAGCATCCGTTGAAAGAGTGAGACAGGAGAGAATCTTACACAGCTGGCAGGAAGGTTAGATTTATATGTTGACGGTCTTAAATTATACAGCATATTAAAGGGGAAAATGACCGGTGGGCTCTACGTACTTAGGTTCACGTGGTTGTTTGTCATTCGTATTGTTTCTGTGCTTGAAACTTTGAAGCCATGCCGAAGCCATGACTGACATTTACACTAAACTTAATTCAAGTTGAGCTCGTAGCGACCGCCAGTCAATGTTGCTCCTTTAATTTAAGCAGAAGGGTCACTAGAAAGGAAGTAGTATGATGAAAAAGATATGATGATATTATATAAGATACCATACCTCTGGGTATGAGGAAAATGCTCACCAAAGTCACAGATTTCACATCAAGGAACCAATCTCCTACTGAAATCAATCAAAAAATATACACATGGCAATGGAGACTATAATTGCAGCGCAGTGTGTTATTTTCTTTCTATATCTTCCAAACTGTTATTTATGTTAATGCCATCACTCGGTCTCAATGTTAGGGTGGATTTTCATGCTCAAAGTCGTATAAATCCCATGATTCCTCGAACGTGAGTCGTCACTTCATCACAAATTGGATTGATACATGCCTATTTATATGGCGTTGTTTTACGGTCACAAATTTGGCGCGTTGAAGCTTCAGAATATTTAGTCCATATATAGTAGAAATCCATCTTTATACTAGATCAACGCATCATTTCGGTTTGAACATCAAGTGTGCATTTTTATTGTAACAATCGCAATGCGACTGGAAATTGCATTTAATTTCCATGAATTTAGCTTTTCCTTTGCATGAATCGATTGCCTGCTAGATCACTTTGTAAAATATATATAGCTACTGAGTTAATCGTATAAAATCTTTATAATTGAGATGGTGAAATAATAATGTAGCATAGGAAAGCCTGTATTACCCATCATCCTCTGGTGTCCGGATCTGATAGACACTCTTCTACAACAGTATGATTCATCGACATTTCGTGCTTTCAAATAAAAAATATGTCTCAGTTCACATTCATTTCTGATTTTATGCCATAAAGCGAGAAACCTCAGGAAACAGAAAATCAGAAATGAATGCATAGTCCTTGACTCCATTATCTTATTATTATTTACCGCTCTGTCAAATGACATTGAGCACTATTTATCTGCTATATGATAACCATGTCTATATTATTACTATATCTCAGTTCATATTTTCTTTTCTCTGGAAAATAAAGCATAAATGACCCTTACTGCGAAAAAATTGATCGATCCGTTTTAACTCCTATCGTGGTAGCATAATTATATATAACTGTGGTGCATATAGTTTTATGTCCTATCATCTATTCTTGTGTTTACTCAATGTAGCTGCTTACGCTAAACCTAAACTCACTGTGACGTCATTGGATGTAATCATGGCGGATTTATATGAAAAAGAAGATGAAAAAGTCAAATGCGAAGAATGGCGAATATGTGCAGCTATCGTTAATCGATTGTTTCTTTGGCTTTACATCTTGACTTCATTTCTGACATTTTTCGCTGTATTCCTCAAAGCTCCACGTGCACAATCCTTTAACTTCTAGCTAACGTAGTCTTCCAATGAGAGTAGTAAATGTATGCACAGACGTTGGGCTGGGGTCTTTCAAATTGCACGGCGCTATACGGTTTGATTGACATCATTTTCTGCGTGACGTGTTCATAGTTAAATCAACGGAGCGCATGATGGAAAGCAGCTTTGGTTTCAACGAACAATTAGGCATTTGATCGTCGCTTTGTAATGGTGAGCTCATAGAGAATCAATCAGGATGACTTCACTGGATGATTTCTGATAAGATAATGTGTTAAAGCACCTTTCAAACGTAACGGTAACCAATGGACACGATCACTGAGTCTGTTATGCACTGATGTTGAAATCACTGGAAACTATCACATGGTCAGTGACGTGTATGTGATGCGTTTTAACTAAGAATTAATATTAAAACACTTATATTTAATTATAATTGATATAAAATGAACGTGTAGTCGCGGCTTGGTTGTAAATATTGCTTCTAGATTGTATTAAAGTCTTTTATTTAGCCTTTTCACCTCTGATCGTCGCAGATAAGGTTAGTGGTGTTAATGGCATATTCAGTGAACACCTATTAATCATAAGCAAGCATCACCATGGTTAATATTAAAACTTGAATTTGATTGGTTTATACTGTTCGATTTGAAAATTGTTTATGATTTATTCACTTAGATAACAATATGATGTCATGTTCACCCTGATTTAACGGCCGCGTTCCCAAATCCATTGAATGTCTATTGAATAGTTGACTCTTCTTAAAGTTATAGTAGCCGCATTTCAGTAGAAGTGTTTAGCTATAATCGCAGCTTTTTTGCAGGAAAAATAATGGATAATTAGTAAAGTTCGTGTTATAATCTATGAAAAGTGATCATAATTGCTGTCAAGTAGGTTCAAGTTGTTATTAACCTCTGGTCAAAGTTCGGTTTAATTGAGATATATCCTTTATGGCGTGGTTACACGGTTCTGCCTATGTAACCGAACCTAATGAGCATGACTGCGCACTGCTTCATGCACCAGCCGTAGAGGGCGGCACAGAGAGCAAAGGTTTAATCAAAAGGAGACGAAACATGTCAAAGTTCAATGTCAGTTGTTCGACCTCAAGAAGTAAAAAAGATTAGGAAAATATAGGACGAGGTCAGTTGCAGTGGAAATGTACAATTCGCCACCACAGGAACATGTGTATTTGCAAAAGGAGAATGCAAAATCAGTGTGCAATAATGAGATCAATATCATGCATATCACAGAAGAAAAGATATCGTGCTGTGCTAGATGGTATCATAATGCTGATCTTCATTTCTTATTTTATTAATTTGGTTAATTCATCTGGCGAAGGGTTAAACGATGAACTTGCAACTAATAGTCCAAATGGAGAATCAACACTTTCTCGTCGTAGCGTTGAGGATGGTCATTTAGATAGAAATGATTTAGAGGCATTTTTATCTGAAGTATTTCCAGACCAAGATAATGCTGAATTAAATAGTGATTTGCAAGAAAATGATTTAATGCGTTACGATGATCGTAGACGACCAAAAACAAATATAAATCATCCAATTACTCACAAAGGAGGACGATCTTCGCTAAAGAAAAAAGCACCATTAAAGCTGCATAATGTTACTTCATCTAAGCGTGTTATCACAGAGACTGATGTCGCATCTGGGAGCGGTGATCACAGTGGCCTTAGCACGAATAAAGAGCTGGAAAAAGTATTAAATGAGATCGGCGATAATGCATTTGAGTTACAAAAATCGATCCCAGTTCCAAATACGGTACACCACAATGCTTTGCAAAGTGTTAAACAAAAGAAAATGAAACCAAAGAATGATCTTCCTTCCTTCAAATCAACACAAGCCCTTGCAGAAGAGATGACTTTACTCAGTGCTAAGGCGAGACAGCTTTATAAACATCTGTTACATAGTTACGCAATCGAACACAGACCAAAACGAAAAGGCAAACTTCTGAAACCGGTAAAGCTCGTTTCTACATCTAAGGGGACTGAGGCGGCATTACAGGAGGATCCAAAAACACCATTACCAGAGGTGTCCTCATCAACCCCTATAATCAACCAACCTCCAACAGCCCCTGTTATCACTCCGACCAATCCCTTCACTCCTCCTCAGCAAACCATCAGTTTATTAAAACTTCCAAAAATAAACAATGAAACCACAACAGCATATGATGAACCTCAATTTGAACCACCCCCATATACCCAATCTGAGATCCTCCTAAGTCAACTGCCATTGGTTGTTGCCGGTCCATCTATGTTTGGTGCTAACGGTTATGATGGACCTATGCTTAATAGAGACGATGGTATGATCGTTGATGAGACACCGCCATCCCAATTCTATGAAACACCATCTGACAGATCAATCGAACAACCATTTATAGGACGTGTGATGCTAAATGATGATTATGCAATGCCACCATTTGTCGAGTTGGCAGAATCATCAGATCAAGAAAACAATCTAGAAACTGCCCCTCAATATCCTATTATAACAGATCCACGTGGTGACCAAGTAAGAAATAGTCAACAAGCAGTTAGCCAACCACAGAATATAGTAAATATGCAAAGCTCTACACCTTCATTCACAGCACCCAAACAAAATAATCATTTAGGAAAACTTATTGCAACAGGAAATAGTACAGTTCACGAGACACGAAACATTGCTCCATTGGAGAAAGTATTTTATGATTTACACCATACAAGTCTATTAGATTATGAATCAATGAATATTGAAAACAATGGCAAACGAACATCATCAATGGGAGGAAGTGAAAGACCTTATGAATTGGCACCAAAAGGAGAAGGCCAAAATTCCACATCGCAGCATTATTACTTAATACAAAATGCAACTGAACATGGTGCTTTCTGTCTAGATGGCTCAATTCCTGGGTATTATTTAAGAAGGGGATCAGGTAGTGGGGCAAATAAATGGGTCATACATTTACATGGAGGTGCATGGTGCTATAGTTTAGAATCATGTTATAAAAGACGAAATACAGTATTAGGTTCTAGTAAACATTGGTTCGTTGAACATATTGATGTATTTTTTCATGGGATATTATCAGATAATCCAAATGTTAATAAAAAGTTTCATAATTGGAATATGATAGTACAGAGTTATTGCGATGGTGGTTTATTCTCTGGCACAAGGAAAAAACCAATTATATATCGTGACAAAAAGATGTATTTCCGTGGTAAAAAGATTTTGAAAGCTTTAATGCTTGATTTACAAACACAAGGAATGATGAGTGCAACAGATGTTGTGTTGAGTGGGACTTCAGCTGGTGGCTTGGCTGTTACACTTCAAGGAGATTATATGAGAAAATTCATTCCCCCAAGTGCACATGTTAGGGGATTAGTTGATGCTGGCTTTTTTATTGATGCTCCATCAAATTCTGGACCAAATATTATCAGGGAACAATTTCGAAATTTATTTGAATTACATCGTACTAAATTAAATCCACATTGTTTAACACGACATGATGGCACGCAGAAATATTTATGTTTATTTCCACAATACACATTAAAATATGTACGTTTACCGTTATTCTTTGTTAATGCTTTATATGATCATTGGCAAATTTCAGAATTACAAGGAATTCGATGCATATACGAAACAGAACATTGTCGGTCACAAGAAAAAGATCGGATTTTATTTTTCAGGAATGTCATGTACTCTGTTTTAAGTGAAACAGCCGATTTAAATCGCGATTCAGGATTATTTGCTAATTCATGTATAGCTCATGGACAAGTTATATTGGATTATACATGGAATAGGGTACGTATAAGAAATGCTACAATAGCAGATACATTCAGTAATTGGTTTGACGATGAATCTCTACGTGGAGATCACATGAGTACTGATTGTAGGTACCCATGTAATGGAAGCTGCCCAAAAATCATGGCACAATCTTGTGTTAATAACTTTAAAGGTGCCTCAAAAGGACGTATCAGAAGGGATGCAGAACTATGTTAAGTCGTTAAATGGCTAGATGTTTTATTTTAAATCTAGAATATGCGTTTATCTTTAAATCGAAACATATCAGGATCAAAGCTTCAAAGGCAACAATATTTACATGTTCTCAATATGCGTTTCTTACTTAAAAAATGAATTTATTGTGATGAGGCTTTTAGCCCGATTCGAGAATCCAAAACTGTTTAGCTGGCCTAAAAATAGCTCAATTTGAGGACGCAAATTTCTTCTGCGTCCATAATAAATTTATTTTCTACATTCTAATTCGAAACTATTTGATCCAAATTATGTAAATTTGAGGACGCAAACTTCTATATTTAATTGCAGACCGTCTGCACTTCTTAATTGCACGGGTCATTTTGTAAATGAAGTTTTTAGACAATACACGTGAATAGTAAATATTGAGTTCAGCAACTCTCGTGACCATATCTGATCTCATTGACCTTCGATCTATAATTCTATATAATATTGACCTTATAGTGACCTTATAATGACCGCAGGTTCGGTTATTTTAGCACGTAACAAATACTAATCATTCAGTTAATGAATTTGATATTAGAATTAGGGGCTAAAGGTTATTCATGTCACTGAACAGAAGATCCTTTTTAAGCTTACTAAAATAAAATAAAATTAATAAGCCTTTTCTACACTTGATAAAACATTAATTTATTTGCTCAATAATTTTTGTACATACATGCATTTAAATATAAGTGGAGTATAAAGTATTCAATTGTATATATTATTCTTTATTTAATCGTTAATTTATTTATGCGGATGTATACGTAAATGTTGTGAATAAAGTTTACAAGGGTCCGGACCAATCAGAAACACGAGATAATTGTCTTTCGTTACCAGGTCTCTCTGACATAGAGTTCAACATATCCAATACAACTCTCTTTTCTACAGTGGAAGTAAAAGTAAATTTATTGGTTGACAGAATTTTGTAAGTCGTTGTTAACAAAGGAGGGTATATAGCTATAGATCTCCTTCCCGCGATGTGTAAATGATGGATTTCGTACCCTGCGGTTGTTACTACGTTTTGTCAGTTTTGTCAGTTTAGTTGGTCTATTTGATTTAATCTTCTCTATATTTATGCCAATTTACTTGAGGTATGTCTTGCATCAGATTGAACCTTCCTAACGGATAAGTATTGCGCCGTCAGAACTAAATTATCAGAACGAATTGATTGTTGGAATACACTAGCTGTAACTCTGACCGTGAATACACAGATCGAATCACGTCGCGCACCCTGCGCGTACCGGATCAATTTTTACCCCATATTCGTAACAGAGTAGATTTTTCTCGGCTAGGTAAACCCTGGATACCAGATTAACTTGGTATAGTGTAGTTTGAAGACCTAACCGTTACAAAAATCACTACACTCAGAAAGTTATCCAGTAGAGTGGAATCCTAGTTTAAAATCATTGATGCTTTACCAATACAGTAGCTGTGAAGTATATATGCCGTGTATCAAACTATCACACCGATAGTGAGGTTTAATACAAATACGACCGCAAAAGTCAAGTAGTCTTTGCTAGAGGAGCATATCAAGACAGCACTAAAAATAAAAAAGTTCAGTAGTCGTGATCTATATTAAGTCATTTGAAAACGTGGATGCAGTGGCTACATCAACCAAATGATCTTGATAAAAATAATTGATGGAGCCGAGCTATAGTGACCACTTAGACAGGTATTCTTTATCACGGTCAAATCGATAATAACGACCGACAAACTGGTGAAGTATATTTTACCTTTGCTCGTTGCTGTTTTCATAAATTCTTCAACAGCAGGAATGACAGTTCTTGTTTTTGTAGAGGTTGGTCTCGTCTATTATGCAAATGTAGAAACATCTCATTAATCCAGAAACACAGAATCATTGGACGTCGTAAACTATTATCATACTGCGTGTTAAATTGTTACAAACCTCAGTTGATTTATCCACAAATTCATTGGAATAAATTGTTTTACCATACAAATTCATCAATGGCTGTTGAGCTGCTATGACTGGAACTAAAGAATTAATGTACATATAAATTGATTGGAAATAGTAATTGGAATTTTCAATTCTTTACATATAAAATGTAATCAAACTGATTAAGCCTCTATTTAGTCACATCAGACCTACTAGATCAGCAGCCAGGACATATATAGAGACTCCAGACTCGTACTAATAATACATACACTAAATATTTCGCCAACGATGATGACAATCTGTTGCAGGTCTGCTGTAAGAAGGTTTCGGTATTAACTTATATAATACTGGATATGGAGGTCAAGGATGAGGTCATTCGAGCTCGTGTACTACGACTACTACGTAATAAATTATAATTAAGATACTTGTAACGCATACCTGCCCCGATTGCTGGTGAATGCTTCTTTGCATTGCATCCATACCGTAATGTATTGTTACGTAATTCTTTGTATGCTGCCGGTGCTTGGTAATCGAATCTTGACGTCGAATCTAATGTGTATGGAGGGACTTTATCAGCATCACCTAGACCATGTTCATTATTGTGTGATGTCCGTGAAAGTGCTTTCGCTAGGAAAACAATCCAATGTCATTAATTGTTCCATGCATATACATTATACACGTATAGAGTAAAACTGATGATACGAAAAATGTTGAACTTATCAATATCAATACCAGACACACTCTTTATAATAAAAAATTAAGAGGCTCAGATTCTGAAAATTCTAAGCTGGCTCATTTTTTGAAGGTATTTATATTATATCTATATTCATTTATATTCAAATCAGATAAGATTGTTGTAAATAATATTATAAACATACTTTTTCAACAAATAATTAAGAACATTTCAGAATGACATTTCTAGAAACTTGACAATATTTGAAGCTCAACTCAATTTTACATAATCTTATATAAAAAAACAGTGCATAGGAAAAATTGAGGTCATGAGTGAAATATTGTCAAAATAGCACGATAAAAACATTTTTCGATGATTCGAATTAGAGATTTCTATTTGGTAACAATGATATCGGCTTGTCATGCAATATTCACCAGGTCTGGACTTTCCTCGTGTCATGTTTAAAGGAGCCCATTGCATAGAAATGTTCCATGCTTGTTAAACAGAACACAATCCCTTTTCCCTGCCCCATCAAAGGGTACAATGTTCTGATTGGATGTGCGCATGCAGTATGTATTTCTGGCTATGTATTAACATACCATTCTGTGTACCCAGGTAATCTACTTGGTATGTAGATTTTAATTTCTCTTGACAAATTCTTTGCAATAGATTAGGATCAAGTGGTTGTTGATCTAAAACAAGAGGAGGGAGGCGACTTGGAAATTTCCAAACCATAAATGCCTATCAATAAATAGTAAAATAATTGGTAGATATGTCATATTATTGTTCTTTTAGAGTGTTGTTTTGATTAATGATTATCTCAAATACCTCAAGGGGATGTGGGTTATTGCTCCTGCCCCCTGATGCTGTCCCAGCACGGGTTTCATGTCCTTGCTTTTCTGTTTTCTTCCATCCAAATTCATTGCTGTATAATGTAGGTTCGGTTTTTGTTTTAGAAGGATAAAATCGAGATGAAGATGGCCTGTATTTGAAATTAATGAACAAATTAGAGGAATCGTATTGTATAGTGATTTAAATATTATTATTATTGGATTCAGTAATGACGGGAATTAGTTCTGATATCTGGCCCTGTTTACAAGGAGGGTGAGTTACCCAGGCAGTTATAGGCGGGTATTTATCTGTTGTGTGTTTACAACCTTGGGCAACCCACGTAACCCACCTATGGTGAGTTAAATAATTTAATTCCATTTTAAGACATCTGAGTTTCACGATAGTTTTCATTATGTCATAGAATAGAATAGATTAATTTATTTTAAGACCTTTAAACAACTTAATACAAGTATGAATCTACTTTTTTATTTTATACTTTAACTAACAGATATTTCGTTATTTTGCTGTTGTTTCTAGAAGCCTGGTTTTTATCTACTACTTTGGTTTAGCTGATTTAATTTTCTGTTTATAAATATTGACTGTTATTATCACTATGTAAGTCGATATATTTGTTTATAAGCTTTGCACCACGAAAAGAAACATCTACATAAACATCTGCATAAATAATATTCAACCTCGATAGAGTTTTTATGTTTGTGGGTATGGATCGACAAAAGTAGAATTTCTTGAATCATAGATTCCGGAAGGTATAGAGCAAATCATCAGAAGAAAATTGATATTTTTATGATTTATTGGTCAAACATCAGCAAAAAAATTCAGAAGAAAATGAAATGCCTCAAGGATTCCAGAAAACAGGACCTTTTGTCAGACATGGAGATAATATACTCAACCAAAATCAAGAATAAAATAAAATAATCTGTAGAACGTAAATTAGAATATACTTTATCTTCAGCAATATAGATATGCTGACATTAACTATTACTCAATTAAATACAGTATCTTGAGTAGACAGAACTATTCGATAACATTTTGGAACTCTTTTGGTATAGTTTGACACGCCCTCCTAGATATAGATATTTTGTTCGATTCTGAAAACTAGATTTACTAAACTTCATGACATTTTACCTGGCGTGTATACCACATCCAATCCACATACCTTGCATTTGGTGCTGCCGATCCTGGCAAACCTTGAAAATCATTTCTGTTTGATGTTAAATAAAATTGATTTGCTTCTTTTGTTGGCCGATAACCATGATCTCGACATTTTTCATTAAAAATTGGAGATTCAGCACCTTTGTTTGTCCGTCTTGACCCTAACATGGCGAACAAACCAAGATAATGGCAAGACAATTACATGTACAATCATCCAACTCGATCAATATAAAAGTTAGACTTACGTCGACCACTTTCCAACCTTTCTGTATTTATGGACCTCATTAGTTTATCACAAGCTGCTTTTTCGTTTCCGTCTTTTAAATTTGAGCGATAACGTTTCAGGTTTTCGTAGAAGCGATTTGTAGCAAAGTTATTGTTGATCTAAAAATGAGCAATAATCAAAAAACGAAATCAAATTTTAAAAAAAATGATGCTATCTTGTTTTATGTAGTGCGTTAATTAACTCCGTCTTTCTCTGCATAGTGTAAACTTGATTTGTTAAAAATGGGAAAAATTACCTTGGTTTTGCTGCTTTTGAACGAAAGATAAAAAGGAATGTTTACATCACAATTGATTTTCAACCTCGTGTCTTTGGCGTCGTTGTCATAGCAGCTTTCACCATGGCAACCTATTCATTCTTAGCCACATAAGCATATTCACTGAACAATTGGTATAATATATTCTGATGAATCTCAGATAACCACGAAATATCAGGAGATTTCGGTTGTGATCAATCTACACTTTTGGGACATTTAATTTCGCATTGTTTATAAAGCTTTGTTTCCATTAATTTTCCATTACATTCGCCGGTCTTCGAAGAGTGATTCCGAGGATGAATGCTTCGATTCGTTTCATGTGCGTTCGAATTCATCGGCGATGGCCGCCGGTGCCTTTCGCTTCTTAATGAAAATCAGGCTTTTAGCCTTTACAGCGATTGGTGATTACCAATTGACTAGGAGCAACAATACTCTGACAATACCAGGTCATTGCTTGTAAGGTTTTACCCCCCTTGGGGTCTGATTTCCACTATTCCAATCCCGGGTAGAATGATTAAATACCGGTTTGGACTAAAAACCGCTACGCTCGGATGGTTGCTATCCGCAGTAGAGTTTGCTATTCCAGAAAAAACACTTCTTATCAAAAATGATTAGTAACTCTAACTTTTCATAGTAGATAGTAAATTCCTCCTTAATGAATTGGTAACTCTAACTTTTCATAGTAGATAGTAAATTCCTCCTTAATGAATTGGTTACAAATAATCAATTGTTTTCTCTTATCGCATTCACTTGTTACGAATGTTTACATGTATAAAATGCCTAGCTTTGGCTTATATAGAAATCATCAATAGTCAAATGAAATACAATATCAACGGAATCTACAGTATAGTTCAACAGCTATATAGAGCTAATCAATTTGTTATGAATGAAGAGAGAAATGATCAAAACAAAAAGAGCCACAACTAGTATTAACTAAACCAATTATTAAATCACCTAAAAGCTAAATATGAAATTACTAAATATATGATATAATAAAATTTATGTTTATCTAATAGCAGATAATATAGGGCTCTATGTCTTCATTTGACAGAGCAGTAAATAATAATAATATATGGCGAAAGAGTCAAATAATACACATTCTTTTCTGTTACTCAAGTTTCACGCATTTCACAGCGATCTCCAGACAGATTTTTTACTCAAAATTTTTGCTTCAAAATTTGAGTAAAAAATCTGTCTGAAGATCGCTGTGAAATGCGTGAAACTTGAGTAACAGAACAGAATGTGTATTATTTGACTCTTTCACCATATATTGTTATTAAATATATGATATATATTACAACAAACCTCAGTTTTTCTAGTCATCATATTGTTGGTTGATTTTAATTCATCACAATTTCAAAATCCGTAAGTACATGTAAGCTTAACGCTATTTAATATTTCTTTGCTGTACTCAATAAAATATGCGAAAGACCGTTTATTTATAATAATTCACGTGTGTACTTACATCAGTTACTAAGCAACGATTCTCATCTGCATTTATAATTAAAAATGCTTACATGCCAATTGCAGGTGAAATTTACATCACTTTAAAACACAAGTGTAAGTATTCTATTCATTCTATTGGCTAGGCCCATGACACCATTCAATCATTACATATATAAATATACATGGGATTTCAATTCGATTTAATATTGTAGTGGTTCATGACCTGGCATAAGTCAATCAAATTGATAATTATTATTAAATGTTAAATTCAAGTGATAAGAAATCTATTAGGATAAAATCGAAGTCCTTCGACGCAATCATCACGACATAGTTTTCCATTTCTTTCGGCGCAAAGTAATCTGAAATAAAAGAATCAGTAGCAATTGTTAAAAAAAGAACTTGATTTAGACAAAATAGAATAGATGTTTATTTGACATTTATTATGTAAAACATTTGAACACATTTACACATCGACAATGCTGACCAATTTAACATATTTCATGGCAGATATGCATTGATTGTCAATGCGCAACGATGCACCGCAGCTACCGATGATGCAATCTCCTCTGGATCATTGTCTACCATCAGACGATGTTACTCATTTGATGTTTAGATAAAGTCAAGGCAGAGTTAAACTTTGAAGGGTATGAACCACTCTCGGCCAGATATCAGATTTTGGTATCACAGTTTAAGTTTGGTTGCTCTGCCATCTGAGCTAATCTTTCCTAAAATCACAACTGTCGACTATCTCGTGTTGAACGGCAATAAAGCTGCATATGTAGTATACTTAGAAAAATCATATTGTAGAATGACGAATTGCGGTTTATTAAAATAAGAGTAATTACCTTTCTTTGGCTAGAGCAACACCAATCTCGATAGCACCAGCAAGTTGCTCGGCTGTTAAACTGCCCCAATCATTCACCTGAAACATAACATTCCCATATCTACTTATCTACTTATCTACTTATATTAATAATACTGTCTGTTTATATATCACAATATTTCTATCTACTTATATTAATAATATTAATAATACTGTCTGTTTATATATCACAATATTTCTATCACTTATCACTTATATCACTTATATACATAATACTGTCTGTTTATATATCACAATATTTCTATATTTCTATATTTCGATATTTCTGTGTCTGTCCGCGACTTATGTACGTCTTACTGGCGATATAATACGGATAATCCGTTGTCGGGAAATTATGCAAACATTTGTGTCGAGATAACCGTGTACAGTAACAAATTTGTTGTATGAAAAGTATGGGTCTATGGCGTTGTTTTAAAATAATATACTTCATCTGATATTTTATTTGATATCATTGCATTAAAAAATTCAGAGATTTTGAAAAATTTCATAGGTCGATAATCTAGCGGGCAGCCAAATCGACTTCAAATTGAAATCTCCAGAACAAAAATATTTTGCTTTAAATTTAAAAGCTGCGTGTAAATTGTTTGAACAAGTGAAACTTGAAACTGAATCAGTTTTATGATAATTAAAGCAATACGAAATACTGAATTACATTGAATTACCAGTATAACTAGGCCAGACAAAATATGTTTTGAAATCAAAGAAACGTAGACATATTTCATGTAGTGTTGATATCAGCAATACATATAGCGCGGCACAAACGCTATGAAATTAAAGAGACTTGAGGTCTTAGTTTAATTTATTAATGAAACAAAATGCCGTTCATTACTTTTCTCAAAATCGAGATATAAAACATTTCACTTTTAAAAAGGCTATTTTGATACATAATTTGTGAGAACACTGAGCAAACAATCTGTTTTGAAATGAATAATCTATCGCGGGGCTTAAAAACAAATTAATTTGCAAGAATTTTCAAATTGGCGTTGGCGTTCGACTATTTCGAAAAATATTCAAAGTTCGAAGAGATTATCTGTCTACAGTCTAAAATCATAGAGTTTAGAATTAATCAAGGCATTGCACAAAAGTATTTTTATAATTTATTATTTAATATAAAAAAACGAATCATTTGGTTTTAAGCAGCAAGGCTTTTATTTTCAGATTTTGCTTCCATAATTAACGAAGGAATTATACTGGCATCGATTAATATTAAAATTTCATTTTGTTGACTTGCTATACGAATAAGACACAGTATGTTACTACAGTTTCGAGAATAAAAATAGCGATGTCTTGTTATTATCTTTGATCAACATTTAATAAAGTTAATTTCAGGTATATCAAATTTAACAAAGTTAAATTGAATTGAGCGTATGATTTGTGATAAATAATAATAATTATAATATTTTCAGCGTTCAAAAATTTTGCTTTGAATTTAAAAGCACAAAAACATAATTCAAACACATTTTTAAATAGTTAATACAGTTTGGATGAGTGTAACAAACCTTGTGTTACAAAAATAAAAAGTGAAAAGGTTGCACGAAATAATCGATCATAGCAAACAATATTTATTAAAATAAAACTTACCATTTTCCAAATGAGATCCAAATAAAAACTATACGAGCGGCATAATCTCAGAACAACATTTAAATACATAATAGCGGGTTCTCTGAGTTAATACACCAATCAATAGTAAGTTAACAACCATATTTTATCGAAGGAGAATGTACGCCCGATAAGAATAAAATAAAGATTGTCTTTTATTCGAAATAATTCTGACAAAAATGATCATTTCATATCGTAATCAAATGCATGGTAAAGTAGATTCATTTTCTACATAGTAAATTATCCTTTTCGTCAGACATCATAACATGAGCATTTAAATATTACCATCGGCTATGGTATTTTATATCTTTGAAGCTGCACTAAACATTTCCACTCTATAAACCATCGCGTCCGTTTCAATAAATTCTGAATAAATATGCATATCACGAATCTGGCAAAATGAGTTGTTTTCGTTTTTCTATCAAAAAAATTAATTTATTCATAATCGTCTTTCCTTTCATTCGACATCTGTAATGTATTATAAATAGCGCGTAGAAATATTGACAACAAGATGTAACATAATATCAATATCGAATTAGTATAGCGATTTATTATAGAATTTTATTTCCTTTTAAAAGAATGTTGATGCTATTAGTCTGGAAAATTTGATAACAAGAAGCACTATGAGTTCAACATTTCACATCTTTTGTTTACTTTTAAAATTTTATTTTCAACGAACTCTTAGTATTTTGATAGACTGCCATGAAAATCACAGGCCTACTTGCTGAGATTGCAAAGATCAAAAATATATAGGCTCATATACTATCATATCATAATATTATCAGATTATATATATAGTTTGAAATCAATACACGCGCTGTCGCCTTGTTCAGTAATACGTTGTCGAAGCAATAGGTTTGTTGATTAGTACAGTCAAGGCGCGTACAACAGTATGTAAGGGGTTGGCTCATTGGTTAATGCTCTGGTATTACAAAATCAGGGTCGTAAGTTCAAATCTGCCATTCGGCAGTTTTTATCAACGATTTTTCTGATTTTTTTTTTAATATGAAGCAGTAAATCATTGTTAATTAACAAAAGATATCGCTTGATCATGTTAATAACAGAAATTAGTGGACCATGTGTTTTGTCGAAGCTAAATTAATTTAATGCTGAATATATTGCATGCAATGCCACGAGTTTGACCGGCCACACCTTGACGGCGTTATTTTGTGAACACCACATTAGTGTTGTATATATTGCAATAAAGATTTATGAATTCGAACCGAACGCGATCCGATCGTGTCGGGTCAGATTCGGGTTAATATTTTAGGTCTTCGGATCTGATCGGATTTGAAGTGATTTTTTATGGATAGTTTCAGATTTCGAAATTTGACTGAGTATTTGTAATTTATAATAATTAATGTGTTCTGGCTTCCTTTCAACACATAAAATAAAGTTTTTCTATGTAGACAAAGCTACGTTAAATTATACATTTCAATCGACTCAATTGATGTGAAATAAATTAAATTTTTATTAAAGGAATGATTAAGATGTATTGATTAATGCTACATCGTTTCAATGCGTATTGTGTCTCATGTTCTCCTCCAGAGTTCATACTCCGTATTATACAGCGATAGAAAGCTTAGTCAATTGTTTAATTATAAGTGATCTGAAAGTTTTATCATAGAAGGTCCATTATGGACTACACTCATTGCTAGTATTTCTATATTTCTATATTTCGATATTTCGATATTTCGATATTTCTGTGTCTGTCCGCGACTTATGTACGTCTTACTGGCGATATAATACGGATAATCCGTTGTCGGGAAATTATGCAAACATTTGTGTCGAGATAACCGTGTACAGTAACAAATTTGTTGTATGAAAAGTATGGGTCTATGACGTTGTTTTAAAATAATATACTTCATCTGATAATTTATTTGATATCCTTGCATTAAAAAATTCAGAGATTTTGAAAAATTTCATAGGTCGATAATCTAGCGGGCAGCCAAATCGAATTCAAATTGAAATCCCCAGAACAAAAATATTTTGCTTTGAATTTAAAAGCTGCGTGTAAATTGTTTGAGCAAGTGAAACTTGAAAATGAATCAGTTTTATGATAATTAAAACAATACGAAATACTGAATTACATTGAATTACCAGTATAAATAGGCCAAACAAAATATGTTTTGAAATCAAAGAAACGTAGACTTATTTCATGCAGTGTTGATATCAGCAATACATATAGCGCTGCACAAACGCTATGAAAATTAAAGAGACTTTAGGTCTTTAATTTATAAATGAAACAAAATGCCGTTCATTACTTTTCACAAAATCGAGATACAAAACATTTCACTTTTAAAAAGGCTATTTTGATATATAATTTGTGAGAACACTGAGCAAACAATCTGTTTTGAAATGAATAATCTATCGCGGGGCATAAAAACAAATTAACTTTCAAGAATTTTCAAAATGACGTTGGCGTTCGATCAATTCGAAAAATATTCAAAGTTCGAATAGATTATCTGTCTACAGTATAAAATTATAGAGTTTAGAACTAATCAAGGCATTGCACAAAAGTATTTCTATAATTTATTAGTGAATATAAAAATATGAATCATTTGGTTATGAGCAGGCAGGCTTTTATTTTCAGATTTTGCTTCAATAATTAACGAAGGAATTATAGGCATCGATTAAAATTAAAATTTCATTTTGTTGACTTGCTATACGAATAACACACAGTATGTTACTACAGTTTCGAGAATAAAAATAGCGATGTCTTGTTATTATCGTTGATCAACATTTAATAAAGTTAATTTTTTCAGGTATATCAAATTCAACAAAGTTAAATTGAATTGAGCGTATGATTTGTGATAAATAATAATAATTATAATATTTTCAGCGTTCAAAAATTTTGCTTTGAATTTAAAAGCACAAAAACATAATTTAAAAACATTTTTAAATAGTTAATACAGTTTGGATGAGTGTAACAAACCTTGTGTTACAAAAATAAAAAGCGAAAAGGTTGCATGAAATAATCGATCATAGCAAACAATATTTATTAAAATACAACTTACCATTTTCCAAATGAGATCCAAATAAAAACTATACGAGCGGCATAATCTCCGAACAACATTTAAATACATAATAGCGGGTTCTCTGAGTTAATACACCAATCAATAATAAGTTAACAACCATATTTTATCGAAGGAGAATGTACGCCCGATAAGAATAAAATAAAGATTGTCTTTTATTCGAAATAATTCTGACAAAAATGATCATTTCATATCGTGATCAAATGCATGGTAAAGTAGATTCATTTTCTACATAGTAAATTATCCTTTTCGTCAGACATCATAACATGAGCATTTAAATATTACCATCGGCTGTGGTATTTTATATCTTTGAAGCTGCACTAAACATTTCCACTCTATAAACCATCGCGTCAGTTTCAATAAATTCTGAATAAATGCATATCACGAATCTGGCAAAATGAGTTGTTTTCGTTTTTCTATCAAAATAATTAATTTATTCATAATCATCTTTTCTTTCATTCGACATCTGTAATGTATTATAAATAGCGCGTAGAAATATTGACAACAAGATGTAACATAATATCAATATCGAATTAGTATAGCGATTTATTATAGAATTTTATTTCATTTTAAAAGAATGTTGATGCTATTATTCTGGAAAATTTGATAACAAGAAGCACTATGAGGTCAACTTTTCATATCTTTTGTTTACTTTTAAAATTTTATTTTCAACGAACTCTTAGTATTTTGATAGACTGCCATGAAAATCACAGGCCTGCTTGCTGAGATTGCAAAGATCAAAAATATATAGGCTCATATACTATCATATCATAATATTTTCAGATTATATATAATTTGATTTTCAATACACGCGCGTGGGTCGGCTTTGTTCAATAATACGTTGTCGAAGCAGTAGGTTTGTTGACCACTTCAGTTAAAGCACCGATAACAAAAAGTAAGGTAGTGGCCGATTGGTTAATGCCCTGGTATTTCAATATCAGGGTCGTCAGTTCAAATCCGCCATATTGCAATTTTTATCAACGATTTTTCTGATTTTTTTTAATATGAAGCAGTAAATCATTTTTAATTAACAAAAGATATCGTTTGATCATGTTAATAACAGAAATCAGTGGACCATGTGTCTTGTTGAAGCTAAATTAATTTAATATTGAATCTATCGCATGCAATGCCACGAGTTTCACTGGCCACACTTTGACGGCGTTATTTTGTGAACACCACATTAGTGTTGTATATATTGCAATAAAGATTTATGAATTCGAACCGAACGCGATCCGATCGTATCGGGTCAGATTCGGGTTAATATTTTAGGTCTTCGGATCGGATCGGATTTGAACTTATTTTTTGTGGATAGTTTCAGATTTCGAAATTTGACTGAGTATTTGTAATTTATAATAATTGTGTTCTGGCTTCCTTTCAACACATAAAATAAAGTTTTTCTATGTAGACAAAGCTACGTTAAATTATACATTTCAATCGACTCAATTGATGTGAAATAAATTAAATTTTTATTAAAGGAATGATTAAGATGTATTGATTAATGCTACATCGTTTCAATGCATATTGTGTCTCATGTTCTCCTCCAGAGTTCATACTCCGTATTATACAGCGATAGTCAGCTTAGTCAATTGTTTAATTATAAGTGATCTGAAAGTTTTATCATAGAAGGTCCATTATGGACTACACTCATTGCTAGTTAACTTATATGTGCAATGCAACAATAGATATCATCAAGCCAAAGAAAAAATATAAGTTTTATAAATCATGCAAAATACACTTTTAGATAGATTAATGTGATTCAATTCATCATAGACCTACACCATAAATATATACAGGCAATCATATTTTCTACTATATATGATTGAGGTTTTATATGTATCTCTGTCTATACAGTGGAGCATTATTTTAAAAGTAATACAAATTTGAAATGAATGAAATCGGATTGGGTTATCTCGCTTGAAATGGCAAAATGCATGTTGTCCCACAATATTATCTGACCAAGCAATACAAGCCCATATATCCCTAATTAGCTTACAACGATAATAGTACATGAAAGCAGGACCCAACAAAAACTGGGGATCCTCGATCCCGGAAGGATTGAGCAAATTCAGAAGAAAATTGATACCTTTCTGATTTATACGCCAAACCTCAACAAATTATTTAGAGTAGGATGTTGAAATTGTTTAGGATTCCAGAAGGCTAAACCTTTGTTAGACACTGCATGGAAGTCGTAAGGATCGTTGATACAATAGGGGAGACATACCAATTCATAAGTTGCCTTGACAACTTGTTCCTCTGAATGAGCAAGGGATTGAATTACAAGAACTCCACTATCAAACCAACGCAATCTGAAAGTATATACAAATTGATTAAAAAAATGTTATTCCACTCAATCATCCAATGAAATGCTCTTAGTTCGAATTAAATGCACGAAAGATGAGTGATGAGACAAGAGAAAGGCATCAGAAATATCAAACGACCACCATATGATCTATAACAAATACTAACACATTTTCTTCATGTCTAAATTTAGCTTCAGATCAAGCGCAATTTCTCCTATTTTCATGAGGTAAATTCATGTAGTTTATGAAATTTTGAAATCCAAATTAATTTTAATGCATCTTAACTTATCTTGAAGTTGTTCAAGTGTCAATCCGAACATCTAGAAGTAAGTGGGATTATGGGAAGATATTTTGCAGCTATGTTGTTGAACAAAACAAAAAATGTTTGACCAATCAGATCCGCGAAAAAAATTCAACATTTGCTATAGACGGTTATAGGATGGTCTACTTCCAAATCAAGAGGGGGAAACAGCTATATGTAGGATGGGAGTTAAATATTTATTTAAGTTAGAATTACACTCATGATAGCTATAGGAGAAGACTCTGATGGTTTTGCAACATTTCGAGATTTTACCTCAATGGAAGCTTTAACGTTTCAAATTGCTGAGCAGCAAGAACGACATCTTCAGGTGAAACAAGCTATAAAATAAACACGCGTAAAAATAAAAGACATTTGAATATGGATAAATTCTAGATTTCAACGAAGTTATTTATTAAGAAAGTGGATGCTACATTAATCAACGTCTCGTATTAGGACTACTATTTTGAAACAATATATTTTCGTATTTCGTATATACAGTATACTATATAGACTTAATATAAGGGATAAACAAAAAAGAATGATTGTATGCTTACCTCCATTCCACGTGCTCGATTAAATCGACAATAGACATCAGAAAGAGTCATAATTCCGCCTTCATTCTGCAAATGAAAATAAAAAGAATTAAACATTGAGAAAATCTAAAAGGTCTATCAGTCTACAGTCAATGATTGTATAGGACTGTATAACTTTCTTACCTCTACTAATTCAGATAAAAACGATGCTAATTCACGTGACAATTCAACATGATAACGAGAACCTTTACCGTGACTTTGTCTGAAATGAAAACACAACATTTTGAAATTTTTATTCGTATTGAGTTTGACATGCATAGAGTATAGATCGTATTCCATTCCTTGTATTGACGCAATTTCATCCGAAGAAGAATTTCACGTTCTTAATTCGCTGGAATTACAATATTGTTAACATGTTATCTTAATCACATAAATGCACACGCAAGACAAATGACTTTGAGTGATCAGTCTTTCCAATATATTATGAAATTGGTGAATACTACCCGGACTGTCAATAGACCTTTATGATATAAAGCTATGCCAAGATAATGAGATATTATAATTAGAACTAGAGTTAATACCGCTCAAGTTCCCCTGGCCAAGTTCTTTTGTCGTTTCATCTCGCATAAATTATAGCTTTGCAGGTCTATAGAGGTACTCAGGTAAGCATCAAACCTTTTACCCCAAAGGTGACCTTTTTCAACTGGTATATAACTCGTATATAACGGGACTGGGAATGATCTATAATCATTAGTATCTACTACTGTATCTAGATTGGAGCCAATCCCAAGCAAGAAATTCTGAAAACATGCACACCGGAACTAGTCCCAGTCTTTTTGTCAAGGTTTAGTCATCTAGAAACAAAAACTAGTAAATTCTGTTTTAACCGATTTCCAAAATTCTTTTTGCATCTACTGCAGTAACTTTGTAAATTTACTACAAATCTACCGCAAACTTTTTAAATAATACTAAAAGTAAAAAATTTATTGCAATAAATGTTACCATCAAGTGAAGTTTCAAAGTTAAATAACTTTTTTATTTTATTTAAAAAAACTCGCCATAAATTTGTAGTAAATGTTAAAAGGTACCCGATACAAAAAGAACATTGGAAATCGGTTGAGACAAAATGTACACGTTTGTGTTTCTAGATGACCTTCTAAATCTTGACAAAAAACTGGGATTAATTCCGGTGTGCATGTTTCCAAAAAATGTTTTCTTGGGATTGTCTCTAAATCAGATATCAATTGATTCTAGTTGATTTCCAGTCCTGTTGTATACCAGTTGAAAAAGCTCACCTTTTGGGTAAAAGATTTGACGACTATGCTATTCAGATATACTCACTTTGTAACAGGATTTTCAATACCCATACTAAGTAAATACGTCTTGAATTCCATTGTCTAAGATAAAGAAAAACAAAATTGTTTGTTTGTTTGTTTGTTTTAATTTATACCAATGTACCTTAATACCATGCAGGTGTCTGGTAGATGCACATCAATAATGCTTGTATCAATTATGTACAGAAAATTATATACAGTTGAAGATCAAAACGTTGAATAAGAATGTAAGCAAAGCAGCGATATAGAATGCAATGTAAAATTGGATAATGATCCTCTATTATATTATTTCGTTAGACTAAAAAGATTCTTAAGGAAAGTGTATGGTGGCCCATCGTTGCCATAGCGTTTTTTTTTGAAAAATTTTTATGCCATGGCCCATTGTTGCCATAGTAGAAAAAATTTTACCACGTGGCCCATCGTTAAAAACCAAGTGTAACCGATTGGTTTTTATAAGCCTCTTTGTCGTGCATCTGATATAAGAGTATCCTTATTTTATGTAACTTCTTACTCATGCATGTAAACATTTAAAGGTCAAACCATCTAATAATCAAATAAATTAAATTAAATAAACGAATAAATTTACTTTGACATACACTGGCACTCGGGGGGACATTCGTACCATCATTATTATAATCATTATTCTCAATCTCATCTAATACGTCTTGTTCTGTATTCAATATGAATACAAAGAGTCAGATCACTATTAATCCCTAAAATTAGAAGTAAAGGCATACTAATTTACTCAATAATGCTATCATCCTTTTCGTCAAACAATCACTGCTGACTCACACAGGAAGACCATATAGTTGGCAAGAAAACCAATCAAATAACAGGAATATTGAATTATCTGATGAACACTCCAATGAAAACAACACTTACATACCTCATCGTCTGTCATTGATACTTGTTTATCTTGTAATTTGCTTGTGAATTTGCTTGCAATCGATACCATATCTTTTGCCTAAAATAATGCAACATAAGCTATATTGCCTTATATGTCATGCGCCATTGAGTCAATTTGAAAGTAGGGTATTGTCGTGCAGTGGTCAATTTCTACAATTGAACCTCCAATCGTGACCTAGCTCATCACATTCTCAATTAGTTGAATGAACATCGATCTTAATTAAGTAAGAATCTTGACCATAATAATACAAATAGATTCAAAAGCAATAACCAAATAGGGATATCGTACTTAAATAATTAATGTATAAGATCATATCAAATCTGTACACATCCAGAAATCTACCTGCAAAAAAACATACAGAAAAACTTCCGTCGCTCTTCAAAGGTGTCGCTCAAATAGAACTTTGACAGAAAATATGTTCAGATCATGAAAAAGATACCATAAATATAGTTAAAAACGCCCTTCAATATTTGAACATCTCCGTATACCTCCAAAAATATGGAATTAGCCCGCCCCCCCGGATTATCATATATACAGAGTAGAAATTTTGTAATATACTGTATAGGCCAATAGAATTCACAAGATAAAGTGTCAGCTTACCTTAACAATTAGAGCATCGAGATCATGAAAGGCCTATAAAATGAAATCATCATCATCATTTATTCAAAATATCTGATAAGTAGTATAAAAATTTATTTTTACACTCGCATGAAAAAAGTATTATTTGTCCAGGTAGAATTAAATGGAAATGATGCACATCAGTATCTTACTTCGTGAAGGAAGTAATAAAAAAATGACAGTAATAAATTATTGGTGTTATTGTTGTGATCAATGCCTCTACATTATGCGAGATACTCTTAGTTAATTAAGAAGAAAAGCGTCTTGGTAAAACATTTGATCAAAAACGTCATTGGCAATAGTGAATTTTTATTTTTAACAACGTTTAGGCAACATTCGTTAGCCATTATTAAGTTATGGTTTACACAAACTAAGTTCTATTTATTGACAGGGTGAAATTTACAATTATAAAGGTTTACTGATATTTATTTTAATAGTAACCCTTTTTATTTGTAAATTTCATCCTGTAAATAAATAGAACTTAATTTTTGCAACGAATGTAGCAGAAACGTTGTTCTAAATAAAAATTCACTATTGCCACACTGACTTTTTTGATCAACTCCTAGTTAAGTTACTACAGTGTATGATTTACTATATTATTAATAAATATCATTAATTTATTATATCTATAGAGCATCAGAAATATGCCGTAGTATATTTCAGTTCAGATTCTAAATTTAGAAACTCACCTCATTGATGGTTTTATCACTTTCTTTGTATTTTTCTTCCATTTTCCTTTCAATTCCACCTATTCCAACATGACGCTATAATGTAAAATAAACAAACGCTTATGTTAAAACCTTCTTAATAAATTGGATCTTCCAGCATCAAAACAGCAGACTGTGTATACCAACTTTATTGACAGTATAAAGAATAGTATGACACAATATTTACCTTCGGTGGAGCATTCTGAAGGGGTTTTTGTTGCTGATCTGGTTTAGTCGATGCTTGAGATTTATGCTTGACAGCATCAACAATTGCCTTGCACAACTAAAAGACATAAAAGCAAACGAAAAAGATGAGAGTATTAATATTGAGGACAGTTTATTTGTATTATCATGTGTGTCACTATGAATTTTGAAAATCTGAAAACCTACTGAAATCATACTGTAAACTTACAGAACAGGCTACTGAATTGGGCTCTTTTCAGCAGCTTTCAAATTTTAAGGTGTGTTTCAGTAGAATGAGAAAAATCTAAATTCAAGTGTCTGGTGAGTTTCAGTACGGTTTCAGTACTCAATCCCATTCCAGTATGTTTTCAGTATATTCCTATTCTTTTGTGAATGAATCGCGGTCTGTAACGCAGACTAATCAAGTGATAACAGATGATTTTTTAGCCCCAAAAATAAGAGTTCACCTATATATTACTTTCTAGAAAGGGCATATCAATATTGATATCTTATACAACGTCGTTTCATGGTGAAGCAGTTGGCAACTTGACCCACCTAGGATGAAAGTCGTTTTTGCTATACAGAAAGCTAGAATATAAATATATCTCTTGGTAGTTTCTCAGAAAATTGCAGCGAGACAAATTGCAGCGAGACCCAAGTTTCGGCTATATGCAAGATTTACCATGAACTTTAAAATGGCCGATAGATGAACAAGAAACATAATCATGACATTATTATTATTTATTATTATTATAATCATGACATCAAATATACTACGCCGGTTGAGCTTTCATTCTGAAGTTATCAATTATGACGTCAAATCGATTACCGAAATCACTCACTCGATCGCACTTCAACAAAAACTCAGGAAACACTCAAAGAATCATCTCAAGTAAATTAAATTGACATGGCTGCATTACTTGGTCGTTTGGCATCAAAGGCTGCCGTAGGCATAGGTGCTATGGCATCCGCTGCTGCTGGAATGGCATACTCATCCACTCAAGTTGACGGTGGATGCGAAAGTATGCGTCGCGCTTACAGTCTCTTCTCGCCAATGGGCGATTATCCAGATCTACGCCTTCATAACAACACCATGGCAAAGTTCTTGAGCCCTTCCCTCTATGCCAAACTCAGAGATAAGGTATAGTACAATCGTGCTAGCAGACTCTAATGATCCGTTTCTATATAGCTCAAACTGTCTGGTTAAACGACAGTTTGTTTGTATTTTCTAGGTAACTCCCAGTGGTTTCACGCTTGATCAAGCAATCCAAACCGGCGTTGACAATCCTGGCCATCCATTCATCTCAACCGTTGGCTTAGTTGCCGGTGATGAAGAATCCTACAGTGTGTTTGCCGACCTATTTGATCCTGTCATTGAAGATCGTCACAATGGCTACAAAAAGGATGCAATCCACAAAACAGATATAGATGCATCCAAAATCAGAGGAGGTCATCTCGATGAGAATTATGTTTTGTCATCCCGATGCCGCACTGGCCGCAGCATCCGTGGCTATGCATTGCCACCACATTGCACAAGAGCTGAGCGCAGAGCTGTTGAACATCTTGTCTCAGATGCTCTCATCTCTCTTAAAGGTAATGAATACAGCAATAATATATATTCATACATTCTAATTACCTTGTGTATATTTGAACAGTCTGGACTTCTTGTTTGAAAATAATTGTAGGTGATCTCAAGGGAAAGTATTACCCTCTTGCCGACATGACAGATGAAGAACAAGAACAACTTATCAACGATCATTTCTTATTTGATAAACCTGTCTCGACATTGTTAACATGCGCTGGAATGGCACGCGATTGGCCTGATGGTCGTGGTATCTGGCACAATGACAAGAAGAATTTCCTTGTTTGGCTCAACGAAGAGGACCACACCCGTGTCATCTCAATGGAGAAGGGGGGTAACATGAAGGCTGTTTTTGAACGCTTCTGCCATGGGCTCAAACAGGTTGAGACTCACATCAAAGGCAAAGGAGCCGAGTTCATGTGGAATAAACATCTTGGCTACATTTTAACTTGCCCTTCAAATCTTGGTACTGGTCTCAGAGCAGGAGTGCATGTTAAACTTCCACATCTCTCAAAGGTATAAACTTAATTACTGCAGATTGCTAAAATAAAATAAATTATTTTCATTTCACAGAAAGTTAATCAAAAGCTTCTCTAAAGAATATTATAAATTGCATAAACATTTATGAATTTTTAAAATTTAAAATTTATAAAAATAGATTTTAAAAATGAATAGATGGATGCAAAACATAAATTATAAAGTTATGTAATATGCTATTTGTAGGATCAACGCTTTGATTCCATCTTGAAAAGCCTACGACTCCAAAAGAGAGGAACAGGTCAGTCTCAATTACGTTGGAAAGTGATAATTATAACACAACACGCACGTACAGGTAGAATAATGATTTAATTATTGTTTATTTATTGGTTATAGGTGGTGTTGACACTGCTGCTGTTGGTGGTACATTCGACATTTCTAATCTTGATCGTTTGGGAATCTCAGAGGTATATTCATGAATCATGATCAATCAATATTTCCTACTGATTTATACAGTTGAATCCGGCAATAACGGTATGCTCGGGAGACAAACTATTTTACCGGTTTTGACAGAATCCGTTGCTAGCGGTAAATATTTAGCAACGTATGACCGGCGATTACTCGGTATTGGATTCTTCATAGCTTACTCTTATTGACAGAATACCGTTAAAGTTGGAACTGTTATTACAGTATATCCACTTCATTTGTCAATAAAGTCCACAAACAAAGGCCTGGCAGACTATTCTGATATTATGTCTGCTACTACACTACAGCAAAACATGTATAGAAAAACTACCTCTAATATCTAAATAAATTAACCATTCTATATACTAGGTGGGCTCTATAATCAGGGTTGATTTTGATAGAATACTTATTTTCAGATATTACTGCAGTGACCACTATAGACAGGTGGTCGATATGACAACTGTAAAATGTTTGATTGTACTCATTTAAACATTTAACAACAGTACCATTAGCACTGTATTGTTGCTGTACAGCCAAGTTAATTTAGGAAATGTCCAAGTGAATTTCAGGGGAACAGAGTCAAAATGATTACCTCTAATAGAAACCGTGTTGGCAGTGGACATTTTCCTATTGATCTGTAAACTCATTTATTAGGCCTAAGTTAACACTTTACGACTTTAGATAACTGCAAATTATTACTAAATACACATAAAATAATGCTAACAATGAATGAGTGAAGAGAACTGTGCCTTTATCTGTTATTATAATTTTAGTTGAGGGCCGTTATGTTTGATTTGCCTCGTTTGTGATATTAGTTAATACATTGTTAATGGGAATAGGCAGGTTGACGTCATACATGTTAACGCGGGTGTATACGTAGCTTGCATGATAATAAAATGCGGAACATAAATGACGATAGATTGAAATTGTTCCCGTGTTAATAGTTTAATGTTTAATAATAGTTTAGCTTGAATGTGTTTATTCCGTATCATGTAAAATTGTTCCTGTCTTAATGGCTTTGTTTTGTATTTTTATTATTTGGACTTTAGCATTGACGTAAATAGAATATAGTATAAATAGAGAGTAATTTGTAAGTAGTTCAGTGAGTTTTTGGTGTTCTTGAGTGAAGAATAAATTGGGAAAATTATTGATTGTGTGTTAATTGCTACAAGAACTATTTTCAATGAGATAATTTTCAATATCTATAATTCTTACAATGATATTTTATATTGTGAATCATGTTACAGGTTATCTATGTAGTGAATATGTTATGCATAAGACAGAGAGAGGGAGAGACGGCATACTCATATAAGGCGACATTCCATCTACTATCATATACAGTGCAACATGTGTATAACAGCAAGTTATGAGATTAAGGAATGTTGACCATTATAGGCAGGTGGACCTTATACACAGGCTTCAGTTTTTTTACTTGTTTATAAAAATGTTTTTTTTTGTTACATATTGCATAATACAAAATAGAACACTCTGGAAGTTTTGTACAGTACTAAAGAAATAAATCAATTTTGATAAATAAATTGTAGGTTGAGCTTGTCCAAAAAGTTATTGATGGCGTCAGTACTCTGATTGAAATGGAAAAGAAATTGGAAAAAGGCAAGAAGATCAATGATCTTCTACCGCCTAAAGCAGCTTAAAAATAATGTTGCATGCCGGGCTCAGCACAAAGTAAGACATAGATAAAAATAAAAATAAACAAAAAAATTAAATAAATAAAAATAAAATAAAAATTTTAAAAAAATATAAAACACATAAAAAAATAAATAACATATAAAAATAAATCAATAAAAATGCACAGAAAAATTGAGTGCTGGAAATAATATAAAAACCAACAAAAATAGTTTATTAATATTATACGAGATTAGTGATAGACTAGCTATGTTAAAATCTTATAATTTCTGGAATTTGTATGTACGTAAGACAATAGCTGTAGAACAGGAACGCTATTGGTGGCAGAAAAGCCTGATTAAATTCAGGGTGTTCAGATTCTCACTGTAAGTAATATACAAGTAATTGATTGACATGTGACAGTTTAGATTGTTTCCATGGTAATGATAGGTTATCACTACATTTTCCAACAAATTTTGTACATGTTTGATAATCAAATCGTGGAGCCAAAGAGTATTATGGTGACTATATTGATATGATCCATTCTCAATGGTTGATATATAAAACAACTATCAATCGAAGCATTTGAAGTATTGATGAAAGAGCATATTAATTTATTTATCATTAATCCTTTGAGTTTCATAGTTTGCTTATGATATATGCGTATTGTTTATTGGAAATGGTAGATTTCACACCTGAAAAATTAATAAAATGTTGTAGCTATCATGAAAGAGAGCAGGATTAAAGTATCGTTGAGATCATCTAATTAGAAAAAATAACACCCATGGGATATTTGTTACAATCCAATCATATCAAGAGGAAAATGCTGTGGAGTTTTTAGGAGGACTTCATAGTTATCTCAGTAGTTAATTTGTAGAAGCATTGGTAATGTAGGAGTTACTAGTGTTTTGAATATCGGAAATCGGGTTAACCAACATAGCAATTTTGGAAAAGTAGTCAGGATCCGGCTAAGAAGGGCTGGTCCTAAATTGGACCGGCCCTGAAGATATAAAATAGAAAGGAAATCAGAAGTTGAGCTAACCAACATAGCATTTTTGGGAAGTAGCAAGGTATCCGGCTAAGTAGGGCTGGTCCCAAATTGGACCGGCCCTGAAGATATAAAATAGAAAAGAAATCAGGATATGGACTAACCAACATAGCACTTTTGGGAAGTAGCAAGGTATCCGGCTAAGGTGGGCTGGTCCTAAATTGGACTGGCCCTGAAGTATTAAAATAGAAAGGAAATCAGGAATTTGACTAAGCAACATAGCACTTTTGGGAAGTAGCAAGGTATCCGGCTAAGATGGGCTGGTCCTGAATTAGACCAGCCCTGATAATATAAAATAGAGAGCATATCAAGATTTGGGCTAACCAATATAGTCCTTAGAAAGTACCAGTAGTTACGAATCAGGAACGGAAGAGCTGGTCCTGAATGTGACTTGCCCTGAATAGATAGAAAGTAAGTTCCTGGTCCTAGGTGGGTAAAAATTTTTTATAGAAAACATTCTTGAATAGCCAATGATACTCAAATCCACCATGATAGCAAAGATTATTGCTGTATGATAAAAATTACATAAAAATCCATCAGTTGACCTCATTTCCACGGTAACAATCTATTCCATCATATGTCAATCAATCATTGTATATTTCTTTATGATTATTAATCTGTATCACCATCTTGCCATCAGTATGTGTGGCTGTTCTATCAGCCAAAGTTAAATAAATAATTAAATAAAAGTAATAATAATAATCATGTATCCCACAGTGCTGAGCCCGAAGAATAAATCTATGTCATCAATTAATTTTTGTATTTTATGAATACGCCTACCTCTCTTCGAATTCAACTTCTTTCTAGAATTGTTCCCTTCGCATTACTTATTACTTTAGGAATATTAGAAAATTATTGATTTTCTGACACAAACAGCTGATTATTAAAATGATCAAAAACATCAATAAGTAAAATTAGTCAGCAAACTGTCTGATTGGTGCACCTCTAATATTCAACTTCTAGGGGAAATAAAATTATGTAGTTCACTAACACAAAGTCAATATATAGCTTATACGAATACAGATATGTTCAAATCGGCTGCACCCAAAGCCATCTATTTATAAGAGTTGGGACACGCAAGTTTTGATGCTTGAAAATCACGATTTTTGTTCCATTGAAAACGAGATTTTGCTTTTGAACAAAAAGTTTCATAATAATATTTTCGCAGGCTTTGTTCAAATTTTACGAGCCTGGGTTTGTCGGAATTAAAATGACGTCCATACAATCATGTGAAACAAGAAAGAGTGTCCCAGGTCTTGTAAATAGATGGCTCTAGGCCTCATCAGGTTAAATGTACTTACATTTGAATGCTGCTGTCCACTTCGTAATGATATCTTTATATTATCATTATGACTTGAAACACAAGGACCTGCTTCTTGATTTCCAGAAGGGCGAAGTAGCCGGACAACAACTTTACCCCTTGATAACAAAATTTGATATGCTATTTATCTACTTATTCATGATATGCTATTTGATATGCTATTTGATATGCTTCATAGAAATAGATATATATGAAAGAATGGACTTTTAAATCGAATTTTAACAACAACATTTAAAGAATTAAATAACACTGGACCTTCTTATTTGAAAGAATTATTGGTTGTCTACAAACTGAGTAGAGCACTGCGATCAAATAATAAGAAATTACTCAAAGAACACCATCATCAACTGAAATTATATGGTGGATTACATTTTGCATGTGTAGCACCTAAGTTGTGAAATGATCTCACAATTGAACTTACATGCTGTTCCACATTGGAAAATTGCAATTAGAAAATGAAAAAGTACTTGTTTAAGAAATCTTATTAGCTGTTAAAATGTAAATAATAAAGTTGTAGCTATCATTTCTAATTGTTTTTTTTTGCCATAAATGTACATTTCTATACATAGGTATTATGTTACCGTAATTTTTATTCTTTTTAAATTTAAATTTTATAAAGCGCTATTGGATATCTTAATAGAAATAGCGCTATAAAAATAAAATGAATTATTATTATTATTATAAAAACATTTCTGAGATAAATTGCTAGTTAGAGATCACATTGCCTAGATTTTGCAACGCTTTTTTAAATATTGGCATCACTGTTTAAGCGTTATCTATACATCGCGTAGTTTGGAACTGTTAAACCATGCATGAGATCACTCACAAATAAATATCAAAAGGTTGACGAATTCAACAATATATTAATCATGAAGTTTCTCTAAAAGAGATAACAATACAGTATTTAACTTAATGATATCTATAAATATTTAAATACAACCAGTAAAACACGAAATATATATATCTACCGTGTTTGGCTTCTACATTCCCTGACTAATCACACTATTATGGGATTACAATAAATGATTCTAGGAACAACTAAAAGTAAGACAATGAAAGTGACAAATAATTACAGCAACGCTTATTAGACTTGAAACAATCACTATCAAGTAATCTAGCGCATGTAGGTTGCTTAGAGACAACAATGTTCACTTGTTTCCAATCTAATCAATATTTGTTTTATATTTCCATTAGAAGATTATTATTCGCTACATACAATACCAATGATGTAGAACTGGCGTTTGCAATTGATATCCTCACCATTAGGATGTTACTTTGTTCTAGACTCTACATATTTGTCATATAGTGCTAAACAGAATGTACGAAAACAATACAACAGAAGGCAACTCTAAAATTTGAAATTTGTTTAAAAGCTGATAAACCCCCTGTGAAAGACAATTCACAAGTTCATGAACTATTCACGGACGTTAAATGACCCCATTTTTATGAACTTTTTCACTTTTTTGTCAACTTTTCATGCATATTTATTAGCTTTTTGTGAACGATTCATGGATTGCCAAGTTTGAAAAGTTTATGAAGATTGGGAAATTTAACGTTCGTTTTCATGAACTCATGTTTTCGTGCAGATGCATGAACTTTTCATGACATCATTAACCGGTTTTTGATGACATCATCAACAAAAGATTCAATAATTACATAACCTACCCTTTAAAAAGTGAGCCTGACTCTTCTGATGCAGTAACAACCAACGCTACTGGCAGCTTCAAAGTCCTATTCTAAAAGTGAAACAAAATATGAACCTACATGGATGATCTTGAATCTTGATTAGTCAGTGTGCAATGCTACAGTGAAACCTGTATAGATAATAGCCACCAACATGATCTAAACAAATTGATCACTATTGACTGGTTGCTGTTGGATAGAGAATTGATTCAATACGATGAGGTTTTTTATCATTATTGAAGTGACCATCATAGGCAGGTAGTTGCTATATAGAGATGGCTGTTATATCAGTTTTAACTATATGGTTCTCTAGGAGTGTGACGAATGGATATTGCCAATGTTTAAAACTAGAAATAAGGTATACCCATCGTCAATAGACTACCAATCTGTGACCTCAAGATTAGCTAACATATGGAGACAAGAATCTGCCAGATGGCTGACCATTGCGACCAAGTGTGCGTTTTGAATCACTCATTTTACTGGTAAAAATAACTGATGTATCGCCGGCAAGTGTTCGCTGTGTTTCCAAGAAAAACTTTGTTCACCTCACAAATTTATTCAAAACGTGAATCAAAATTTTGTGTAAGATGAGCAATGAAATGTTATTGTTTCCTTTTTCAGTAGTCACGGTTCTGGCAGCTTTGATGCCTTTGAACGATGAATTCTATTCGTCTTTTCTATCCGTACAATAATAATATCCTTCTTCTTATCATGAATATCTGAACTATCTGTACTGATACAACCAAGAACAAAGCTATGCTTCAAATTGTTGTTTTTCTCGTGGGTTGAGCCATAATACCACACAAAGATTATCAACAAATTATGGTAAGAACTGTTCCAACCGCGTGGTTCGGCTGAATATTGACGTCACAGCGTTGTCACGCCAAATAAGTTGATTTTTCCCACGTAATTTGTTGATGATTTTCAAATCATTAATTACATACTCATTTCTTGATATTTTCAAAAATATCTTGGACACATTATTGTTAAGTATACTTGAACCGATTTATGAGGAAAAATCTGAAGTATTGTTTTGGTGAGGATCCCTTATTCATGTCACATGTAAAGAGATGTATAAGTAAAGCAACTATTTCGAAATTTTTTATATTTTGTCTTACTTGAAGCCTATCAATTTAGAAAAAGGTAGCTGGTTGCTTATAGTGGGGCTATAAATAAATAAATAATGACATTATGGATCACGAGAATTTTACAGACAATGAGGCAAATGACTTGGTTACTCCAACCTAAACACGCAACTTTCCTGACTGCAGGGAACCCAGATTAACGCCAATGTAATTAAATGTTTTAGTTTACCTTCTGACGTTGATCATTCCATATAATTAAATCGTCTCCAATTACTAATGAACCATCTTCAAAAGTAGTCTATTGGATACAAAAATGTTTAATAACATTTAGAATAAATGAGTCCATTCCTACAATGCAAGCTTTTAATGTGACTATCGTGTGACACAATCAATGCTTCTAAAATCATTGTAAGAATGGAGTTAATCAATAGTTTAGAATGGATAATGTGTACCGGTATTAATGTAGAGTCAAGTTAAGCTTGCTTATGACAGATTTGTTGTTAAACTTGTGTTGAATGATCAATAGTTTCCGGGATCATAATATGCTCACTTGTCATAACCAGAATATAGACAATGCATTCCCAAGCGAACATTTGGCTTTAAAGCAGATTGTATGTTCACTGAATCTGAAGCCACAACTTAAATTACACATTATCACATTGTATACTTGTTTAAAATGCATAATACAGCATAGACATAGGTAGGCTATGAATGTCTCTGCATAGTTTTGTATTCATTTTCCCTATTGCAGACTTGCAACAGATTAACAGACTCTGTGAAATAAAATCACAAGGCTTGCATTCCTGAAATCACACACATGCAACAGAACGCACGCCTAAGAAACCTTATCATGGCAACAAGATATCCTGTTGAATATAATATCATATGATAAATACAAGCTAAACACCAAGTTTATTAGTATCTAAAGTTAAAAATTTTACATGCATGGTAAAAAAAGATTCTGCTTTTGATATAATATTGAAGCAAGTATAATTTTGAAAACATCCCTGTCAGCACTGGTGATCTCATTCCACGATTATTTGCTTGATTTATTGTAATGAAAATAGGAAATTGAAAGGTGCTAACTTGTTCTAGCTACGTGTGTAGGCTACAGAAGGTGTTGAATCTCAATGCAGTAAATATAAATGTTTTGTTTTACTTCAAAGCTTCAAATTGGTAAGTCGAAAATGGGAAAGAAATTATGTCGAGATAACTTTCAAATGAATATCGGTACCAATAAAAATATTTTAAAACGATACATTAGATCTACTGAAAATAAAATTGGAAAATAAATATCGATTGGAAATTCATTTTTGGTCGGCAAGTAAATGCTGAAACAGCTTGGAACGCTGAGGCATTATACATTAGATGGACATTAGATGCCATATGAAAAATTTAAATTAATAGTTCATGAAAAAGTGCAGAATTTCACGCTCATGAATTTTCAATTAATTTGTTCATGAACTGTGGGAATTTTGCATATAATATCTGGAGCTCTACTATATTCAAAGAATCATAAACTTTTCACAGAGAGAACTTACATATTCTATCCAACGTCGAGGTGTATGTATAGGTATATGCCTACCTGGCATTACTGAATATATCTAGCACTACATTGATTCTACTGACAATAGAGAATGTCAAAGTTAGCATAGGCTTTACTTATAGAGCCTAGCATTATCAGGCGTGATTTTGACATAAGAGCTGCCGTTACTTTTTGTTCAATGGACAATTATTGTTGGATCAAAGAAAAAATGAATTCATTTTCTGATGCAAGCATGTCTTTCTTTCGATTAGGTCTACTCAAGTCTCAAAATGGCACCAATAATCATCAGGGGACTATTTTCAGAATAACGGTCTCATCCCTACAAATAACTTTCTTTTCGTATTATTAAAATTATAATTATAATTATTATAATTACAATAATTATAACTATCAAATCATCTTCAACAAATGAAAAATTGTAACGATAGGCAGGTACTCTGCTTCCTTGTCTGAATCAGAAACCAAATACAATCCCCAAATATCATATATTTAGCTGCATAATATTATTTGCTGTGGTTTTTGTTATTATAGTTGCAATTTTTATTGTCTGCTGTATAATGTATCATGTTATATTTTGCTGTTCTAAATTTAGTTGCTGTTGCGTACTTGCGGCATATTTCAAGTACTTGCGGCATATATTTTATGCCTAAATCATTTGGATTTTATTTTGTATAGCAGACCTTTCAAATTGAAAATTGAAGAATAATTAGAGAAATTTTTGAAATTCCGTATTTTGGGGATAAATTATAGGGGCCTCACGGAAGAGGTGGTCTAATTCCAAGGGGTGTAGGGCATAGATTTTGCCATAGATTCAAAATTGGCATTGGCAACCATGTGAGACTTGGAAGGTCTGGTTATAGGTTACTTGCGGGCTTTTGACAGACAGATTGACTTTTCTAGGAAATATTTCGAACAATTTAAGAATGGTGGATGGAATAGTTCAGAAGAAATTGCTTTGTAAGTAGATGTGGCGCATTGTTGGGCATTGACGATCATGGCCTAGATCTGCCATGAAATCTGTTGAAATTGATCTGAAGTGTCTGCAATGCATTTAACATCATTGCTCTTAATGAACAAGCCACTTTTCTTTAAATAGAAGAGTGGTACAGGTGCCTTCTCAATTACTGATAGTTTTGTGGATGAAGAACGGTTGGATTGTTGGGGAAATTTTCGATACTTTTTAAAATCATTTTTGCAAATATTTCCTATAATTATCCACTTTCTTGTCGGCAGAGTTAGCCCCGTTTTCGGTGAATTTTGATTACTCCACTAGGTCTAGACCTATCCGATTATTATATCAATATAATAATCATATCGTCATAAATTCATAATTCATAGCATATTCATTTCATTTTCATATACTATGACTAAAACATCCAAAATGCCATTAATTTACTTTTCACAGTAGGCCTATGGGCATGGTTATGGTAGCCAAAATCAACGATATAATGCAGAATCAGAATTGAAAGAAAACAATTGATACTACGTTGCCTAGAATTTTAAAATTTTTTAGCCAATTTCAATTTGTAGTAGTCTAGCTAGTACCACTAAGCCACCGATCTCAAATTTTGTGATGAAAAAACTCACTTTATTGCTACCATCATAAAGCTTCGCCCCATGGCTTATTTTCAAGAATACCTTTTCGCCAGGGGAAGTGACTTCATTGTCTGCCCAACTGAAACGATTCATAGCCCAAAAGCCGATCAATCAAACTGAGCAAAGTTACAAAGCAGCAAAGCTTTAGCAAAGTTATGAGATGAGACTGAGTTTAAAGTTACAAATCTTTACAAAATTTTAAACACAAATGCTACCATTTTTAAGTGGAAACGAGACACTTCAAACAGCGCTGCTTCAGTGCAATTTCAACTTCCAATTTCAACAATTGTCATTTATCACGACCAATCCGACCACGACCAGGAAAAGAAAACACAAGTGTCTATTTGATCTGTTATTACGTGTGTATGTTACATGGTCTGTCTGATAAACATGATATCATCCACACGAAAGGCTGCGTTAAATGCATTTGAGCTTAGGTGGTTCTTCAATGTCACAGAATGGATCCCATCGCGAGAGGTAAAGCTCTTGAGTTAATTTGTACTTTCAACTCTACTTTGTAGGCCTACTCCACTTCTACTTGTAGCATTCAGTGTATCTATAATTTTCTGTAAACTTGAAACATCTCATTATAGACACTTCACACCACGTGCTAATTCTGTTGTCGCTGTTGTTGAGATTAGCAGGCGTGTTTTCGATTTTGTCGCTTCAAAGGAGAAAAGATTTTTCAATTATCCTCGTTGTTTAGATTAAATGCTGATTTCGTGCTACAGCTTGATTAAATACTACAACCATTTTACATTACTATATGGCTATAGGCTATTTATTACAACTGCGTTGATAAAAATTTTCATAACAGCGTATTATTTGTGTTTTTCAAGAAAACGTATGGGTCAGTCACGATTGCTTTCGGGACTCGTGGGAGAATCACAAACCGTTGAAGGGTCAGTCACAAAACATATTGGTTTATTGCCGTGAATTATTTGAGAATTTTAAGTCAACTTGATTATATGCTTACATTTACATCTTTAAAGAATTGGAAAGCAATTATTTTGTCTTAATTTGTTATACGACTGACACAGAATTTTGCAAATGTTTGTGTCTGATTGAGAAAATGGCGAGCTTCTGTGTAGGTCAGTCACAGTCCTAAATCTTCTTTTAATTTATATGATTTTACAGAAAAATTTCATTTGTTTAGTCAAACAGAGTCCTTTCGATGTTTTTAGTCTCTAGGAAACAAAAAAATATTAAAGTTTGCTTTTAAGTCAATGCCCTTGTCCAAAACATGCTCTGTTGCGTAGGTCAGTCACATTGGAATTGCCCATCTGTAATTAAATGCACTTCGAATTTGATTTTTCATCTACAATTTTATATTCTAGTTAAATTAGACTACATTATTTCCATAATTTTGAGCGGAAGGATTATGCATGCTCTGAGATGTTTACACAACGTCACAGCTGGAGCATGTCAAACTTGAATGGAATGAGAAAAGTGACACCCACTTAATTTCGGATTTACCATTTTTTAACAGCTTGATATTTTACTTCTTCCTCGCTTTGCTATGTTTTGACGCTCTGACCGCCTTGTGAAAAAAGGTTCAGGGGTTCATGAATAGTTCATAAACAGTTCATGAACAGTTCATGAACGTTAAATGGCCCCACATTTCATGAACTGTTCATGAACTTTCCACAAGTGTTCATGAACAGTTCATGGAAATTGAGGCCATTTAACATTCATTAACTGTTCATGCACTCCTGAACTGTTTTTTGCAGGGGCGTAGTCACCCCGTCTATAAACATTGAAGGAAATCATTTCTGCAGTTGAATTTTGAAAGCACACATGGATGAAACTTCAGGATGAGGCACACAACGCCATTGGCTTCAAAATGGTACCAAATATCGACATGTTGGTCGCTTGGATGTTCTTCTTCAAACTTTTTCTTCGAGAACAAATCATACACAAAAGCAGGACAAAGTTCAAACGATTATAACTTTTTTATTACGTGTTGAAATTGTCTAAAACTTTGGCAATAGGTATGTTTTATCTTTGTATTTAACGTACTGAGAGATTGTCTTTTTATTTAAACTAAAACCGTTCTGTCTGAAGTCACCCGCGTCCGAAGTGACCTTGGTCTACCCTATAGCTACAGTTACTTTGACAAAAATTTTACTAGTTACTTTTGGAAGTTACTTTTCGGAAAAAGTAGGTACAATCAGAAATTACAATTTACTTTTAATTCAAAAGTAGGATTGCTAATTACCGTTACTTTTTGAATTATAAATTCATAAGGGAATAAAAAGATGTTGGGTAGAAGGAAGGAAGGAACGGACCGAAATTATTAAATTGTAATGCAACAATCGTAATTCTTTATTACGGTATTAAAACAACAAATTAGTTATTTAAAGTTCACAATATCAAAAGCTGACGTCATTGCATAACCAAACAAAGAAGAAACGGATAACCCAAGTGGTACTTTTGTCCAGCTTTGAAATTATTCCTCCAAAACAGTGCAACTAAAATCATTGTATCAACAATCTCTGAGAAGATAAAACTACTCAAACCGCATAGAGAAATAATCGAAAAGAACGGCAAAGCTACCGGTAATCAGTAATAAAATACTGCAATATTTTAATAAATTTTTCTGTAGAAAATCAAACATTCTACGGGACACAGAAACCACGTATTTATTTCATTTCGATCGAAATTTCATAATATCAAGTGTGATTGAAAATAGAAATACAAAATATAAGCGGTTGACTTGAGGTTGTGGAATTGGAGCTTTGTTTTTTCTTCTTTGCAAGAAATCTCACATTAATAGATTTGTAAATAGGAAAACAGTATCAAATGTTCACAATTATCTTCACTGTGTTCCTTTCGATTAGAAATAAAGTATACGTAAAGTTTGTGTTTAAGAATGGTTCAACCTTTCAACTTCAAAAACATTTGATGACAAACGCATTCTAAGCGAGTCAACGTCATGTTTGACAACAAGTGCTTGATTGATATGTGCACTATTCAACTTCAAGTGTGCAAGATTTGCCAGTCCGTTTTGACCCTTTAAAGGATTGAGATGGGATTGTAGAGAGATTACATACACAAGTCAGACATGTTTGTACTATTTATTTATGAGTGATATACTGTACATACAAATGAGGCTTCATTATATAGATAGAGGAGAGGTATAGATGTTTATGTTAAGTTACGATTACAACAGCTGAAAATAGCCGGTGTTTATTTAGCTCTGAAATCCTATAAACTATTTTGTTGTCAAGTCCTTGTTGAACAATTTTGGATAAGTGTAATTCCGATAAATGAAGTGAAAATTGTTGGCAATTTTGATTTGCATTTGTAGGGGAGACCGGGGAGACTTGGACCTAGGGAGACATGGGACAAGAGCGTTCCTGATTACCTATGTAAATTATTTTCTAATATGCTGTATATCACTTCATTTCATGTTGTTTCCCTAAATTTCGATAACAAACAATAACTAATTATCAAGAAAGTTTAGTATACAGCTTACGATGATCGACATGCGTTTTGCGATTCCTCTTTTGATTCAATTAATTTTAGAATAAGTGTTTAATTGCCATTTTGAATGGTGCCATTGCAACTGTTTTACTTTGATGAATCTTTTGATATAAAATGTTTGAATACTTTCCTGTTGATGAGGAGTGCCACCTCATGTTTTTGCTGGGAAGTCAAACGGGGAGACATGGAACAGCGCGTTTTAGCATCAACCACGAATGGGAAATGAATCGCATTTGGTTGAGACATGAGTTTGTTTTCATTTATATGCGCTGTATTTGACTTTTTAACTTTGTGGAGATAAAGTTGCTAAATCAATTACAATTAGATTGATGACAGGTGTGTCAAAAATTAATGTTATTTATTAATGCTAAAATTACTTGTTGCTGGCTTAATTTTGATCAAATAAACTCCCTAAGTCAAAGCAACAGCAGTAGTGTCTGGTACTGGAAAGTAACTTTGTCAGTTATTTAATGAAATATTGAGAAAATATGCCTGATCCATGTCACCCCACCGTGTCCCAAGTCTCCCCTCTAAAATGGTCGGTCTTGCACACTAAATATTTGAAAAATTGCTACATTTATGTAATTGATATTCTTACCCTTTTGAATTGAGCATGTTGGCTAATTAATGACATAAAATTTGTTACATTTGCACAACCATAATAATTTTAATAATTAAAAATGTAAAAAGTGGTCCAAGTCTCCCCGGTCTCCCTTACGGGTTATGAAGTATAATTTTTTTGATATGCACATACTTGATTGACAGGAATGGACTATGGCATTGGATTGTATTAGCTTGGCGGAAAGAAAGAGAGTTAATGAATTTTACTTCAAAAAAGACTCAAAACTGGCTCTTGTAAGTTTTGTTTTTTGTCTAAATAAATAGTCATATAATTATGTTAATAATGGACCTATTAAAACGTTTTTTTAAGGTGTCATAAAACTATGAAATATATAATGTTTTACTTTAGATTGGAAGGTTGCTCATTCGTGGTTGCATATGTGAATGCCTTGGTCTGCTATGGCAAGAAATTGAATTGCAGCGGACTGAAAAAGGAAAACCTATACTGGTAGGTGGGTTGAGTAGTGATATAATTACCATTGATCTTTTGAAACATTGCATTTGTGAAGTTTCAATTTTATACATCCATTCCTGGGAAATACTTGATAAGTAGGCACTTTCCAATGAGCTATTTTAATAGAAAGCTTGATTGACAATCATAAAGCAGACTCTGTAATCCATTCCTAAGATTTACTGTGGTTACAGCCTTTCCCCTCGGTTCTCTCTTCTCTCTTTTGAATCATCACTACATAACAGCAGGCTATTGGTAGAACATCCATGCCAACCCATTCAAAATTTTACAGTCAGGACTGCTTTGAGGCAAGCTCACTGTATCTCTGTTATACTATATAGTTCCATTACAGAATTTTACGGTATCGTATCATTTTTTTGCAACGCCTGCATAAATTGGCTCTTTGTAGAGCTAAAAGAAAAGGGGAAAATTCCTTCTTAGAAAAATACTTATCTGCCATTATTTTTCTTTTTAATTTCTAGATCTCATCAAATAAAGAACATGAAAAATTTAGCTTCAATATATCACACCAGGTAAGCAGTTTTGCAAAGTACCGCTTACATTTTGTAAAAACAATTCAAGTAATAGTTCTATTAGCAGGCTGTCCCAAAGGTGTTTGCTTTAGGGGAAGCAGGCTACTCATTTGAAACCCTTCTAGAAAGTTTCTCTTCAAAGTTCGAAAGTTTTAAAAGTTTCTTTCAAAAGTTCTGTTAACGTAACTAAATTTTGAAGTAAAACTGTCAATTAGTTTAGATTGACAATTGTATGGGTAACTATTGAATTTGACAATGAATTTAAACTAAGCAGCCTTGCTGCTTACTGTTCTTCTAATGCATGGATTTCCCCTTTTAGATACAGATTAATTTATATTTCAATACCAGCATTGACTTAATATGTTCATGAAAATGATGATAATGTGAAAAATTACATGATTTCATGAACAGTTCACAAACATTTTTTTGCGGGTTCATGAACAATTCATGAACAGTCACAAAGAGTTAATTAGCACTTCATGAACCGGTTCATGAACTGGTTCATGAATGTGAAATTACATGAAACTTCATTTACAGTTTATTAACTTTTGAGCAATTTCACGTTTATGAGCTCATGAACTTTTTTGCATGGATTTTACAAATCAACAGCTGTCCTAAATCTTTCTTCATGAGAGTAGATAGACAAGACATGCAATATTGAATTTGCGTTTTCAGATAGGACACCTTCTGAGTTCATGAACTGCCCATATACATTAAACTTATGAACAATTAAAATCTGTTCATCAAAGTTCATGGGAGTTATATATGCCTTTTCTTCATGATCCTTTTCATGAACCTATCATGATATGAAAACTTTATGTAAATTAGACGATTTAACATCCATGAACTGTTTTCAAAAGGGATAGCTTCAATCCTGTCCTCAAAAATCTTTTCTATTGACATGTAATTACGGGGTGTACAGCTTCACTATTGTAAGCAATATCTTATGATGTAGATTTTGTTCCAAAATCTGCTATCTGCTAAGGGAGGATTAGATTATTCATTGTGAATTTATTCCTTTTTTACTAATTCCTACAGTATTAGTCATTGTTATTATTTTCATTTCAACTTCATGTAGGCCCACAGTAGTTGCTGTATAAACCTGTTTGTATTGCAATCATCTTAATATCACTAACACTCTGAGATTTTAAGGTACTGAAAATATACTGAAAAAGTACTGAAATAGACAAGACAACTGAAAATGTACTGACATAATACTGATCACTCATAGTGTAAGTATAACACAACATCAGAATTACTGTCAATCTCAATGATTTATCCCTCTGCTTATTAGCAGGAATCGTACCTGCATCATGATGGAGTCGTTACCATAGCAAGGTTTCATTGCATTGCAGTATTGTATACCTAAGGTTCTTTGGTAAAGTGCATTTTCTTTATTATAATCTTTTCATTATAATTTGTTATATCTCACCAGGGTGATGTTGTAGCTTTGGCAACAAGCAATAATAATAAAGGTTAGAAGAATGCTACTGCAAAATTTTATTTTAATTCTATAGCACACTTAATTTCTTTACTTTGAATCTTGAGCGGGGCCAAGGATTGCCTGGACAGGACTGTTACGAATTTGCTGCATGTCAATACAAATATTTACCAATGTATCATTTTCTAACAGACATTTCAGAGCCACGTAAAAAACTACATTTGTTGTTAACTATTGGCTTACTGGCTGAGGCTCATTCCTCCCACATTTGTATTATTATGGGTTTTATTATTATTATTGCTATAGCACAATGATGGTGATCTATCCCCTGTAAATATTTGATATTTCTTTTAGTTGGTATTGACGTGATGGATCTAAAACGACCAGGTAAAGTATTATATGTAAATTTATTGTCAGTAGTTAATGGACCCTTTTAAGCAACAAACAAAATCATAGGCCTTTAAAATGCAGTTCATTGGTGTTAAAGGACTTCATTTTCATGAGTAGATCATAAAATGTGCATGAAAAACCCCATGAATAAGATGTCTTTTGAAATTCATTTACTCTTGATAAACTGCTCAATTGAGCTGTTATTTTATTGTTGGACTGTTTGCCCATCTTCCTGGACAGCCAATTAACATTGGGCTATTGATTACCGACTGTATTTCACACAGATAGGTGTATCAGATTAGAAATTGGAGACTCCTTTGCCTTCCATTTTATTTTAACAGCCACATACCACCAGAGCAAGATCCCATTACCACAATGGTATTTACATCAGGTCAAACCATTGCCACTAATTTCAAAATGCTTGTGCTCGCAAGCTATTATGATCAGTGATCACTCCTTTCATTGATCATGCTCAGTTATAACTTTCAGTGCTTTGCAAGCGTACAATATTATAAAAATGGTTTTGAAAATACAAAAAGTTATAATATTAAGAAGGATTAGATATGATATCTAATGATCATATTGATTATTATTTAATGGTTTGACTGTAAAAACAATAATAAAAAATTATATCCTATCCGTAATTATTTTTCCAAAATATCACTTCATAGTCAAACATAATCCTGCCAGTGGATTGGTCGGTTACATTGTTTGGGATGCTGTGGTAAAATCATGGTTTAAGCATCCCATGTGTTGTGACGTTGCTATCTTTACTATAGTGTTATAGTTCGCTTTGAATGGTGCAATATTATGCTGGTCAAAAACCTGCACAGGTCAGAGGAAGATATAAGCATTTCTCAGTCAACAGCTTGTGTACTAGTAGATTAATTAATCTAGTTGAAGGTTTAGATATACGAGCACTGCGACATAGGTTCGGAGCAGCAGGATTGACATCTGGAACAGTTGGATCTTGAGTGTAACAATGCTGTGGACCATAGTAATGGTGAATATATTGAAGGCTGCGCCAATATAGCTTTCATGTCTCTGACTTTACCTCATAGCTTCTTTCTGTGGGATCTTGAGACATGATATCAGCAACTCTGTCCCATTTTTGTCAGTTTTATTGGAGCTCTTGACCGGTTTTCGAAACAGTCTTTGTGCATGGCTTAGTCCATTATTTCTTGCAGTGTTTCGATACTCAATGATTGCTTTGTGGAAATATGAATTGTGGGTATTTTCATTTGAGGTGACTTAGTCAGCAATTCTTTTCATGGTCTTGATAGCTGCCTCGGCATATCCATTTCAACATGATGGTATGGAGATTATAGATCATGGTGGATAGCCCATTCAGTACAGAATGTTGAAAACTTGAGGCTACTGAATCTAGGTGCACCGGTTGTAAGGCGGACAGGAACCTCCCCTTGTTGATATCTAACCCAGAAACACATTGAGAAAAGCATCATTGTCAACACAATTGCCGCAAATTACCACAATTGACTAGCCAGTGAATTTGTCAGTTATGACTAGAAATTAAAATGTTCTGCATTTTCCACAAGAGGTTATTTTGGTAGCACTACAGTGATAAAGTTCTTTATTTTAATATTATATCCTCCAATCCTTTTGATCACAACTTTCACACTTGAGTTACAATCTTATCATTATGATTTTGTGATTCTAGTAAATACATCATTACCAGAATACTTTAATTTGATGAGGAGGCAGTTTTGTAACGATGAATGGTACTATATACATTCATTTCAAGAAGATAATAAGAGGCTGAAGGCGTTTTATAGACTTTGGGTGAGTTTTCCAATGTTCCTGTACAAATACGTATAAATTAAGTCAAACAATACCACCCTATAAAATGTGCTTTTATCACTCTCAAAGGAGTGGCGTTTTGAAGTTAATAAGGAATGATGCCTGATTATTGTTTAATTCTTATAAGTGGTGTAAAGTGTGACCAGTATCAACCTCATGAATGGTTCATAAACGATTCATAAACAGTTCATGAACTTTATGAACATCTATGAGCATTTCATGAACTTTATGAAAATCCATTAAAAGTTCATGAACTTTATGAACATCTATGAGGAGTTCATAAATTTATGAAAATCCATTAACAGTTCATGAACTTGATGGAAATCCATTAACAGTTCATGAACTTTATAAACATCCATCATCAGGTTTTGACCTATATGAAAATTCATTCACAGTTCATGACCTTTTTGGAAAATCCATTTTTAAGTTGACAAGCTTTATGAAAATCCATTAAAAGTTCATGAACTTTATGAACATCTATGAGGAGTTCATAAACTTTATGAAAATCCATTAACAGTTCATGAACTTAATGGAAATCCATTAACAGTTCATGAACTTTATAAAAATCCATTATCAGGTTGTGACCTTTATGAAAATTCATTCACAGTTCATGACCTTTTTGGAAAATCCATTTTAAGTTGACAAGCTTTATCAAAATCCATGAGCATTTCATAAACTTCTTGAAAATCCATCAGCAGTTCATTAACTTTATAAACTTTATCAAAATCCATCCACAGTTCATGAGCTTGATAAAAATCCATGAACAGTTTATGAACTTGATGAAAATCTATGTTCAGTTCAAATCTATCAAAATTTATAAATACCAATAAACAGTTCATGAACTTTATGAAAATCCATTAAAATCTCATGAACTTTATGGCATCTATGAGCAGTTTACAAACTTCATGAAAATCCGTTAAAAGTTCATGAACATTATTATAAAAATTTATTAACAGTTATGAACCTTATGAAAATCTATAAGCAATTCATGAACTTCATCTCAAATCTATTTCTGTCATAGGCTTTAGCAGTTCATGAACGTTACGAACATATATGAACAAATCTCTGAACAGCTCGTGAACTTGATGAAAGTCCATGAACATGAAGTTTATAAATATCCATGAACAGTATATGAACTTCATGAACATCTATTAACAGTTCATAAACTTAATGGAAATCCATTAACAGTTCATGAACTTTATAAAAATCCATTATCAGGTTGTGACCTTTATGAAAGTTCATTCACAGTTCATGACCTTTTTGGAAAATCCATTTTAAGTTGACAAGCTTTATGAAAATCCATGAGCATTTCATAAACTTTATGAAAATCCATTAATATCTCGTGAACTTTATGAACATCTATGAGCAGTTTATAAACTTCATGGAAATCCGTTAAAAGTTCATGAACATTATTATAAAAATTCATTAACAGTTATGAACCTTATGAAAATCTATAAGCAATTCATGAACTTCATCTCAAATCTATCTCATGAACGTTACGAACATATATGAACAAATCTCTGAACAGCTTGTGAACTTGATGAAAGTCCATGAACAGCTCACGAAGTTTATAAATATCCATGAACAGTTCATGAACTTCATAAACATCTATGAGCAGTTCGTAAACTTCATGAAAATCCATTAATAGCAGTTCATGAACTTTATAAATATCGATAAACAGTTCATTAACTTCATGAAAATCCATTAAAAATGGACAAAATTTATGAAATCAATGAAATTTGTGCTGTATAAAGTATTAAAGTTTGCCACCAATTTACTCAAGATCGACAGATATGTTTTACGGAAATGAATATAATTTTTTCGCATATAATGTCGGTACAACCTTCGTATCTCTTTATACCCAAGTGTAATAAATATTGAGATTGCTTTACATAACACTCTTTATTGTGATTACTATAAGAAATGTATAATTTTAGGACGTGGATAGAGTCCCAGTAGTCAAATACGCATGCGAAGAACGCATTTCTGTCTTCGAAATGTGTAAATAAAACTTTCAATTTTGCATGCGCATTTGACTGCGCATTTGACTGCGCATTTGACTGCGCACAAGACCTGGCTACCGTTACTATGTCCTTTCCTATAATTTTATTGATGATTTTTTTTTGTTTAGTGCTTGAAAGAAAGCTACATAAAGGCATTGGGAATTGGACTAGATTTAAACATGTCCAATTATGCTAATTTCACTCCAATAACTAGAAGTCTCTCATCCAAGGTTTGAATTTCTATAGTTCTATGTCTTTACAATCCTCGTGTCATTTTATACTGTAATTCTTGAGAAATTTTACCCCGGCACTTACATTTCGGCTTCTTTGCAAGAAAAATCTCTGACTTACGGCTTTTTTTTACATTGGTTGTAATTGCTCCAATTATTGCACGTGGATATTTTATTCGCATAGCAACCAAGACAAAGCTACTATGTGTGATCATCCTGTGATGGTGGATGATTGGTCTAGAGGGAATTGCATTCTACTGCCTATTCTATTGACAATTAAGACATGGCTGCCATATAAAGTTTGTTCGAATGGAACTGCAGTGTGATGACCGAGAACAGTGAGGGAATTTACGATCATTACAGTGAGGGAATTTACGATCATTACTCTATAAGCAAATAAGCCACTCATCTAGAAATAGAAGAATGGTGCGGGTGTATAATTCTCTAGTATGGACCTATGAAAATATTATCTTTCTTGGAATCCAAACTTTGGTTCTAAATTTCTTTGCAATAAATTGGTTGCGTTTATATTAATCTTTCTTTCCTTTCATTTTGTGCTAGCCTTCTGAGACCTACAGTCACGTCATCCTCCATTTTATAGAACCCCTGTCATCTAGATATATGAATGGTACGCGGAGCCTTCTGCGGGTTATCATATTCACGATTTGAAATTGAAGATTTCTTGACTTCATTACCCATTAACTGACATTTATTATATATGAAAATGATTTGAACACTTTCTCTTATAATTGATTATTTCAGGTTGTTACTTGTGACACTGAGCTACTTTTAAACAATGAGAAATCAACGTGGAAATTTGAAGAAAGTATTATAAATGACCCTTCGGTGAGAATCTCTAACAATATCTTAAATTTATTAATTGAATTTAGAAACGTATTCAAGTTATTATATCATTTTCTAATTAATTTGCCAATTCGAAAACATAGTATGTTCTCCCTGTTTTCTCCCTCTGAGATTTTTGTTCCATTACGAATTAGGAAGTATTCGCGATATTCGATATCACTCTTATCTTTCCCACAATTCACGTATAATGATTACAAAATGTTGTACGTCAATAAATAAATAAATAAAATTAATAATATGACATCGTTTTTCTTTTTAAATTTCTAATTGACTCAGTTATAGAATATCATCATACCAGTTAAAAACATCATCCATAACGTTGTGACAAAATAATGAAATTGATGACTGTTTTGTGATGTTTACGATCAAGATATGTATTGTGCTCTCTTTTGAATTATACAAAAACAACGTCATGTGAAAAAGCTTTTTGGATGCTGTAATATTTTGAAAGTTTGACTTATAAAATTTATCTTGAATAGTCATCGCACAGATGAAGCCTTGAGTTAATCAAAAATAGAACGAATGACTACATTTTATCAGTTATTACGATTATCTTTATTCTTTATTTTTATCTGTAGCATATTGTAGCTGTTGCTTCATTTCCGAATCAAGAAAATCAAACATCTGTCGACAAGTAAGAATTTCATATAAATGCATAGCCGCGTATGTTCGTGAGCCGAAAAGGAAAATCCCGTGCAAACGAATAAAGTATTAGAGCCTTTAAATATGTCTATACTGTATAGCCTACGTATCTGCTTCCGTATTATAAATGACAGTGTACGCCACTGTCATTTTACATTGTACATTGGACAGTGTGCAATTACGTAAGTTCAAATCGGTCAAATGAAAGTCGTTTCAGTGCAGCTATTATAAATGCAATTCCCAGTAATCTGCAACTTGATTTTGAAACTTTAAGATTAATTATATATTCGATAGTATCTAGTTGCATTAAAACACCAATCAATGACAGTGTTAATTGACAGCGCTGTAAATGATAATAATTGTACTGTGCATGCAGTCAAAGACTACATATTTTTGTTCTGTTACTTAGATTTCCACGCATTAGGCAATCATCGGACAGTGAACTTATTCAGTTAGTTATACTCACGGCCATAATTTTTGCCCGACGAAATGGGCATTTTGCCTGATGAAAAATGTGTGGCATTTGAATATTTGGGAGCTTCAGTACTGTAATATGTACTTCCAAATTGCCCGATATTTGCAATCTTTTGTCTCAGAATTGCCCGAAATTTAACTAAAACTTTTTTGGGGGGTGTCACACCCCAAAACCCCTGAATTTACGACCGTGGTTACACCATCTAAATATAATTCAATGTAGGTGGAAGATTATCTTCACTTTATTAGCCACTTAAGACAAATAAACCAACATGATTGCAATAACGCGTACAATTTTAAATAATTTCGTGATCAAATCTTTTTTGAAGTATTTCTGGTAAGTGTACATTCGGATAATTGCAATGAGAATTGTTGGCAATTTGGACTTGAGTTGGTATCACTATGGTTACACTGTACTATGAAATGTCCTATAGTTCTAAATGCGAATGTCTTTGTGTGTGATTGCAGTGGTTTTGGCGATTTTCCCAGCCATTTTAAAAGCAAATGAATCAAATAGCATATCATCTAATAGATAATTGCAAATAGACTAACGTGTTTTCTCCAATTTTCCATTGTTCTTGCAAAAGGAAAGATATTCCCATTCCGCGCATTGATTTTGTTTGTGTTTTCGTGATCGTCATGCTACCATGCTACGTTGCTTCGCGTTGACAACGCCTAATGTAGTTTTAATTCAGCCAAAATTTACCCAGCAACGCGGGTGTAAGACATTGCTAGTGTTTTATAATTATAGTTTTAGTATTTATTAGCATTAGTCATACTTACTCTATGTCATTTCATTCATATATTTCACTACTTTAATAAAACAATTTCTCGTCTTCTGCTTTAAAATCTCATTTTGTTGTTGTTTTCAGTTTACCGCCGGAAAATCAACGGTTCTTTCAACAATTGAAATTTAAAGATTTAATGAAACATTCTGTAACAATTGGTAATAATATCAATACTAAAGATCATGATGACTGGGAAAGATTTAGAAAAAAAGGAGAAAGAGTGGATATATAGTATAAGAATATGATAATAGATAGATGTAATGCAAATACATTTTACACGCGTCATACATACATTGTTATTTGATGTTATATAAGGAATTATTAATTCAATTTATTTTTAAATTTACATGAGATATAGATAATTCATTATGACCATAAAGCTTACATAAACATGCATAACTTTGTAAGAACTTCATAAATATTAATTCTTTATATATATATATATATATTTGTATGCAATAATGCCTTAATCTAAAACAAATGATATATTTTGAATTCAATTTCTAAATTCTCGTCTCATTTCGTCAGCCTCGAAATTAACTTTCGGTTCTTCAATTTCATTTTCTCGTTTTCGTCCAAACCTCCTTTGAAAATAATCATCCATAGTGATGTCTCGTTTTGAATTAGCCTCTTTTAAGATAAAATCTAGTAATGCTTGTCCCATTCTTTCTGTTTCTTTTTCGTCATCAAATGTTGTTAAATCTTCATTTTTCAATTGGTTATTCAATAAATGAAATAAGCGGTGGGTAACTTCATCATTAACATTAGATTTTGTATCTATCACTGCTCGTGCATAGCACATGTTACTAAATTGTAACATGGCAACTGCTACAATTGAGATAGTAATTAATTTTCCTGTCATCATTTTGAGATATATTTGAATGAAACTGAAAAAGAAGGATATATTCAATATAGAATATGATTGATTTGCAGATAGAATCTCCAAATGTGTATTATTTATTTATCAAATGTGGTTCTATTGTAATATCTTGCTTGGCATCTGAAATCTGGTCAAATTGCTTGTCTCGTCTCAGTATGCTATAAAGTTCTTGAAAATATAAAATTGACAGAAGCGGGATTCGAACCCGCGCCACCGAAGTGACTGGTGCCTTAAACCAGCGCCTTAGACCGCTCGGCCATCCTGCCTAGAATGAGTCTGTGCTCATTTTGATAAGATCTTTTCGGGGTCTCAGTTTACGCCAATAATAATAAGAATAATAAAATGCAGGGAATAATTGTTTGAACTTATGCCTTCTAATGGTACCGTGCCGTACTTATGGAAATTGTTTTATTATAAAAATATGATTTATTATTCCAGATGCTTCACTGACGTCCATGCAGAAGAATACGCTTGAATTGAGTTTTGAAGTTATATAATATACAGCTTAATGACTACTTGACTGTTGATCCAATCGCAGTGTTATAGTGCTCAATGTCAGTAAATGACAGAACGGTGGATAAATAGATAGAGTCAATGGCTACACATAATATACAGCTTATACATCCGTGAAATAACTAAAATTGATTTTCAATCATATGATAGGCGATCGACACTGTACCTCTAGATTGCTCAAAAAATTTGATATTTTTGATTGATATTTTTTATACTATTGGCTTCAATTCTTCATCAGAAATAACCATGCTCCATGCAATTACAAGTCTCATTTATTGAGTGTGGATCTTGATATATGGTAAAAATCACTTAACTACCACTTAGAAATTTAGACACACCAATGAATACTATTAGAGCGGACCCATGCATATTCCTATCAATCAATCATTGTTCTACTGCATATAGTTCAGAACTAACATAATTAATAATTATATGTAAATCTATTTCTTCGTTATCTACAGTCTATCACCAAGTGCTAGGTTGATCATGTATTCATGTCGTATAGAGGCGCTGGCATAGTTACTGGCTAGTAACAAAGCCATCATTTCCATGTCACTAAGCTTGCCAACCTCCAAAGTAATATCAAATATATTTTATCAACAGTATATTTCAATTTTCAATCACATGCAGGCAAAATCATATTTACCATCTTAGAGTAAGGATAATATAGTAATAAATATATGTATATTTTGTAATAATGATAATATTAACATATAGTTGTCTATCAGCAGATTATAGTGCTCAGTACCAATGATTGACAGAGCGTAAATACTAATAATAAATATTATCTAATAGCAATAAAACAGTGCTCAATGTCTGTCGACAGAACTGTAAATAAAAATAGAGGAGTCAAAGACAGTTTTTGCTTTGTCACAGTAACAAAATATGTAGTCTTTGATTCCTCAATTTATATATATATTTTTCATTCATTTATTTCATTAGCTTTATTTACTTATTTTATGTTTTCAAAATGTATAATAGACAGTTGTAATTAGTTGTAATTTAATTAAGTATATATAATACGATTATATAAATATATATTATATTGTATAGTAATAATACTAAAAAAAAATTGAAAACTTAATATTGGCAATTGGATAATGCTCAATGCTAGTGAATAGCAGAGCGTAAATATTAATAAAGAGAAGATCAAGAAAGACACATTCTTTACCTATATATGAAAAAAGGACTATAATCTAAATCTAATTTATATAAGTTGGAACTGTATAAGTAAAATTTAGCAGCAAACAAGCATTTGTTTCTGGCCATTAGCAATCATTATTACTTCTCAGAAACAATTAGGGGCTGACTTCGCCTGTTATAGATAGCTATATAGGTCAAGATAGGCTAGTAAATGTGGCTAAAAATTTGCCATAGGAAAAATCATCTGTGCCATACCAGAGTGCTCAAACTGCCGAAGTAGCGAGCAATGCAAAAAATATATATCTATATATGTTTGATTGCAATGCAAAGTTACAAAAATTATGTAAATCAAAAATTGATAAAAATAGTTGAATTATAATATAAGATAGTGTGGCAAATTTAATCGCAAATGTAATATATTAAAAAGGCTAGTATAGAAGATTTGAAATTAATATATTACTTTAGATCATTAACCCTTACTTACCTTATGAAATATCACCTTCTCACTCGTTTGATGAATGTTAATGGACTGGTATGTTTATCTCGTGATGCTAAAATTTATACTATAAATGCTATTGCATATTATTAATGTGTTAAATATTAATTCAGCTCCAATCTTTTAAAAATTGATGAAAGGTACCGTTTGAGTAGAAATGCCGCGCTGATTATACATTGATATGTATCAAGTTAATAATGATCTTTATTTCTTTTTTCTTGTAGAATTTCTATTATTTTATTGATTTATTCATGCATTTTTTAGAAATACCGTGTAAAAAAGTTAAGTATTTTTTTGATGTGGCTTTGTAAGGCTGTTGTATCTCATTAATTTCACAGCATTGCGGTATTGTTATTATGAGAATTATAAATACCAAATGAGTACTTGATCCATGTGAAAACGCAGCTGTAGACAAAGCGCATATGATGATCGTATCACAGTGTTTTTATATCTCACAACAAGCCCATGTGTCCTTACAAAGTCAGCGCTATATAATTGAATACATCATAGCATAATTATATAATCATTTAAGAGAACGCAAAAATCAAACACTAATATTTGCTAAGGATATGTTTGATTTTGTAGTACAGTATTTTCTGCAATATTATTATGATTGGCTGCCTCTATGGTATTGAGCACTATTAAAGTAGAAGTTAAGACCCATTAAGTACTTATATATATCCCCGTATATATCATATAATGCACTTTGTCATTTTAATACTATATACATATCTGAAATGAAAATAGCGCAACATAATTATCAAATTGATATATAAGGGAATTCAGATGGGCGTGTGACTGCATTCTGAGGCTGAGCTATTAACCGCTATCAATGACTATCGTTCTGAGCTACTTTACATAATTTTCATTATTTAAAAGTTTAAAAAAATCCAACTTGGACCGTGTATGTTGAATATTTTGAAAGAACTTGATCTACATGAAGGCTATAGGTATTTTGTATTCCAAATTATCGAGAAAATGATTTATCAATACAGCATTCGTAATATTAGCCTGCGCGCAGACCCAAATCTTTTTTTTATGATTAGTAGGAATTTTTATGACCCTACTAATCATAAAAAAAAGATTTGGGTCTGCGCGCAGGCTATCGTAATATAGACAATCTCTTTTGCACGGAGGAGAATAATTGAAATTGAATGGTTCTCTGTGAACTTGTATAAACTGCTATAAACTGTAATGATATTTTCTGTTTTCTGTATTTATGGCGTAATTTCTAAATATTCTAAAAAAGCTACCTTGTGAAACATTTTAGTAAAAGGGCAACATTATATGCTTCAAGTTAAGAAAATATAAAGTTACATATAAGCTATTTATACAAAATATCATAAAAATTTAAATAAAGGGAATATACATATTAAAAATGGTTTGCCCTTATAGAGTCAGATTGTTTATTCAGATTAGGTTTTAATTCCCTGATGAACAACATTTCATACGACAATCTGATTTTGTATGGCAATGTTTTAGAATTGAAAAGTTGGCACAAATGTTGTTTACTTGACGGTTTTGAGTTTTCGCACGACACCGTATAATTCCTACATAATAATGAAATACACATTCGTTCATCGGAATATTTTAATTTGAATTCATTTATAAACCGAGCCATGTAGCTAATGAACGTATACACGAAATTGCATACATAAATTGCATAAATTTACCTACATCTAAGGCATAAAGTTTACAACAATGCTGTAATAGTAGTCATAATAAATTAATTATATTGAGTGTAAACTTGGATACATACATATATAGGGAGAGTTAACCAATAGAATACCTTGCAATAATATATAAAGACATAATTATTAATTGCTTGTAAACATTTTTTGCAATCGGAATATTTGAAGATTCTTCACAAGAAGATAACAATGTGTTCGCAAGACTTGAAACAGCATTTTTGATATTACTGAATAATTATGTAAATTGCTTTTGTTTGTGATCTGTCTGTTGGGGAACACATGGAAAATGGGTGTGGCTATCAATTGCTTCCCCGCTCTCAAATTTGGTATTTGGTATCAAAATGACAATTTTGACCCACAATTTCTCAGTGGACAACAAACTTGCTCACGCAAAATTAGCCTGGTAATTAGCAATACCAGTTGTAGTAGCTCGACAGACGTGAAATGATCCATATAACATACTCAATCGTATACTGTATTGAAGGAGAAGATAGATACCCGGGACAGAAACTCTACTCGGCAACTCTTTTAAGACCTTTTACAGCTGGATATCTCATCTCCCATGTAGTTTTTGATTTCTATCGAGACTTGTGAGTTTCAAGGCTGGGAATAAACAGAACAGTGATATATCTACATCAACCAAGGATCTACACGGAAAGTCGATAATTTGTATTCGTAAATAGGAGACAGGCAGAGATAATCGTTTTGGTGGTGTGATTGATGATCAAGAGTGGCCGCTTAAACAGGTAATGGCCGTAGCCACAGAGTGTGTCAAAGCGAGACTTTCACAACAGACCGTGGACGTTCTCGGTTTTCCCACTTCTCAGTTGATCGAAATGAAAGATATGTCTAAGAGATGGCATGAAATTTATTATTATGTAGAATATATTTTCATGATGATTATTGCATAGAATGATTGCCCGAAATCATCTGGTTTTAAATCGCAACATTGCATTGAGCCATTGACCATTGACTGTTGTGATAGCCTGGATTGGATAAGTCATAAGTGGTTTATGAGATTAAGCATAGCCTAATCTGCATAGATTTGCATTCATATTCAGTTAGCAATGCAGCAGCCAATGCTTTACTCCTGGGTATGTAGCAAACAATGAAACGAAAGACAAGGTCACCTTAAAAACAACGATAATTAATATACAAATAGGTACAAACTAATACTGCAGTGTAACCCGCTTAAGTGCAAGTCAAAATTGCCAACGGTTTTCATTGCATTTATCCGAATTTGCAGTTATCCGGAATTGTTTACCAAGGACTTGACCAGAAAATTGTTTAACGGTTTCAAAGCCAGGTTGCAGATAAGCGGGAACTTCACTTATCTGAATTGCACATAAGCGGGTTAAACTGTATCAATGTATTTCTTGATATTTCACCTGTATACCAAGCCAAAAATAGCCAATAGTTTATAAATGATCAATACTGTACATTACATGATTTAATGATGACAAGAGACCGTACCTCGTAGCCCTAGGCCCGACCTCTAAATTCATTTTGTTTGCAGTCTGTGATTCAATTCAATACGTTTTATGCATTGTTAAACTTTGGCACCACTTTGCCGTTATAGGAACAAATCCTACACCATAGGCTGTTCTATTATAATAGGACAGTATATTTATTTGTTGGTGGTATTTGGTTACTATCCTTGAGAATACTAAATACTGGCATAGATTTTAATAGCAATGTAGATCACAGAGAAATTTCAGAGATGTGAGTGATAATTCGAAGAGTTTTTAGAAATAAAATAGAGTTGGCTTTGTTAACAACTTAACTGCAAGTTGAAATGGCAATGTGTGAACGTCTGCCAGTGATATGCCTATAAATCATGTGAAATGTACTAGCTCAACAAAATCCATCTAATATTCTCAATATGGCTTGTATTATAAGCGATATAATGTAAATTACCAACATGTTACCAAAGAGTACATGTTCAGAGGCTGCATGTGCATAAATCAGGGTCACCATTATGGGGCTTTAAATGCTCACATACTTTATAACATTTTCATCATTACTACGCTACGCTATACAAATTCAAAAACTAAAAAAACGTTTCTGTTTAGACAATGTTGTTACTAAGTCAATTAACAACAAAGAAAGGATTTCATTGATATGTGTCTGTTGATTTGCTTCTGTAGGGGGCCAATAGTTACGGCCAGCTGTGTCTAGGAAACAAAGAAGATTACCTTACACCACAACAATGTAATTCATTTGATGTAGCTTCAGAACAAATTATCAGCATTGTTGGTGGAGGAGGTCATACTATTATTTTATCAGGTTAGCAGAGACAATTGTCGCGCGAAGAATGTTGATCGAAAAACTTTTTGCGATTTCCACACAAATGAGAGTTCTTTTGACTTTATAGCGCCGTAGTCCAATTAAACAAAATATGGCTGCCTTCAACGATAGCGTTTGTTGGCAATTAAAATAATAATAATGAAAGGCCATGAATGAAACTGACGTTTTGAATGATAAACGTTTTGTTTACAAATTGGCTATTACAAGGAATTGGACAATACATATTTTGTTATAAGAAGATTACTTATGTTTATTGGGCTGTTTGAGAACAGTGTGAAAGGAATACTTAGGTAAATTTCACTCATTGGTCACGAGTTTCAACTTGTTATAGTCAAACCTGTTATGACGGTCACCTCTATACAGCGGTCACCTGTCGATAGTGGTCACTCTTGCAATGTCTAAAATAGTATTTTCTATTGAATCAAACCTCTATATAGAGGCCACCTGTCTATAATGGTCAATTTATCTACCCCTCGTCTCGTAGCTGGCTGTTATATACAGGTTTCACTGTATTAATAATTCTCAACTGTTCAGAATCTGTTTGAGTATGTCTGCAAATTATTAAATGTTATTCCCAGTCCTCAGACTCGCATTGATCACAATAAAGACTTTACAAAGTACGAAATCAAATGACATAAATGTGAAAGTTTGAATCTACTTTTAAATTTACGCTATTTCCATTTTATGTAAGGCGGGGATTCACGATGCCATTTTTGATGCAATTGACTTGAAGCACATATCAATGGATTCGTTATTAACCAGAGGCGTACATGGCCGGCTTCATTTCTTAAATAAATACATCGAAGTTGATAAAAACCAATGGAAATTGTTTCCATTTTCAACAACAATGCTTTCTCAGACTGAAGCGCTAACTAAGCAGTTTCGCACTTAAATGACTTTCTATTGTCTCTGAGCAACAGTGCAGATCGATCTTTTGTTTCGTGTATGGTCATGCGTCAGAATGGAAATTATATAATCAATGTTTTTTGAAATTTATTTATAAACTGTTCGGATAGGAACGATATCACATTTGTAAACAAACCCATGCTGGGGAAATTCTTATTTATTCAACATAATCTCACATGTCTACTGATAATGATAGCCGGCAATTTTACTGCAATGAAAAGACATTAATATAGAAAACAATATACATACAAACTTCCTCTTCACCATCGACAACAAATTATTATTATTATTATTATTATATATCAGCGATCGCATATATAGATTTAACGAGGATTCAAATGCGATGAAACTCGATTGAACAGTTTGATGGGATCAGTGTATTTAACTAAAAAATGTAAACAATAATAAATAGTTTTTTCTTTCGGGAAAGTGGATTGAATCAATTATTGAATAATCAAATCGATGGATTTATAACTGTTGCCATGATGTGAGTGTTGTTTTACAATGTTTAATGATGAAGCTAAATAAAATGCAGACAAACCCGGGAGTTGTAATAATGGCCCTATTTATATAATCAATTCAAATGAGAATATTGCTTCACTTTCGAGAGTCGGCGAGTCGTTTACACAGGACTTTGTAATGATCTACTTTTAAATAAAACCAGTAATCATGCTATTAAAGATAGGACTGTTTCATGCGTATGAAGCTGAATTAGGGTCAAACTCGATTCACACGGCGATGACATATTTCACATGGTGATGATGTGTTTTCACATGGCAGTGATTTATTCTGAATCAGTGTAGTGTTCAAGCAAAATCACCCCCTTCGTACTGTGGCAACGAAATGGCATTATTTGGCACGTTGTTTAGTGTTTTAAAAGTAGATAAATTTGACACCTTGCCTATATGACTTGGAATATGTAGAAAGTACTGTTCATGGCTGAAAATAATTGATGAAATAAGATGTAAAGAAGTAATAAATAGTTTTCACATTCTATATACTTATTCAAAAGTCACTTGAATCAAATGTTGAATAAACACGTTATGAGTAGTGAACAATTATTGGTATTTCTCCGGGCTATGCCGGTGTTGTATAGGTGAAACACAATTTAATTTTTTTTTTGGGGGGGGGCTATGGCTACTACTTCAACGTGCTTTGGGATAAACTAGATAGTACCAAATTTTGTAAATTTTCTCAATTAAATTGCGGCTTCGATCGGCTTTTCTACATAGATTTGTTCATGCATTTATTTTGAGCCAGTTAAACCAGATGATTCACAACTCAATATAAGCATGCATTTGCATGCAACTCGAAGTCTAGTATTTTGAAAAAGGTGAAATTTTCAATTTTAATTTAGGGCATAAATCTGGACATTGTAGTCTCATTTCGATCTATCTCAAAATAACTAGCTATTTGATTGGCTTGCGACATTTGCGCTTTGGCGACATCAGCAAAGTTAAAACATTTTTGAAGTACATTTTTTCTCTCTGCGACATGTGGCGACATCGCCTGGCGACATTTTGATGTCATAAGACCACTACTCTGCATGCGCAATCTCAGGAATGTCGCTTCGCGCGACGTTTCTTGTGCAGTGAAAAACGGGCTTTACTTGTGTTATATCATAAGGAATATGGAAATCACAGTTGATCAAATTTTTTTCTTCAATTAGGCCTACTGCTTTTCATTGTGATAATATAAATGATGCACATGACGCTGGCACCTCTGATTTATGGAAAACGAAAAGAAATTTACGGAAAAATTTAAAACAAGGTCTATTGTATTCTGCTTTCCTGTAAACGAGTTTGGGTCAAATCGTAATAGCTTTTTCTGCTCTTGATTATTTCAATAGAGAAGGGGCGGTTGTTACTTGCTGGCTCTAATCAAAAGGGTGAGCTTGGTATGAACAAAACAAATTTAAATGTTACATTACCAACGTACAATGAAGAAATGTCAATCGTATCAAGCATTACCTGCGGTTGGAATCATACACTTATTTGTACAGGTAGGTTATTAAAATTATGAACTGTTTCTTGGGCCTCTACTGTGAAAACATCCATAGGTTCATGCACAAATCATGAACTTCATGACATATTTTTAGCTTATGTCTAACACAGTTGCGAAATAAACATAATATCATTTGTTTATTTTCATATAGGCTACATGGAAATATCCCTTATGAACATGTCATGGTCCTAGGAAAGCTAGTCATTAGACATTAATGAACTGTGAATGAATAGTTCATTACGAATCATTGGGTTTTCTACTCTTCTACGGGCTCCTCAGGACTGGAATATATTTAAAAACAATTCAATGCAAGTTGATTCCGAATTGAACTTGACATCTTGTATTTACCCTTAGTATTTTTTTTGTTCTTTTAAACATCGTTTGAAGTCTTATAAATATCTAGGATTATATTTTAGATTATGAATTATTTAGAATGTGATGATTACTTGATGTTGATCAATCTATTTTTACATTAATTTTCTTGTAAGGAATGGATTCGTTTTTCTATGCTGCTGGTTCTAATTCATTCGGTCAACTTGGTGTCCCAACATCTGGTTCTTCATTTGAGTTCAATCATGTACAGGTAGTTTATATTTGTTTAATGCAAATGCTCTATAGTCAAATGTTCTCTAATGCTCTCCGACAAAAGGTTCAGCCTTCTGGAATCCTAAAGGCATTTCAACATTTTCTTCTGAATTTTCTTGTTGAGATTTGACCAGAAAATCATTAAAAACATCAATTTTCTTCTGAATTTTGTCTAGCCTTTCGGGATCTAGGATCCCAGGATCCCCACTTTTGTCGGACCCTGGCTCTAATACTCATCTCTATACATTGAGGCCTACTGTGTGTATTGTCATTTTATATAGACATGTAAATGTTCTATTAATCAATCCTGTATTTGTCCAATCCTATAATCATGATCTACCAGTAAATCACAGTCAATTTCTCTAGATCCAGCGGATGGCTTTTATATGCAGGTTTCTCCAAACTTTGGATATTCCAAATTCACCTTTGATCATGCCTTGATATGCTGTCCACACTTATGGATTGACTGCCAAATTATTAAGCTGAACACTGATGGAAGTTTATTACCAGTAGTTTGTTTTTCTTTTAGTCTTCTGATCAATCGGGTTTTAGATACAAGTTTTTCGCTTTTCAAAGAACAATTAGTATTATTTGATGCAAGCTTTCTTATACTGTAAATCTATAATAATAATAATTGTAAAATATAAGTATAAGTATAAGTACAAACTACTACTAATAAAATAGTATGAATATATGAATATAGATGATAGTGTAAACAATCTAAACTTTAGCATGTTTTAGGTCTAATGAATTGGCACTATAAAATCATTATAGAAAGCAAAAACATCAACACAGCATTGAATTTGTGAAATTGAACCTTTTTTCTTATTACTTAACAAGACGGCCAGTAACATTCCCTTTAACGTAAGCCTGGGTGGACTAGCCTCTGGTGCAGATCCGTCCATACAGCTGTGTGGTGTTCTTTGTGTATGTTGAACGAAAGAACTACATCAACATTCCTACAATTCAGCTGTCTGTACTACTACTAATGCTACTGTGCAAATTGTGGTGATCAGAGTAAATAATTATTATAACTTCAAGTATGGGCAGTGTAATATTTTCGTACTTGATATTTTTAGGCTCTTTTGGGAGGCTTCACAAATATTTATAGTTTTTAACCTTGTTTCGCCTATGGCCATGTAACACATTTTGCAATTGCTTTTCTTTGGATTGGAATTACCTTTGTGTTCTTAACCACAACTTATTGTGATTGTTTAAGGTTAAGGAAACTGTTAAAATGGTTGCAGCTGGTATGAATCACTCCCTCATCCTAACAGGTGTGTAATTTGTTTTCTCATTTTTTAATTTATTTCTTTTTGCATCAAATGCCTGTTTTTGGCTTTCAGGACTCTATATATATTCTGTCTGATGATCGTTTAACAACATGAAACTTCAAGTAACAGCAAAAATGGTGTATCTTTCTTGATTCTATTATTATACAGTATATATATATATGAAGTATAAATAGGAAACACTGCTATTCAAAATTCTTGCATACTGTATTTTGAGATATGTTGGCATTATTTGAACATTCAACAATTGACACACAAGAAATATAGTTATGCTACTACTAAGACATGTGTTCATGAACTGGTTCATAAATGTGAAACTGCCTGAAAGTTCATGAACAATCACAAAGAGTTCATCTACACTTCCTAAACCAGTTCATAAACTAGTTCATGAAAATGAAATTACCTGAAAGTTCATCAACATTTCATAAACAGTTAATGAACAATCACAATGAGTTCATAAACACTTCACAAACCAGTTCATGAACTGGTTCATGAATGTGAAATTGCCTGAACGTTCATGAAGAAAGTTTATGAACATTTCATGAACCAGTTCATGAACTGGTTCATGAATGTGAAATTGACTGAAAGTTAATAAACAGTTCATGAACAGTTCCTGAACAATCACAAAGAGTTCATGGATGGGAAATTGATTGAAAGTTCACGAACACCTCAGGAACTGTCTCAAAGAGTTGATGAAATTCACAAAGAGTTCATAGATGTGAAATTTTCAGAAAGTTCATGAACGCTTCATGAACAGTTCATGAACAGCCACAAAGAGTTCATGAACAATTCATGAACAGTCACAAAGTGTTCGTGAATGTGAAATTGCCTGAAAGTTCATGAACACTTTCCGAAAAGTGACATAGATTTCATGAACACTTCATGAACTGGTTCCTGAATGTGAAATTGCGTGAAAGTTCATGAAATGTTTAGCAGGGGTTTTGCCAGACAACTGAAATGGCTGGGTTTCCCAATATTTTTAATATGAAAGGCTTCGATCGAACTCAATTTCCAGGCTGAGAGTTTATACTGGTTTCTGAAGATATGAAATGATGTAATCCTCAAGGCAACTTGAAATTCACAAGAATTCCTCCTGCTAGAAACGTAATTAGTTCATGAAATTGGTATATGATAAACAGGTCAATAACAGTTCAGAAAAATTTCAGGATCGTTAATTGACCTTTTCTACCTGAATCTCCATTGATGAACATCTGATGAACAGTTCATGAAGAAATTGGCCATCCAACGTTCATGAATTGTTTACGCAAGTACTCTTCAACAAATAGGACTGCAGCCATAATATTGAGATGCCAATTGTTTATGTTTCACTTTCAGATAGTGGAAAAGTGTTTGCATGTGGTGCATCTAGAAAAGGTCAACTTGGACATAGCAAATCTCCAGAAAAACTACAAAATTCTCTTGTTCAAGGTGAGAAGAAAAATTTTGTTAAAGAAACTGATTTTTTCTCTGATTAAAAAAACTTGAATACAACCACCGGTATTTCTTCCCCTTGATTCTGAATTTGTGCTAGCCTTAAGGGACTCTCAGTCCCAGAATCCCCCCATTTTGTCAAACCCTGAAGATTATTGAATCCTAGCCAGATGTATGAACTGTTGTCTCTGATAGAACTGTCGCACAAAGAATCTTGGGATGGTAGAGGTTCCATAAAAGTATGGGAGCTTCATTGTTCTGATGTAGGATAATTCTGTGTTTATCAGAATCTTCTACACGACGTACATTTGATCCTATTTTATTACTAGAAATAATTAATTGAGTTGACAACGTTTTGGTTGCATCATGCAACCATTTTTAAGTTACACATAATTAAATTTCAATTTTATTCATATGAATTAAACACAACTTATTTATGAATCATCTAAACAATATCTGAAAGGCAACATAGAAATCATGATGTCATTTGTATAAATACATGTCTATAGGTTGTGGTTATTCCCTATTAAATCATTGATATAGTATTTGTATAACTTTAGCATGTATACATACATTATGAACAGTATATTATTTAAATTGCAGTTGATTTTGGAAATTCCAAACAACAAATTAGAAAAGTAGCAGCTGGTGGAAATTATTCAATGGCATTGACAGGTAAACCCATTCATCACAATTATGCGCACAACCAATTACTCTGTAATAACCTTAACCTACTGTAAATTAACAATGTCTGTGATGGTCATTTCACCCAGCGTTTCAAACTTCTACGTTTCATTAAATTGAGATTTTGCCTTCTATAGAAATACTGGTATCACTTCGTTATAGTGGTCAATCTCATTATAACTGGCTGTTAGGTTACATACTGTATACATACGTTTCAGAAGGGAGGTTTTTCCATAATGCTATGTTATTCATGAATCTTTTTGTTTCTACAAATTTACCTTCAACTTAATGAGTATTTTTTAAGAAATGAATGTGCACTCAATCACCTAGGTATATTTGAGATATTTTTACTAATTATATGGGATTTTACTGTATAGATTCAGATTCAAACGTTTAATTAACTATCTTCTTCAGAAAGATATGTTTTCATTGCTCAACACTAGAGCGTCCTATATATAAGTACATGTAACAATATTGGTTATTTTGATTAATACAGCTTCTCAGGGACCAAGGTCAACAATAATAGCGGTCGCTATCACAGGTTGACTCAATCACTAGTTTTTCCTTATTTCAGACAATGGTAATGTTCTATGCTGGGGTGCTAACAATCATGGACAATGTGGTTTGCCATCAATTAAATCAATATCTGTTGATGGCAATGTATTATTAAAACAATCTATTGTTGAATTTGTGTATCTACCGCATAAAGTTGATTTACCATGTTGTATTGTTGATATCGCATGTGGATGGAGTCACTCTCTGGCATTAACAGGTATAAAGTCTAGACATTAAATCATCATGTACTATTCCTATTACCAACAGACCATGCCATGTGTCAGCGCCATAAGCTAGACATGTTACATTGTTAAGCAGCACCATTGAACTGATTCATTTAGAGGGTCAAAACTAATCAGGCTTTGATAGATGTGTCATAGTACAGAATATTTAATGTAAACAATGGCAGACCTACTGTTTCTTCCCTCTGCGTACAAGGAAGAAAAACGTACGTCTGCACACAGACTGGTGCTTGTTTTATGATTTTTTGCACATATAGCTCAACTTTTTAATAATAATTCAACAAATAATTCAACATTCTAACGTAACAAAAACATTAGTTACATACGAATTAAGCCAATTTCGTCTTCATAACCCTACCTATTGCCCACTGTGGCCCGCATGGGAGTTTTTAATGATATTTATTTCTAGTGAGTTTTCCGAATTTGCTCAAAATGCGCGTTACAATATATTAAAAACCAGAAAAATATTCGTATCTATTTAATTTACAATGACAAATTGACAAAAATGACTTTTTTTACCATATACTCCATTTATATGTAACAGAAATCTTTCTGAGCTATATATGTTCAGTCTTCTTCTTGTATCTGTCATAGACGATGGTAAAATATTGAGTTGGGGTCGTTGTGATTATGGTCAACTTGGACGTGAAACCAATCAATGCTACGTACCTGATATTCTATCTGATCTATGTGAAAGACGAATCACTAAAATCTGTTGTGGAGCTGAGCATTCTCTCGCATTGTCTGGTAGGTCTTTGTTATGATTTATGTTTGATGAATTATTAAGTGTAGTACTACGATCGATGGGGTGTCTATGATGCTATTTAAAGCTACTGCAACAATTCATTATTTTACTTGAATCCTGAATTTGCAACCCTATAATTCACAGAATTCCCTATTCTATGGTATAGACATGCAATTATGAATTAGGTAAGAGTAGTGTTTGATTTTGAAATTTCCTCTTTCTGTTATCAGCAATCTGTTGATATTATTCATCGCAAAGCAATCCCATTTGTTAAGATTTTCAAAATTACCAAACATTACAACTACAACTACAGAAAAAACTTCATGTGTTGCCTTATAGTCAGTTGCACTTAAATTGCCGCACAGTCACATTTAAGCATAAAGCACATTCAGTCGGCACAGATAATCACTGGTTGGAAATGTCAACTCGGCACAGTTATTGTATTCCATCAACAGAGTAATCGAATGGCACAATGCAAAATGCATCTTTTTTCGACCAGAAATAAATATCAAACACTGATTTGAATAGTATGGGTGAAGCAGTAACCAATGAACTATTGGATGGTGATATGACATGAGAAATCAAGTAAAGGGACGTTTGACTTCTTCTGACATTAAGGTTTTTCAGCCAACTGAAGAACTATGGGAATCATAAAGCAGAAATACCCACTGAAAGCTTCGTAATGTCGCTCTTCCCCGTATGGACCCCATATTCCCCCTATTGTTCACAGCTTTTATACGAGGATCGATTGAATGCAGCCATGAAGTCATTCCGCGCCACGATCAGATGGCCAACATCTACAACATCTTCTTGAATTAACGAGGGAGCTCAAGTGAAAATTGTGACTAGCCTTTTTGGAGCGTTCCTGTGCGCATTGTCAAAGCATGACGGGAATGCGCACCAGTGGGATTCACGTGAGCGCGTCTCTGCTCAAATCATGCACCATTGTCAGTTATTGAAAGGGCATTTGGCTATTTACGACCGCATTCAGCAACATGATTAAGGAATGCAGTTCCAGAGATCCCACTACATCAGTTATTGAAGCAAAGAGGGGAAATAGCCAATGTTTATACATGGATTATAACGATTTGCTCCACTCCATCGAAATAGTCTGTTAGAAATTGTAGCTCAAAAATTCACAGATATTTACACGTATGTGCAATGCAGTTATGGTGTTTCTCTACCTTACCTTTCAATCTGCACTATAGACTCTAGAAAGGTGTACAGCATGGTAATCTTCTCACCCGGTATCTCCATGCACTGTAATTCGATATATTGTATTGACCTAACGTCTGAACATTACCATTATTTAATTTTATTATCTTGACGATGGAACATTAATTGGTCAAACTTAAATGGACCCTAAATAGTTTATTGTGACACAAGAACATTAAATGACACTTAATTCGATCAGTTATGCCAGTTCAAACGCACAGCAAATACAATTCTCGTATCCCAGTATTATAAATCAAAATTAACCATATCTAGTTGGATCTTTAGTCTACCTGAGTTACATCCATTCAGTCAGTTTTCAAACCTTCCTTTCATAAGCTATTAATCAGCGGTCTATTAGCCTTAGCCATCTACATGCTGTTAAAGTGAGTACTCTGAGCATGGCTTTGGCCGATCTGGGTTTGGCCGACTTCTGGATACTGCACATTTGCACAGGCCACTCCGCCACAGCCAATAATTTCCACATCTCTACGTCAAAAATGATGAACAGCATACTTTTAAATACAGCATCTGGTGATGATTCTAACAAGCAGACAACCATCCCAAAATCAACATTATTAAATTGTCCAATATTGGACAGCTCACAGTTGAAATGTCTCTACTTCAACTCAAGATCATTGAAGAATAAGTTAAATAATTTGTATGACACTCTAGAGTCACAGCTATACGACATTATTTTTGTTACAGAAACATGGCTAAATAAAAATATTCCTGATAGTCTACTTGTGAATGATACTGGTTATGCTACCATACGTTCGGATCGCAAAGAAACAATTGGAGGCGGTGTTGCTATATTTTTAAAATCTACATTAAAGTTTTCCATTATTGAATTACCTCAAGCATTCTTGGATATTGAAGCTATTGTTATTGACATTCATTTATCAACCTACTTGGTAAATCGCATGGTATGTGCATATCATCCCCCGTCTTTTTCAAATTCAACAGAACACACAAACGTTCTCTGTAACTTTATAAATTTTTGCACTGACTTTGATTTCCCAGTTTTCCTTGTTGGTGATTTCAATTTCCCTTTAATTGACTGGAAAATCCCTGATTGCTCTGGTGGCACTATCTCAGAATCTTTTTTATCCTCTATTTTACGTAATAATCTACAACAAGTTGTTCCTGAGCCAACTAGAAAGAACAATTTATTAGACCTCATTTTTACATCCTCGCCAGATCGCATTTCTGATATTGAAGTTACTGCGCCTTTCACAAGTACTTGTGATCATAACGCAATTAATTTCAGCATACATGTACCCACATCACAAAACATTAATAACACCCACCAAACCCGTTACAACTATAGGAAAGCAGATTATAATGCAATATCAGTTGAGTTCGATAAAACAGATTGGAAATTTTTGTACAATCATTGCAATGGTGATGTTGATCTTTTCTGGAAAGAAATATGTTCTAAATTAGACTTTTGCGTAGATAACTTCGTTCCAAAATCCCATAAAAATTCTCGAAAGGCAAAAAGATCAAAACAAGTTCGGTCTTTGGCATTAAAGAAGAGAGTTGCATATCGACAAAGACATGATTCACCTGCTCATTATAATATATTCAAACAGATTTCTCGTGATTATGACTCTGCTGTTAAACACAATCAACTCAAATTAGAAGAAAATATAATTAACAGTGGTTCACTATCAAACTTTTATTCTTTTGTTAATTCCAAGATGAATTCACATCCACAAATACTATCGTTGATGGACGAGACTGGAGTCAAGCACATTGAAGATATTGACAAATCTAATTTATTAAATAAATACTTTGCAACCGTTTTTACTACTGACAATGGGAATATCCCTGCTTTTGAGCCACGTGTTTCAAGCGATACAAGTCTTAGTTTTGCATCATTTTCTACTTTAAGTGTACTGAAAGCACTAAAAAAGCTTCCAAATAAAACGTCAAGAACACCAGATGGTTATCCAGCATTTTTCATGAAATCAATTGCCAATGAGATTGCTTATCCTCTATCATTGTTATTCGAATCCTCTATGCTCTCTGGCAATTTACCTGATATTTGGAAAAAAGCTATTATTATCCCTATCTACAAGAAAGGCAAGTCTAGCTTGTGCAAGAATTATAGACCCATTTCGTTGACATGTATTTCGTGTAAGCTAACGGAGTCCATCATTACTAAACAATTACTGGATTATCTTATTTCCAATCATCTGATATCTGATGCCCAATATGGATTTTTATGCAGACGGTCTACCTGTACTCAGTTACTAGAGACATTAGATCACTGGAGTACTGCTATTAACAATAAATGTAGAATAGATACTGTCTACATCGATTTCAGGAAAGCATTTGACACTGTTTCTCATCAAAAACTTTTATTAAAACTCAAGTCATATGGCGTTTCTTATGAGCTTCTTCAGTGGATATCTTCTTTTTTATTTTGTCGAACACAATCTGTTTTAATTGGTGAAAACCTTTCACAACCTGAGCAAGTTATCAGTGGAGTACCACAAGGTTCAGTATTAGGACCGTTGTTATTTATTCTATACATCAATGATATTGTTACATGCCTTGAATCAAACACAAGTATCAAGCTTTTTGCTGACGATGCAAAACTTTACTGCAGTCGCAAAAGAAATGAAGATCACAAACACTCCTTATCTCAGACTTTGTCGAATCTTTCAGAATGGGCAAGCAGGTGGCAGCTGCGTATTGCTTATGAGAAATGCTTTGTTTTATCAACTGGCAATCTATATTTTCCTGAAAGTACGTATTACCTAGACAATTATTCCCTTGCAAAAGTCAACAATTTTAAAGATCTTGGTGTTATCATCACGTCAAATTTTAAGTCATCTGATCATTGTTCCATGATTTCTGCCAAGGCTTATGGAAGAACTCATCTCATTTTTAAATGTTTCTCCTCATCAAATGAACACCTATTGATGAAAGCATACATAGTATATGTACGTCCATTGCTGGAATCAGCATCACCAGCATGGAATCCATGCCTTCTCAAAGACATTGAAAAAATAGAAGCTATTCAACGGTACTTCACCAGAAGATTATTTCAACTTTTAAAACGTCCATATACAAGCTATCCTGATCGCTTGAAGTTTCTTGGTCTGGAAAGTTTGGAATACAGAAGGGTTGTATTTGATCTATGCATTTTGTATAAAATAACCCACAATCTTGTGGATTTATGTATGGACGACTTGAGCTTCACGTATGACACAAATAAATATTCGATGCGTGGTCATCAATTCAAACTTATTGTCCCTCAGATACCACGTCTACAAAGTGTACAACATCAATTTTGTTATCGAGTTACTCCATGGTGGAATAAACTGTCGTCAGACATAGTTTCATCGAACACACTGGCTAGTTTTAAATTTAATTTAAAGAAATACAATGTTAATTCGTTTTGTAAAGTTTTCAAATAGATTAAACATCATATATCTGTAAACTTAGAATGTAAACTTAGAATTATCAAACCTTTAGGCTGTATGTAAGCGAGGGTTACAAGCCCTCCTGTATTTGCCTGTCAACAATTGAAAGTTGATGAAATAAATCAAATCAAGTCAAATCAAATAAATGTGATGCAAAAATCCATTTCTTGGGTGCACATGGATTGTCATACAAATTCAGCACCGGGAGGTTAGCAAGACATCGCGCCCTCTATAAAATCATCCACTTTACCATGTAACCAACAAGAATACCATTTACAATTGAAATCATATGGTTTGTGTCAATCCGATTTGAAACTCCTTGATGATATCATACAGATTTCCTGGACCCATTACAGATGTGTGTTTCACCTGCCCAGTTACATCGCCTACATTCACCTAGACGAAACTTTAAAACCCATCTAGAGCTGCCGCAGATATTTCTGTAAACACGGTAAAGCTGTGAAATACGCCTAATCATTTATTAATTTGATACCGCGACGGAGACTTCATATGAAAAGAAATTTTATGGAATTATAGAATAAAGAATTGAAAATATTATACATACTTATTTATATATACATTTCAATAAGGATTTTGTTGCCATATTTTTATCATTAATAATTTTTTAGTTATTAAATTTGAGATGAATGATAGCGATAAAAGGGACTTAATTGACAATACTTCGTTATCTTCATAATAACATCGTCAAGGAAGAGAGTTGCAATGGAAATTAACAAAGTATATATATAGAGAGAAAATAACTAATTAGCATAATCCAAATTTAAAAGTCTATAATCATAATTTACGCTGTATGATTTAGATTATTTATTCTAATTAGTTATTTCCTCTCAGTATATATAATTATATATTTTGACTGACAATGTTATTATGAAGAAAACGAAATAGTGCCAATGATGTCTCTTTTATCGCTGTCATTTATCTTAAGTTTTTCATCCTTAATTATTTATACCATATTTCATATTAAATATTCAAAAGGCAATACTGTACTTATTTATATCATAGAACCATTCAAATACGAAATGAAATAAAAAAAACACACTTTTTTTTTGTAACAATTGTGGGATATTCAAAAGATCCTTGCTTTGTTTATACATATTTCTTCAAAACTCCTAAAAACTAAAATACATCGTGATCAGTACCTACAGAATGTTATTAAAATTAAATTAATAATAAAAATATATTTTTTTGTGTTCATTAAGTTTATTAATTTGCTAAATTTTAGTATTAGATTGTCATTGATCTCAAAGCGCAGTCGATTCAGTCGATATTGACTTCTGGCTGAACATTTTATCACTATGAATCGTGGATATACTGAATCGCGACTGAAAACCTACTGAAATCATACTGGAATGAGATTTAGTACAGATGAAACCACACTGACTGAAAATCATCAGACACTTATCCAGATTTTTCTCGTTCTACTGAAAACTACCTTAACATTTGAAAGCTGCTGAAAAACCGCTATGACTGAACGTCAACTGTTTTTAAATGTCAATATTTATATATCAATTTGTTTCAAATTTAACAAGAAGTTTGAAAACTACTACTTCAATAATAACATCGCTCTGGAATAATTCTACATCAGTTTTGTTTTTTAGCTCATGAGGCAAAGCGGCTTTATATCGGCATATATAGTCACACGAAGCTCCGTCATCATCATCATCATCATTTATTCAGAAATACCTAATAAGTGTGATAAACTGATAACAGTATTAATACACGTTTTTCACAGTACTGACGTATGCAACCGCAGTAGTCCAGATATAATCAGGTGCTATGGTCAATTTTATGCCTTCAACAACAGGTCAATAATCTCAGTATGGAAATCGAACGAAACCGAACAATTCGATTGGTCGAATATGGTTATATTCTAAACTTTATTTACCGCTCCGTGTTCTCTAACCGTTATTGCAAAAAGACGCAGTAGATAATTGTGTTTTGACTCATTAAAATGCATTAAATTTCATCTTATGATTAAATTTTCCAAAATTGACATGTTAGTCATTTATATATATATATATCCATTTCTTATAGAATCCCTTTCAAGTAATCAATATATACTATGTATTTCACTCTTTAATATAAATGTTTGATTCCATTTATCATCTAGATGACGGAAGTATATTTGCATGGGGATGGAACGAACACGGAATGTGTGGTACTGGAGACGAGGTTAATGTTACGTCGCCAACAATAGTTAAAGCATTTGAAGGCAAAAGAGGTTTACTTATTGGCTGTGGTGCCGGGACGTCTTTTGCGTTAATAGATAACGGTAGCGTTTGAACGCCGATTCTATCACAGAGAGGGAGTACAACAAATATAGTTCCCAAAGAACTACAATCGGAAATAGATGTCATTTACTGGAGATGATGCTGGAATGTATAATGTTTGTCGAACGATATGTTCTGGTTGATGCAGCGATATACAATCTCTCGATTTATCAAAAGACGGCGACATTTAAACGTCTGTTGAATTGCTTTCGCTAATCAGATATGGTCTTATTCGTTTTAAGCCCTGAACCGACTCGACGTTAAAAATAGCTGAATCATCGCTATCAGTTTCATCGGCGCTGGACGGTGCAGAGTAGTCACTATCAAGACCATCGAATTCAATCTCGATCTTGGGTACTGAAATAGCCTCGTTATCAATCCCATTCATACTATCATTCTTTATCTTACAATTTTGAGTTTCTTTTACTCCAAATATTTCCTCTTTGAACAATCTCCAATTTGTTTTTTTATTCGAATTACTGCTACCTTTTTCATTTTTCACATAGGCAAACGGATTTTTTTTGTTATCATTGCTTTCGATATTTTGAACCATTTCAACAGTTGTCTGTAAAAGTAACATTGCTTGATTTGAACTGAGATGCAGCCAAACAAAGTTGTTTTCTTCTACTGAAAATACTTCATAACCAACTTCAGCACCTTTATTCACCTGCGTCCAACGTCTGATTTTTCGCCATGGAATAGATAACTCAACGTTTTCTAAAAATACAAAATTAATTCTTTTACAACTAAGATAAGATATATAAGCCTAAACCTAAAGCAGATAATTGTTAACGATGAACATCTGCATGCTGAGCCAACGATAATATAAGTAGATATTGATACCATTTCGAGACAGTTTGAAGAATATTTTTCATAGCATTAAAGTTATGAATGGTATGATAAAGCATATAATATACCTGTAATTATAGCCATTGATTGTTTTGAACACCTAACATCAGCCTTCATTCCAACTTTTAATACTCTTTTTTTCAACTGGACAGTTTTTGTAAATCTCACATTCGGAAACACTAAGGCATCATAAAATGGTAGTATTCTTGCATACTCAACATATTGTTTATAACATGGAAAATCTGGGTCTAAATATCTATTTAATTCTTCAATTGTTTTATTATCAATCAAATTGTTATCTACTACTTGTCGATATTGATTTGTAAGTAAATGAAATGCTATTGGATCGATTTTAATCAATTGTCTTTCTTTAACAACATCAAAACACCAACGTTGTAATGATATAATAAATTTACAGGGTAAATAAATAACATCTTCATCTCCAAATTTCTTCTCTGGCTGACTCAATCCTTTGAATAATGCAAAACACTGTCTACTATCTTCAAATAAACTAAGTGTATTGCAAACTGTGTCAAATAAGATCGATGCTACAACGCTTTTTGAATCTGTATTTACTCTTACGGCAGGCTGAGAACCTTCTGGGAATAGCCATACACAAATCGCGTCTTCAGAAGGCTCTGCTTTCGAATAATTTGTCATTTTATTTCATATATATAGAACAAATTTTAAATATTCCGATGGTTCTGTCTTTCAAAATTTATACATCTGCAACAAACCAAAACTATATTATGTTGAAATTTTCAAATCATTAAATATGTATGTAGGAATGGCCAATGAATACCCAGAATGAATAATCAATATAAAATCTCTTGTGTTGTTTAATTTTACTATAGACTTGAGTTTGTGGCGGTGTTATATTAAACCGCCCTAACCGCATTGGTAAAGGAAAGGTAAAGCCATATAGATGTTTTTCTGTTTTATTCGGCTTTTTATTCTCAGTCAATAATATTGAAAACACGAAATCATGCCTTACTGGGTTTTTATTCAAAGACCAATACTATAACGGGTCAATAGTTCAAAGGTCCTTACCCTAATACCCGTCTTTGCCCACGTGAAATATTGTAGCGAATCATGTACCACTGTAGCATGGGAGCCAATTCTACCTTGGCCGTCTAGTGTGCTCGTTTGGAGGTAGTAATCGACACGTGAGAGGTGGCAAACTTCTGGTTATACGTATGTTAGTAACATTCCCATAGAAAAATAAACCAATCATAGAGACCCTTTGCTCATTAGACAGTTATTGGAAATATTTTCCAACGTGCACCGGAATAGCTCCAGGCTCTTTAACGATAACAGCCTGGAACTAGGTATATTCAAGATTACTTCCAATAACTATCTGATAGCCAAATTGTCCATAGGTTGGTTATTTTTCTATGGGAATGTACTACTACACAGATTGTAGATTTGCGGAAGTTCTGGGGTTAATTTTATAATCGAAGAAGTTCTCACGCGGGAAGCCCTATAATATGAGCCTGGTAAAATTCTAAATTAGTAGTAACATTTCAGAATTCATGCAATGTCCATGAAGGTAAATAATGAAACATTGCTGTCAGAAATATTCAGAAGAATTCTAATCGAAAGCAAATTGTAGCGGAGTGTCAGCTTGTGTAAACGGAGGGATCAAACATGGAACGGGGTGGACATCATCGGGATCCATAATTTGTCTCTGCGAGGTTCCTGAATTCTCATGGATACAGAGTCAAACAAAACAGGAAGTCTCGACGATATTTATTCGGAGAATTGATTTCTTTAATTGAGTAGAATAGCAACTCACAAAACAACCTTCTAACCATTCTCGTCTACTTGCCGTAAGTCTTCAAGAGATGGGATCAGATAGAAAACCAACAAATAATTGTGATCTACAAGAAAACAAATCAGGGCTCTAAGATCTTGTCTAATCATGGTCTAATGCAGTAACGAGAGGGATATAACCCACAATGAAGTATTGCTCTGATTGGATTAAATTTCGCCGAAACGAATCGCAAAAAAGTAGAAACAGATCCTACTTCGAATTTTGCTCCAGCGAATTGTCACGACTAATCCTGTGTGGATTTGACGTCACACTGCGCATGTGTGCTAGCTTATTTAGCCGCGAAAAAATCGCTGATACCAATTATCCATTCTCTTACCTATCAAACAGCGAAATTATAGTCTAGTGGAAAACTCCCCTTTAAGAGAAGCTTATCCGCGGTGGCACCTCAAAATCTGCATTCAAGCCGAAAAACTCAATCAGTTTAAGAGAATACGATATCATATTTTATAAAAAATTAATTTATGATTTTTTTAAAGTAGAAAAATATACTTTTTACCATGGATCAACACAGTTTTAAAAATATAGAATAATTTTTGCACTTATAGATATTTAATATTTACACTTTAATATTTTGTACGTATGTATGTATTATAATATTTTACATATAATTTTAGCTTTCATCAGACTTCAGTTAGTTGGTTGCCTATAATCAAAAGATAAAACATGAAACTTATTACTTGATGCAATTGATGAAAATTGAGTCAAGACAGATATGCATATATCATATACATAAAAACAATATCACTCCAACAATAGCATGGCATTGCACAATCACAGGAGTGACCTATAAAATGATATCTTCTAACACACATTACTGCTATGTTCGTACGGTCTATAGTGGTGGCTACCATGGGAGTGATAGACCTGTGCCACATGCCCCTGTACTTCACTTTACCTACGGCCGTTTCGCATAGGGTCCAGAGTAGCAAAATAGTGGGCGATGCGGAGCTAGGCTTTGGACGTGATGGATTAGATGCTTACATATGATCTAGCGGTACTATCACTTTGACCTTTGCACAATGACATTGGATCGTGGCTGTTATATAAGGATCTATATGGATGGGAATGAAGGGATCGCTAAAAAGGTCAACGCAGTAATACATTTCAAGGTAGTAATTTTCCCTTGGCGAGGGGGTCTTCGAACGGGTAAATAGAGGTACAATGACAATATTCACAGTGTTTGAATTTCATGCCTTCATACCTTGGAGAATCTAGAAAAAAGTAGCTGTCTAAACTTGCACATGCACATATACCCTGTTTATAAAACTCAACACCTGATGATTTTGAAGAGCTTTCAATCGGGACGGGCGGGGGGGGGGGGGTGACTAATTATCATCATAGAATTATAATGTTACACACGAGTAACAATTCTACTGATTCACTGATGCTTTAAAAGTTAACTTACCATTAAAAGTATAACACGTATTACAATGAATCCGAGAATCCATAAATCTCATTTGAATGTTATGATCTAATGCAATGAAACCGAGGTTATCTCTGCAAACGATACAAACGAAACATACAAGATGCCAAAATGATGACTTCCCTGGTAACGTAATAAGTTTAGCGTCACGAATTTTATGACCGCAGTCAACACAACGTGCAAGTTTTGTATCTTCCAAACGGATAGCTCTTGCTTCAAATAATTCATCTTCTTCAAACGAAACGCGTTTTAATTCATCATCATCGCCACCCTCATGAATATTAATTGTTTTATCAATTTTATTGTGTGTTTGACGTTGTCCAACAAATACATCATCATTATCAGATTGTTGGCTACTTTCATGTAGTGCAATTATACGATGATTAAGTACTGGCGATTCCGTTATATTTTGACGTTTACTATGTTTGCGTTCTTGACTACTATCTCTACGCCATCCACTACCATGTGTATTCATATCACAGCGTGACGACGTTGAAAGAGGTGGTTCTGAACGGCGTGCTATCTTGTTACTTTGTATATCCTTTTCAGGTATATCAATTTTACTTTGTTTCAAAATTGATCGTTGCGGTTTTTTATTATCTTTTCGTGTGAGTCTTTCTGCTTCTTGAGCTAAGAATTCTTCTTCGATTGATAACATTTCTTCGATTGTTAAATTTTTTACTTTATGTAAATCTTCAGATTCTCTGCTTCTTCTCCTTTGATCCTTTGATAATTTATCTTCTCTTTCTTGACGTAGTAATGAGATTCTTTTTTCTTGATCAATGCTTGGATCGTGTGATTTCTTTCGCATAGTAACGTCTTGGACACGTTTTTCTTGCGATTCACGCCAGTTCCGTAGCTCAACTTGTCGTCCCCAAAACTTTTCTTCTTCGTGTACTAATTCAACCAGCTCCTGTGACAAACCAAGTGCCTTGGCCATATCAACATGTCCAGCGCTTAATAAATCCCTTAACATCATATCACCCTTATCGATAGAGCCTTGACGTTCACGGAAACGTTGTTTTACATAATCGCGATAGACACTAATTGAGTTGAAATCATCTTCATCGTCATCATCATCGTCAACGCGAGTCGCGCTTGTTCGAACCAGGTCGCTTAAGTCTGACTGTCTCCTCCCTTTTGCGTCAAATGAACTTATACTGTTAACCAAACTCTTAGAATTGCTCTTATAAAATGCAGTATCAGATTTACTGCCAGCATCACTATCATTGGACGCCGACGGTCGCCGATTGTCAATAACAATAGCACGGCGTGGATGTTTAGGCGAATCTTTTATATACTCATTTGTTGAACTTGTAATTGTGACTTTTTGAACGCCAGGAGCTAATTGTCTTTTCTCTTTCGCTACGGCTGGTACTGGCTTCTCCAATAAATTAACACGGGAACCTATTCAAGTAAATAATGAATCTGATAGGAATAATCCAAGCAAAGCAAAATCACATTAATGTTCTATTTTGATAATGAGGATTATCAACTCCAGTGGCTGATATATTATGGGACAGAGTATGCTGAATGACGAAGTTCTAGTGCAAACCATGTGCAAACTGATATCAACTCAAGTTGTACTATACATCAGTCTGATCCTTGTCTTTTCATGTGGTACAGTAGTCATTATCCAGATGACGGGGGGATACTGTAAAATAAATATAAGGGGCATTGTGTCTAGTACCCTTCAATTTTAACAAAAGGGAAAGGGGCAGGAACCACAAATTAACCAACAAAGAAGATGAATTTAGTAAACAAAAACATGTGTAATCACATCACCAACCTTTCGCTGAATCAATTTCAGGAATTGTACTAACAGGATATGCTCTTCCATTGAGAAGGCCTATTGATCTGATGCGTTCGCGTTTCGGTGATTCTTGTTCAGAGTCAACTCCAGAGCTGTTGTACTGCCTTGGTGGCACAGTATGTTTAGGACGATGGATACCCTCATCGTCAGAGAATGCAAATGATCTCGGATTATATGCATTGACTGAAAAAATACATATAACAACAAACATTTAATTCAATGACATATTGCTGAAATAGAATGATATCAGCCTGAACTAGACTAGCCTATACGCTGCCTATGTGTAGACTCATTTCTTTCTTTTGCAAGGCTAAAGTTAGTCTGCGTGCAGACCTACTGTTTTCCTTCGTCAAGTGTGGGTCAACACAGGCTAGGGTAAAGTCTACTCTTTCTAATAAATAAGAAATGAGCATGCGTCCAACGTAAATGTTACGTAATTTAAGGTGTACCCATTAACAGCAATCGGTTTCACACATACTCAGTTAGGTGTTTGTTAATGTTGTTGTTAGAAAATTAAATTCTAAATCTACCTCATTTCAGATCAGGATGCATTTGCAGTATTCCTGGCGGTCTACAATCGATTGCCTTCATTCGAAAATCTGTGCTCGTTACAGACGTTAAATGCTTGCACAGTAGTACACGTGTACTTCAACATTCTTTCTAGGGTTCTAGGACTGGAGGAAAATATTTTATAACACAAAGGTAATAGGTCTATTCCTAACTTAATAGCTTTAATATAAAGAAAATTGAATCTCTAATATCCCTGTATCAATCTGGTCCAGTCAGTCAATCATTTCTGGATAAATCAAGTAGAATTATAATGTATGTATATACTCAATAATGGAATCTACAATCGACTTACCACTGGTTTCGCGTTTGAGAGGATTATCTTGCCTCGTTTCAATGATATTTTCTCTTGAATTATAAGGTGGTACAAACGCTTTTGGAATAGTTTTATTGCGATCTTGTAAAGGAGCAGTGGCACGATTATTTTGCTGCTTTACTTGGGATAGTAAGATCACCTAAAAATAAGATGTAGTCTCGTTTGAGTATTTGAATATAGAGCAGTATAAGTAGTTTGTATTTCAATTGATGTGTCATTTATTATATGTGTGAAATAAGCGATAGCGATTTATTTTCGTTTTCAACGATGATGGTGTAACGTTTTGGTTCTTACTGAAGTTACTGTAACATTAACTACGCTTTAAATCTACAACCATATATACGGTACATGAGTACACGACCAAACACGATTGTGTAGGCGATCAAATGCCAAACTGTAAGTTCAAGATGTATATAGGATGACAACGCCGAAAGGACGTGGACGACAGTAATAGTTCCATCCGCGCATCCGATGGCGATTCGGAGATAACCATATAGACTATAGGGCCATATACCTTGTCGTTTTTCGTTAATGAGGATTCATAATGTCTGTGTTTCTCAAGTACACTACCACGTGTTCTGCTTGTATCATCACGTGATTCATCTGCTGAAAAGTCACGTATCATAATGCGATGATTTCGATCTGGTGTAACACTTCGACTGCGTTCATTACCAAGGAAGCTAAATCTTGATCCCTGCAATTACACAGACCACACTAACTTTAATTTACAGTAGCATACATATTGCATGAATGGGTGGCTTGAATAATTACATCCAGTCAGATGTTTACATAAACTAAGAGTTCAGAATGAGGCTCAACCGGCAACACTTGAACAAAGTTTACCAGCCAATATATCAGCTACTTTCATTTCCTGCAAGATGCATACATTAGAAGTGGGAGTTGTTCAGGATTCGAAACGAACTATTTTCGATTTCCAGCGTCGATTGCAGTTGCAAAAGTGCTGCAAATACAAAATTTGTATCGATATGGCAAGAATAATAATTAAGCTAAATAAATACCATGGATTGATGCACAACTGTATTATCGTTCCGAGAAGCTTCGTAATAGTTGTTGACTTTGCGCCGTTTTCTTGAACGCTTCGGATTTAGTTTAATTTGGCGTGCCAAAAATAACGAGTCTCAACTAAAGCTGACGCTCAATCATAAACAAACCGAGTTTAAGCAACAGTCCTGAAAGGAGATTTGTCGTCTTGTTCAGAAATGTCGTCAATTTAAAACTACATCAGTTTTATATGCTATCGTGTTTTGAAAATTGAACTAGATCCGCTGAAATAGCTTTACTAATTTGTGATTTGCTACATATATAATAAACATAAATTGCAGACAGTAAGGGTAGTGCTCGATCCGACACTGTTTAATATCGCTTCTATTACACGTCCTGCTAAGCAGAGTTAGGAAAGGGGAGGGGAGGGGTAGGGCAAGGGAGTAACATTCCTGCAGCTAAAACTTCAATAGAAAGAAAGAATTTCGTTGAATTCCGTCAACAAATGCGTACCTTTTTGGCTGGCGGTGTTAATTCTGTAGAACCAGGAACGATAAGTTGTGTGAAAACAGGCAAATCCAATTTAGAAAATCGCTGATCAAGAGTTGATTGTACTCGTCGTCCAAGCCAATAAATTGTAACCAAAAGCTGTAGTATAATCAATAAGTAAATTAATTTGTTAGTGGATAAGGAGGGAATGACTGTACTTTGGGGGAGAAAACAACCAGGAACTTCGAAACACAAAAGCCATCATTAAATTACAAAACAAATGTCGCAACGTGAGATTGACGCATGACTTACAAATCGAAATGGACACACTGACAACTAATCCTGTAGCCAATATTATTGAGATTTAAAACAAGGAAATCCATTCCAAATGCAAGGATTATTTTATAAACATCAGATTAACACATGATATATTTATGTGGCCTATTTGAAAAGAAACCGTAATCGTAAGTAATCGGGTTTTAGCTAGGCCTACGCATAGAATGCAGATAAAAATCGAAGCGATACTGCATGAATACTTCGTCTCAGTAGCCTCAGTAGTCTTTTTTTAATAAAATATTAAATAGTTAAAGCCACTTTAAAGTTATAAACAGCTATTATGAATGAAATAGGATTCCCCGGCCCTTGATTTGCGCAGGAAGACGGCAATAGCAATTCAAAATTATGATTCCGTGTCGTCGAACAAAAAAGGACTGAAAGTTTGTGCTTCAAGGTACTCATTAATTTTGCAAAAAAGTAAACATTCCGTTGCATTTCGGCTTCAAGTATCATTAATTTTGCAAAAAAGTAAACATTCCGTTGAACCTCTTCACGAAATTAGAGGGTAAGTATAGAGACAAAGTAGAACAACTGCTGAACTGGATTGATATGATCTTCACGGTCCAAATAATACAACAATATGGACCGGATTTCGATAATTATTGGGGGTGTCTCACCCTCATGGTTGGGATGTTACCCTGCTATTACAACTGATACTACATATTACAAGATCGTACACGGTTTTCAAAAATGTGAATGATACATATTTAATATCCATGATAACTTATGATCTTGATTGTATCATACGCTTTGATTAAATCGTGATCCAATTTAATTCAAAACAAGGACGAGACTGTCAATGCATCACATTTTTTCCTGGGCAGGTCTTATAACTCCTTCTGCCTAGGAAAATCACCATAATACCAGAAAAGCCTCTACCAGAACATGACCGCAAATAGGAGGTGGCCTGTTGACAGGTTATGGAAGTGGTGCTTAAATGCAATGTTACCAATATTTGATGGTTAAAATCCGGAATCTCTAGGACTTGATTAAATCATTTGGATGAGGTTATTATGACCTGCAAATCCGCTTAGAAAATCTTCGGAATGCTTTTATCTTTAAAAACATGTGTCACAACAACCAGGAAATTATTCAGGAAGATATATAGGAATTGGAAGCGAATGCTCGACGAAAAAGATTTACATATAAATACATTTAAAAAGATCTGTACACAAATACACAAAATAAGTAATCTGGGCTCAAGGATCCAGAACGAGACAATATACTTACGTTTCTGAGTTTCTGCTTTCCAGTTGACGATTGCAATATTCTGCAATTTGAGAAAAATTGAATTAATTTTAAAATTTGGAAACGTACGAACTGTGTTTTGATAATCAAATAGACAGTCACAAGGCAACATGCATTGACTGCGTAATTCTAATTCACAGTTTGATAAGTATACTCTTTCAACATCTTTGTTTGATGTAAAAATAAACAAATTATGACGTACGTTTGTCAATCCATAATATACAACTTTAAAAATACATTACCGTAATATTTTTAGAACATGGTGACGAGAAGCTACTTACAAATTTGTGTCTTTGCCGACCAAATATTGAAACTCTTCAAGTGAAAATAGTTGTGATCTATGGAGTCCAAACTTTTTAGATTCTTTCAAAAATAACTTGACATTATCCTACGTGAAAAATGACATCAGAAACATGTGAATTTGGGAATGATTTGAATGAACCTTTCAATAAGATTTGAAAAATGAGTTATAATTTTTTATTTGAAATACAACAATTTTGTTGTTAATTATTGTTGTTTTTCAGTCTAACGAAATCGACTTTATAGGTATCTGAATCTGTAAATCAATAATTTAATTTAAATAAATGATGTACAATATATTCCGTGAGAAATAAATTTGTACATTTAGCGGGAAAATAGATATAGAATTTCCGGTTGAAAGCTATTTGCTACGGCTCATTGAAGATCAAGCGAACGTGAAGCTGTGAATTGCGAAGGTCAAATTGTGCAAACAAGAATACTAACGCTAAAAACTCAATACAGGTTACTAGTTTCACTGATAAATGCTGTTCTGGACATTGTGTGACTCACCACGGTTGCAGATGGTTTTCCTGAACGGTTCAGTTTGCCAAGATTTCGTTTGGTCAGTTTTCGCAACAACCTAAATATGAGAAATTCACACTGTCAACTTTCACACCGCAAATTGTTATGGAATACAGAACAAGCGTTGGTTGGTAATAAACTTTTAATGTACCATTAATCATCAAGTAAATCCACGTTGTTAGGCTAAATGATCCGTTTTAATAACAGGTCGATTGCTGCTTCTGTTTATGTATAGTTATTGTAACAGCTGCATAGATAAAGCCTTCTTTAAGGATCATAATCAAATCTCAGCTCACATGAATGTAAACATTGAAACGTAACTTGCAGCACGTGGAACAAAAGTTATCATGTTGAATATATAAACAAAAAACTCACTTGCACAGCAAAATACCATCTTCAATCGACGCAACAAAGTCATCACGAGCAAATACAGTTTCGGTCACAGCCTTGGTGTGAAAAAATAATAATAATTATTATTACACACAAGAAACGAAATGAACAATTGAGTTAATTCGCAAGAGTTGTAGTAGTTAATTGCATTCATTGTCTGAATATCACTGTTGGAAAGATCAAACCACAACACATAATTGAAAATGTACATTAAGCAGTGACCACCTGCTAAATAAATACCTCAATCCATCTTCTGCATTCAGCTAGCGCCTCCAACATATCTCTCCTATCGTCAAAACCACCCTCGTCGTCCACTTCAACTGTACTCCTTCGTGAATCGTTCTTGCTTGTTTTTTTGTCTCGATAGCGGGGTTTTTTGGCATACTGTTTTTGCATTGTTGTTTCAGCTTCGGTAAACATTGCCCCGAAAAGGGTAAAGATAGACCGTTTTTCCTCGCAATACAACGAAAGAGGACGACCAACGGTGCTTTCACCGTAAACGAAGTTCAAAGCCGATGAGTTGAGATCGAAGGCGTACAATGCGTAGAACAATGTGATTGTTACCTGATGCGCACTCTATTGTTTGTAAACAATGAGAACGGTGTTCTTTTATCATCATGACAGACAGTAAGCAGTTCCGATAAATTGGATCTGCTATTGAATTCCTTTTCATGTACTATCGTCAAATCACTGGGGCGTTAATGCATTTTTATTATGTCTTGAGAATTATTATAGAAAGAATAATTTGAATAAAGCTTTCATTTCATCGCTTTCGATTTCGTAGAAAGAATTTAAGAAAAAAGAAGACACATCGCGTTGCTCCAGCAGAAGATACATCCGAGATACTTTCGATTGGCAACATTCATTTGGGAGCTTGCACCTTGTCTCGTAAATCAGGGCGCTTGTAAATCTTTGGAGAGCTATAGCAATTTGCTATGCATATTCTCAAATACTACTGTAGTTCACGATAGCAGCATACAAAGTCTCATATTTCAGTTCTGAATAAAATATACTATAGACGTGAAAACACGTGTTTTACAAGCGGGACACTTTTGGGCGCCGCTTTCAAAACTAATTTGAATGACCAAACAATATTTACTAATTAATCTGCGTGTTCATTCACGTATAGGGGGTTAGTTAATAAATGAATTGATTAAAGCCAATGAATTAAATCAAAACAAAGCTAATGAGTCATTGAGTACCCATTGAACAAGGTGTTTAATTTATACCAAGTTCATCGACTAAGTTGGAGAAAAATAACTGTTTTTATTTTGAATTGATTTTTAGATGGAAATATAATCCTATTAGTTTTGATAACTGTTCTGGAATAAAAGCTATCAAATATAGAACATTTTTAATTGGTAAGTGAAAAATGTAATTTAATATAACTATCTTTGTGCTATCTTTGTGGCGTTTTATCGTGGTTTTTTGCGATAATTTATTTGTAATATGCAAGCCCGTAAAACTTTAGCTATAATCGAATTTCTTTAATCCAATGCAAGGTGCATTGATGCACCAATAAAGTATTGGATTAATGTGAATTTCCTCCCAAATGTTCAATTTACACAGTTTTACTAAGTGATGCGGATATCTTGTATCCGAAGATTTGGGGTTTTAGCAATCCGATTGGAAAAGGAAACATTGAAATTTAACACTTGAGATAAGCAATGGGATCTAGCATGGATAACATGTGAGCATAGTTATAGGAAATACATTCAATAAGATACATCCCAATACGTTTCAATGCAATAATCAAGTCAAATCAATCATACGGAATGATGTTTGTGTGATATTGGCTTTTCATCACCATTCATCATCATCGTAAATATTTATCCTGAATCCTGATAATAACTGATGATGCTGATAAGTTATAATTGAACACTGTAAAAACACGAGGGGGATGATCCACACGGGAGAAAAGCGCAATGTTCGTCATGGAGATAGAAGACATGGATAGTCCGTAGTCGATGCTTCGTCCCTTCATGTACGGATCTACGCATGAATCTTCCACACCCCAGACAATGCGCAGACACAGCTTCAGCACAAACAAGGATAATGATCAAGAAACTCTATAGGGCTCAGACGGAATCAATTTTAATTTTGAAATTCCATCTTAAGTTTCAATTTTAAAATTTTAACATGATATTTCTTGCTTTTTTTGTCTAAGAAATGCATCGAATTAGATTTTCACAATGATGATTGCGATTCAAATACAAGTGGTAATCTTGCTCGTAACTTATGCTGTTCGAAACGGTGAGACGATTACAAAGAAGCTGATTCTGTTGATAAAACCAGGAAGATGGAAGGATATACTGTCTAGTGAAACCTGATTATAACGGTCACTTATGAGAGTAGATAATATTGACCACTAAAGGGAGGTGACCTTTATATAGAGGCTCAACTCAATAGAAATTAACATGTGTAACATTATGAAGTGACCACTATAGACATGCGGCTGCTCCATATGGTAACATTCATGTTTCACTTTTCACTGTACTAGGGGGTAACTAAATACGTGTACAGGAATAGTACGAGAGCCATCTACTTACAAATAATTGTTAATACAAATTGTAAATAGATGGCTCTGAATAGTACCACTACACCAGCAAAATCTTCACACACAAAGAAGAAAAACAAACATAACATCCGGCCTGTATCTGTATCTTTCAATTTCAACTTTAGGTTTAGTTTATTCTACGTTTATTCTAGCAAAAATTTAGAAAAGTAGTAAGAAAGTATTGATTTTTTGATACTTATGAAACTCTACAAACTTAGGCGATGGGAAATGGCACACCCCTGCGTATCACTGTCATTTTGAGTTGGGCTCAATGGAAGGGTATATGAGAATGACGATCACTTTTAGACACGTAAGGTATATACTTTATCTAAAAGATCTTAATAGTTCCTTTGCTTATTGAAACTTTTAATAATTAGCACGCAAATCATGGTCTTTTCTTTAGAAATAGATTAACCCGAAGGCATTTCCAACAAAACTGCGGAATGTGGCCAAACAGCGCTGTTTCGACCTGGGCATGTTATGATCGTTCATAATAACTATATAGATATATTTATTTGCATTCATTGCAGGCGCCACCGTCAAGTATGGCAAGGTACACATCAGATACAAACGAGGTGAGTCTATATTACACATATCACATATAGTGCCTGGGGACTAGGATCCGAAAGCAGTTAACCTGATTAATCGAATTGGGGAGTATCGGTGGTTCATAATCTGTTATCGCATTTTGAATTTCAGGAGTTTGCTGCAGGATAAATTCTAAAGGGGGGCAAACAATTGAAACCTTTATAACGATTTTTGTTGAAAATGTATGCCAAATATTATTTACATTGCATATTTTATTTTGTAAATTAATATCTTCAAAACTGAACCTCAGATAGCCTACGATGCAGAAAGACTTTTTCTTCAAAAGCATACACACAGAAAGAAAATACGAGTAGTCTGCATGAGACGCAGGCTATGGTTCAAAAGGTTCTACAATTTTCCAGAACTTATTCGAGCCTCAATGTTCTTCTATTGAATATAACTACTTTATTTTTCAAATGTAGGGATATTATCTAAGACTGGCATTTGTCCTTCATCAACATCTAATCGTCAATTGAATGATCCACGCATTAATTTCTATGGTGTTGGGTATACACTACCGGGCGATGATCCTGTCTCTTGCGACTCTTCTAATTGCGATGTTGATAAGAATTGTGAAGCTAATGAAAAATGCTGTACGAATGTCTGTGGGGCATTAGTATGCACACCAGCAGGTAAGAAAGACGGGGTTACATTCAGAGATGATTTTTAAAGGGGAAAGGGGAGAACATGAGGAGATGTCACACACATTTCAAACATGATGGTCTTACGTTATTGATATAAGAAGATACATGAATTTGGTTATAAGAACTTAGTTTTAGAATTGAAATTCTAGGTTACAGTACACTTTACAACACTAGACGTGTGATGTACTTTGTATTGAATTTCAATTATAATTAAATACATTTTCATATTATGAGATTCTTCTGCCTTTTTACATTTCTGAATATTAAGAAAGTTTTCGTTCTAAAATCTCATGAAATTTAAGAAACTTTAGTACTACATCCTTTGCTTCATTTCTTATTAAAAAAATACAAGTTAATATTGACCTTCTTGCGAATCAGTAAACATTAGGATATTAAACCAGAATCTTCATTTGTTTTTACGGAAAAATGGAATGCTATCGTATCCTCACTATTTCTGTTTCTGTTAATAATAATTGTTATATCTCATGATCAAGATGATATCATAATTCATAGCATTTATGAATATTTTAAAAACAACGGTTTTGAATGATGTATTTATCCATTTATTGTTTCAGTTCGAGATCCACACCCGTGCGAGGTAAGTGTTCTTATAATCCATTGGTTAAACTTGAAGTTATTATCCTTTATGTTTGTTGATTTGTATACGTTTATAGATTATTCCGGTTGAGCGAATTTTATTCGTACAAATCTTAAATACTATTATTGTGTGGTCTACTATATAGTTAAGATAGTTTAGTAAGTGTACATTCATGTTATTGTTTTTCTATTTCTAATTCAGTTATTTAATTGCCCATCACCACAAATGTGTAAAATGCAAAGGGTTCGATGTACAATGCCATTCTGTCCAGATATGTATGCATTGAGTCGACCAACGTGTATTACCACAAGATCAAATGTTTATTGTAAGTATTATTCAAAAAATAAAACACCGGTCTATACTGAAGAAATAGCATTACAATTCACCGTAGAAACATTGTGGCTAGATTGTTACTGAGAACCTTTAGATGGCCAGTATAGGCAGGTGGCCTTTATATCAGGGAAATTAAAAAATGTATTTATGAGATAATGTAATCGTTATCATTATTAGATCTGGCGCTAAGGCAGCATGGTAAGCTGAGTGACATCACTACTACATTTCAATTTAGACATCTACCTCGTACAATGACTATACCAGTACAATACTGAACCCATTATATCAGTAACTAACAATGTCTTACCAGCGTTGCTGGTTTAGTAATTCAAATAAAAGACGTCTTCGTGGAATTCGACAGCCAGTGAAATTTGATATCGAAAATGAAAGCCATGCAAGTAAAATTAGTATCTCTTTCGTTATGCGTAACAGAGAGCGAAATAAAAAATTAAGGCCAGTCCGAACCACGACTGGAAACAACAATTCCAATGATATGTAACTCAGATCTCTTACTTAAAAACAGTCTGAGAAAGCAGCGTAAAACTGGACCAGACACACGCACACGCAGACGTTTGCATATTTAGGTATAGATGAATATTAGATTGAAACTATAAGAAAACCAAAGAGATCAATAATTTTTACATAACATATGAAAAGTAACAACGACCTTTATCCGAAATTGCAGACCCTTGGGATTTTAGATAAAAATCGAAATTCTTAAGATGGAATTGAATTTCAAACGAGAGGTCCGTCTGGATAATCTTGATTCTCAATAATCAAGTTCAGATTGGGTGTCGGAAAATGAAGATCCAATTACTGATCTTTCATACAAATACTCCTTCAATGGTAGTGTGCATGTATTTGGCATAATTAATCGTGTATACAATTTAATTTTTTTCTTTTTTTTTATGTACAAACAATATAGTAAAGCGCAGAAGATGTAAGTTACAATGAAAATTACGATAAAGTATGAATAAATATTGTGTCAATTTGCTGCTTACAAAATGTTGACTTCTGTTCTGTTTTAGCGCAAATCCCTCGTCCAGAGCAAGTCATGGCCATTCAGAAACTTAACCAGCATATTGCATTTGGTCGTAGTCAGCTATATGGCGATGATGCGTCACAGTTACCAGGGGAAACATCAATGACTCAGAATCGTGATATTATATTTCATCCAAAAGAGGCATATGAAAACAAAGACTTTGATCCATTTAATACCTATAAACAAATGAAAATAAACAAATAACATAAGGGTCTATCTACTGCACTATTTGGTTAACTAATCAAATTTCATTAACTTTTCATTTAGTCTTTGCCTGGCTTTCTGTGAAATAGAGCAAATTTAGCTTGTAAATTATTTAGAAATATATAAATGAACTATATTGTACGGTATAATCTAGGTCTAACATAAACTGATGCTATGACGGTCTATCTGCGTGTAACTGTACAGCTTCTTATCTCATGGGAATTCTCTAGTGTTCATTACTTGTCAGTCTATACGTGTCTTATGGAAATTCATCTCCCCATAACATAACATAATTGCTATAGGCTTTGTTAATAAATGATCATTAAAGCTAACAAATGATCACCAAATGTCTGCATACTATATAACTACTTTGCATGCAGAGCTATTTTAAGGCCGTTGCACCGTATGTATGTTTTGGGGTATGTATAATATGCCTAAGGCTGAAACTACTATTGGCCACTTCTTGATGAAAACCGGAAAACATAAATTACATGCAATATTTAACAGTTATTGATCGAAGTCGATGTGAATATTGGCTGATCCGCGGCAGCCGAGGTCATTATGCTAATATTCATTGAGCCCGAGAAAAAACACACCATGTTACCATATCCCAGTCTTATAGTTGATTGTATGACTATATGTGTAAGCCAACTAGCATGATTGAGAGGCCTTTTTCGGATAACACATCCAACCGAGAATGTCTAAAAACAGGAGATATACTATTACATTACCTTGTTCAGATTTTGAAGAGATTCTGAAATGATTTTCCAATATTATCAACTAAATCATTTGTAACCATACTACGACCAATTTTCGATGGACTATTTATACTTGAGAATACATCGCATGTTAAATGCTTTACAAAATAACACGCAGTATGAGCCCCAAGAACAGAAGATGGAACGGTGGAGCTGAAAAGAAGAATTAGGTAGATAATATGAGTAGAGCACAATGGTATACAGAAAAGGTGTAACAAATATTTTACTTTTTGGTTTGGCTCTTTGTCTTTACCCCTGTGAAAAAAATTGTGGAGTTCATGAACAGTTTGTGAACTGTTATTCATGAATTTTACGAACTTTCATGAACTGTTCATGAACACCTTATAAACAGTTTATGAACAGTTCATGAACATTAAATGACTCAATTTTCATGAACGGTTTACACAAGGGTAATACAGACTGTAATATAATATACAGTACAATGAAATATGGATAGATCGAGCTTTTAGGTATCAGCTTAATCCTTAATCTAACCTGCGCAACTCAGCTAGGAAAGATATATACACAAATCAAATACTGTACTCAAAATTTAGTCGATTCTAATAATATTCAATGTTCAGCATTTATGAGGTTTATAACTGTCTAATGAAACTAAATGACACTTGAAGTTACAACCACAGAATGTGTCTTTCTTGACCTTCTCATTATTATTATTATTATTAACTGTTCAATCAGATGTGCAATCAAATTTAAACATGTTTTACAGTCAGATTACGCCAAGAAACAATAACCATTTATATGTTTTATTACCTGGGGTCACGGGCGTAACGTTAATTGCTATAATGTGACACACCTTGATCTTTTGGAGGAAATTGCTTCTTTTGCCCAATGACTAAATAACCCAACAGCACCAGCTAGTATGTCACCTTGACCACCGCACCGGCGAGGGCTGCCAGTTGCAGTCACTACAGACGCTACAATGAAAATATTTGTAAGTTACTTGTTAAACTACTTGTAAAATGCTATCCTATGAACATTATTGATTTATAAAATAAGCAGTGAGTTCAGTGCCTAATGTGAGAATTTGAAAATATGTGACACTTTAAGGACTTACTCTAGTATAAATTTGAGCTATTTCTCAAATTCTTGTGACTCTACAAGTATTATTGAACGCATTGGATGGAATCATGGGTTCCCTCCCTGCATCAGTGTTCTTTGTGGTTGTGCAAACTGCTGTGCATACATTTGAATGGTGATTCCTATCAAACAGTCTATTTCACGTTGGCTGTAACCCAATGTTGGATGTTTAAATTTGAAAACTTATATCAATATATATTTTTACCAACAGCATTTGTTTACTTAGGAAGTCGTGTACATAGTTTATTGAAGGTTTTAGAAAACAAAATTGATGAAATGGAGGGATTTAAAAGACAGAAAGTGATACCTATGGGAAAATATTGACTGCGTTCATGAACTTCTTATGAAGTACATGAACTGTTGATGAAGTTCATGAACTATTCATGAAGATTTGTGAACGATTCATAAACGATTCTTCAATGGCCAACAGTTGAGTTGATAAAAACTGGGCCATTTATCTTTCAATAAATGTTTTAACAGGGGATATGTTGAATTGTTTTAAGTAAATCTAGTATTTAGGTATATATACCGGTACATTATGCAATACATATTACACAATTAAAGAACAATACTTCAAAATAACACAAATAACACAACATAAATTAAATATAATTTCTCTTATCTAGAATTGTATTAGTTTTGTAATTTGTTAATCTCACCAGTTTCTTGACAAGAAATCACATCATTTTCTCCTTTCTTTACAATTGTTACACCACCAAATGATTGACTCAAAATCTTCATATCTTTAATATCACATTGTTTTTCTGAAGAATTTTGAATCTGAAATGAATTTAAGCAGCATGCATGGATTGTCATTATGCGATGATAGAACAATTACTATGAGAGTTGTAAGTACTGGCATTTCAGTACCTTTATCACATCATTTTAGATTTTCAATCCTTTTTTAAAATTGCACTTTCAAGTTTCACAGCAGTTGATGAAGAGTAGAGTTTCAAAACAAATTCAGCTATCCGAGGTCAATTATATGGATGTCATAGTTCAACAGAAGGTATTCAACTCATATTACTATTGTCAAGGGTTTGAGCAGAATAACAATTTCAGGTTGTGGTGATCTCATCAGTGTGTCACACATTCTATTGCAATATTGTCACATGTTATTTAGCTGTTAAATAGTATGTCGTATTTTATAATCACTCTCTTGTTAGTAACCTTCAAGCTGACCCCTGCAAAAAAACAATTCAGGAGTTCATGAACAGTTCATGAAGGTTAAATAGCCCCAATTTTTATTAACAGTTCATGAGCCTTCACGGACAGTTCATGACCAGTTCATGAATAGTTCCTAAAAATGTGGGGGCCATTACTTAACGTACCTGGAAACTGTTTATGAGCTGTTTCCAGGGGGAACAGTAGCTCACTCGTAGTATTTTTTATTATATTATATTGAAATTATATTATATTCAACACAAGCAATATTATCTTATCGCTACCACTTCAACGTCATAACCGGCTCAATGCATTTATTTGGAAATTAGAAGTTGGCGCAATGAGCTGAAACTAATTACAGTATACGATACACAAGCTGAAAGACTAACGTTGTGAAAATATTCCCTTGATTCAACATGCCTCGGAGAAATATGAAAGGTGACAGTCACTCACATTTGTCATAGATGCTACCAATCGCTGGTATTCAATGTCATTAGGTGTTAAAATAAAATTCTTTGCACCCGAAACAAGGGAAGGGCATTGTTGAACTAAGAACAGGCCATCCTAAAAGTGAAAAAAACAAACATAATTCGTAGAAGTAGTCAATTCTTTTTGCGGTCGATTTCTTATTTGATTGTGATTATGATCATAACAAACCAAACTCACCCCATCAATAACAACTAGCATATCTGGCATGTCTCTTAACATATGTAATAGACCCTAAAAGAAATTTCACTTAAACAAGTTATAATTAAAAAAAAAATTAATAGTAATTACAAACCAATGTACAGTATTAAGAAAATGAAAAGTCATTTGGATAATATTGTTTGTGCTTTACCACTAGAATTTTGAATCAGATTAGATCTTTGGTAGTTGGTTTAAAAAATCTTTATAATATAATTCCAAATTAGTAGAAATAACTAAAATCTGTACCCTGTGAAAACAGCTCATAAATTTTTCTAGAGTGGTTCAATGGAAAATTTGGAGGATTTGATTGGTCGCTGGTAAGGGGTTGAGTTGTCAATGTCAAATGAGTGCAAAATAATGTATTTTATTAAATCTGAGAAACTGCAAGCAGTGCTGAAAGCAAACCCAATAATGTATTACAGTAGCCTCAAAACATACCCTTTTTAAATGAAAGTATCCCCTGTGAAAAACAGTCCAGGAGCTCATGATCAGTTCACGAATGTTAAAAGGCCCCGATTTTCATGAACTGTTCATGAAGTCCTCAACTGTTTGTCACAGGGGATGTTTATAAAGTTAATGAACCGTCCATGAGCACTTCATGAACTCATTAAATTATTTTCCGAGGTGTGGCCTGGATCATGTTAAAATATTTATTTAGAGAAAGTAGCAGCAGACAAGTACATGTTTTTGGCCATTAGCCTTCATCAGTACTGCTCAGTGAGCGAACAAGGAACTGACTTCGGTATATACCTAGGTCAAGATGAGTTAGTAAATGTGGTGAAAAATTCACCACATCAAAAAAAACATCTGTGTCATACCAGAGTGCTCAAACTACCGAAGTAGTGGGCAACGCATATCGCAAACAGTATAGACACATCCCAAGTCGATAGTGCTCGAAATTGCGCATGCGCAATTGAGACATACATAGCAGATTTTAGAGAAGGTATAATCTCTTTGTACTCTATCCACAAATACTCTAACTCAATATTAACATTTAACTAATTCTTACTTTACTGTTAGGTCTACAACTGACAACTTTGAAACATATAACCTTACTGTGACTACTTGAAATGTAGCAGTGTCTCTTCCTAGACCGGGGCCAATGACCATACAATGTAACCGCGGTAGCCATTGTTTAATTTGTTCAACTGCATTGTCTTTATCACTAAAGGAAACATCACATATTTAGCTATCATTAAGCCCATATGAAAAAATGTTCAGGAGTTCATGAACAGTTCATGATTGTTAAATGGCCTCAATTTCACTAACAGCTCATGAACTCCAAAACTGTTTTTCGGAGGGTTTATCCTAACCAACCTAATTCCATTGATTACAGCAATGAAGAAAGATTGACCGTGTTGAGCAGCATACGCGTAGAAAGTCATTTACACATATATATGATCTGAGATATACAGCTTGTAATGAGAAAATCAGACACATACAAAGGCAAACATTTACAAGTATTAAAGAAGAGCAGTTCAGAATTCTCATTCTTAAGTTGCATAAATTATGAGCTAGTAATGGTGAATAGTACATTGAAAAGTGACACAAAATAATTCCAAAATATTCCGAGATAAATTGTGGTTGCATAAGAAAATCTCATATCAACGTCCCATTTCAGCTAAATTTTGTGATTGTAAGAACATGAGTTTGAGAGTCTAGAATACCAAAGAGTTTTATAGAAAATATCAAATATTTTTGCAAATATAGGCTAGATAAAACAAACTAGAGTACAATATATCGGAATTCCCCTGTGGAAACTGTTCATGAATATTAAGCAGCCTAGGTTTAATGAACGGACAGTTAACAAGCTGCTTATAACGTGTATAACGTGACGTAAGGCAATGATATTTAAACAAGACTTTGTCTGCCAATGCATATCATTGATTGGAACATACCAATTTATATTTTTATTTTATATGGAAAATATGAAAGGTTCGCTCAATCAATCCTGTTGTGGAAGTTGGCTTGATTACTTTTGGATACTTTATAATGAGTTATATTGATGTTGAAGTTGAACAACTCACAGTATAGGATGAACTATTAAATCAGGGCTGTATGATTTGATTGGAACAGAAGCATCAGATGTACAGAACACATGTGACAGATCAGCACCCTACAATACAAATAATTGATAAAGTAACTCTTGCAATACCTAAAATAGTATTTTCCATTGAATCAACCTTGTCTAAAAGGCTTCCTGCACATAGTGGTCAGTTTCTCTAAATCTCATAGTTCATTCTGTTATACACAGGATTCGCTGTATATGTTTACTTCAAATTATTGAATTGAGTCAATTGACATATTTTGATCTAAAGTAATAGACTAGCCTACCAATCCAATAATAACGGTAGTTGAAATGCTAATCTGATATGTGCAACACAATTAAACAGTAATCGAGTTTAACATAGCTGGAAATGAGCAAACTACATATTCATGATTGTAACCCCTGTGAAAGCAGTCAATGAATTTTAAATGGCCCAATTTTTATAACAGTTCATGAAAATAGGGCAATTCAACATTCATGAACTGTTCAAAAACTATAGAAAAAATGTTCATGAACAGTTCATGAGATATAGAAAAGTTCATGAACTGCTCATGAACTCAACAATTTATTTCGCAGGGGAAGAGAACAGGAAGTTAAGTGCATTACATGCAATGTAAAATGTTACACGTTGCAGTGTTTCTATTGTACTTACCAACCTCAAAGCAGTCATAGCAGCAAAGTATGGAGCACCAGTATACCTTGATAACAAAGAAAAATATATTTTGAGCTACTTATGTCAAAACATTCTGGATTTTATGGAAAGTTGCAAAATGTTGCAATTTTTGTCATGTGTTTGTAGGCAAAAGCATCTGTGTTATATCAAGATGGAAACATTATCCTAAAAATAGTAATTAAGACGGTATTGCCTAACCAAAGGCTACCATACCACTCCTCTACCTCTGGAGGAGTGGCTTTTTTCGCTGAGATCAATGATGCCAATGCTCTTTATTGATCTCAGTCTCAACACTGCAGCAGATTTCATGGCAGATAGGTCATCCATTGAATAATATTTAAATAATTATGTTTCTGCTATGATAACCTCAAAATAATCGTACTCGTATTATATATGCAAAACATTTTTTAAGTACAAGGTATGTACTAAATATAACATTACATTGTCTACCTTCATGAAACCCAGTTAACCTTAGTCAGTCCGTGCCAACTCAGAAGGCTTCAAACTAGATCTCTATCTGATTTTACCAAAACTTCAACATACTCAAAGATATGAAAGGAATCATCATCTGGTGAAGTTGGGGCAATTTGGTTGAACATTAAATAAAATGAAGCAATTTGAAGTTTCAGTGTTTTTTTTTGACAAGCATAAAAATTCATAATCTTTATTTTATTATTTACAATGTATTGATATAATTTGAAACAACAGTTAAAAACTTACATGTAACTATCAGTGTACACATATTTCGAGGACTCATAATTAAATCTTTCGCATTTTGATTTTTCAAATCATTTATCGTATAAGGCTATATCATCTATGTTATGTTTACATATATAGCTGCCAATGTATTGGCACTAGTCATCAATTCTTTTATTAAGATCTTCCTTTATTGAAGTGTCAGTGTATCTTCACTGGGTACGAGCTCCTCTTCCATGTTTGATCAACCTATTATAAGAACAACAAATACAATTAACGTAAGGCAAAATATAATAATAATAATAATAATAATAATAATAATACTAATAATAAAATGGAGTCAAATTCTACATATTCATTTCTGTGACTTCAAGTTTCACGCTTTATGCGATCATCAGACAGTATTAAATTATTTAATCCTGTCTGATGATTGCATAAAGCGTGAAACTTGAAGTCACAGAAATGAACGTGTAGTCTTTGACTCCATTTTATTATTAGTATTTACTCTCTGTCAATCACTGGCATTGAGCACTATTATCTGCTGATAGACAACTATATGTCATTATCATTACTATTACTACTACTACTACTACTACTACTACTACTACTACTACTACTACTACTACTACTACTACTACTACTACTACTACTACTACTACTACTAATAATAATAATAATAATAATAATAATAATAATAATAATAATAATAATAATAATAATAATAATAATAATAATAATAATAATAATAATAATAATAATAATAATAATAATAATAATAATAATAATAATAATAATAATAATAATAATAATAATAAATCCTATTAATTTTGAGTATAGTCTGGATTTCAGAAACTGTACTTCATGGATATTTTATAACAGTAACGAACAAATAAATCAGCACAAATACATGTGAAATTTTAACTCACGTTTTCTTTCGTCTCAATCTCATTGGCTTGTTATTAGTTTTTGATGAATATAAATGGAATTATGTCAACAGCAGTTGGTGATGTAGTAGTGTTGATCAGTGTAGTTGACAATTCAGCTGATCTTACAGAAGTATCAGTTTTAGTGGATGCTGCAGTTGACACCGTCTATCTTAAGTTACAAAGGAAAAACACAAAAATTAAAAGCAAAATCAATCATATTTTCCGCTTTCGAGACTCGACCGTACAACATTTTTAAAAGTGAGACTCAATTAAAATTCTATGTTAACTTTTTCTAGTTTTTTGACATTTTAATTGTATATTTAATGGCAAATCAACAGTAGGGTTAAGGATGTTTTGAATAGAAAAAAGTCTAATAATTTAATTAATTTTATAGATAATTAATTCCATCAATGCTTCCCTACCTTGTTATCCGATGCTGTGAGAAGTTGATTGTCCAACTTTTTGTTACCATTAACTATAAATTGTCGAATCCCTGGTCGTTTCATTATCTCTCCGTTGAATCGATATGTCAGACTCAAAGCTAATCAATTGGACTAAACCAAAAACATCGATTAAGTACTGTCAATTTTGTAAAATTATCTGCAACATATAGCCTTTGTTTTTCGCACGCTATCTTCGCGGTCTGTCATTTGAGCCTCTCTTGTTTGACTGTTGTGTAGCCTGCGTACAGCAGAGCCTGCTATATACAGCATTTAATTTTGCGAAATTTGATTTTATCCAAATATAGTTCTCTTTTCCGCAAAGTTCTCTTTCTCACTTCGTAATATACTTCTAATTTGTTAGTATTCAGATTTCGTTGAGAAATTGAAAAAAATGTTTATTATAGCAAATGGTTTGCACCAGACAGGAACTATTAGTCATTTTCACAGCTTGCCGATGAAGATTACATTTACGTGTCGTTTTCAGCAGTTTTGACGCCAGCAAAGAAACATAGTTCCGGGAAACTATTGTTTGGCATCGCCACACTATGGTTGAGAGTCGACACTCTGTAGACATTTATGATTATTAATATAAGTACTGTCATATCAAGAATGCAGATAAAAATTCAGATTGTGTATGTTACTTGCCAAGATGAGTGACAGCCCAGCTGAGTTTGTGCAATGTTGTATTGGATATCACGGAGATGACTCTACTAAATGTGCCGGTATTTTGATTGATGAACAAACAGACAGAGTATTAGAGATAATCGCAATGAGAGCAAAGTGTGGTGAGATCAGTGAAGTTTCCTCGGTATGCGAGTCCCATTATCGTAAATATACCAGCCTGTACCGATTGAATCAGACATACTGTTGTGACCCTTGGAATAAACACAAAAAACGCCTACGGCCTAATAATTTAAGGGAAATATCGTTGGAACAAGCAAAGAAGAGCAACAAATATCACAAAGGTAAGAGTCTAAATTTTGATGACTTTGAAAATGTTAAGCTTGTAATCATAAATTATCTTATACCAATCGTATCGTATATGTGTATAACTGTACCATCTATACGTGTAATACGAGTGTTCTTTCCGAGAATTTATTTCGAAATGAAGAAATATATATGGGGGTCATGGGGGTCATTATTTTCGGTTACTTTTAGGTAAAATTTATTTTCGTGTTTACATTTACTAATGAGTTCCGATGCATTTTTTGGAGTACAGGTGTATTGTTAATATAAGCTCTGCTTTTACTCATAAACTGACCACAGTGTCAAACGACTTCTTTTTTCTTTTAAACACCATATGTGCTTTGAAAGTTCAGTGCTAAATTGGTATTTTCCGATTTAAATCACGTTGTGGCAGCTTCAAAATTATTTCTATTAGGCCCAGGTAGGTGCGGCCTTTCAAGTCATTGGGCATGGTAATGGTGGCCTTTTAAACGATGCTTGATGTTTGGCACTTGTTTTCTAATGGTCATTCCTTTTTTTCGGCAGTTGCATTATTTGGACTATATGTTCCTATTAAGCTAAATACTGTATTGTTATCTCCTTAAGAGAAACCGCATAATTAATACATTGCTGAATTCGTCAATATTGATTTGTGAGTGATCTCATGCAAGATAAACGAAAACAGTTCAAGACTCTACGATATACAGTATAGTTAACGCGTAAACAGTTTCGAAAAAGCCGATAAGTTCGCAAATATTGGCTGTCGTAATTCCCAATTGTCACTTCGAAAAGGGTAGAGTTGCCTCTTTTTTGCAATACCGTGTTGAGTCAAGAATTTTATCAATAAAACTTTGATCATTTCTTCATTGAATTACCAACTTTTACATCAACAAATACTTTACATATCTTTCCAAAAGACTCTTACTGAGTTCCTAGACTTAGTAGAACCTTGCACATAGTATTAATTATATATGTGCGTCAGTGAGATGTTCTTTCATGCATACATAACTGCATATATTCTAAATGTTTCTTAAATCATAGACATCAATCTTATTCCTGGCAGGAAGCTGTGCATTAGATGTAGATGTGCGGTAGCAATACCAGCAACAACCACACCTAGTCCAGAACAAAGTGAAACAGAAGATGAAGATGTTGAAGAAGTAAGTGATAACGATGTTGATAGCAATTGGTCAGGCGAAGAAGAATACCTCAACTCATCATCCCTGGATGATGCACCAATCACTCGAAAGCGCTTGCGTTCTCACGGAGTCACTCTGATCAAAGAAACTGAGAAAAATGAGAATCTGTAAAGGTAATGATGGATTCATTGTTTGATACTCTAAGTGTTTAGTGTGCAAATAATTAGTTACTAAAAGCGGAATCCTCCAGCTGAAAACTCAGCTAGCTTCACAGCACGCCATTAGTTTTGCCGTATCACATGAGTTGATTTGCCAAGTGTCTAGTGACCACTTGCACTTTCCAAAATTTGCTTGGCATAAATTTCTGGCACCTAAACTTTGAGAATTTTCCTGAGAAATTACGACACTCATTCCACTTTCCAGGTGCACATTGGGAACCTGAGCCAATATTCTGGTCAAAGTGCAGCTAAAACATAATTTGATGAAATTTCATATTTGAAGTGCCAAACTAATTTGCAATTTGGATTAATTGCTAAAATGTTCATGATTTCCCAGTTCACAGAGAAGGGCTCTTTTCGACGAGATGATCTTGGGCGGCCACAAAATTTTGGGCTCTTTAACAGACTTTTTGCCTTCTCCGCGGGCTAAAAACAAGATTCTATAGATAAACAGTAGCAATAGGGTTCCCATAAAAGTTTTTCGCAAGCGGCTTGAGATGCTTAAAATATTATCCTGGGGGCAGCTCTGTCATACTCTGCAGACTGGATGATTTCTTATCTATGGCCAAAGTGTAATAAAATATGAACAACGAATTCAGCCTGGTTAGAGTGTCCAGGGTTAATTTCTTATCATTGAGAACTGGACTATATCTATATAGGCAGTAGGCAAGTCTACTCACTCTTTGCATCCCCCAACAACGCCAACTCTACCATGCTGTCCTTTATGATGGCCAAATCCCAAAGGGGGAATGATCTTTACCATTTCTTCGTGTGAAATATTCACAGATGCCATGGCTGATGTTTCAATTGTTTTAAATAAGCCTACTCCTCTTCTAGGCAGATTGGAAATTACAGCTCCATTTAAATTCAAGAACTCAACACATTTCAAATGTGCTCTACGTAAAATCATAAGTCGTCCTAAAACGTGCGTGCTGTAGGATAAATTAATTCAGTGTCCAAATCAGTTCAGTGGCTGTATTATCCAAGATAAAATTGTAGTTGTAAACTAAACTCAATGTACTAACATATTTCAGAACTGCAGACTACACTGTTAGTTTTCAGCAAAAATCGTAATATTTTGAAACAGCCTCTTTATCAAGAGTACACTGCTACAATGACCATAACAACTTCTTGGTCATCTAAACAGGTTTTCCGCAATAAGTCAGATCGAAGTTTATGATCGTCACTTTTTCATTCTTATAATGTTTTCCTACAGCTTTTATCAAGAGAAAAAAATTCGTATCAAAAGAAAAATTCGGGATAATTCTATTGAATTTATCCAGAATTATCCAGAATCAAAACAATAAACCTTTGAGACTCCGACCTGGCTTAAACTTACAAGACATTACAGTCTAAATGCTATATTTGCTTTTGGAAAGCAGACAATATGATAACAAATTCAATAAAATATTTCAATTCTTTGTATAATTTGAAAATCAAAACTTTTCTCGTTTGTTACCTCACATAGTTGTCTTAATTTGGATATTTTAAACACATAGATAATTTACTCTACATTATTTGAATGCTTTTTAGCAAATGGATCTGCATTCTCATCAGTCTGTTTTTTAATTAATTTAATTAACACAACACTATTTTTAGCGTTTTTATTGCTCCACCATCTTCCCATTCTATGTTCTTTACCAACAGCCGCAACAAGAAAGTTGCCCGAAGATGAAAACTTCAATGCATTGACGAATCCAGCCTTAAAGAATAAAAAGTTATCATAATTATTATTATTTTTAGACGGTGTTGTTCAATTGAATAACCCGTTCCTCTTACGTTTAATTACATTTACACACATAGATTTAAAAACTTTATGATTATGTACAACACTATTGAGATCACATTACCAAAGTCATTATATAAAACAGTAAAAAATGTTCTAGTTGACCACTGCCCTCTTCTTTTGTTGCCAATTGGAGGATAGCACAGAACACAATGAAACGGTTGGGGGCATCTCTGTTTGGCTCGTATATGCTGTCATCATAGTTATTACAAATATAAGTTAATTTGTTATATATAGACTTGACAGTAGCTAGTATTGAACAACCATACATCTAACAAAAACTAAACTATGTAGGACCTGACAATTTTCTTCAATTTACTGGTGACGCACACATTTACAACAAAATCCTATCATGAGACACATGTAATAAATTTTTCACAGTATTTCAATAATTTCGCATTTAATATATTTCATTACTTGTAAAATTTATTTTAAAAAGTTGAAATAGTAAAAAAAGTTTTGAAAAAGAGCATATTCAGAATGGTGGTCCCAAAACATGGGCTTCAAGTGTCCAGGGTAAAACGGCCCTGAGAAGAAATCTAACATCCCTTTCAACATTCCTCTTCATTCAACACCAGCTACAAGAACATGTGTGAAAGGATTTAGTGTCATATGCTACTTAAATGTTATATAAATTCATACAACATTCAATTGATGATTGAGAAACGCACACAAGGCACATTGCAGACGACACCCAGCGTCTGTGGAGTTTAATTTGTATATTTTGCTTTGATGGTGAAAACACGCAGAAATGATACTGTTTGATTGTTTATTTTAATCTGAGTAGTCTTTGTACTCTGAGTATTCTGTATAATCTGTAATCTGGTTTTTCTAAATAACAATAACAATTAATTAATTCATAAGTTTATACAATTCTAAGAAATATCATAATAAAACATAAATAACAAGTCATAAAATTAAGATAATTTCCTTCGTTCTTGAATAAGCTAACTGTTTAGAATACGATTTAAACCAGTTAATATACAATTTGTCATAAGAGCTTCACACGCACGGAAGGTTCCTCACAACTCAATCTTTACATGCATATAGCTAAATTATTAAACTTAATAAATTGATAATCAATATCAGTTGGCAACTAAACATATTTACAAACTCGTAGGTGTAACTAATTAAATATATAAAAAAAACTTACATCAATTAATACAACTTTAGATTAATCAATATATTCAAACAACGACTAGCGTTTTTATCTATTTAACCTAAAGTAATACGTAATATATATCTAAGAACGACTAGCGTTGTTAATAATTAAGTAAAGTAATCATCTAAGTAACTTAGCGTAAACACACATAGTTTATTAGCTCTTATACTCTTTTACGAAATTCACTTACCACTTCGATATTGAAGAGTGGATTCAACACTCGAAATCCTTTGTCACACTTCCAAAATCGAATGCTACCATCACTGGAACCTGCTAAGAGAAATCCAAGTAATTAATATAATCACTAACATTCATCAAGGCAAACACTTTTTATGGCAATAGAAATAATAACGCAAAATCAGTTACTGATCGCTGATGCAATGAGTAATGAAAAAGCTCAAACATCTAGCGTTAAAGTGGGAAAAACCTTTGAAACTATAATTTGATATACAGTATGATGTATTTGAGTCTGAAAATTGCAATGGCGTAATTTTTATTTCGATCTGGAATTTCCTTGCTGGTGTAAACTGCCATGAAAGGGGTACTGTAGGCCAGATCTCGCTGGGGAAATAAGGGTCTGGATCAAGCATTATGACAAAAATGTAAGATCACGTTTTTATTTTTTAAGAAGAGTTTGATAGACTTTGTCACGCGATATCATTTTCAATCTCACCCAGCTCGGTAGGTCGTCAAGATTTGTAGCCTTTTTAAAGCCTGTGACAGGGATTGACCTGTAATATTTTTATCATTTTAACGTGTCGCCTCATCAACTGCTTTTCCAATTGTATCCGTTGACGATGAGTTAATTGTTTCCATACAAGTTTTCTTTGTCTCTCTAAACAATTTCTGTAATAATAGCCGCTCTCATTTATAGCTAAAAAAGGCTTTACTGTATAGCATTAAACCACAAACCCTTTATATGACGTTTCATGTCTAGATTATTTTCCCAATAGGAACATGAGAATTATCAAACTATGTTTAATTTATTTTGCTTCTATATACAATTATTCAATTATTTAGCGCACACACACATTCACACAAGTATATATACATATAGTAGTTTTCGAATTAACCTTTGTTGATGACATGACATGTATTATAACGAAAGTGAAGTAAACACTTTTTGCCTTTGCAGTTGAAGTTCCTCGTACCCTGTAATTCAACATGCAAAGCCTAAGTTTTTTTATCAGCGATTTATCATTGTCAAAAAAAGATTCCAATTCATACGTTACTACTTGTGTTGTTGGCTAGTGCCAACGTTTCCATATTGATATCATCGTCTATCACACCTCATTCGCTACTATCCAAGTCTTCATTTCCATAATATGGCAATAATTTTGAACAACGTTTCGGCAAATCTAGCAAAAAGGTTGTTCAAAATCATAATAAAATTTCAAAATTGTTGCTATTGACTTTTCCATTGAAAGTATTAAGTAAACGATTTTTTACATGAATCATCTAAAGCTGAGCAATACTTATATCATTGCTTGAATTTGACTCTGATGTACTCATATCTGCTACTCTGAAGTACTCAACATTCATACTGATCGATTTTCAAGAAATTTTGCAAAAGCCTCAATTTGACACATATTTGACATGATAATTATGTGTGAACATTAGATGTTTCCAAATAAATTGTGGCTTGGGCGTTTATCTGATAATACTTTTAATTTCGAAAAACTTCATATTCAAAAAATATTCATGGAGAGTCAAACATTTGATCGCAAAAAAGTATGTGTAACTTTAAATCTCAGTCTTTGAGTGGATCAAGTCATTACACATTTAAAAACTAGATCAAGTAAAACATGATATCGGTTTACAATGCTATACGTTTCTCTATTAGAAAAATTGAATTCGTTCTTACTTTTACATCATAAAGCTAGATCCAATCCCTTTTTATTTCCAGTGAGATTTTACCTAAAATACCCCTTTGATGACAGTTTACACCAATAAGGAAATTCCAGATTGAAATAAAAGTTATGCCATTGTTATTTTCAGACTCGAATACATCATATATCAAATTATAGTTTCAAAGGTTTTCCCCACTTTAAAAGCAAAAAAAGTTCTCCAATTCAGAATGGTGACCAGAATGATATGAAAGAGATTTGACTTGTTCGTTCAAAAACAAAGATGATCTCTGTTCAATGATCCCACCGAGAAGGCGATGCAGGCACGAGGCGTGAGATAATAAATTACAAAGGTGATTAAACCAATTGCATCTTCGGCAGATCACATGTCTTCACTCATTCGTAACTTCCTACAACAGTACCAGTTAGTCCATGATCCGATTTTAGCACAACAAGCATAAATCGTAAGACCAAACTAAAATACGAGTATTCTTCAATGAGCCGATGTACTGAAAAATATGTGAGTTGAATTCTTGAATTGTTGTTTCATTAAACACACTCATTTTGTATGACATTGTCGAGACAATATGATGCCATTATCAGATTGATGTCATCAGCCTCAAGAAACTGATATTGATATGCCTTGTGTGATTTTTCATCATTCCAATTGCCCAGAAATAGGAGACATCTGTTTGTGTTTCATTGTTATTGAATGGTAACAATAAGAACCAAAGCTTTTAATTAAGCAAAACACAATTGCGATTGAGAAGCTGCTAACTTTCAGCACTCTATTGTGAACAAAGTAACCGAAGAAAACAAAAAATGTAGTGAAAAAGTAACAAGTAATCGTTACTTTATTTTGAATCCTAAATGTAACTATTTACAAGTAGAAGTTACTTTTACAGAAAAGTAACTCGTTACAAATAGAAGTTACTAAAAAATAACGATTACAAGTAATGTCGTTACTATTGTAATCGTTAGTAACATCCCTGGAAATATATCACCGTTTGAGAATGATTACTGTTTATTCCTATTTATTTCAAACATGTATTTCAGAGGTCAATTTCATTACAACAATTTGGATGCTAGAAACTTCTAGACCACTGTGACAAATGATTAGGAATGTGCAATTTGGATTGAAACTTTTATTTTATTACGATTAGGTTATTGATTATATCTTGTGGTTTTTATCTCACACATTGCTTAATAATCCAAGAAGCTTACCTGAAGCAACAAGGTCACTGTTTGGCATTGCAGTGACTGACGATACCCAACATTCTCCACCAGCAGTTCCATTATTATGTGCCTTTCGTCTTGTGTAAAGTGGCTTTTTCTTCTGTGGATTCCATAACGATAAATTCCTAACACAGAAAAATTTACATAAATGATAACTAATGTCTGTTCCACTAAGAATGGAAATATTGATTGGATAAAATAATTAGACTAAATGGTAACACACCCGCTATCATCGCCACTGACAAATGTTTCTTCGTTGATAAATGACACACAGTCTATTGATGAGCTGCAAATAATTTAAATAGTACATGGTCACATGGATGGAGTCAGCTGGACATTGTTTCACAAGTAAAAACGTTTGGAAGACAGTGGATTGATATACAGTGTAGCCCACTTAAGTTCAAGTCAACATTGTTAACGATTTTATTGCAATTATCCGAATTTGCACCCATCCAAATTGTTTAAGACGTACTTCACAAGAGAATAGTCTACATGGTTTCAAAACCAGGACGCAGATAAACAGGAATCTCATTTATCCAAATTGCACTTAAGCGGGTTAGGCTACACTGTATTTCCATATGCAAAACATGACCATACAACAAAATCCCCTCAAACTGATACTCTTTTGAAGTCCGGGGAGCGGACGGATTCCATTTTGAACATTCAGGGTAGACCATACAACTTCACAGCAGGCAAGAGTTGAAACTCATAAATTTCAAAATATTTGAAAAATTGACCCAGAATTACGTGTTTCACTTTTTTGGTTGTGAATACAGACAGTACAGTCAAACTTGCTTAATATCCTCCCTTTGGTACTGATGATAAGCAGGAATTTAAGCGAGGTAGAAATATGAGAGTTTGTACTGAGAATGGAAGATAGAAATCAGTTGTATGTGATGATATTAAGCAAGGTGAGACATTAATAGAGAAAGCAAGGTGGAATATTAATAGAGGGGATATTATATGAGTTTGACCTGAGAAGTTTAAACCTGCTAAAGTTTAAAAGGAAATCAAAGTACCTTCAGAAAACACCTTCATAATGTTTGCCAAATAATGTTGACTACACAAAATGATGCATGACAAATCCAGCAAAATACCAAACAGAAAAAAATACAATCAGCATTAGCTGAAGAATAATTTATACGAGTTGCGAAGTCACTGAAGTGTAGATTTTCTCAATCTATAAAAATGCAATTGACTGTATCATCGATTTCAAATTTAATTTTAAATTCAATGCTTCCCTTCAAAGTTTTAATAAAAATAAAAATAAAGTGCAAAGGATTTTAATCGAAAATCAAAGCAGTTATTCAAGCCAGATTTAATTTGGAATTTTCACAATTATCCCATAAATTACATTATTCCTAATTTGAGCTATCTAGAATAATTTGATTATGTGAATGAATCTATTCTTGATTAGGCCTACCAATAGCAAAAAGTAGATATATAACAGACATCAATTAAAAATGTCTGCTTACCTCGTTCCTTGAAAAACAAGTTGTGACTCTTCCGGGATTTTCCAGAGGCGAACTGATCTATCTCTTGCACCGCACGTCAGAGCTCTGTCTCGATGGAAACTGTCAATACCAATTACGACGTCTTCGTGACCAAACCTGAAGTTTGAAACATACAACAACAAAAAATATAATAAAGTCTTTTCTTCAGCTTCCTCGTCAGTTTCTCACAAATCGTAATCTACAATAGTACAAAATCTTTACCAAGCATGGTGGTAGCTATGTCTACCATAATATTAAAAACCCATTGTGAGTAAAGCATGCTTACAAAGCTCAGAAGTCATTTGGATTGATTATTCACAGCTTGTTTTTCAAAACAGTGTAAGAAATGAATAACGGTGCAAAACACGAAAAAAATGCAAAATTTGAAATCTGAATTTGATTGGAAGAGAGAACAATGAAACTCAAAATGGAACAATTGCAATACAATTTACTAAAGCAGTGGGAGTGTAGACCCTGTCTAGGCAGAGATATTTCTAAATTGCAACATGACTGACAAAATTAAAAATGTTTTGATTTAGAAATAAAAAAGGAAACAAGAAAGTAGGTATTATTGTAAATATTACTTAAATAATTATACAATACAGTGTCTATCAAAAAGTTTGCGCCCGCGAATAAATAATTCATTGTTTTGATGATGAATCCCGAATCTGACTTTTCTGGCGCAGCATTTACTTGTGAATTTTTCATGCATCTATAACATAAGCCGCACTGTGTGTGTGTGTGTGTCCAAATCTTGTTGTTATCAATTCACGCTCTCTACGGATAACAATGGATGAAAATAGCTCCCTTCTGACAACAGACTATGAAGATTGTACAGCTTCTCAAATTCCTTAAGTTGCTTTATCACTAAATATTGCCTCAATAACCATTTCATTAAAATATCTCCTGAGTCTGTATAATAATAGGTGATCGTCTGTTTTCTTTCAAATGTTTAAACATAAATATAATAATAATATATGGCGAAAGAGTCAAAGAATACACATTCTTTACTGTTACTCAAGTTTCACGCTTTTCACAGCGATCTTCAGACAGATTTTTACTCAAAATATTATTATATTATTATTTACCGCTCTGTCAAATGAAGACATAGAGCCCTATATTATCTGCTATTAGATAAACAAACATAAATATAAATATTAAATAATAACATGAGACAAATCACATTTTTAAAATTTAATTCATAATAAGCAAGTAAGCATAGAACCTCCGATAGAACTTTTGATTTTGTAATTTGAACAAAATTTAAAAGAATGTGTGCAATAAATAAAACATTGTTGTTTTCCATTGTCGAATGCTGTTATCAAATATTTGACAATAGGGCTCTTTCACGCCTACGTCACACATTTTTCGCGAAAAGCATTGTGGGATACCTCAACGTACATTGCATTTTATTGCGTTGTCGAATTTGTTGAGCCGCGGCTGAATTTTATCTCACAACATCATTTATTTTAGCTGTTTTACTTGCTGCTATCAGATTCACTATGGATCTTGACCATCCTATGATTGTTCTAAATGGAGTAAAGGTGCCTGGTGCTGTTTTACCTCATATTCCTTCAAATTGTTGATTTGTTCAAGTAAAACGTTGGCTTCAAAAATGTCATGGTGAAAACAACTGGATTGAAATCTTTTCTGTTGTGTCGAAGGGTCGAAGGCATGTTTATCTGTTGCAAAAGCAGTTGACCCAAAGATTGATAGTGGATATTTAGTATGGCTTGAAATATTTTTCCCTTTCAACTTCAGCATTATCTTGTGATAGTTTTAGTGTTGGTCTGTTGCAAATACCAACAACAGACTGGCGTGAATTTCTGTAGACTTGGCTTCTTGCTATTCTTGCTTTAATTATGGTCATATTTATCATTACATTGTGGAGTCATCGTCAGAAAATGTGTTTTATCAATATAACAACAGTGAAGAAGAAGAAGATGTGTGTGAGGATCCATATACTACATGTTACCAGCCAAACCCTTGAAGAAAGGTAGGCCTACAGCATACATTTTGTAGCACGTCGTTTTGTTGAAGCATTTATGATATTGTTATATCGAACTAGCAAATTACTTTTGAGGGCTTATGTTTAACATAAATTCCATGGAAAAAGAGTTTTCGTTAAAAGTGAATATTGTTTTAAGTAAGGCAAGTGGATCGGTGTTCATCCTCTTGTATTGCAAATACGCAGATGTTGTTTAGGCTAAATCAGAACTACGTAGTAACGTAGGGTCGTAGGCTACCTATCCTATTTGTCATCAGTGTTTATCCACTCTTGTCATCCCCATTAGGACATTCCGGGGCTATTTTCATGTGTATTATTCTCAGTTAGTGTTATTTAGTGTTTCAAATTATCAATTTTCAGGAGAGATCAACTATGTAGCCTCAAGATGTCACTATGGTGTATTTCAGATTATTATGTGGTTACGATGATTGCTATTTACTTGGGTCTGTTTATAATTGATTTACAATATATAACCATTTATTAAGAGATTATCGACTGTATTTACTGGTTATATATTTCATCATTATTAATTGAAATGTATTATGTTTAAAAGTTGTCATTTGATAACGACGAGGATATCGAATATAAGCAGACCGAATGATATGTTGCTAATACTCATTTGTAGTTAAAATACTATTTATAAAATAATTGAAAGGAAATTCTACGTGTCTTCTTGGTAGTTTTGAATATGTGTGTTCATGTGTATTACTTGCTACAAGTCCTTATTTTATTTCTAGTAAAACTGGTATACATTTTTAGATTTAGTTGTTGTTATTGTTTTGTTGTTTTCTACCAATTCACACTTTTTGCCAAGATTTGGGAAGCGAATACAAAACGTTCATACGGCTTATTTCTCCGGATTTCAGGAATCTGATTTACAGGTACCCCAACAGTAATGCTTCGTGGTACCTTTCGTTTTTGGTTTATCACGTTCTGTGGATTGCATATCGAGTAAATTAGTTTTTAACTTGGGCAATAAACATCAACGAACGCGGTCAAAACGCAGCAAACTCAGAAATGGTATCGAAGTGTTGTACGTTGTGCTATCCCATAAGGCTTTGCGCGAATCTATTTATAAGTCGGTGAAAGAGCCCTATTGCACAATCAAGCAGAAAAGATATTCAGTGTTAGGACGATAGCCAAATAGCCATAATCAAATACTGTAACAGAAGTGAAAGAACTTTTAAAACAAAATATTATTATAAAGCTTTTGGAAATTCCCTTATTTGCATGTAAATATCAGTCATGTAGATTGGGGCCTATATACTTCTGAATATCATTTCAAATATGATTTAATTTGCAAAACTGTACAACCCACATATACCCAGCGCAGCGGGTCCTTATCGCTAGTATTATTATATAGTAATCATACAAGTTTCTCAATAATAATAATAATAATAATAATAATAATAATAATAATAATAATAATAATAATAATAATAATAATAATAATAATAATAATAATAATAATAATAATAATAATAATAATAATAATAATAATAATAATAATAATAATAATAATAATAATAATAATAATAATAATAATAATAATAATAATAATAATAATAATAATAATAATAATAATAATAATAATAATAATAATACCAAGCATATCCTCTTGGACCGCTCCTGTTCAGTTTAGTTCTACAGCCGTTAATTGATAGCCTAGAAAGCCCATTCAAAGTCTGGTACCTAGATGATGGATGGTTTTCTTTGTGGAGGTGTCGATGCCATTGTCAAAGACATTACCGGTAACACAATCCAGCAGATCGGTGGAAAGTTAGGCCTTCACCTAAATAAATCTAAATGTGAGGTCATATCTAGCCAATCCATGAGAATAGAAATAAAATCTGCAATATACTTCGCTCCTTCAGCATTTTCTGCTTCAGTAACCGGAACTGAAAGCCTGGTACAACCTCTCCTTGATACTGCTTTCACAGGCAGGATAGTACCAGGGTACGAAGCTTCGGTTAAAAGATGGGAAAATATGACAAACAGAACTTCCCCTTTGAAAACAGGCAAGCAAAAGGAATGGGATGAAGAAGTTTCAGTTTCAAAGGCAGAAAAGTTACTTGCAGAATGCTCAACAACAGACAAAGCACGTTTGCTGTCCTGGCAATGCAAAGAATCTGGTGCTTGGCTTAATGACCTACCATCAATGTCGCTTGGGCTATTCCTAGACAACCAACAGTTGAGAATAGCATTGTCTATCCGGCTTGGCATTAAAATATGCAAAGAACATACTTGTCGTTGCGGTATGCCAGTGCTTACAAATGGATGTCATGGCCTGGCGTGCAAAAGATCAGCTGGCCGATGGTCAAGACATTCTAAAGTCAACAGCATTATCCATCGATCTTTGTCTTCAGCCCACATTCCATCCACACTAGAGCCGGCAGGATTGTCAAGGGAAAATGGAGAAAGACCTGATGGTATGACCGCAATTCCCTGGAAAAAAGGTAGATGTCTGATATGGGATTTCACATGCGTCGACACTCTGTCATCATCAAACCTGCCTTTATCAAATCAACAAGCTGGTGCGGTGGCAAGCAGAGCAGAGGAAAGGAAAGTTAAAAAATATACCAGCCTCTCAAGGAATTACCACGTCCAACCCATTGGAATCGAAACACTGGGTCCCTTTGGTAATGCAGCAAAGCACTTCCTCGATGAACTTAGATCAATCCTCATCAAGACAACTGGAGAAAAAAGAGCACGGACATTCTTTATCCGAAGAATAAGTATTGCCATTCAACGTGGAAATGCAACAAGCATTAGGGATACATTAAAACATGGTCAACCACCTGACGAGTTATTTTATATTAATCAAAACAGTTTAGACTTAGATTAGTAGAATTAGACTTTGAAATTAGTTTTACAGTTTATAGTTTTGTAATATGTACATAGACCTTTGTTATTTGATTTTTAATTATGATAGCTTTAAAGATTTTGAATTATTTGTATACAATGGAAATAAAATTAATTATCAAAAATGACTTTAATAATAATAATAATATACATTTATATAGCGCTTATATCAAAGAGCTCTAAGCGCTTTACAAATTTAAATTAAATGAAACTTCAAGGAACTTAGAAGTAAAACAGTATTTTATACATTTAAGTAATCTAAAAAAATAAAAAGCAAAATTAACTATTCATTCATACAATAAGTTGTCAGATGCATTCATCAAACGCTTTCTGAAATAAGTAAGTTTTCAATATGAGTTTGAAAATTGGTATCGAAATGCAATTTTACAAATCCTCTGGCTTTTTACTCCATAATAACGGTGCTGCCACAGAAAAGGCACGGTCCCCATATTTTAAAATTACTAGAACGAACATATAAATGCATTTTGACAGAAGATGATTTGTGATTTACTGTCAAGCAGTCGAAATTTCTAAGCATGACAGAGAGATATGTTACTTACAGCGTTTCCATATATGCCATTTGATCGATACTCCAAACTTTAACACATTTGTCCTGTGATCCACTGAAAAGTTGATTGCTACCACGACGGAATGCCAATGCCTAAAAATAAGATTTAATTTCAATGAAGTCTAGGCTTAGGGTAATATCAGGCTGTGAGAAAGTGTGAAAGCCAGCACAACATCAGAAGTTCACAACAAAGTCAAATTTGAACTAACTTGATAACAAGTCTTCAGAATTTTCAACTACTCTGCAATCAAATTTTAACTGGTTCCCGGAAAGCTAATACTTCGTGACACACTGGGAAACATTTACAATAATTGAATAGAATTATAAAGAAGAAATCATGATAGAATGTATCAAATCTGTTTTACCGTAACATGACCACGATGTCCATAAAATGTGTGACGCCACGTCAAGCTTAATGAATTCCATATAAAGATGAGTTTAGCATCACCTCCGCACACCTAGAATGATAAAACACAAAGCAAATTATTACAATAAGAAAAATTCATGAAATACAGAAGGTCACCCTGACCAGAGTTCTTATCTATAGGACTAATTCGCATAGTCGTCCCATTAGGGCGGTTTTTACGATATTACTATTCGAAGACGGAAAAATTGTGCTGTGTACAGCTTCTCAAGTAATTGTATAGATTATTATTCAAACATATTTTAGTAACATTTCCTTGAAATCTTCTTAAAACTCTAATGTTATTTTTGTCAATGAAATCTAATGCTATTTTCATCAATATACACGGCGTACAAAACAAAAACTCTACAAAATATTCAGAAGTGTCGCCTTTTTGCGTGTTTGAATGGTCTTGGCAATTAACCTAATTACAATAATAAAGCAAATTATAAGTTTTAAGCATTGTCAAATCTATTTTGAGTCTCAAGCTTGGAAACTTAATTGATCAAACATATGTGATGAATCAGCAACTTCTGCTTCAGGTTTCTCGAAGCGATACGACAAAGAACTGAGCAAAACACACAAACCGTATTCTTTTGTGAACAAATTGTGGTCTGTGCCACGGACAAGCCATTTCCAAAATGTTAGAACTATAAATGCATAATGTACTACAGTATCAATTTAATATTCAACTTATGGCTCACAAAAAGATGCAAGATTGGAAGGAAATATATTTTCCATGGACCCTTCAAACCGAAGATCAATATGCTACTTACTAAATACTTTCCATCACTTGATAATGCCATACAAAGTATACTGCCAACGTTATGATCTAAATTCTCACATCTTTCATTAGATGCAGGTTTACGCTTGCTACCAAGTCGGCAATCTTTTATACCAGTAGCGAGATTCCCTGATGAGTATAAAAACACACCATTTTAACCTAAGGAAAACCTGTAGTAGCCTACAATAGCACATCTCATGTTGTGAGTAAAAATGATGATCATAATTTAATGATAAATCTATAATGAAAATCGTATTCAAAGTTTATCTATAGTACCACAATGAGATTCTATATAAAAATACTGGAAATATACTGAAGAAGTACTGAAAAAGACAGGGCTATTAAAAATGTACTGAAATAATATTGATCCATTTTCGTGTACTTTTAAATCTCATAATGTAGGCTGGTAAAAAAACGAAAGTTTGAAATGTTGCAGGCGTGATCCATTTTATGATTTGACTTGCTCTGAAAACAAGTTAGAAGTTATCCGACATCGGGAAGTGAACTCTGAAGACCTCTAAATTGTTAAGAAAAGTTGATGGCGAAAATGACAATATATATATATATATCAAACGGGACTAAGTTATCTCTGCAATAAATTTAATAATTTTGAATAAAGGGTGAGAAAGCAAATGCCATGAATACATTTCATTGATCGTAATTTAAAAATATTTGAGCCGTCAAACATTAATAATATGCATTTAACCATGATTCAAATGAATAGAACAATCCCATCCCTTTTGACATGAAAAAAAGGCACAAAAGATTGAAGAATAATATAAAAGAGAAATTAATTTTTCAACGGAAAGTAAGGGCCTGCACTTTGTCAATAATAGGCCTACATGCATTTGAGATTACAATTCAAAGTTTCAAGATTCAGACTAAATGGTTTTCTCCATTATTTATCAACATTTCCATATCATATGATATAGGCCTACTATACTATACTCGATTGCTTATGTATGCATATGCAATGATTAAAAGAATATGATGAACATATTTTACTTTGCGTAATGTGTTTGAGGTGAGATTATGATTCAAACTCTATGTTTTATAAAACTCTTACATTTGATAATTTCTCCGTCTTTTGATGCTGAATAAATATGTCGATCATCTGATGATACACATACACATGTGACAGATGTTTTGTGTCCACGAAAAATCCTGATGTTGTCTTCTAATGGCTGTTCATACTGTAGAGTTACACAATAAATAAAAAATTGAAATATATTTACATATACATTGGCAGTAAGATAAACAGAAATTTCAGAACCATTGATGTAATGAATACTAGGCCTAATGTAGCATAACGAATACTCACGCTGTCAGCGAGTGCCTTTTGAAGTCGTCCAGCATGTTCAAGCTATAAAAGGAAGATAATTCAAACTATCATGCAAATATAATGATACATTAGGACTGACATTCCATCTATCTAACTAAGGATTACAATAGCTGACCTAGTAACTATTAACAAAAACTTTGAAATAAACAACATTAAAAGGTATATTTAACTTAAACATTGATCAATGTTTGCTTTGAAAAATGCACCAAACGATCGCAGCAACAAGAAACATAACATGACATTCTCAGCTTTTAAAACCGTCCTTCAAAATAAAATAAACCGTACCATAAAATGAAAGCCAGATTTCATCAACATTTAAAAAACATCTACCGGTATATTGTTACTATATATCATGTAGTTGAGGTTAAAATCCAGCTCTTTTGGGGGGTTCGAAGCAAGACCTAAGTACAATTGTTATGCTGCAATTGCCTCGTTCGAATGTATGTCAGCAGATGCCACGAGGCATTAGTACACGCCACGGTATTATCTGGAATCAAGTGATCTTGGTCAACTTCTTCTCCACGTTGCACAAGTTTTTCACAACTTTAGTGATCCATAGTGTTAGCTGTTTAACGAAAGAATGAGTAACTCCCACAAACCAAGCACTAATCCCAAAACCCCATCAAAGGGTGAGGATTTTAATTAATAGTACTGTCTGTTAGTAAATAATTATTTTATACCCATTGTTATGTATAAAGTAGTTAACCTAAAATATTGAAATAATGTAGACTTACAACAAGGAATTAAATAATGGTTTTTAATAAATCGGATGGTGTCCCACAAAAAAAATAATCGAAGTATTAGTATTGGCTTTGTAGTGAGATGTAGGAATCTTAAATATCACAGGAAATGCTGGCATAGATTTTTCTTTGTTAAATAAAAAGTAGGCTACTTACTACTTCTTCTTGTAAACGTTTCGCAACACCATCATTAACATCATCATCGTCAGTGTGTATTTCTCTCTCTAAAATATTAAATTCACAATTAAGCCCTTTGCAAAGATGATATAGCTCATGAAAAGTCTTGCCTTATGTGAAAGATCAGAACAACTTTGCCCCGTGAAATTTCATTAGTGTTATAAATCGTAGAAAATACTCAGATAAAGATGAAGCAGTAAATACCACATGTGTTGAATTAGCCATCTTGGAAACACTCAGAGTGCCTCGTTTTCAAACAACAATAACTAATACAAGAATAACATGAATATAATAACATCCTCCTTTACATAACAATGTAACTTTAGTAATAGCTAGTTAGCAAGATTGAATAAGTCGCTATGGTGCGCAACGGTCCCTCGTTGATTTCTTGAGCGGCAGGCCTTTGATTGGTAATCTAGTGACATCACCATTTTGAGCAGGCTCTTGACTCTGTGGGACATCAACATCAATGCTTCCACCAGGGTCTTGGCTCATTGGATCATCCTTGGTATGCTGTTGATGTACCATCTTGTCATTTGGTACAGCGATTAAGTGTTGTCTATTGCGTCGTTAGACTCAACCTTGTTCATCTTGCACAACGTAAGATCTTGGAAGTGCTTCCGCTTTTCTCTACAACTTTTATTTATTTTGTTTGAATCTGACCTTATCACCATCAATCAATATGGGCAGGTCTTTACCAAGGTATCATAATAGCTCTTTGCTGTGACAATGATAGAGTTGGAAGTGATGTCCTTGTCCTGCGTCTCATTTTACATCTGAACTGGAGAAAGGCTAATATCTTCAAATGGAATTTCAACAATGCCGCAAACAGGTCTCTGTCAGATACTTGAGATTTTCGAAGCAATCCTTTCGATGCTTGTGCTGCTCCATTTGATTTTGGATATTCTGGGCTACTAAGTGACATGCTTCGAATTTCAGTCCATTGCAAATTTGAAATTATGTGATGTGCTGAATAATTGCTGAGTGTTGATGAATTGTGGTCCATTATCACTGTATTCAGTATCTGGAGTCCCAAATCTTGCTAATATCTCCTTAATCATTGTGATAACACCACAGCAGTTGCACTTTTTAGTTGTTCAATTTCAAAGTATTTTGAGAAAACGTCCGTTAGTAGCAAATACGTTTGACCACCAAAATGAAAGAGGTCACATCCTACCGATTGTCATGGTAGGTCAGAAATCTCATGTGGCTGCAACGTTTCTTTCTGTTGTCTGTTACGGAATGAATTATATACTCCACATGATGATACAGTATCTTTAATTTGGGCCGACATACCAGCCCCAAATACATACTCTCTGGCAAGGGACAAACTTTTGTTTTCTCCCATATGACCAGTATGAATGTCTTCCAACACCTACGACAAGACGATCCATTTTAAAGATGATATCATCTTCGACGCTAAGTTCATATCTCATCTTCCAGTACTCTTTTGCTAGCTCATCAACAAAATAATTCATTTCTGGCGAACCATTCACAATCTAGTCCATCACAGCAGTCGATATCTCGTCAAGCCGGAAGGTTTCAATAGACCTATCTTGAATGCCAACATTGTTAATCATACTTAAGTCGAGATCTGAATTGTATTCTGGAACATTTTCAGTGTTTGAGAAGTCTTGGTGGTGCATCATTCAGATTCTTTTGAAATATAGCTTCTAGCGGTTTGTGGTCAGTTTCAACTGTTATCTGCCTTCCGTAGATATAGGTATGGAACTTTGCTACACAACATAAAATTGCTAACGGATCCCTTTCTATGTTCGTATATCTTCGTTCCCATTCAGTTAATCTCTTTGGCCCATAGGCAATTGGGTCATTCCACAGGGAATCTGCCGTTTTTCGCCACCCCATCATAAAATTTGATAAAAAGATATGTACAGATACAACTCATCGAGCTGAGTTTAAAAATGTTAATTTTAGATTCAATTTCGCAACAGTGTCAATTTTATCGCACCTCCAAGTTTGTGAAAATCGCGCTGTCTACGTTGATCTAAACGCTTATATCTTGGTCATTTCTTGTTGGAATTTCGCGATTTAAAAGGTCTGGAGTAATTGAATAATTTATCTAACTATCGATCGTAAATTTACTAGAATAATTTCAAATTTAATAGCGTAAAAAGTGAAAACAAACCTTCAAAAGAACATAGCTGGAAAGAATATGAATTAATTTCAATGAATTTCACACGGAAAGTTGTATCCTTCATAGTTCTACATATCTCCGTAGGTCATTATGTTTGTAAATTACAATCCGCAATGCTATTTTAGTTTTGTGCAAAAATTCAATAATTTTTGTTTTTAGCTTGAGTGTTTTGGAGTCAATAAATTCGGTGTCGTATCAACGCTAAGTGACTGTTTCACACATTTTGGTTTTACCCCGCTTGAAATATTTTCAGATCACAGCACGCAGAGTTCGCCAGTTGTTGACGATTCAATTTAATTGTTTTGTGTCTATTTGAACACTTTTGAATCAAGATGATAAGCAGTTTTATCTATAAATATATACAATAAAGTCTCATTCTTGGTTAATCAATTCGCCAAGCAAAATATTCTCTCCGTTTGGCCATAGGGTTTGGCTGAGGCTTTGAGTCGCATTGCCGTATTTTCATTCAAACTGCTCACGTGTTTTTGGCATTCACACTAATGTGTTGACCTTTCACAATTGAACAAGCAAAAGAATTTTACGAAATTCGATCACGTCTGCTTTGAATTACATGAACTATTCATGCAAGCTATTGTTTAGAACTCGCTTGTTAAGTTGTTTACAAAATAATGCTATTACTTCCAAAGAAACACGGACAAGATATACAAAAGTAGCCGTTTTACTTCCGTTGTACGAGATGTTTGAGTATATAAATCTATATAAAGACAAGTAATAGACAGAATAAGCTAGAGAATTAGCAGAGAGTTTACTGATCAAGTTGTTTTTTATGGGTAGAGGAATATATTTAATCCAGATTTCAAAGAAAACAAGGCAATGGAGAATTTATTAACATCGGTTTATTAAATTATCATTATCTGATATAGCAATCATTGGATTAGATATCGCAAATTTTGTCGTTTTTGCGTTGTTACAGCAATTGCTCTGCAGTCGTTGTTTTTGGAGAGTCACAAAGAAAATAGAAGTGAATCGTCAACAACTTGCGAACTCTGCGTGCAGTGATCTGAAAATATTTCAAGCGGGATAAACCAAAATGTGTGAAACAGTCACTTAGCGTTGGTACAACATCGAATTTTCTGACTCCAAAACACTCCAGCTAAAAACAAAAATTATTGAATTTTTGCACAAAATCTAAAATTTCATCGCGGATTGTAATTTACAAACATAATGAACTACGGAGATATGTAGAACTATGAAGGATACAACTTTCCGTGTGAAATTCATCGAAATTAATTCATATTCTTTCCAGCTATGTTCTTTTGAAGGTTTGTTTTTACTTTTTACGCTATTAAATTTGAAATTATTCTAGTAAATTTACTATCGATAGTTAGATAAATTATTCAATTACTCCAGACATTTTTAATCGCGAAATTCCAACAAGAAATGACCAAGATATAAGCGTTTAGATCAACGTAGACAGAGCGATTTTCACAAACTTGGAGGTGCGATAAAATTGACACTGTTGCGAAATTGAATCTAAAATTAACATTTTTGAACTCAGCTCGATGAGTTGTATCTGTACATATCTTTTTATCAAATTTTATGATGGGGTGGCGAAAAACGGCAGATTCCCTGTGGAATGACCAAATTGGTCGTCCATCCTGATAACTGCCCCAAGTCAAGTCCCATTAGGCCTACCATCGACATTCAGCACTGTGTTCTTTATGTTGTCAAAATAAGCAAGGACAGGAGCAATGATTAAGGCTTTCTTCAAATAATCAAATGCCTCTTGTTGAGGTGTGTCCCACACAAAATTGGAATTCTTCTGTGACAGCTGAGATATAGGTCCTTGTAAATCAGCTTTGTTCGGTAAAAATTTATCCAGGCAGTACACAAAAAATGTAGAATTCCTTCTTTATCTGTTGGTGCTGACACCCCTGATCTTTTCAGGATCAGGTTTCAAACCATCAAACGTTAATACATGTCCGACATGAGTTACTTCTGTAAAATTGTATTTCAATTTCTTTGGAATAAATCGCAACCCAACTTCAAGCGCTCTTATACCAAATTCAACTTTTGATCTAGGTCCTTCTGATCTTTTCCACATACCAAACACACATCAACAATGTAAGCTGGCAATCCCTCAAACAAACGATTCATCTCACTTTGGTACAACTCTGGAGCAGGTGATATTCCAAATGGTTGTCAGGAGGATCCATATCTTCCCCATTTAGTGCTAAATGTGAGTAATCTAGAGTTTGGTAAATCAACTGGTAACTGCCAATAACCACTGCAAGCATCAAGAACAGCAAACAATTTGGATTCATGGATACGAGAAGCAATATCTTCAATTGAAGCCATTGGATAGTGTGAACGTTTTAGAGCCTTGTTCAAATCTCATGGAATATTTGGATATCTTTGGCACAAGGTCTGGTTGATTGTTGGGCTGATCTCCTTTTGTCTACACCAACCATTGAAGATACCCATGGTGTGCTAGATGTCTGCTTTATAATTACACCCATGTCTTCCATTTCCTTTAGTTCTGATGGACAATTGCCCCTGCGAAAAAAAGTTCATGAGTTCATGAACCGGTTCATGAAGTGTTCATGAACTCTTTGTGACTGTTCATGAACTGTTCATGAACTGTTCATGAACCAACAAAAAAATGTTCATGAACTGTTCATGAACTCATGGATTTTATTCGCAGGGGAGGTTCTTGTAATGCAATTGGTATCTTTCGAGGTGCTTTTTCAGAATTTTCTAGCAGTCCTGGTTGTTCTGAGAAACAATCGCAGAACTTTTTAAGCACAGGTGATGAATCCAGTGTTGTGAGTACCTGTTACAAAAGTAACGTGTTACTTGGTGATGAAAATTTCAACATATTTAAGAGTTAATGAGAAAAACATGCAAATGTTATTGACTTGTGAATGAATAATTTGATATTTTATGGATGAAAAACTCATAATCTTTGCAACAATTCTTCGCCAGAAAAAATCATGTTCAAACACAAAATTTGACACTGAGATTAATCACATTAATTTGAACAAACTATTCGGAAAAAGTTCATTTATTTTATAATTTCTTTTTTACCTGTGTTTTTTATTGTTTGGTTGTTCAAAGTTTTGATTATTTTGATGTTGTTTGACTATGGTTCAGCTACAGACAGTGAACATATTATAATAAACGCTTCCTGTCTAACCTAAAATACATATAATTTTGAATCTTTACGAACAGAAATGTTTGATAAATATTCCAAAAGTAACAAAGTAATTAGTAATTAATTACTTTTTCGGTGAAGTAATTAATAATTTGTAATTAATTACTTTTTACGGGAAAGTAATTAGTAATGTAATTTTTGAATTTTTAGAAAAGTAATTTGTAATCTAATTAATAACTTTTTCAAGTAATTCTCACAACACTGGATGAATCCAATGGACAAATTCAATCAACAGATGCACTCAACATTCATAAATTTGACCACCTCAAGATCCAAACACACATCACAGCCAAGAAGTGGTGTAAACTCTTCATCAACCACCAAGAATGGAATGCCTAAACTGCGACTCTTGTACTGTGTGTGTAAACGAACACAGCCTTTTGGATATACAGACTTGTCTGCTAACCAACCATTTAACGGTAGACACACTTTCCTCAACGGCTTTTTGGACAAGCGTCTGTATTATGACAACGGAATAACAGTTGCTTCTGCTCCTGTGTCAGCCTTCAATTGCACATCCTTCCCACCAACTTTTACAGTCACCATGCTTTTCTTATGCATCTTTGAAGATATAGCCCCAACTTCAAGAGACCCAATATATAATTGGCTTTCAATATCTTCTTCACTGTCTGTTTCATCTCTCTGGACAATCCGAATTTTCTTGCTGTTATCTTTTGCTGCTGTACACATTTTTTTCGAAGGCCCAATCTTATTTTATCACAACTTCTGCATTTTTATTGTGGGCAGGACATAATGATATTTTCATTGCATGACTATATCTACATAATTTACAGGTTGGCTTCTTGCTGCTTCTTTTGGCATCATTCACAAAATGAATTGCAGTCTGTTCTGTTTGTGGGGCACGGGCAGATTAAGAAAATTGCTGCTATGACTCTCAGTTGCTTTAAAAGTCCTTGCATGGGCATTTTAAGTTTAGGCCCGGCTTCTTTGGCAACTCTCCTCTTAAGTCATCATAGATTACTACCCCAACAATTCAATCCCGAATCAAAGAGTCACGTAGACCAGCAATTTTGCAAGACAATGCTAACCTTTTCAGTTCACTGATGAAAGAATCAATTCTTTCACCATCCTTTTGATGTCTAGGGAAAAACACAAGTTTTTCATAAATAACGTTCTTTGCTCCACAACAAAGTAACTCAAACTTATTTATTATACAGTCATAATTTTCCATGTCTTCTCTTGGACCATTAGTATATTCAATGGCTATATTCTTCTATAGCATCAGGGCCAGCGAAATTCAATAACATGTTTACTTTCAAGCGATCAGGTTTAACATCTTTTTCTTTCGCGACTAGGTAAATTTGAAACCTCGTCAAAAAACAGCGCCAATTCTCAGCAGCGTTTGCATCAAATACAAGCGGTCCAGGCTTTGAGAATTCAAATTGAACGAATATAAAACATTATAATTGATGAAAAACAATTTTCAGTTCAACGGAATCCTAACAAGTTAATTTAACTTAATTGAATCTCAATTTATCGAATTTCACCGATAAAACTATTAAATAATGAGAAACCTATGATTCAGTTTGTAAGTTTTTAATCTCGGCCCGCGTAAAAATAGGCACAGGCGATCTTGAAAACAGTTTTTAATAAGCTGTGTAAACCCTGAAAAAACCCAGCACGGACCGCATTCTTGTTAACACCTTGGGTGTTAATTGACAAGTACCATGCCTGTTTTTCTGCAGTGTAATTGGCCCTTATGTCATGCAGAAAATTGTTCATAAAAAATACAAACATCACAATTTTAGAATGAATGACTTGGCACATTTAGTTAGAATAAATTTGCTTAGGCCTATCAGGTTACTGAGTTATGTCGACTTAATAAATATTGTATGACAGGTCTGTAAAAATCTACTAAAAATCAGTAGGCCTAGGCCTATCTGTTCCTAAATCTAGCCTACATCATAATTCAGCTTTAGAATCCACATTTAATTCCGGCGAGACCAAATTATCCTTTTTGAGGTTTTCCCGACTTTAAAAATTACATGAAAGCTGGTCAGACTTAGGCTACGGTTTAATTGATATTTTAGGCTACCTAATCGCTTAGAATGACTGGTCATCATCCAATGATAATAAGAATAGTAGGCATCAAAATACTAGTAGGCCACAGTGTGTAGTCCCGCATAAATGTAATTCAGATGTAAGTAAAATGCAGGCTTAACTTTATACAATTTCAGATAAGTGCAAACCTGAATAAACGCAATAAAAAATGTATGCAACTTTGACATACATTTTTAAGCAGGTTACACTGTATGCTCAATTGCTAAGAATAATTAGGCTGTAGCTGCTTAAATTTCAAATTAAATCATAGAGAAAAACTCACCTCGTTCTTTTAATTGTGAAATGTAGTCTTTGGCAAGCCTGAAACGTTTTTCTTGTGCTGTTTCAGTGTCTTCTGGTGTGGCTTCTACTTGTTCTCCATCACTGAAATCAGGAATGTAACTTATTGTAGATTATATTTTAACATATAAAAAAGAGAGTTTCAAAAACTGTATGTTCATCAATCAATTCTTCGTTTTTCAAATATTTTATAAATAGTATCATCAGAACTGCTGGATTTTAAACAAGGTAATAGTGAGAGGTTTTGTTTCTATTTTTGGTTTATCTTTTTGTAGCAAAACAATTAAAATATTTTCCATAGCTATATTTGGCGGCCACCAAATGCAAACTATCAAAAGTTCGGGTTTTCCCCTATTCGATGACAACAGGCAACAACTATGCATCATTGACTTGTAAAACGTCCTTGTTTGCAATAAAATGGGAGACAAATTCCAATCCCAACCACATAGGTAACAGACCTTTACGGGAATAAATGAAAGGAGAGTGATAAATCACTCTCCTCAAAATGTTTAGGAGAGCTGTAGGAGAGTGATTTTGGAAAAAAAAAATGTCAGTGTTCATAGATAACTGACATCAAAATAGTAGATTTGGTTTGTTACTCATCAAACTATAATCATTGTACAATATTTTTTACAACAAATTAAAATAATTTGTCACATTTAGCAGTTTAAAAAAAAGTTGTGAAAAATTTACTTTTTTGTGATGAAAATATTTATCCGATTTTCCTTCAAAAAGTTGTATGTCTTCAGGAGCTTTTTCTGCAAATTTAATTTTATGAAATCCACTCCATTCGTAAAACTCTCTACTGATTTGACTATAAGGTTAAAAAGTTTAAAACAAGAGAAAAATCTACGATAAACGCACGCGTTATAAATTGTAAACAACATCATTCTATACGATTAACATTATTCGAAATCTATTGTTTGAGAACAATAGCGCATGTATTCCCATAACAACGCGATCAAATTTCACGCTGTTAGTCGAGTGAAATTTTAGTTGATGTCGAGTGGAAAAGACGTGGCCAAAGTTTTACATCGATATAATTATACACTGCTGATTAAATCATTATAATAAATAATTTATTAGTTTGGATTAAATTGTCTTCAGTTTGGCTAAAGACAATATATTTCTTACCAATTTTTGTTTTACTTCAACTTCAAGAAAACCACGTGCTCTTAAAGTCGTTAGTCGTTCGATCGACTGTTGAATTTAGATTTTTTCAAAATAGTTTTCTTTGAAATTGAACAGAGACAGTTTTGATAAATAATTTACTAACTAATTAGATAATTATTATACTATTATAAATAAGGAAAGTGTATAAATCGTTGTAAGAAATCACAGTATTAATTTGTCAAGGCACTCTATTAAACGCTCTCCATAAGTGTAAACAAGGCGCTCAAAGGCGCGCGAGAGCGATCGCGCGCCTTTCCCGTAAAGGTCTGAGGTAACTCATCACCAGTTATTAACTAATTATTCTATTATTATGTATTCTATCAACATTTTGGATTTTACAGCTTTACAATAATTTGATTTCATAATTAATTGTGACGGACATGCTAATACCTTTCTACTCTGAGTAATACATTTTATTTTGCAATACATTCGAACTTGGTTAATATCCCCCGTTCCGTGCAATCTAGAAAGGGGACATTATCAGAGTTGGAATATTATCTTAATTGAGAAAAACAAAGGAAATTTGTCAAAACAAAGGGATTCTGTTCATTGTTAACAAATGTTCAAATCAAAATAAGTAAAGTGGTAAAATACCACGGCATAGAATTAACTCTTCAGCTAAAAAGTCCCTCCATCGCAGCTAAATAGATCATAGTCGCAGCAAATTGTCTAAACATTGCATATTTATTAAATCATTGCATCCAAACGGATCTCAAACAATCAAGACTCTTCCCATTTAATCATGTGTTTTATTCTCAAACACTAATTTTTGGAGACAAAATTTTACCATCTGATAGTAGATTGAATAGCTAGGAACTGTAGTCCATAGTGTGAGACAATAAGGCAAGTATGTCATATTATTCTGCACAAAAGGAAATAAATTGATTGTAAAGAGCATGCTAATAAATTATTATTCAGCAAGCATTGTTCAGTAATACAGAATGTGTGTTAGCAATATTTTTTATTACATGCATCGTGTAATACATAATAAAATTGTTATACCACCAACCAAAATTCAAGTATTGTAAAGTAAAAGATCTACGTTGTTGTGCCTCATTTCGATTCTCAGCCTCTTAATTAAATATGTAGGACATTGATGCTAGAATTAGAATGTAAAGTATGCGGTGCGAAGAACACGCGATTATATATGAATATACATCTTAAAGTTATTATGAAACATTTGTATTATCTGTGTCTTTATCTATGATCTATCATACACAGTATTTGGATTGAGACTCGAAGCTCAACATTGGCGCAGCTGATAGGATATATTTTTAAGTATTATTGTACTGTGTATGATTATGGCACAATTCCGTGGAAAGCTACCGGAATTTTTCAACCCCAAACAACACAATGCGTATGACAAATTCATAAATTGGAAGTCTATGTTCAATATTTACATGGCTGCAACTGATTTAGATCTGAAAACTCCAGCAAAGCAAGTCGCGATTTTATATAACGTGGCTGGTGAAGATTTTAGAAAATTTGCACAAACAAATATCACGTTTACGGCTGACACGCCCGAAACAGTAGACAACATTTTGTCTGGATTGGAAACTGTGTTAAAACCACAAAGGAGACATCTCAGTTATAGATGCAAGTTATTAGATTTAAAACAAGGGACTGATCAACCCATTCACGAATTTCTACAGTCATTACGTTCTGTGTACGAGGAGACTGGATACACGGATGCGACGCTTACGGGAGAGTTATTATTACGAGATTTACTAATACGAGGACTAAACTCTGCAGACGCAAAAAGACTTATCATGCAGCAGAATGTAGATACTCTGACAATTGCAGAATGTACTAAACTAATATCTACATTCGAGACTGTAAAACCAGTTATTGTGACAGATTTGGCTGCCGCAACGACATCTGACAATTGTAAATACTGCGGTAGACAGCATATATACGGACAATGCCCTGCTTACGGAAAAACCTGCACGAATTGTGATCGTAAAAATCATTTTGCAATTGTATGCAGATCAAAGAGTAGCAAAGATAAAAGATCATTTGAAAAAGAATCTAAAAGGATTGACAAAAGAAAAGGCAGAAAATCGGATAACAAACGTAGGCCACAAGCAGCTGCGTTGCACACTGACAGTTCTGACACTGATGACAGCTCATTTGCAGTAGATTCTACGAAGCCAGGCAAAAGGGTGTATGTAACGCTGTGGTCTAGAGGTAAGCCAATACAATTTCTTATTGACCCTGGCTCGACATGTACAATGGTGCCTAACGAATATTTAAAAGATTCCAAGGATTTTATTTCCCTCAAAGATGCCGATGTCAGGCCTTGGAACAGTAAACCAATTCGTGTTACAGCTCAAGGTACAATAAAATTGTCTGCAACACCACAGCATAAATCTATTTCTGTTGCGGCTAAGACAATAGATAATTTAAAATGCCCGTTGTTAGCGTATCACGATTATTTAGAGCTCGGAGGTCAGCCTTTATCGCTGCCTACAGAGTTTGCTGTAGAAATAAATGCCGTTGAGCCGTTAGGAACTATTGGTGCTGCAACAATCGCAATTAAACATAATAGTCGTCCAGTTATTCAAGGAGCCAGAAAATTAGCGTTTAGGCTTCATAATCCTGTTTCTGAGGAACTAGACAGAATGATAGAAATGAAAATTATTGAACGAGTGACGGGCCCTACTAAATGGCTATCACCTATCGTAGTTGCATGGAGAAAGAACGGAAAGCCACGAATTTGCGGCGATTTTAGAAAATTGAATGAGTGCATTAGTCGTGAACGATTTGTTATTCCTACAGCGGAATCGTTTTTCGCAAATTTACATGGCGCAACAATATTCTCTACCCTCGATTTAGAATCAGGGTTTAATCAAATAAAATTAGACGAAGCGTCATCTGAGTTGACTACAATAGCCATCATCGCGGTAATTATCGTTATTTACGACTTCCGTTCGGTGTCAGTTCGGCACCCGAGATTTTCCAACGCACAATGTCAGATCACTTATCGGATCTATCCGGCTGTCGTGTCTACATAGATGACATATTAGTGTATGGTAATGACCGGAAAGAACATGACGAACGATTAGCTATTGTAATGGCTCGTTTGAAAACCATTGGTGCTAAACTAAATAAATCAAAATGTAAAATAGCACAGGATAAATTAATGTATTTAGGGCATACTATATCTGCTAGTGGAATATCCCCAGATACATCTAAAATTACTGAAGCGTTAGACATGTCACCACCTAATAACATAACCGAGGCTCGGCGCCTTCTAGGTATGCTTAATTACATGCAGAAATTTCTGCCTGATTTATCTACGCACGTCAAAGCAATTAGAGATATTTTGAAAGGCGAATTTAATGTTGATGCTGTTCATAACGCTTGGACTGTTGTCAAAGAATGTTTACGTCGTGCTGCAACTAAAACTTTGTCGTTTTATGCGCCAGATGCAGAAACTGCAATTCTGTCCGATGCAAGCCCTTATGGTTTAGGTGCAGTATTATTACAGCTGCACGATAATGAGTGGAAATCTGTGTTAACGGCCAGTCGCTCGCTCACGACTACAGAGCAGAAATATTCACAGATGGAAAGAGAATTGTTAGCAATAGTGTTCGGAGCAAATCGATTCCGACAGTTTATTATCGGCGGCACTTGCGAATTTTGGACTGATCATAAGCCTTTAGAAGCAATATGGACTAAACCGTTAGATGCTATACCACCGCGACTTCAGCGGATGATGCTACGTCTTGCACCATTTGGATCCGAGATCCTTTATAAACCGGCAAAAGAACCGATGAACCGATTACCGGATACTCTATCGCGGTCACCAGCACACGACAGTACACCTGAGTTAACAGAAGCAGAGTACAACCAAGTAGCGTTTGTCACTTTGGAATCTGCAGGTACATTATTATTATCAACACAAGAAATTAATGAAATAGCAGCTATAAATACTTATGATGATGAAGATGACGATGAAAACATTATACAACAACATCAATTTGTAACATTAGATGACGTTTCGAAAGAAACCACCCATAGTAATGCATTGTCTCGTGTCATTAACTCCATTGAAACAAATGACTGGTCAGGTTTACCTGAGTCACTTGATTGCTATTTTAAAGAACGACACAATTTAACTGTATTAAATGAGCCGAGAATACTTCTAAGAGGAAATCAAATTGTTATTCCATCATCATTACGTGAAAATCTTGTGAAACTAGCACATGATAGTCATCTCGGTGTTAAATCTACACTTGCCCAACTAAGTTCTGTTTGGTGGCCGGGATTGTCAAGCGATGTGAAGTCTGCCTTAGATCATTGTGACAGCTGCAAAGAATTTCAAGAAAGAATTCCTGATCTTGAACTTCAGCCATCAGCAATTCTACCTCCATGGCACACAATTGCCACAGATATATTCCACGTTGATCGAAAACCATTTTTGTCTGTGGTGGACTATGGATCCCGCTTTCCAGAAGTATATCCTTTGCGAAAAGAGAAGGCCTCTGAGATTATAGATGCGCTTGAGGCTATTTTTTCAATGCATGGCCCAACTTTTGAAATCATGAGTGACAATGGTCCACAATTCACTTCCGATGATTTCAAATCATTCTGTACATCATGGGGTGTTAGAATTCGACATTCTGCACCGCGTTATGCAAAATCAAACGGTATGATAGAACGATTCCATCGCACTTTCAAGCGTCGTTGGCATCGTTTGGACCATTTAAATGACAAACATCGTTTAAGACGCGCGCTATATATACTACGTACTACTTATCATCGCACAATAGGAACTTCTCCATTACATGCGTTAATGGGTCGTAAACCCATAACTCCAATTCCAGCTATGATCGAAAATAAAATTATCAATGAACGTCATCAGCGCACCGCTAAAGCCGTCATGAAATTAGCGCATGATTCAACAAAAAAAATTGCTCCACTTGTTCAGCCAAACGTTGGTGAGCGAGTTGCGATTAGAAATATTAATGACATAAATAGTCCTATTCGTGGACATGTACAATCAGCCACTTCTCGCCGCGTTGAGGTGTGCACTGAATCAGGTCGAAATTTAATACGGGCACGTGCTCAAGTGATTACACCGTTAAGAACAAGTGAGCAAACCGTCTCAGATGCATCTCAAAGAACACGCAGTGGACGAATCGTGAAAGCTCCAACTCGTTTTGATCCATCAGATCCTACTACTCATTAACGGAACCGTTTTAATAACTTGGTTTAACCGTGAAGGTTTTATTTAAATTCTTATATCTTATTAATTGACTTTACTTATATGACAATTTATTAAATTTTAATTTACTTTAGAAGAAGGGGCAAGTGTTGTGCCTCATTTCGATTCTCAGCCTCTTAATTAAATATGTAGGACATTGATGCTAGAATTAGAATGTAAAGTATGCGGTGCGAAGAACACGCGATTATATATGAATATACATCTTAAAGTTATTATGAAACATTTGTATTATCTGTGTCTTTATCTATGATCTATCATACACAGTATTTGGATTGAGACTCGAAGCTCAACAACGTATTGAGTAGAAATGTAAGCGGAATTTGGTATATCGCACATTTGATGATGGCATTTCGAAAATCCATTTTGAATAGCAATGGTTTTGTGTGTAGGAATACTGTATGAAAATCTATAGTTGAAGGGAAAACGCTCACAAAAATCAACCACTATTAAATCACAGTTGAAGCCAGAATATATACTGAACTGATTTCTGTAATGGGTTGAAATATGTGAATTAGCAGTGATGAATTGTATTTTTAACCACAGTGTCACAAGCAAAGAAAGATTATTCTTTGAAGTGTTGAAATGTTTATTATTATTTGAAACAATTAATGTTTTCGATGTGATGTCTAATATCCAGTTTGAAGTGATGATAATTTAACAACAGAGGTAAACGATAACAATGAAACTACAGTACTATTATGTGTTTGCAAATTCAGGGAAACAGGACATTAAATAAGTTTAATGACAAAAAGGGCAGTGGAAACGGGATATTAAACAAGGGGATAATAAGCAAGGCAAATTAGTTGAGTGTGTAAAGAAAAGGGCAAAACGGTTTTTAACAAATGGGGATATAAAGGGTAATAGGGGATATTAACTGACTTTGACTGTAGGGTCACTCCACGTCAACTCTCAAACATAAAAAACCTCACCCTCTCAGAATTTAATGAAACTTATTTTACCAAAAGATAATGAAGTGAATATCAACTTGGCAAAGTTAGAAGTAATTTAGTCAAAAATGAAAAAAATAGAGCCCGCTAAAGATTACGAGAAAATTAGGGTAATTTAGAAATATGATAAATTTAGTAATATGAGAAATACGAGCTGTTTTGTCACAGGTTGTATTTGTGAATTACTGTCTTGTTTACCTATAGTAGTCTGATGCTCGATGTTGAGCGCATGTTTTTGATTTACATGAATGATTATATTTAGTGAACTTTGTGAATCTCATAGCGTGTATATGTAGGACCACTACATAAATGTAATAAAAATTGTTACCGACGGGCGTTATGTGAAATGAATTGATTTTACAACTTACGTTCAATTCACGGAACAAACGTTCAATTTAAAGATATCATTTGCTGTTTACTTTATTTGTTCCAATGGAAATCGCCGCTCTTTATCTATTGATTGAATGAATCGCTGTTTTGATTTGCAACACGAGAATGGAGATTTCTTAAGGTAGGATTATAAGAATAAAACGAGAGAAAAGTGGAATTAAGATTGGCGCGTTCTCAGTACAGAACATTTGTTAAAATTTCGAAAATCACTAGACATTATTATTCTCTGTATATTGGCGAAGTTTTAATTTTTTTAAATTTGGGGCTCATATCGAAAATTAGCCCCAAACATTTTCTTAAAAATATTAATTAAAAAAAACTAATATAGTTTGCTTTCTGAAACATACATAAATGGAAACTAGATGGTCCGAGCTTTCGAATGATAGGTGTTTCATCTATGTTGCATTTTGATAGCAAACACAAATCGAAAATGAAATTTTCACCATGAAATTACCTAATTTTCTCGTAATCTTTAGCGGGCTCTATTTTTCTTCATTTTTTGACTAAATTATTTCTAACTTCGCCAAGTTGATATTCACTTCATTATCTTTTGGTAAAATAAGTTTCATCAAATTCTGAGAGGGTGAGGCTTTTTATGTTTGCGAGTTGACGTGGAGTGACCCTGTAGCAGACGTCCATGATCAGGCTGACTGCTGTCACAAAGTGTGGGATCCTAGGAACCTAGTTTCTGGATATTAAGAAGGTTATCAAGTATCAAATATTATGATTTTTGGATTTCACATTTTCAATCTTTTGAATTTCATCTCATCATAGGCTACTTTCAAATCCAAAAGTTTCTGTTTTTGTTCAGGCTGCAACAAAATAGACCTCATTTATCCATCCATTTACATAAAATAGGTAATTATTAGTCCATAGTTGAAACTTGAAAATTCACCTTTCTACATCATCAGAGTCACTAGCTATTTCTTTGTCATCCTTGCGTTTCTTTTTCGCCTGAAAAGATACAAACAGGTAATACTCTTTCAAATGAGTGCATATACATATGCTTAGATGCTTGAAACTATCACGTTGTCTCGTTTTATATTATAATTGATATTTGTAGACCAAGCTTAGACCTGGATTTAAGTCTTGTTAACTCAACAAGAAGACAGGAACTGTAAGCTACAAATCCCAAATACATTTTCTCCTTGCTAGTTGCTTCCTTCACGTTTTACTATAAAAAATCACCTGAGTAGAATGCCCATTAGCTGTAGTTTTTGTAAATTTCTTATTCTTTCGAGATGAGCTTCCTCGGATAAAAAACCCTGACATTTTACTGAATGAAATTATAATATCAGCTACAGTACTTCAGTAACTTGACTTCCAAAAAAGCAATAAACTCACGTGCACGTGCAATAGAGACTGTTGTATAAAATCGTTATCCAAAACGAGGTCGTCAGATTAAAAAATGGCGGCAAAATTGTTTGCTTAGGAAGTAATTAGCCATTATATTATGCAACTTTGTTACTGTTGGAACAGCTGGATGACGGGCACATTGACATAAACACATGATATTCATATGACGTTATTCCTGGAAAAGTGCAGTGTCATGTTCTGAGTCTCATCTGTTCAACTACATCCACAGACGGCAAGCCACATTCTGAGTAGAGTAGCCTCCATAAGAACATTTCATTACTCCCAGTGCAGTGCCTGCCCAACGACCCAACCCTTGATATGGTTTCGTGCGATGCAGCAACTGACGGAGAAACAGATATAGAGAAAAGTCCAGCATGTAGCGATGCCAATGGTCTAGAGCAAGAAGAAGATGATGCTGTGTCTTACAAAGTAGCTTTTCTACAGCCGGATGCTTCTGAAGTAGGCCTATTGCGAAAATCTAAAAGAGAGAGCAACCAAAAGAGAGATGATGATCCTCCAAAATCATGGAAGAAATATCTACCTTACAATTGCTTCAAAGAGTAAGCTGAGCTATGTTTATTGAATATTCTCGGGTCAGGGGATTCTAAGTTAAAGTTTTCCAGGAGTTCTGATCATGCTGATAGGCCTAATTTCCGCAGCTAGCAACATGTGTGTTTATCGGGATTCGGAGGGGGTGGTGTCCAGTCTACATTCGGGAAATTTTGGCCGTCCGATATTTACCACCAAAACTATATGATAGCAATATAACATGCATAGGCCTACCGGTAGTTTTATACAGAAATCACCCGCAAATACTTTGAGAGAGAAATTCCATGCCAATTTGGCGCTGAAGCCGAAGTACTTGCGATTTGTGAAACTGGTGATATCCGGCAAGAAGCCAGCCTGGGGTGCAGTTTCGGATCAAGGGTGAAATTTTTCAAAATTTACGTTTCATGCATGTCAAAATCATCCCCAATTCTCGTTCGTAGAAATCGCCAGTTTAATTTTTTTTGGGACCGTGCTTTATCAATCTAAAGCTAGGGCCAAACGGATGAACATTTTCATAGAACATCCAACGGACATGAATGTTCGTTGTCATATTCGTTCGTTTTGCAGGTTTACCAAACAGAATATTCTGTTCTGTCCAATGTACGTTGAACAAATTTGTTTTCAACTAGGAGTCAATATTCTCGTCTCACAATATTCTCGTCTCTGCTCTCTGATTGGTTGTTGCCTAGTAGCGGATTAAAGCTCGTGACGACGAACATCTATGTTAACCACATGGATTGAACCATAATTAAACTCACTTAAATAGTATTGGAAGTATACCTTTTTATATCCTTATTGGTGCGCATATAAGTCGACACCGCGTATAAGTCGACCCTCTATTTTTGAGCTGAGAATCCCGTAAAACAAGTTGGCTGCGCATATAAGTCAAGTGCAAAAAACAAAGAAATGACAAAATAAATATGTTATATGTTAGTCAGTAAAGAATACAAATATCGAGAAGCATTAAGTATAGGCCTATCGTTGAACTAATCAAATAAATTAAAAAAGATTAAACAAATTTACAAACAAACTTTGAAATTCGGTTAATTTCCTTGTCGTCCTTGTCATTATCTGATAAATTGTTGCTCATATCATCGGCTCAAATTTTCATTCTGTTTGTGACAATTGAGCACAAGGCACACATTGTGCACCAACTTAGTGTTTGTTTGCCTTCCAACCTAGTGTTTATTTGCCCTTCACTGAATTATTTATTGTTTAGCAGAAGCAGAACAAATAACTTTTAATTCAAATGGTGTAACACAATCTTTTTGCAATTGGAGCCATAACAATAATAACAACTTTGAATACTTCCAGTCACATTCTTCACATATCTATTCTTAAATTTTTTGGTTCATCCTCCTCCTTTGCTAATGAAATTCTATCAACAATAGCAACGAGCCAAGAATGACGCGTACAATCTTGCATAATCACACCGCCGAAGTTGTTTGAATTATGTATTTAGCCGCCTCTATTATTGCAATTAACACCATGTCACGGGAATATTGTGATCAAAACAAACACTGTCGAAGACGATACAGAAAATAAATGTTTATAATTTTGATATCATTATAATTTTTCGATTGGAAAACTTGATTCTTCTGTATAAACCATGATAAACCAATTTAGATGAATATGGAAATTAGAAAACAGAAGCCCATTCACGTGAATTATAATTTAAAAAGTCTTGAAAAAGTTTGAAAAAAAAACGGTATTTAATGTTAGGAATGGTCAATATATTATCATCGTAAAATTGACAGCTTTGTGTGAAAACTACCCAATCCTCAGCTGATAACAATTTACTTTTAATTCAATCACAAGTTAATTCTGATTGAATTAACATAGTGTTGAGGGATTAACACTCAAAATAGACAAAACCGATACGTGAAATATATTTGGAAAATTAAAATATTTTTTGGTTGCGTATATAAGCCGATGTCAGTTTTTTAATCAATTTTCAAGTGTTAAAACCTCGACTTATATGCGCACCAATATGGTAGTTATGTAATTATGTTTTCTATTCATCTCTATATAGTATTTAAATTTTAGTAAATTTTAATAAGAAAGTAATAATATCAAATGCATACGCTGAAGACTTTTTGAGCTAATTCTGACACAAATATTATTTACAGCCTTTCTTGTCCACAATGATGGGAATCGTAGCATTTCTGAGATTCCAACTTTCACAATTGAAGTGCTGAAACTGTATTTAGATCCATTGCCGAGGACAGTCTTTCAATTAAATATCACTTTTATATTACAATCATAAATTTTCTGACTATTGAATTTGACAGCAATCATAGGAAAAAAGGGTCATGTTCTCAATATAGTAGAGTATAGTATAATATAGTATAATATAAACATTTGATTTCAATGTATTTCCAAACGGTATCGCGTAGTATTTTTCCTTTAATAAAATGTCTGATAATCCCTTCAGGCGTGAAACTTTGAATAGCAAAATGAATGTCTAATTTGTGTCTCCATATTTTCAACTATATTACATGCTCTGCTGTATATCATTGAGCACTATCACATTCAGTAAAGACAACTAATAAATTTATTTATATATTTATTCGTTTATTTATTTACTGCTCCTGATTTTCACTAGAGCACTCTCGTCACATCTGTATTACACAAATATGGAGAAATCTACATTCGCTTATTCAATGAAACATATACCGGTACCTTCTAGGAAAACATACTTGAAACTATTAATAGGGAAAATTGAAAGTGTCGTAAAAAGAATGAGATGGCAATCTTTCTTCTACGACAGTAGCGATGCCAATAGCAAGGATACCAGCGACAAGCACTATGGATTTAAATCAAAGAGATGCCCACCGCAAACTAATGTAGGGGAGACCGGGGAGACATGAGACAAGAGCGTTCCTGATTACCCATGTAAATTATCTTCTAATATGCTGTATATCACTTCATTTCATGTTGTTTCCCTAAATTTCAATAAGCAACAATAACTAATTGTCAAGAAATTCTAGTGTACTAGCTTTTGATGACCGTCATACGTTTTGCGGTTCCTCTTTTGATTCAATTAATTTTAGAATAAGTGTTTAATTGCCAGTTTGAATGGTGCCATTGCAATGGATTCACTTTGATGAATATTTTGATATAAATTTTGAATACATTCCTGTTGATGAGGAGTGCCACCTCATTTTTTACTGGGAAATCAAATGGGGAGACATGGAACAGCGCGTTTTAGCTTCAACGACAAATGGGAAACTAATCGCATTTGGTGGAGATATGAGTTTGTTTTCATTTGTATGCGCTATATTTGACTTTTTTACTTTGTGGAGATAAAGTTGCTAAATCAATTACAATTAGACTGATGACAGGTGCGTCAAAGATAATAATCTGTATTAATGCTAAAATTATTTCTTGCTGGCTCAATTTTGATCAAATGAACTCCCTAAGACAAAGCAACAGCTGTAGTGTCTGGTACTGGAAAGTTAATTTGTCAGTTATTTAATGAAATTTGATAAAATATGCATGATCCATGTCACCCCACCGTGTCCCAAGTCTCCCCACTAAAACGGTCGGTCTTCCGCACTAAATCTTTGAAAAATTGCTACATATATGTAATTGATATTCTTACCCTTTTAAATTGAGCATGTTGGCTAATAAATGACATAAAATTTGTTACATTTGCACAACCACAATAATTTTAATAATTAAAAATGTGAAAACTGGTTCAAGTCTCCCGGTCTCCCCTATGGACAAATTCGAAGTAGAACTAATGAGCGTTACAAAGAACATTAAATTTACTAACATTAGTGGCCCATTTCAGCATCAACTAAAGAACGATATCAAAATTATCAAAGCATCCGCTAAAGCTTATATTCCCGCTGATAAAACCACAGATTTTTACAAGTTAGATAAAGACCAGCACGAAAAGCTACTCCAGAACAACATAAAAAAACAACATATAAAAAAGCTAACGACAATACGGTTAAGACAATTAACAAAGAGGCAAAGCAAATTGCACAGAAGCTAAAAATTGATAACAGATCAGAAACCCTCGCACCAAGGCAAGCGTTTATTACGCTAAAGGACCACAAGAAAAACTTCGAAAATAAACCCACATGCAGGCTTATTAACCCAGCTAAAAGTGAAATTGGTAAGCAAAAGCATATAAGACAATATTATTAACCAAATAAAATCCAAATTAAGTTTCAACCTATGGACGAATTAATTCTCAGTAATAGACTGGTTTAATAATATTAAAAATAAACAAGAATGCTCTTTCCTCGTATTCGACAAAGTTTTTATCCATTAATTAATGAGCAACTCCTGGAAAACGCAATTAATTTTGCAAAGACATTCACACCGATTTCAGAAGACGAAAGCCAAATCATTATGCACGCACGGAAATCAGTACTATTTTACGGCAGTAAAGCATGGGTAAAGAGAAGAAATAGCATGCTATTCGAGGTCACCATGGGTAGTTTTGATGGTGCCGAAATATGCAAATTAGTTGGACTATTCATTTTAAGCAAACTAGGAAAAACTTACGGGCAGGAAAATATTGGCCTTTACAGAGACGACAGCCTGGCAGTCTGTAAGAAAAAATCTGGGCAACCACTGGAAAGAATAAAGAAAATGATTTCAAAAATATTCAAAGAGTAGGGCTTAAGATTACCATCCAAACAAACCTCAACATAGTAAAAATTTGTTGTCACATTCAACCTCACGAATGAAACATTCCAGCCTTACAGAAAACCTGACGACCAACCGCTATATGTTCACGTAAAATCAACCACCCGCCAAACATCATTAAACAACTAGCAACTCAACATCAATTAACCAGCAACTGTCAGACCTATCATGCAATGAAGAAATTTTGACAAATCAAAACAGCAGTACGAAGCAGCACTAAAGTCCAATGGATATAAAATTGAAATGAAGTACAACCCACACGTACCGTCTTATAACAAGTGTGTTGATACTAGCATAGGCAGAATATTCCTGAAACTTTTAAAGAAGCATTTTCCAAAGACGCACCCACTGCACAAATGATTTAACCTTAACAACGTCAAAGTCAGCTGCAGCTGTACGCAGAACATGCAATCAATTATGAAAGGCCACAACAACAAAATAACTAACCATCAACAGCAAAACAACACACAATGCGCAAAGCTATGTAACTGCAGAACCAAGAAGACGTGCCCACTCGAAAATAAGTGCCTCAAGAGCAGCCTCGTCTGCAACGCAAAGATTACCACGAAAGATAACAACGACGAGCAAAATTACATAGGATTAACTGAGGGAACCTGTAACCTACAGTACACGCAACATTCTCTCTCTTTCAGAAATACAAAATTGGTAAACTCTACTGAACTACCTAAACGAGTCTGGCAACTAAAAGACGAAAAGAAGAAGTACAAGATAACATTGTCCATTCTCTCAATCGCTAATACGTATAATAACAAAACAAAAAATGTGATCTCTGCCTAACAGAGAAGTATTTTATAATTTACGCTAACAATAAACTATTAAACAAAAGGTCAGAATTAATTTTAAAATGCAGACACAAAAACAAATTTTATTTATCAAACTTAATAATCTAACAGATGTACTGACAGTTTCAAACAATAGAAATTTGACAATAACATTTTATTTCAGTGTATTTCCAAACTGTATCGCGTATTATTTTTCCTTTAATAAATTGCCTGGTGGCGATCATTTAAATTACAGAGAAGTATTTCATAATTTGCTCTAACAATAAACTATTAAACGAAAGGTCAGAATTAATTTCCAAATGCAGACACGAAAACAAATTTTATTTAATCAAACTTAAAAATTCAACAGAACAGATGTAACAGGAAATTAACAATAACTTGTATTTACTGACAGTTTTAAACAATCGTAAATAGACAATAGCATTTTATTTCAATGTATTTCCAAACAGTATCGCATATTATTTTTCCTTTAATAAATTACATGATGATTGCTTAGGCGTGAAACTTTAAGTAGCAAAATGAATGTCTAATTTTTTACTACTTTCAACTATATTACACACTCTGCTGTATAGCATTGAGCACTATTGCATTCAATAAAGACAAATAATGAATATATTTATATATTTATTCATGTATTTATATATACATGGTCTAACAGAAGGTTCAAGCTTCAAGAATCCTAGAGGCATATTAAACATTTTCTTTTGAATTTTTTTGTTGATGTTTGGCCAATAAATCATTAACCAGTATCAATTTTTTTCTGAATTTGCTCTAGCCTTCCGGAACCTAGGATTCCAGGATTCCAACTTTTGTTGGACCATGTATATATATATAAACATTTCTTTAAATAATTTTAAAGAAGTGTGAGTGTTCTTTTCGATGTTACAAGTATAGATTTCAAGCAGAAGGTAAATGTGTTACACATCCTTATCATTTTATATGTGTAGCTGGTTGTATAGATGAATGACTTTTTTATGTTTAGCCCAAATGTTTCCGCAAGAAGTAATGCTGGCTTCTTTGAATATTTCACATTGATGTGGATATCACCCATCATATATCATGGATTGAATCACACGTTAACATTAAAGGATTTGGGCACTCTGAGTTCCGCAGAGACTGCAGAATCATGCTGGAAGAGATTTCTACATTTTGCCAAAATCAACTCAACAGATCCTGAAGAGATCAAGAATGTTCGCTTTGGTCATGTATTCTTCAAACTTATTCGCAAGAAATATTTCATTTTGCTTTTCGTATATTTCTGTTGGCTTTCTTCTCAATTTATCACAGCAGTGAGTAGACCTCAGATGTTTTGTGTAACTCTTTATTTTGCAGCATGTTGAAGTTATGCCCCTGCTAAATATTTTCCTCAGTTCATGAACTTTTCAAACATTGATAAACTATTTGTGAACATGTTATAAACAGTTTATAAATATCTTGTTACCGTGGACATTTTCATAAACTATTTTCACTTGGGTTGGAATGGAATCTCATTTTAAAATAGCACAAAAGTATCTAATTGTTAAAAGAAATCCTAGTTTGAAACATGACTCCACAAACCATGAAAACGCGCTGGCTCCTAAGCGTTGACAAAATATCACCGCTCAATTTTGTGAACCTGTTCTGATACTAACATCCTACTCTCTTTAAGAGTAATAGCCTAGAGTGCATAGTATCACTTTTTATGTTACAGTCAACCTGTTTTAACGGTCACCTGTCTACATAGTGGTCACTCTAGCAATGTCTTAAATAGTATTTTCTATGGAACCAACCCTGTATATAAAGGTCACCTGCACCTAGTGGTCAATTTATCTACCTCTCATGGCTGGCAGCTATAAACAGGTTTCACTGTGGTCAAATAAGTAGTTTAAATAATATTTGAAATTTGAATGTCAATGAAACAAGCAAACTTAAACAGTAAGTCATGTCATCTAGCTGATCTGAAACAGTTTTTTTTGTGTTGGAGTTGAAGTCCAAATCACATATGACCTGTTTCAAACTAGTTAATCAGTTTATTTCATTTTAGTATCAGTTAAGTATCATTTTATTTTTTTTAATCATCTGCATCCTAAAAGCCTGCTGAAGAACAATTCATTTGACAAACTCTTAATAGAGTATAAGATAGATGGATCCTTTGGTTCCAGCAGCAATTGATTGGACAGAAATATTTTTCTTACAAAAATAACCTCAATTGTAGGCCTACAACATTTGCTATGCCAATGCGAACAGTAATTTTCTTTACCCATCTTATCTCTACCCTTGTAAAGAGTAATACAACTTCATATTCATAATCTTTTTTGCGTATGGTAATTGGATTTATATGTGTGGCTTGTTTGTATGTTTCAGACCTTTGCTGTAAGAAATATATTAGCTTATGTTGAATCAACAGAGGAAATGCCTCTTCATATGGGTTTCCGTTGGGTATGTGTATTCAAATTTTATTTCCATGTGCAATGCAATTCGATGTGTTTATCAACAGTGAGCAGGCCAGGCAGAAATTATTGTTATAAATATTTTTAATATTTATTATCATTATTATTATTATTAATATTATTATTATTATTGTTATTATTATTATTATTATTATTATTATTATTATTATTATTATTATTATTATTATTATTATTATTATTATTATTATTATTATTATTATTATTATTATTATTATTATTATTATTATTATTATTATTATTATTATTATTATTATTATTATTATTATTATTATTATTATTATTATTATTATTATTATTATTATTATTATTATTATTATTATTATTATTATTATTATCGTTATTATTATTATTATTATTATTATTATTATTGTTATTATTATTGTTATTATTATTATTATTATTTCACGTAAGCTTGCACAATTGTTGCACATGGAGGTATTTTTGTGTTGTCTTTGATCTTTTTCCCTAAATTATTACAACTTTTCTCTTTTTATAGGCTATTTTGCTTTTTGCGATGGAATTCAGCCGGTCTGTTGCGTCTTGCAGTGTCTTTTTCACAATGTCACAAGCTGGTTCAATGTTGAGATCAACAATGTTATCTCTTGTTTACAATAAATTATTAAGACTAAAGAATGTTGGTGATAAATCTGTTGGCGAGGTAGAATATTTGCTTTTTGTCTAACATAGTATGTACAGTGTAACCCCTTAAGTGCAATTCAGATAAGTGAAATTCCCGCTTATCTGCAACCTTACTTTGAAACCCTGTACTACTTTCTGGATAGGTTCCATGGATAGTATTATGAGGCGTGCGATCGATTCAGTTTAGCAAGAATATTCTTGACACATTTTAATTCTATCATTAGAAAAGTCAATTTCATTTCAACTTCCTGTTTTTCATTGTTATTTTATATACTCAATGAACTTCAATCCATCAATATAATGATTCTATTTCAACATGCTGGAAGGACGGTTGTTTGAATGGTGACAATCAGGATCTGACAAAGTGCTGAGGAGTTCATGAACAGTCCATAAAAAGTTAATGAACTCATGATCTGTTTTTCGCAGTGAATAGGTCAAACATCAACAGAAAATTCAGAATAAATTACTTAGGCTAAACCTTTTTTCGGACACTGACGGAGAGACTGTGAGATATGCTCTCATTGGGCTAGGATTACAAGGGAATGTGACGTTACAAAGAATAAATTTGTGTTGCCATTATTTGGGTAAATGAAATGAACTTAAACGGATTACACTGCATTGTTTATTTGTAGCCTACCCTCATAATAATTATTAGGCTAAATGTTTGTGTTGTCTTTTGCTTACAGTTGATAAACCTCTGTGCTAATGATTCACAGCGTTTATTTGAATGTGCTCAATTCTCTATATTTTTGTTTGGTGGGTATTGTTGTATCAAATCGATTTTTATTGTTCTTGTGACTTTTTACAATTTGTTAGTTCTATCAATTATATTATTTGTTTGCTATGAAAACAAGTCATGCAACATTTTAATGTAATTGATTTTGGAAAGTGATCTCACAATGGCCTTCAAAATTGATGTTTCACCCTGCGAAAACAGTTCAGGAGTTCATGAACTTCATGAACAGTTCATGAACTGTCTGTGAGGGTTTGATGAACAGTTGAAGAAAATTGGAGCCATTTAACGTTCATGAACTGTTCATGAACTCCTGAACTGTTTTTTTGTAGGGGTCATGCTAAATACTAATGTATTTCGAACATGACAGCATCATCTTTGAAACAATTTTCTCTAACGTTGCAAGCATTTATTAATATCAATTAATTAATTTTATTTATTTATTACAAGTATTTATACAGGATAAACATGTAAGCAAAATGTATCGCTGTTGCCAATGTGTGTCCTGATTTAATTAAAAAGAATAGTTAGGGGAGACCGGGGAGACTTGGACCTAGGGAGACATGGGACAACAGCATTATTCCTGATTACACATGTAAATTATCTTCTAATATGCTTTATATCACTTCATTTCATGTTGTTTCCCTAAATTTCAATAAGCAAAAATAACTAATTGTCAAGAAATTTTAGTGTACTAGCTTTTGATGACCGTCATACGTTTTGCGGTTCCTCTTTTGATTCAATTAATTTTAGAATAAGTGTTTAATTGCCATTTTGAATGGTGCCATTGCAACGGATTCACTTTGATGAATATTTTGATATAAAATTTTTGAATACATTCCTGTTGATGAGGAGTGCCACCTCATTTTTTGCTGGAAAGTCAAACAGGGAGACATGGAACGGCGTGTTTTATCATCAACAACAAATGGGAAACTAATCACATTTGGTTGAGTTATGGGTTTGATTTCATTTATATGCACTATATTTGACCTTTTTACTTTGTGGAAATAAGGTTGGTAAATCCATTACAATTAGATTGACGACAGTTGCGTCAAGAAATATAGTTCTTTATTACTGCTAAAATTACTTTTTGCTGGCTCAATTTTGATCAAATAAACTTCCTAAATCAAAGTAACAGCAGTAGTGTCTGATACTGAAAAGTTAATTTGTCAGTTATGTAATGAAATTTTAAGAAAATAAGCCTGATCCATGTCACCCAGTCGTATCCCAAGTCACCCCACACAAATGGATGGTCTTCCGGGCTAAATATTTGAAAAAATGCAACATATACGTGATTGATGTTCTTACCCTTTTGAATTGAGCATGTTGGCTAATAAATGACATAAAATTTGTTACATTTGCACAACCACAATAATTTTAATAATTAAAAATGTGAAAACTGGTCCAAGTCTCCCCGGTCTCCCCTACATATTAAATTAGCTACTGATCTGTCCTATATTCAAACATGGATTACAGGTAATATTTACAAACTGAGGATAAAATCAAGGTGAAACTAGAAATGGCAACTTTTTCTTGCTTCCTTACAGTTAATCAAACACTGACACTTTCTAGTGCCTTTGACCATGATGTATCAATCCTAGACAATATGTCAAGGCATAGATCTCCAATGCAAGGCCTCAAGACTGACGTAATGTAAATTTTGTTTTCACTTTTCACAATCAACATACTACATTAACTAACAGAAGCAGATTAATATGATAGAAAGCGAAAAATACAAAGTGGACAACAATACAAAGAACAATTCATAGAGTAGTTAAATTGATAATGTTAAAAGTTTTCAAATTATGAAATAAATTATCTTATTATAAGTTATATTATATTGACTGAGCTGCAGATAAGAATTTATCGGGTCTCAGCGTGTCTTATTCATTTCAAGCCAGAGGCTTGTTGATAGATAGATAGATAACATGGACTGCGGCCTTATAATTCTCACTGCCATGTCCAATCTTGTTCAATAACCGTCAATTGTTGGATGTTATGTGCATTTAAGGCTCTGAATCGACTGTAGTTATAGCAACGTCCATCCATGTGGTGGTTTTAGTCAAACATTATATATTATTGCGTGTTGCTTTGTTTGTTAAAGGTGCTGTGTATTTGATCAGTATATCTACTGCTTTTGTTTGGTATTATTTTGGACCGACGGCATTGGTTGGCATTGGCATTCTATTATTGTTTCTACCTTTACAGGTAAGTTGACTAACTGTAATTATTTCATAATATTAAAAAAATTAACTTAAATGCTAAACTTGAGCTAATGAAATGATAGATTATGCAGCGCATTTACGTGCATGCAGTGCTTTCGCTTACAGTAAATTGAAAGTTGGCACTCCACAGGCATACCCATTTCACTAGACACGACTTATTGTCATTAGGACGGTGTGCTCCAAATCCAAACCTCGCATAGCTATCTTTTTCTCAGCCGTTGCCTAGATAAATTTAAAACCTGTCTGCTATTACCAGTGTAGTGTAAATGTACCTAAATACCTAAGTACCTAAATACTATTTCACGGTTAATAACTATTATTTTATGATAAATTACAACTATTTGACGACGAATTATGCTGAAAATCAATTTGAAACAATAGATTTATTCCACAAGACGCATGTAATTGTCAATTAAAATACAAACATATTTTACAAGAACCTTTTATATAACTTAATAACAATGTTCGAAAGCGCTCGTCTTTAAATGAAAGCATGCTCAAAAGCACGGCACACTCCAAAACGCGCTACATTATACAAATAACGTTTGAAACGTTATATGCTAGAAATATTATGTACATTTAATAAGAAAAGTGGTTTAAAATATTTTTATGACCGTCGTCTACAACTTATGCACCTGCAGGAAAATTGAATAAAACATCCCTTATAAAGCACAGTTCACAAACTTTGCAATGCACAAACGAATCAGGAAATGCTCATTGTATATTTATTAAATTGTATCCATGAACTGTCTGTGGAGTGTTCATGAAGATTGTGTTATTTAAAGTGGAGATACCTTAAAAACAATAATTTTAATAAATTACTTGGCGTAGTTGCTCAGTTCAGTTCCTATTGTGTACATCTCAGAAGTGTTTTAGAACAGATCTGCTCAGGCAAAACAAGGATCTGACTACAGTTTCCTTCCTATCAAGAAAAAATCCTGGTTTGATTATTCCAGAGAGAAGTGTTTGATTTGCAAATTTATGAATAATTTGATGACATTTCATGAATTCTAGGCAAAGGAGTTAGCTACTTTCATTCAAGCTCGTTTCTAAAAAAAAACATGTTTGTCTGCTATTCAAATGTGTGCTTTTCTTGGATTTCTTGCAGGCTTTAATGGGTAAATTTGTTGGAAAATTGCGTCAAAAAACTATAGCAATCACTGATCGAAGAGTATGTAGAGTTATATTAATGCTTACTAAATGAATAAATATGTGCTTCAATATATTTCATATTTATTATTGTTTATCGATATTGATGGATAGTCAGTTTGTCTTGGAACATTATCTAATAGTAGGCTATGAATGTACACACCCAATTCATGAATACATGGACAATAATGACAAGAAGCTGTTTTGGAAGGCCCTGTCAAATGTGATTTGATGTGTGGCCTTAATGTTCGAGGCTTCTTGCAACTGTACATACTAGATAAAGTTCATAAGACTAGGGAATATGAAATTACTAATTCTTTTTCATAATCATTTCACAAATATTGGGTTGTCCAAATTTGGAAGGTTTGCAATTTCACATGTATTTTCTTGTTCATGAACAGTTCATCAGACATTAGAGAGATCCTTTCACAAACATGTAAGCTTTGTAATCCAACCTCAATAAAACAGCTTTAAGAAAGACATCATGGATCAAGCAATTGCAGAAAATATGTTAATATTATCATGAGAGTTGCTAATTGTTCACAATGTTGGCAAGATGCTGGTTTCCATTTCAGACTATTATTTGACTACAATGCTAATAAATACCCCTACAAAAAACAGTTCAAGAGTTGATGTACAGTTCATGATCAGTTCATGAAAGTTAAATGGCCCCAAATTTTCATGAACTGTTAATGAACTCCTGAATTGTCTTTCACGTAGGTAGGACTCACTGTGTGACATGTAACCTTTTGAATCGTCATTTCATTTCTTTTCAGGTGCGTCTTATTTCCGAAATACTAACATGCATCAAACTTATCAAAATGTATGCCTGGGAAAAGCCATTTGCAAAGATGATTCTCAGTATGTACATTTTATTCTGTTTTCTATTTAAAGAAACCACCACATAACCTTTCACCAATTCTCAACAAATTTCCCTTCAGTAAATATTGTATAGAAAATCAGCCTTGTTGAAAAAGGTTTAGAATATGGGGCCGGATTTAAATCTTTATTTTATTGAATTACATTGCTGGTCGTTGTTTTTCAATGTCTTGTTCATCCACGATAACAACAAAACAATACAAAGGATGCTGTCATTTAAACTCTTTAAGTAGGCATAACCCTGTGAAAAAATGTTTATAAGTTCATGAATGTGAATTTTCCCAAAAGTTCATGAACTGTTTATAAAGTGTTCATGAACTTTCAGCCAATTTCACAATCATGAACCATGAATCACAACAGTTACAGATGCTATTCGACGCCGGAATCGCTATTAGAAGATTCCGATTTTGATAATGTTAGTATTCAAATAGTATTCGAATAATCATATTGTTTACGAAAACGAGATTATTAGTTAGTAGCAGATGAATCTCATTTTGAATTAATTAATAAGGGATTCACGGAAAAATAAATGTGTCATTACAGTGTTAGAATGATGGTTTTAAAGTATTTACAAAGATTTTAAAAGGTTAAAAGGAACATACCGTAGTATTCTTTTCTTTGTTAAAATCATTTTTGTTTTGCCGTTTTTATTCTATTTATAATAATATTTGAATATTATTTGAATTGCAGCACTATAAAGAGTTCATGAAAATTTGCCTATCTAGCGTTCATGAACTGTTCAGGAACTCATGAAGCCAGTGCCAGATTAATATTATCAGTGGTCTTGTGCGATGTATTAAAAAAGGGCCTACAAAATTTTTTTATAGAAATTTGGGAAAATAACATTATTTTACTGTTTGTTGGTCCCCCTTTACTTTGCTTTTATATCAGCAATTAAAAGCACTCTCCTTGAAATATAAATAATTTCTAGAAGTTAATAACATGATTATTAAATTTAATACAGTAATACTGTGATAGAATGTATGGAAGTTGACTGTGGCTGTGTCATTTCCTATCTATAGTCAACCATGGGTCAACTTACTTTTTATGTCACTTTTCTTTCAAATGTTGCGATCGGTCGTTGCCATTGCAACACCATCTTTTCGGCATTGTTTTTTCACAACAGGAATTGAAAAGTCATTATGAGTCGCTAACAACAATGTGTTATTATTAACAATCAATTGTTTTCTTTGAATAGCAAGCGTAATTTAATCTCAAAATAGCAAGGCTATCTTCAAAATTATTACGATATTCACTTGTAAATAAACTGAACTAAAATTTTATTCAGTTTAATTATACAGATATATGCTACAGATATTGCGTTTTCAACCTTTGGCCTTCTCACTATTTTTTAATTTTGCAAAGGATTAGCTCAGATGGCAGAGCAATGGAACTTCAGACCGGATCATATCTGATCGACTGTGGTTCAAATCCCCGTAAGGTCAACTCAAACTTGACTTTATCTGAAACATCAAATGAGTACGATCTGAGGATGGCGGATGGAATGGTCCAGAGGGAATTGCATTGTGAGTAGCTGCAGCACATTGTTGCGCATTGACAATCGAGACCTGTCTGCCATCAAATCTGTTGAAATTGATCTGCAGTGTGACAGCCACACCTCTAGATATAGAGGAGTGGTACGGGTGCCTTCGGTAGGGCAACACCGTCTACATTACTTTACTTAATGTTGTGTTTTCCTTACCGGAGGCCTATTATTGGCCTAAGGCGGCCGACTAAGCTGCCTATGGGTTAATCCGACACTGCATGAAGTGGTCCAGAGGTTTGCCAACTCAGTACCTTACTCAGTTTCAGTTTCTAAAAATTCAAATGATAACAACATATTAATGCTGTTTATTTGTGTGTGGCATTAATGCTGTTTATTTGTGTGTGGCATTAATGCTGTTTATTTGTGTGTGGCATTAATGCTGTTTATTTGTGTGTGGCATTTCTAGACAAACCATGAATTGCAAATATATTTAATTGTTGATTGCTTTTCAATTCATGAGTTTTTCATATTTTTATTTCAGATCTTCGAAAAAGAGAGAAAAACAAACTTGCTCATATGCTCTACATGCAAACATTTAATTTTTCTATGGGGTTCATTTTACCTATTCTTGCACCTCTTGCTGTTTTCATTGTCCACAGTCTTCTTGGTTACGACATTACTGTTACCAAGGTAACACAAACATGTTAAAATTTACAATGCGTCGATATGTTCTCAGTAATATATTCTAGATTCTAATATATTATAGAAGCCATAAATCTCTTAGATGTATTTACGTAAGCTCACATTTAATGAATCTTTATTACACTGCGTAAGTGATTTAAACCCTTTGAGCCCAAAAACTTGACCCATGCACCAAAATTATTGAACCTTTCAAACTTTATTTTGAGTTAATCAAATTCTATGCAGGTTCTGTACATTTGTGAGCATCAACTACAGTGAGAGATTAAACCTTAAGAGCACACAATAATATTAGATTAGATTAAACTAGACCGAAAAAATTTCAATGTTTAACAGTGAAAATTTGTCCAGCAAAATATGTTCTGCCAAAATGAGACTGTGTCAGTCAACGTGTTTGGCGACCTAATGAACGTTATTTCAAGCCCAAATATGTTCTCAGTAATATATACTACTCCGTAAATTCACTTGAAACTAATATTTCAATGCTGCTCAAGCCAGTCAATACAAATAATTACTATTTTTGTAATACCGGTAGATGAAGATAGTATTGAGGTATACCTTAGCTCATCCCCTGCTAACAAATTGACTGAGTTCATGGACAAATTAAGAACATTCATGTAGAAGAGAGCGGGGTGAATTACTAATATACTAGGGAACTTCTATAAACACTCAAAAATTACAAAACTGCAGCAGAACATTGCTTTTATATGATCTAAACATTGTGGAAAGCTTCATTTTGATACATTAAGTACTGTAAATAACAAATTACAAACTTTTGAAAATGTGTAAACCAGCCAGAAGTACTGTAAGTCATTTTTCGTTTTGAAGTTGTGTAGTGGGCCGTGGTCCAACACCCTAGCCACTACACCAAGGCCGCCTACATGTTTGTGAAAGGATCTCTCTAATGTCTGATGAAAGTTTATCTGAATTTCAATAGGATCAATTGCTATCATTTTACTTGATCTATTTTAAAATATTTCATGAGATCATCCCATTTCACACATTTTCACATATTTAAGATTTTGAAAAAAGTCATTGTTCCGTTAAACATTGTTTTAACTTTTGTTTTACAGCATCCAGATATTTTGTTTAATAGAAGGCATTTTGGAGCAGTAATGTTTTTAATCTGTTTCGATCCACCCTGGTCTTCCCTACTGTTCATGAACACTTGTTATCCACTTTGAAAAATGGCAAACAGTGCCGCAAACATCCCCAGACAATTTTTTCACTTTGCTCTCGGAATGGGAATGTACTTCTTACAGTTTTCACCAACTCAATTGGACAGATGTTTGACAAATTATTTGTAGACACAAAAAATCACCTGATCTTAAATGCAGTCATATAAAGCCTGTCAGTGAGGTGTTGATGTCAAACAATTTGAGTTTCCATTTCCAATATACTAATGTACCAATTCCCAATGAAAAATTAAAATCAAACATTTTCCAAGTCTTTTTTATTAAAATACTTGAAACCATGTCAGGTTGGCTGCAATATAAAATTTAACTTCGACCCATCTTCTTTCAGATGTTGTAGAAAAGTATTGAAAATGTCAGATTTGTTTAGCTGTTCCTGAAAAGAGTTCTCCAAAACACAAAAATACACTTCTGACATAGAATGGTTTGACGCATGAAAGTTGCTTTCCTTTTTCAGGGCTTAACAAACAAGTTTCTTTTGTGAAAAATGTATCACAAACCTGGTGAATTGTTCATGAACAGTTTATTACTAGTTCATGAACAATTCACCAGGTTCTGTATGCAGTTAGACAGCCAACATGGCTAATATCTTCATTTTATTCATATCAAAATTATACATTTAGTCGTAATATTTTGATACAGTGAAACTTGTCATAATGGAGTAGTCACATCTATACATTGACCACCTTTTTATAATGGTCACTCTTGGTATGTCTAAAATAATATTTTCTTTATTGAATCAACCCTTTATTTCAAGGCCACCTGTCTATCATCGTCAGTTTGTCTACCTCTCATAGTTGCCTGTTATATATATGTTTCGCTGTAATATGTTATACATTTGTTATCATTATGCTGTCATTTTTTGCAGGCTTACACAGTTGTAGCTATTTTTACTACATTCCCAGCAACTTTATCATTGCTACCATTCGCTGTCAAGGGTATAACAGAAGGATCCGTAGCTATTAAAAGACTGAAGGTATATCATTTGTTTATTTTATTTTGTCAGCAATATGCTTTGGTTTGGAATGTAGAATTTTGATGAAGTTTCCTACGTATAGAATGTTGATTAAATGCTATTCCATTTCTACAGTCGAACCTGTTATAACAATCACCTTTATATAGCAACCACCTGTATATAGTGTTCACACGTTCAATGTCAAAAATGTTATATTTTATTGAATCAACCCTGTATATAAAGGCCACCTGCATATAGTTGTTGATTTATCTACCTCTCATAGCTGGCTGTTATATACAGGTTTCACTGTACTACGTATTTCATATTTTTCTATAGAATTTGTTGATGATGGACGAGTTGAAAGTGTACGCCATACCACCAAATGACCCTGATATTGGATTGAGAATGACTGATTGTTGTTTCTCATGGGATAAGGTAAATTATTTATCTTGTTAAAGCTACAGAGATGAATTATGAATTTCAAACAAAATCTGTCAATATGTTGTGTAAATGTAGTACACACATGGTTGCAAAATCATGAAACCGCAAATCTACAATCTGTGTAGTAGTATAGTCCCTTTGAAAAAAAAATCAAAGAATCATATGGACATCTTGACAGTCAGATAATTATTGGAAATAGTTTAGAATTATTCACCATGATATTCTGAACTGATTAGAGTCAAAAAATAGTTTCAAATGTGCATCGGAACTAGTTCTAGGCTCTTATCGTTAAAACTTAAATATAAAGGGCCTAGAACTAGTTCTGGTGCACATTTAAAAATATTTTTTGACTCCAATTAGTTCAGAACATCATGGTGAATAATTCTAAACTATTTCCAATAATTATCTGATAGGAGTGTCCATATGATTCTTTGATTTCTTCAATGGGACTATACTACTACTCAAATTCCAGTCTGCATTCTTTGTATGAATCAGGGAAGATCTTCCCCGCGCATTTTGTGAGGACTTTATCCGCGACCGCGCAAGCGGATAAAAATGGCGTTTAAAACGTGCAATAATTTCACACACAGAAAGCTAAAACACGCGTTTCATGCAAACAACAGTCATCCGCAAAATATTTGTAAACAAAATCAATTTTATAGCAAAATTTATATCATTTTTTGCAACTTGAATAAATAATAAATAATATAGTATTTTTTCGCGTAAACTTTACGCCGTAAAAGATCAACAAACTTTTGTTCCGATTCTAAGGCAGCAACAAATAGAAATGGAACGTCATTGACATGTGAAATTAGCGGCGCTTTTGAAACTGAAAACCCCACACCATTAATTTTGAGCCACGCTTGAATGAACACTGCGTGTTTCATGTTCAGCAATCGGTAAGACACTTATTTATCACAAAACAACAGTTTATTAAATTAATACTATTCTGATAATAATACATTACAGTGTATAATGCTGCAAGGTTTGCAAATAAGACACAATGAAGTAGTATAAACCAGAATGACAACGATGGCTGATTTCTTGAAAAATGTTCGCTCGCTCTGCTTGCGTTTCGTATCATGTATTTCATTTGTGTAGGCTAACATCAATCATATAAATTCACCACATTGCTTGTCACAATCTGTTTCATGTTTGCATTAAAATCAGACAACGAAGGTTCAATTATTAAAATACGGCACCAGAATAAGCAAAAGTAGCCAAAATATGTCTGATTCTTTGAAAAAAGTTTGCTTGCTCCACTCGCAAATCATTTTACTCTTTTATTAATCATTCAATCATTATCAATTCATAACTACCACAATTTCTACAGCACGTTTACCAAGTTATTTGTCAAATTCTGTTTCATGTTTGCTTAGATTTTAAATCAAATAACAGAATTCCCACTCAACTGAACATAAAACACTGAGACGTTAAGCTATTGAAAAACATGATTAAAATGCAGTGTTGCGTCATATATTGTATGACGTATCCTCCTCAATTTTTTTGTGGACATTTTCCGTCAAACCACACAATTTTACGATCGATTTTTTCTTCCCGCGTATTTACGAGGAATGCAGTCTGGCACAGATTGTAGATTTGCACATGAAACCTGGATGAACTCGGAAAAAAGATTTTGTAAAACTTAGGTTTTCTGAATAAATGATGAATGCTTTACAGAAATTGTAGAAACTTGACAGGGAATTTTTTTTTTACCACTATGTATTTTCGTCTTCATGTGCAAGATATGTAGCAGAAACATCCCTGGACAAAACATTGTTTGATATCAGACGTCACAATGTGTAACTATCAACCTTTTGAAAATAACATTTAAACAATCAATTCAATATTTTATATTTTGTCAATCGTCAATATAGGTCACCCCAAAAGGTTCAAAAAAGGAAATAGATTCCGATGAAGAAAATAATGGTAAGTAGCAATTAAAATATCATAAATTTGACTTGAGTTAACTTAATTGGAACCTCCCTTCAAATATCCCTAGAAATCTTCATGATATCTTTACATATCAATATATGATGTGATGTGTATGAGACAATGACAATCCTCATATTTGTGCAATTCTCCAGTGAATTTTGTAACAGTGCAAAATACAGAGTGATTCTCTGTTATCATCAAAACCTGGTATCTTCAATCTTGTTTGATAATTGTTATATGAGGTTGATAACAATTATGAAGAAACAAATGACGTCAATAAAGTCAATAAAGGATATGAGAATTCAGTATGCAAATGCAGCAAAATTTTGATAGTGAATATCGGACATGTTGCACGGAAGATCTTAATTCACCAACCCATGAATTAAAATACTCATTAAACCTACTTCTTAATATTGTATAGAATTGATAACAGATTCTCATTTCTATTTTGTCCTTAATATTCTCTTAGTCTAAAACAACAATTTGTCTGTTTCAATATTCTGTTGCTAACTCGCTAAGGTGCAACACACTGAATGCAAATGCAGTTTGATGTGTTAAACAGGAGGATAATAAGATTATGGGGTTTAGGTTGAAGATTATATAATTATATGATAGGCCTAGCTGTTATAGATTCGAGGTTGTAACTAAATTTATTATACAGGCCTAAATGTATTTATTAAAAAAATTTCCTGCGGAAAACAATTTGAGTTCATGAACAGTTTCTGAATGCTAAATTGCCCAATTTTCATGAACTTTTTTCATGAACTGTTCACAAATTATTTGTTAAAAGTTGGCCACTTAACTTTAACTTAGCAACTTGTTTTCACTGGGGATAAGTTAAGTATAAAGGATGACAACATTTTATTAAATTACAATATTTTCTTTTTCTAGATAATGATATTGCAAAGAATGGTTCTGTAAAAACTGAATTTGTAACAAAAAGTAGGAAATTAGAAAGCAATTTTGTCAACATAGAAAAGACCCTTGTTCCTGTCCTTTATGACATATCTTTTACTGTTCCTAAGGTGAGTCACGTCATACTTTCACAGAGAATTACGTAGTTGTGTTGACATTGTTTGTTCATGTTGGAAACTTTTGTTGTTTGTAATCGATATAGGGATCTCTTGTTGGGATCTGTGGACCAGTTGGTTGCGGTAAGAGCTCACTTATTGATGCAATTCTTGGACAGGTATGATATCAATTTCATTTACTCATTTGCTTACTGTAGTAACTTATGTGGTTCTAAATTTGATAACTAACTCATATTACTTTGAAATATAATCCATCATGTAAATTATTCCATTTTAGATTAATTTTTATACATTAGTTCATGGTGATGCCATTCAACGCTTATCATATTGTTTACAAAAACAATCGTTCACTTTTCGCAAACAATAGAAATAGCCTTGCTCACAAGCTATCAGTTGACAAATGTTATGTCTTCCAATATTTCTTGTGTAGTAAATATGAATACAAACATTTGCAAGCATGTGGTAACGCTTTTCTAATATAAAACAAATTTTAGAATCAAGTTTGTTTATATTGCGGAATGTCATTTGAATTTTGCATTAATGGTTTTAAATTCAATTTTAATTCAATGTTTCTACAATTTCTACTTACTAAAATGTTCTCGGATTAAATGAAACTTCACAATTTTGGTCTTTCTTAAATAGAGACATCTTTTGTTTGGATTATTTCTTTAATTGTACATTGTAACAGTTCCCCTGTGAAAAATATCCACAAGTTCATAAACATTTTGTGTGGGCTAAGTTTCCTATTATTCTTCAGCATCAACTTTCAGCGGAAATTTTCGAAACCAATCTCATTCCAGTATATTTTCAGTGTGTTTCCAGTAAAGATTCAGAATTTTCACGATTCATCTTAAAAGTTTCACATACGTAATGCTATTTGTAATAGCCTAATGATTTGCTTATGTGAAATCCTTGTAGGTAGCTTCCTTGATTTTTCCAAACATAAACAATAACTTTCTTTATTGCTCTGTTTTTAATCTAGATGACAATGACAAAGGGTGTTCTTGAAGCAGAGACTCCTATTGCATATGTGCCACAACAGGTATCATTACAGTTTTTTTCCATATTCATTTCATTGATCCTTTCTGTGGTCGTACTCTGTCATATGTATGACTAACGCCAATTTTCTAAGTTGACAATCTTAACTGCTTTTAGGCACTTTAATGTAACAAAACATGCACTTAGACATTTTAGCAAAGCAATGACATTAGGATAGTGCAGATGTACTGAAACTAACATCCCGTTGACTCCAGTGGAACTTAGTTCACTCACTGAGTTCATAATAGCTTGATTTTCATTAAAGCCCCACTATTATTAATCTTGCTTGATCTATTGTATATATAATTGTGGAATTTATTTCTATTCAATTCTTTTCTACCATACACACACAGAGTAGTCAGGTAGTAATTATTAATAATTAGTCAATCGACTAACTGGTCAATATTAAAGTCAAACGAAATCTAGCAAATTAGATTGCTCGAATTATGATCGAACTCCTGTCAATTCTAAACTGTATTGACCTCTCCTTGCTTTCTAACCGTTATATGGCAAAAAGACACAACGGATAATTGCGTTTTTGATGCATTAAAATACTTCAATATTCCTATTATGATTATATGCTCCAAAATTGACCTGCTAATCATTGACTAAAACAGTTATTGATCTCTAGGCTCGATAAAAATCGGTGTAATGCTAATGACCTTGACAGCCTTGGTGATTATCAGAAGATATTCATGTTGCATTCGATCAATAACTGTTAAATATTTTGTTATTCAACCTAAATCAAACACATCAGTTTTGGTATATTTTGATTGCATAAATATAATGACACCATTTACATTAGATCATCATTAAATTATCAAAACTGTCAATATTTGACTTAAATATTTAACTGGGCAATCAGGCCTATTTTAACTGCACAAGGGAACCATAGAAATGTCCTGTTTTGCTTCTATAAGGTTGAACAATATTGAAAAGTTGCTGGTTTGTATTGTAACTTCACTTTTAAATAGGCATGGATCATGAATGCAACAGCCAAAGAAAACATTATCTTCGGGACTTCGTTTGATCAAGAGCTGTGAGTACAATTAAACCAAGATAAATGATATATTCTCTTTCCTGGGAAACAATCAAGAACATTTTAGTACCAGACAGAAAAATACGCTCACTATTAACAGAGGTGCCATTTTAGCAACTAAATCAGTATGTATTAGCATAATGAAGTTAACGATCATCCACGGCAGAACTTAGCCCATGCATTCATCAAACTTTCATTCTATGAAGTTCTTAACAGTGCTGGATTAACACATACATGGTTTTGGTGACAACATCAAACTCAAAGATAACTTGAGGTTTCCAAAAAATAAAAGAAGAGCAAATTTCTAACAAATACCTCGTTGGAATAGTTATTTCATTATCTTTAATTTTCTACACGATTATAATGTAAAAAGCTACCGCGTTGAAGAGAATAAAAGTGATTCATTGCTTCATTTTGGAGTTGGTCTATGCAATGTGCAATGATGATGATCTTGCTTTGTTATCAAATCTTCTTGGAAGAAATCATCAGCTCCTTCTTCAACCAAAATGTAACCCCTGTTTTATTTATCCTATGACAGTGGTTCATAAACAATATCCAATATGTAGTTACAAGTACTAAAGCCGAGCTGCGTATTAATTAAATTCAATTAAATAAAACATGTTTTCAACAGATAAAAAACGTAATAACTTTATCATGTAGATATTCCAATGTTTGTCATTCGTGCAGTTTGGAACAAGATTTCAAGCTTTTACCAAGTGGAGATTTAACTGAGGTATCTAATCCGAATGTAGCTTTCTCTTTGTTGTCGATTCAACATCGTTTTATTTATATTTACCACACAATATTTTATTTATTATTGCTAGATTGGAGAACGAGGAGTAAATCTAAGTGGGGGGCAAAAGCAAAGATTGAGTTTAGCAAGAGCAGTTTATCACAGTCAAGCTGTAAGTTGACACATGTTTGTGTTTCTAGCATTCCATGACTGTTGTTTCACTGTTAACTTGTGTTGGATATTGTTCATCTCATCATTATCAATACCATGAATGCCTATTTATAAAATGCCTCTTCAAAGATTGATTCGAACATCGATTTGTAAATAATGTGATTGCATCTGTTGCACCCACTGGTCATTTGGGCCATTTAAATGAGGATCTACTCAATAAAGTTAATGAAATAGGTTCAAAGGGTTCAGAGCAGTTCATTCCTTTGTAAGCAATTATACTTTGTTTTTTCTTTCATAGAATACATATCTTCTTGACGACCCTCTCAGTGCAGTTGATGCTCATGTTGGTCAACATATTTTTAAAAACTGTATACAAAATTCTCTGAAGGACAAAACCGTTGTATTAATTACTCATCAACTTCAGGTAACTGTCTTTTTCTACTGTCAGTCTTAGTTGTTTGGCAACAAGTGAACAACCAACTATTCGAGTTTTCCAGTCTAATTGCCTGCCGGGGCATGTTCTAATTCATCACACAACTGATACAAGTTCCAAATATATCAGGTTATATATGGATGTTTCACTTTTGCAGTTAAAAATCAATCGTATTGAGAAATCAAATGTTTGAAATCTTCATGTCTTCATCATTTGCCATACGACTGTTACAAACCTCATCAACTTCTATTTCTTCTATTTTTTGAGTAGGTGATTGTACCAAACCCTGTAGAAAACAATCCATTAATGTTTTTGAAAAACGGTTTGTGGAAAAGTCAATGAAAAACATGCTATTCAACGTTCACAGACTCCTGGTGAACTGTTTGACATGGTGTTCATGCACCTGTTATGAAAAGTACATGAATACAGTAAATTTTTGCGAGGGGAATTGTAGGTTTGCTATGGTTGTACTCTTCACAGATCCATGAGAATTTTCCAATGCTGCTGCTTCAATAATTTTTCATTTTCTATTTTTCAGTATTTATCATCTTGTGATACAGTTCTCTATATTGTGAATGGTAGAATAGCTGAAAGTGGAGACTATAACCAGCTTATGGATGATGGAAAGGCAAGTCAATACTATAGGCGCTGCTATATTCCCTATAATCTGCATGAAAATATCTAGAACAATTAATTGAAAGAATAATAAACAATTGGCGCACAGTTACATATGAGCTATTGATATTTGGCACGCATGAGGATACGTAAGGAAAAAACTTGAAGACATTAGAAATTCACGAGCCGTCGCTCTGATTGATTTGCGTCTTCGAGTTTTCTCCTGAAGGGATTTGAGTGCGCCAAATATCAATAGCTCATAGGCTATTGTGCACCAAATTGCTTTGTATGATAACTATAGTACAACTTTTAAAAGCATTTACATGACTCTCATATGTGATGTCAAATTGTAATTGTAAGATCGATTGCGTTTTCGAACCTAGTTTTGCTATGAGGATTTGGCGTCATAACTCTCTAAACCAATCAGATTGATCAAATCAATTTCATTATTATACAATGGCTTTTATGCTATAATGCTCAATATGCTTTTATGCTGCGATTGTGGCAGGCGAACCTGTCACACTCCATGTATGGATTCCTTTCCAACCAAGCACCTGTCACACTGATAACCAACAGAGTTAACTATAATTAATCAACTTACCACCATACCAATGTGTGGATGTCGAATTTACCAAACTAAATTCCTGAAAAACACTAGTAAGGGAGGATTGGCGGTTGGGTGGGTGGGTTGTTGGGATTTAAATACTGTAGTATGAATAATAACTCAAATAAAATTATTTGACTAATTATTAAAAATAAAAAACCTGCTTAGTAAAATGCTTAACACAATATGCTTTGAACAGTGCTAACATTAACATAGAAACAGCTACTAAAACTTTGACTACAGCTATAGTTGACAGTGTTGTCCCATACAAGAATGATGAACGAAAACTAGATGTGCCAAAGTAGCAGACTGACTCATCCCCTATGTCTGGGACCTGCCGATTTCCTTATTTGATATAAAATAACTTTAGCCACTGTGATCTACGTTTTGTTAGCTACTCCCGTCGTATTGTAAGGGTATGAATTAACATCTGCCTACAAATTGGTAACTTACCCCAATCAAAGCGGAATGGGTTCCTTGCAATGACAAAACGCAATGTCTTAGTTTAACTCAATTAAAACTGCAATTATCAAGCCATATCAAATAGATATACAGTATTCATTTTATCTAATAGCAAAATGAAGATTCCATTTGCTAGGTAAACTTATTAAAATGATCTTAGTGTTCATGATCATTTGACCATTATCCTTCTTTATGACTCTTGTGCCATTCGTATGTTAAAGGTGTTTTTTCTGAACCTTTGTTTGCTTTAATTGTATTTCTATAATTTTTCCAGGAATTTTCCGCCATGATAAATAAATTCCATCCTGAGAAGGAGGAAGAGTTTAAAGAGGACAAAAGTGAAGAGCTTCAAATATCTCTTGAACGAAGACCATCTGATTACTTGAGACATGATTCATTATTAGAAGCACAGTCTACACCAGACGATGTAATTGACAATGATGAATTATCTGAAGAGAAACAATTGAAAGGTAATAACTTACAGCTGCAATAAACTACATTAAATAATTGCCAGAACACCCCTGCCAAGCTAAGATCATTATCGGAATACAATAGCTCATGTCTACTTTTTGATAGCACATCACAATTAAATTGCACTTTTCCATGAACTTTGCACATGGAATTATTGGTAATTTTATAATATGTTCATGTAAAGAAGGGATTTCATGTTCATATAATTTATCAATGAATCCATAACAATCTTGCCATCAAAATTTCACTCAATTGTTCAATTGTTAAACATGCTTTATATTTCTTTGATTACTGTTTGTAAACTATTCATAATAACAATTAATTAACTGTGTTTTGCAAGGGTTACCAAAAACAAATGACATATTTAAGAAAGTCCCAGGAGTCGCTCTTTACTGATCAAAATATATATTTTACTAACAAGGAGTTACCTGTTTTGCTGAGTTTCGTGTGTGTCAAGTTGGATTAGCGAGATCCCTCACCAAACAATAGTAAGTTATGACCTAAGGTTGCAAGACCTCAAAATCAAAAGTTTGTTTCGATACAAATAATACAAAACGGATGTGAAACAGCAAGTCAAATAAAGCATATATCAAAACACATTTGTTCTAATGATACTGCGTTTGTGGATTTTGGTGGAGAATTCAGAATGGTTAGCGTACATACGTTTGAAGGAACCCTCTTTTATATGTTGAGATTGCATTTGTGTATAACGGTATTCTTTATTCATGCATAATTTATTGATTTCTTGTTTCCAGGGAAACTTATCTCTGAAGAAGAGAGATCAAGTGGCTCAGTGTCATGGCCTGTTTACAAAGCATATTGCAAGGCAGCTGGAGGTATCTACATTTATTTACTCTTTGTATGCAAGTTAAGATGCAAAAATGTGACATTGCTATTTGCAGATATTTTTTATTTCAAATATTCAAACTCTAAATAAACTCTTAAGAATTAATGTTTCTAACAGGAAAACTAGAATAAAGAGTGTTGCAAGGGGTGTTGGGAGACACAAGAAAGCATCAGAAAAACAATAGCCCGTAGGTCGAGTGTCTTCCAACACCCCGAGTATTTGGATGAGGCGATCCAAACACGGCTGCCGTGTGGTAACCCTTTTATAAATCGATTCTATGTAATAAATATTATAAATCGTTAATATTCTTTACAAAATATCGGACCACACTGCAGCACTATCGAAACTGATAAGTTCATTTTCTCCTGAAAAGTGTCAGAATAACTCAGAAATATTCGACCATCCAATCACAGCAACAGGAATAACAAAGGGTCGGCAATGAGCCAATATGAATCATCGCTTTTCCTATGACAACCGCGTGTCTATTTTTTTTGAAAAATACAGAATTTCAGGTGATCAGATCAGGACAGATTTCTGAATAGTCAACATTTATAATTTTATCAACTAACATCAAGTCTTTCTAAAAATCGTTTATATTTACAAATGATTTTATTTTGAAGATTGCATATTTATATTTACAATTGATACTGTACAATTGTTGAAAATGGAACCGAAGCCTGAAGCATAATTAAAATTGATTGCTCCTGCTGCAATTGATCCATTTTTGCTCGTCGTGTCTAATGGTAACCGAACTCGTGTTTCCTTGCTCTTTTCACTTCTGCTAGGAAATGAATTGCTTGCTGTACGTCCAACAAGTGAACCAGAGAGAAATGTACTACATTGCCTCAATTGTGTTGTAGATGGTCTGATGTTGTAATGCTGCTATGTTCAGAGTATTCACACAAGTGGACGATTTTGGTACAAATATCAATCTGAAGCTTTCCAGTTTTGTTTTGGATACTGAAACTAGGCCGAACATTCTGGAATTAATTTCCTCAGATAAATGGTATTTCAATGTCACAATAACACACCGTTGAAAATATTTACTGCATATTTTGTTTTGTACTTCTTAATTTTCGCCTGCGTATCATTACTTGTACAAGTAAACAAGTAACCTTTGTGTTCCGTTATTATCATTACTATTATTATTATTACTATCTGAATTTAATTCTAAGCCAAAAGAACAATTTTCTTTGTTTTGAACTATTTTGAAACTTTTGATAGGCCTAACCAGAAAAAGTGTTAGTTTGTTTTGATTTTATTGCGTTTATGTTTTGAACCTGGTCCAAATATCCCGCCATTGTTAGCATTGTCTGCACTGTGAGTTCCAACCATGATCATTAGCCAATCAGATTGCTAGAACAACATTTGACGATTTATAAATGAGCGTTTCTCAGTCGACAGCTTTCATACTATGTTGGGGTTTTATGGAATTTACGTTAGCAGAAGAATTTCACTAGGTTGGGATAGTAGATGGCAATAAGATATTGAGCATTTGCTTACCAAATGCCAGACATTCAAAATTTGGATTCCTTCATTTTTAAATAATAGTCTTAGCATAAGCAGATGATGACAACACCTCTGACCATGAGCGAATAAACAAATACTATGCTCTCTGAGATGTGTAGGCTCAGTAAACTATGTGTTTAATACAGTACAACTGACAATGCGTGACATACTACAACACAGATAGACAGTTTGTAGATTTGCAACCAGGATACTTAAAAGTGTGTCAGCATCAACAATTTATGAAGGCCTTAATATTCAATTTTTTTGCAGGCTATTTCATCAGTGCTTTTGTAATACTTGTGATCGGATGTGTTGTTGTTCTCGCTGCTATGATAGAATTATGGTTGACACGATTTCTGACTGCTTATAAAGAGTTCAAAAGTGCATCTCATGTAAGACCATCTAATTACCTTTCATAAAATTCTGTGTAGAGTTTGTCAACTTTAAATTGTGGCTAAACCAATTTGATAATATTTTCATCAGCTCCATTCATCAACTGTTGATGAGGAATGATCCATGTATATTGCAGAAAAACGGGTTTGATTTCTCTTCGGTTAATCTGAATATCCAATTGTATGCAAATTTGTTAATGTTCCCTAGTAAACATTAATTATTATTATTGTTGTTATTATTATTATTATTATTATTATTATTATTATTATTATTATTATTATTATTATTATTATTATTATTATTATTATTATTATTATTATTATTATTATTATTATTATCATTATTATTATTATTATTATTATTATTATTATTATTATTATTATTATTATTATTATTATTATTATTATTATTATTATTATTATTATTATTATTATTATTATTATTATTATTATTATTATTATTATTATTATTATTATTATTATTATTATTATTATTATTATTATTATTATTATTATTATTATTATTATTATTATTATTATTATTATTATTATTATTATTATTATTATTATTATTATTATTATTATTATTATTATTATGATCATCATCATCATCATCATCATTATCATCATCATCATCATTATCATAAATGTTTCACAGAAGCAGTCAAACATTAACTGAGCTGGAAGATTTGCCTTGTGTGTTCAAAATAACTAATTCCAAATGAGTCAAGAAATAAATTAATTTCCATTCAACAAATGATGTCATTGACATTTTTCATGAACTATTTATGAAATTTCATGAACTCTTCATGAAAATTATTAGGACATTTAACATTCATAAACAATTTTCACAGGAGGCAAGAACGATTCCTGAATCTTATTGCAGTTAATAGCATTATGTACACAATCATCTTATAGGAGTGTTGTGCCAATTTTTACCATACGTGTTAGTAAAAATAATGTAGACGAGTCGCCCTATCGAAGCCACCCGTAGCACTCCTCTATTTCTAGATGAATGGCTTTTTCGCTGAGAGCAATGATTTTAAACACTTTTGGTGATCTCAGCCGCAACACTGCAGATCAAATTCAACAGACTTCATGGTAGATAGGTCTCAATTGTCAGTGTTTCAGTTAAAGTCAAGGCTCTGAGTTGACCTTCGGGGTATTTGAACCACAGTCGATCAATGGCATTGTTGGAATTCAAATCAAAATCATGCTACAACAAGATTTTGCTTTCCCGTTGTAATAATCAACAATACAGTATGAGACAAATCAATACTCAGTGATAGCAATTGATATATATATATATGACGATAAAGAAGAATACTCTTGTATAAGAATACGTGTCATTGTCATGTGACAATGACGTCATACTATATAATTACTACCCCTGTTAAAATATTAAAATTTCTCAAATTTCATACGTAATGACAATATTAATTTTTGTTTTGTTGTTTATCCACAGTTGGCAAATAGAACCTATGTAACAATGAATGATTTTCCTGAGAGAAATTACTACGTTGCAATCTATGGGATTATGGGTGCATGCGAGTTTGTTCTTTTATGTTTCTCTGTTATTTTATCAATGACTGTTATGATTAATGCTTCAACATCTCTACACAATAATGCATTTTCATCATTGTTAAAAGCTCCAATGTCATTCTTTGATTCAACACCAATTGGAAGAATACTTAATCGATTATCCAAAGATATAGATGATATTGATACTATGCTGCCGTGGTACTTTGAAAATTTCTTACGTAACTCATCAAGACTTTTCATTTCATTCACAATTATTGCAATTGTATTTCCATGGTTTTTAGTTGCACTTTCAGTTTTATTTGTTATATTTGTTATTTTAAATATCCTCTTTCGAAAATCTATGTGTCAAATAAAGCGTTTGGATAATACAACTAGGTCACCTATTTTCTCACAAATTACAGCAACCGTTCAAGGTTTATCTACCTTACATGCATATGGCAAACATAAAGCTTTTGAAAAACAATTCTACTCTCATGTTGACACCAATGCGACTCCTTTTCTTTTCTTTTGGCTATCAAATCGTTGGTTTGGTGTACGTCTTGATATTGTTGGTGTATGCGTCTGTACAACTGTTGCTATTATCATAATTACATTGAAAGGCACTGTTCCTGCTTCCTTGGCTGGCCTCTCATTGATTTACAGTTTAAGGGTGAGTATCAATAACTATTCAATTTATATGCTGTTATTGTGTTGTTTTGCACACTAAAACTCAGAAATTCTCTCAGATAGAATAGCATTGCATCCTAATTGCATTACCATTTGGTCGAAATTTCTAGAAAAAGACTCAGTCATCGAAGGTTTTCTGCATTTGCTACCCACTTGAGCTCACTTAATGAAAGTGATAATGAAAATGAATTCATGTGAAAGTGATGCTAGGAGACATGTGTGGAGAGTAGTGGGGCTAATATGAGCTATTTGAAGCATTGAGAAGTTTTATTTGAACTTCCTTGGTGTTTCAAGGCTGCAAGAGTTTGCAACAGAGTGAGAAAAAATACTTGGATATACAATCTTCTATAACAAAATCAAGATTTCCTTTTCAATTTTGAAATCAAGAGAAATTTTATATTTTGAATTCTTTTGCATTAGTATCAATCAATTCACCTATATCGGCAATTGGGAAACATAGTAAATGTAATGTTAGCAATGTAAATGTAATTGTTGACAATATTTGTTCACTCAGGTCACAGGATTACTGCAATTTACAAGCCGTGTAGCTGCAGAAACCGAAGCAAGATTTACAAGTGTAGAACGTATCAATCATTATGTTAGTGGCATTACTCATGAAGCTGCTGCTGTAGTTGCAAAGTCTTTGCCAGAAGGAGAATGGCCTAAACTTGGTTCGATTACATTTAGTAATGTTTGTGTGAGTAAGCTAAGTAAACTGAGTGAAGCTAACAGAAACCATTCAGAATCCTGGTTATCGTAGTTGGTCAATTCAATGTCAACTTTGATTAATATCATTTATCAATATATTATTTATAATTTAGAAGGTTCCGATTTTTAACTAATGATTTAAAAAATTTATTTTGAGTTAATCCATATTAAATTAAAAATACTTTGGCACGCACTTCTTTCCATGTGACACTTTTTGCACACATAAAAATGACAGGTGAAAAATATTCTGTTCTCTTTCAAGTAAGTGACAAAGCAACCTGTACAAAAAACTGAATGAGTTTATAAACAGTTCATGAACTTCATGAACAATCACAAAGAGTTCATGAACCTGTTCATGAACATTTGCGCAATTTCACATTCATGAACGCATTAACATTTTTTGTGGCTTCATGAGCATTTCAAAAACAGTCACAAAGAGTTTATTAATCTGTTCATGAACATTTGGGCAATTTCACGTTCATGAACTCATTAACATTTTTTTGTTGGTTCATGAACACCTAATGAACAGTCACGAAGAGTTTATTAATCTGTTCATGAATATTTGGGCAACTTCATGTTTATGAACTCCTGAACTTTTTTCACTTGGGTCAGTATCCTATTTTTATATTAATATATCTATTTATAAATTTTATATCTATATATTCTCATAATAATCATGCAGGTTTCTAAAGGAGTTTTGCCTTGTTGCCTTTCTCTTCAGCAATGCAGCACCATTTTTTATAATTATCCATTTCATTTCCAAGCATAAATTTCATGTTTCTTTTATTTTTAGTTACGTTATAGAGAGGAAATGCCCCTTGTATTAAAAAATATTTCATTTTCAATTAATGCTGAAGAGAAAATCGGTGTTGTCGGCCGAACTGGTGCCGGAAAAAGTAGTTTGGCAGTTGCATTGTTCCGCTTAACTGAAATTGAAAGTGGAACTATCACTATCGATGATGTAGATATTTCAACAATCGGTGAGTTTCTTTCTTATAGCATCTGCACTCGAATAGTTGACACAATTTTAATCAAAAATTGATTCAATTCGATACCTCTAACAGAGAAGATGTACTGTAAAGAATAAAACACAGTTCTACTTATAACGTACAGAGAAATATCTGACTATAAATAGTGCCATAAAGAGTTAAAACATATAGGGTGAATAGAAAATATATAAGGTATGAAGTTCTGTTTAACTACAGTAACTGCGATATTTAGATAAATTAACTTTGCTAAGTTTTGTTACAGTAACATTCACTGTAATTAAGTTAATTAATTAAACCAGATGCATAGGTCACTGTATTTGCCAGAATATTTACTGGCAGTACATAGCAAAATCAGTTCTCAAAGTAACCTTGTAACAAAGTTTAATTCAGTCAACTAGGGGTCAATACTAATAAATAAGGAACAAAACTAACTTTATCTAGACTTGTCAAAAATTGTAAAATTTGGCCATTTTTTAAAAGTTAGGTATGCCCACAATCACAATGGAAGCCATACATTCAAATACATCACTTTGAAGCACACATTTTCAGTATAGGTTCTCATCTACTAGACTTTTAAATGAGAATTGAAAATTGAGATTGTTACCTTCACATACATCGAAAATTATTGAAAAATTCTTTACTTAGATTTAATTATATTTTTTGAGATTGTGAAGCGTTTTCCCCATTGACTTTGTGTGTTAATTTAGAAGGGCATTGAGCGCCCATTTGCCAATATTTTGTTGAACTCAAATTTTGAACTTATGATTTTTTCACTTATAAGAACAATAAAATGGGGAATGCATTTCAACTTTCAAACTTTTTTTTGTTGGCTATACTATACTACATTATTTGTCTCATAGGACCTTCCACATGGTTTAATGATGTTTTGTTGTTATCACAGGGCTACAACAATTGAGGTCTAATATTGCAGTTATCCCACAAGATCCTGTTTTATTTGTTGGTACATTAAGATATAATCTTGACCCATTTGACAATCAAACTGATGCCGACATATGGAATGCTTTAGATAAAGCTCATTTGAAAGAAATGGTATGTAATATCTTTAATTATAAAATGAATTTCCTGAAAAGAAATGAATTTTCATTCTTCTGTGAAAACAGTTTGTTGACGTTAAATGACCAAACCTTCAGGGATGGTTCGTGGACAGTTTAATAATTGTTTATGAAAAGGCTAGTGTAAAACAGGCCATTTAACATTCACAAATAGTTCATGAGCTGTTAATAAGGCGTTCATGGTAAACAATTGAGACGGTATCGCCTTACTATAGGTACCCGTACCACTCCTCTATTTCTAGACCTTTTGGGGATTTGAACCACAGTTGATCAGATATGATCCGATCTGAAGTCTGGTTGCTCTACCATCTGAGCTAATCCCCCTGCTTATAAGGCGTTCATACGCAATCCATGAGGCTCATATAAGTCCTCTCAGTTAGTTTTGTTGCAGAGGTACGTTATCTATTTTAATTAGCTAATGCAATCTATAGCAGTAAAGTTGACAAAAGTGGATTGAATAGTTAAACAAAAGCAAACAATCAGTTGAATGAATTGATGTTCTTCATATCATACACAGTAATTAGAAAAACAATTTGAAGTTGAAAACGCAATAAAATTATAATCCATAACATGTTCTTGGCTTTTCCTTATCTCTTTCTTGGGTTTTTATGATTTCAAAATACAGACAACTCACATACCCTCAATTAGATAAATCTTTATTTGTTCCTTTCAATTAGGTGGAAATGCTGCCATTGAAGCTTCAGACTCACATTGTTGAAAATGGTTCCAATTTCTCAGTTGGTGAAAGGCAGCTAATTTGTATGGCTAGAGCACTTCTACGACATAGCAAAGTAAGTGTATTTACTTTATTTACCTTCATATTTAAATGCCTCTTTTCTCTTGTGAAGATGGATTGTATGTAACGTGGAAAAGAAACATCAATTTTTTACTCAATAATTTTTTGTCAATAAAATACAATCTATTTTCAAGTACAAATATTATTATTATTATTATTATTATTATTATTATTTTTATTATTATTATTATTATTATTATTATTATTATTATTATTATTATTATTATTATTATTATTATTATTATTATTATTATTATTATTATTATTATTATTATTATTATTATTATTATTATTATTATTATTATTATTATTATTATTATTATTATTATTATTATTATTATTATTATTATTATTATTATTATTATTATTATTATTATTATATAGCTATAAAAGTAAATAAATCACATGGCTGTGAAACTTCTACATATTTAAACAATCGTGTTATGTTGGAAAAAAAAATTTGCAAGTACATATCATAATTTGCAAAACCATCATCATCATTTATGCATTAACACTTTTTAAAGGACTGATTGGACAAGTTTCATTCCATTTATCGAATTTGTACTTATCCAAAATTGTTTAGCAAAATTCACGTATAGGTTTGCAGATAAGCTGGAATTCCATTTGTCCGATCTGCGCTTCAACGGGCTACACTATAACACCTTAAATTGATTTAATATTTGTTTTTGTATGCAGGTACTGATATTAGATGAAGCTACAGCAGCTATTGACTCTGAAACAGGTGTGTTTCGCTATACATTATTTATTTTTAATGCGTTACCTGCAGTTGAGACCATAGACCTATGTATATGTAAGATCAAGTAAGTGTATGGTTGAGACTCATATGAATGCTGTAATTGTTGATTCCAATTGTATCCAGAGCAATTATCAAGAGATCATACAATACACACACACTTTGACTGATAATGCCCCTTGTTCAACGTAAATACATCAGTATTTTCAGACTTGTGATATGCAGTTATTGCCTTTTTCTATTGAAATAAGTTACAAATAATCTAGATATCATTGATTTCAGACTTGATTTTCAATCCATTATTCCAATGTCAGCATTTGAAAACAAGTAATTAGGAATTTTATCTGTATCAGTGTATACAAATAGTGATTAACTGATGAGCAGAGTATGATTTTCCTTTACATAGCAAAAGACAAAATTATTTGGTTATCGTTTTCAATTGTTAACACTGCATCTTGCCTTGCTAATCCAAATTACATAATCTACATCATCCAAAGTAGACTGATGGTTGCCAGTGTGAACGGCTGTTTGATTACCAAAATAACGTACTCTACAGGCCTCTACACACTATTTGAATGAGTTAATAGATTGATTAAAGTTAAAATGTAATTTGCTTTCTAGATTCTAAGATTCAAGATATGATACGTTGCTCTTTTAAATCATGTACTATGTTTACAATTGCACATCGTATTAATACTGTATTGGACAGTGATAAGATTCTTGTATTGGACAAAGGACAGGTATGACATCATCGCTTTCATTCTATGATTTCATGTAAAGAGATATCATTATACAATGTAAGCAATTAATTTGAATTATGAACTGTGTGTTCGCTTCATTCGATCTAATTTCCTTGAGACTTATCATTACTATCAATGTTATGCTTCTTTCATTAATTTAATAATTTTGGCAACGTGGGCAACGGGCATGCATAGTAGGTGGTTTATCGGGTGTTATATACGTGACATTTTCGTTTTAATGAGTTTGTAGCGCAGTTATTGTGTACCTTACTCGGTGATGGTTAATGACAAAGAGAGTGATTTACAGGAAGTACTATTACAAAGGCTAGGATATAATACCTACGCTACAAAATCGTGAACTTTTACAAATTCAAGGATGGGCCCCTAATGGGAGAATCAAAAGCTATTATATTTTATGTTTATGTTCATAATCATATAGCCCCAGCATTTTACAACCTCTGTTTCCCTGGGATGGACTATAGAGCATAGTATTGACCAATAATTTGTTTGATGATCTGAATTATGATACACTTCGTTAATGCTAGAATTTTTCACTGCAAAAATATGAAATATGGATAACTGATGAAGCAAACTTCTCCGGCAGTTTTTGTTTCTCGAAATTCAATTTAAATTTTGAACCGATTTTCTTTATTATTTATGGTTCATGAACATACTGACACGCATATCTTAGTATCAAAGTTCAAGCTGTCATTCTCTATGTATCTAGAAAATTGGAGCTTAGCCAACTTAATGAATATTTATTTATGAGAATTCATGACTATCTCATTGCATTACAAACCAAAAAAATGTTAATGTTAAGCGGGCAAACCAGACCAGTATTTATATTTGGCGCCATTGAAAAATCGTCAGAACCGCAAGCATACGATGTATTCAAAGCCTTGTATGCAGGATAACGTCATTTCAGAATTCAGAAAAACATATGAATATGCAAAGGATGCTGGTGCAGTGTGTGTGCCCTTTGATAATAAGCCAATGACCAGTATGTTGAGCTTTGAACAACAACAACGACAAATATTTGAAAGCCTTTTGGTCAATTTCAACAGATTTACTAAAGATTTACACAACATTTATATTCAGATTGTTTTTATATAACTTATTTTGATAATATCTTTCCAGGTAATTGAATTTGCATCACCAACTGAACTGCTAGAAGATACAACCTCCTCATTTTATAAGATTGTTACAGCATCAAATGTTGCTACATCAAATTTTAAAGGGAAAACATAAATTTGCAATAAGAGTATTAGATTTGAAATAATGATGAGGCAGAAGTATTTTCCTAATAAGGGCATTATTATAATTTTATAAAGATACGTTATACTATGAAAAAAGTAATTTATTACAATTTGAATATTATAGAGATTATATTGTATTGAAGATTTTGAACAAGTTTTCTGTTATTTGCATAAATTTTATGAATTTTTGAGTTTTCAATAACTTATAACTCATGATAATGTTTGATTTTGTGCTACAAAATTCTGATAAGATTAGATGCATTCTAAACTTAAACTCTGCTCTATGGTGTAATTCGAATAACTGTTTGATTGAATCCAGTGCTCTCAATAGTAATGCATTAATTAAGCAATAACACTGACACTGTACTGTGTGCTAGGGGAACAAACTGTTTTACTCGTTTTGGCAGAATCCTTTATATGGGGGGGGGGTAAATAGCGGAACTTGGACGTAAGTTAATGGTATCGGACTTAGTTTGATTTAATTACAGTTAAATAATGTCTTTAATTCCGGAATCGTTTTTACCTGGTTTTACTGTATATTAATCTCTACAAATACATAAATTTTAAGTTTACAAAAGAAATTATCAAAAACAATGACAACGAAAATTAAACAAACAACCAGGATTATATGATATGGCGAATGATTGTGAAATCCCGTGTTTTTTATCGTTGTCATTTGTTACAAATTTAATAAGCAAGAATTTATATATTATTAATATACAAGTTTTGAAAACTTGAATTATGATTTATAAATGATAAGATAACTGAAAGTGTCTACATCCAGATATCCTCTCAAAATTGTCAAAATTGCGTATCTCCATTCGTTCAGACAGGTTATCTAGAAAATGATCAGATTTCAAATTAATGATCTAAGTTTGAATCCATTAATCCGATGCAGAATTCAGATTAATTGATCCGCCTCGTGTGTGAGTGATACACCAATTCCCAGACTGCCATTTGTTTGGCGCGCTTGACGACGGCCATTTGATTGTATTGTGTGGTTCTCCTTTCATGGTTCAGCGTCTTTTCATGTTTTTCATTGTGTTCATCGACAAGACTTTACTTTGATAAAGAAAGCACGGTCATATGGTAGGGTATTCAATTTATCATATCTCTTACGATAACAATTTGATTATTGGCAAGGTTTTAATTAATACATAATTGCTTTCGTAATTGTAATCTGCATTTTGGTCCTGTAGCTCAAAGGTCATTGAAAGGTTGGTAAATGTTGTTGACTTTTACTTTCGTTGTCGTTGATAGGAATGGATAACTGCAAGTTTGTGCAGCAACCCATTTTCACCCGCTATTGTTATACTTTTTGTTGTTGCGTAATTATCTACAAATTCATAAATACCCTTGATCCATGCTCAGGCATATATATCCTCTATTTCCTGTAGGCTTGTCGCTTGCTATCTACTTCTAATCTAAATAAGAAACAAGTGGAAGTAGAAGTAGACTAGGTATAATGCCTTTAAACGCGTGTCTGCTTGCAGCATGTTATTGTTTCTCTCGAACATTGGTTTTAATTGTATATCGTAGAATACATTGTCATAAAAGAGTCATATACCATGCAGCTATGCTATTCTTAGTTTTATCTGGATACGCTAATCATCCATCTACTTGAAAGGCTCTAAATATATTCCTTTACCCTTGTGGTTTTCCCACATTGGCATATTTTCACGCAATTCATCAAACTCGAATACTTTTTCAACTTGTTGCATTCCTGATAACAACCCACAAAACCTTTAACATTCTATTTTTGGCTACTCCCTTGAGTTATTCACATTTATTTATTTGAAAACAATCTGCTGTTATTATCTGACTTCAAACATCATTTTCTATTCACTCAAATATATTGCAAATTTTGGTAAGCTATTAGCCTATCAAATAAGTACAAATTGTAATTGTAATATCACTTAGGAAAATAAAGCATAAATACATCGATCCACACTTTGATAAATATCATAAACATATCCTTTTTAATCACGTAGCAAATTAACAGTTACAATAGTAAACTTGTTTCTATTATATGTAATCCTAAACCTAATTAAATGTAATTTTCTTAATAATGTGGGCCTTAACCAAAACAAATGATCCCAATGGATAAGACTGTAGATTTGCTTGACGTAAGCCTGTATAAGATTTTACTGTCCTATTTTTAAACTATAATGTAATTGATTGCTTTCTTTTGTAGACAGTCTGTTGTCTTTTTAAGTAGGCTATGTGTAGCTCCTGTATAGCATATATCAACCTACTGTAAACCAAGATTTTCAAATAAATTAACTTTTAATTGTGTATACACGACATGCAAATTTTTTTTTCAAGTGAAAAACCTTCCTAAATTGGATTCACAATGCTTTAGATTAATGCAAAGTCTTTGTAAAAAGTTCTGAGATGTTACTTAATTTGACTTGATAGACATGGCCGACACGGCCTGTCTTCCAGGTATATTTCTAATTTTGCACAACAAAATGGGCATAGTACTTCAATACCTTCAAAATTGCCCAGTTTTGCTGTCTTACGTCCCAAAATTGTCCATTTTTGTTTCAAATCCTCCCCCCACACATAAACATCCCAGGATTTACTGATGCTATAAAAGATTTCATCAGCACTTTTGCTAATACAAGACATCGTCAATACGCAACACAGCAATTGTGAGAAGAACTTTCAACAGCAGGAATTCCTGTGTCGTTTCAAAATCATAATAAAATGTATCGCTTGTGTGCAGCCTATTGTAATTAAAATAAAAATAAAAACTAATTTGATATAATTTTTGAGAAATAATATTGCCAACAGCTAATTATTTTAATTTAACCTTCTGATTTTGGCATTGTCTTCTCCTCACTTTTTAAGACATCCCACTTGTAGGCCGCAAGAGTTGGACTCATTTTCATTAATTATTTTCAAAAAATTTTGCAATGGCTTCAGCTTGCAGGTTATTATTTTTTATCTAACCAAAATCAATCACTGAAACAGGTGTGTTTGTTTTAGATCATGCAGATATACAGTATCATATTGTTAAACTTCAATAGAATTTAATGTTGTTTGCAAAACTGATTGTATTTTGGCATTGCAATGTTTTTGTTTATTAGTTAGAGCTAAAATAATTCATTCTGACTGAACTAAATTTCTGACTGAATTTTAACTTGTTTGAATAGATTGATTTCAATGTTGTTAAATAAGCTACATCAATGCCAAAATAACTACCCTCTTAGTAAAAAATTCTCAATTTTGAGGATGAAAAAGTCTTTCTCTACATTTGCAGTCCTATGCATTTAAAGTCAACAGTATTCTGTCACAAGTGTGTGTAGGCGATGTAGGCTAATGCCATACTCAAAAGTTCTAGTTCTTACCAATTTGAAACAGCAATTTGTAAGTTTCTATTAAAATGTAAGCCTACTAAAATATGGTGATGATGATTTATTTCAAAAATGGAGATATGCGTCTGGGGTTATTACAAGAGAGCTATTTACATTATTTTGTGCTTTTAAACTGCACTTGACATAAAGAAAAATTAACACAGATGCGGGTAGCTTAAGCTAAATGATGAAGAATGGTGAAAAGGATTTTTAATTTGGACGCAAATAAGTGGAAATATTTAATGTTGAGTATACCCTATTTTCGATCTTTCTCTTTTTTCCAAACTCGGAGCGACCTTCGGAATGATAAGAACTCTTACTATAGGTAAAATGTGAAATCAGAATTATAAAATTTGTATCTCCTGTCGCGCAAAATCAAAAGTTTCTAATGTCCAAATCAACTGTCCCCACACCTTCAGGACACCTTTTCTGCTTGAAATAACTATAATTTGTTAAGAAATACTTAAGTTACAAAGCTGTTCCTCAATTTACTTTTTAATGTCAAATATGTGTCAATCAACCTCCGCGGCATGTGGTATGTACCAGCTGTTTTACGTACACATCAGCTTCATTTGTGACAGGTGTTTGTCAGGTGTTTGAGTAATAGTAAACAGTCTTAAATTTGTCTGATTTTAATTTTCAGGCATCATCATATCGCAAAGGAGCAATGCCAGCTAATAACAAGAAGAAAGGTAAGTGGAATACTAGTTAGCCTATTAAATTACATAGATATGGATAATGTATCAAATGGAATTTATCGTCTTATCCACATATCTAAAACAGCAGGATTCTCCGGGCAACTTGAAATTCACATAAAATGTTCATAAAAATACCATAAGCACTTCCCCGTTTCTTGTTTTAGTCAAATTTTATTGTGGAGCTCACCAACGATGAATTTGTAAATCATTTCACAGTCAGAGCCCTCTTAATTAATACATTTCGTGTTTTCATTATGCTTCTATGGATTTGTAAAATCAAGGGAGAACAATAGAATCACAGACCATGGAGCTCACATGCAGCATTTTCTCAAAACGATAAGGCTTTGACCGTGACAATGAAATATAAATTGGATTTTTGGGTTCACAATAAAATTTAGTTGAAACAAGAAGTAGGGAATTGTTCAGCATAGTTTTATGAACGTTTTTATGTGATTTTCAAGTTGCCCGGAGAAACCTGCCGTTTTAGGTCTGTGGCACTCGGTCTATATTAAATGCAATCAAGAACTCATACATTTATGTAACTCATGTGGCCGCTATCTTGCCTAGACTGTCACGGGGCTCCCCAATATACATTTTCATATTAGCATGTATTAGGGCACATCTGATTTACGGAAAACGGAAAGAAAATTACAGAAAATTATGTAAAACGAGGTCTATTGTATTATGCTTTCCTGTAAACAAGTGTACCATTATATGGGAATGTATCGCCGTGAGCTGTGGATTTAGATGCAGTAAATATAACATTTTTCAATGTTGTCTTGGATTGTGATCATTTTGTCTATTTTGTGCTAGCGTTTGTTTTTTTTATTTGTTTAATTAAGCATCGATAGAAAAGAAATACAAAATTGTAAAAGTTTTTGATTAAATGCGAATTACGATCTGTGCATGTAGCTGACAATATCTTGACAAAGTAAACATTGACGTTTACCTTCACAATCAGAGTTTTAACGAAAACCTTGATTCGATGTTATATATATATATGGCAAAGAATTATTGCAGTTACCATTTGTATTCGTTTGCGAAGGATACCGTCTTTATTTTGCACAGATACCATTGCTTAGCCCAAATGCTAACAGATTAGTAATGACATCGACAAGATTCGAAACTAAAATTAAGTCTTTGCCAACCATCGAAATCGGCAATGAATTATAGGCTAATGCATTAATTAATTACAAAGCAATGTTAATATTAGGTAGGCCTATATGAAAATAACTAACAAAGATGACAGTGATACAAATACAATATATCAATCAATCAATCCAACAGTTCCATTAATCGATGATAATAACCATGTAAAATATTGGAGGAGTAAATTGAACATTGAACAGAACATCAATAATATACAACTGTCTTATGTCGAATGTCCAAACTCAAAACATCATCGCAAAATAATTGTTGCCATATTCACTACTCCTAAATCAATAGCTGAAAACGATGTATTCCCACACGGTACACTCGTTTCCAGTGAAGCAGAATACAATACATCTCGTTTTACATTTTTCCATACATTTCTTTCCGTTTTCTGTAAATCAGACGTGCCCCATACATTACCATACATGGAAATTATCTTCAATTGGTCCTTTGATTCCCTGCTGTTAATTTAAGTTTTTTGCCTTTAGAGACTTTTCAAGTGTTCAGCTACTTGGCTGGCTAGATGGTGAATTCTGTGATTTAATTTCTTGAACGGTTCATAAACGGTTGCTTAATAGTTTGTGCTAACTAGGATTTCACTAAAGTTGATAACAATGTACATACCTTGCCTATGCTTTAGTGCAAATCTTTTGGAATTTAGCAACCATTTTGATTTGGATGTACGTGAGACTATCTTCAAATAACTTGATAAAAACCAAGTTCTCTTCCAACAAGCTTTAAAGCTTTGAAGCTTTCTGTTGATGAATTTGATAACAAACTGCTGTATAATTCTTCACTTTATCTCATGCATTAAAGGAGGACATAACAGAAAGGCTGTGGTAGTGTAAACAGTGCAACTATTGAACAGAGACCATGAAATAGCCATGCAGCAAAATTTTTAATGGAACTGGGACAATCTTTACTTATTATTTGCGGGAAACTACACTTTTTAATTGCAAATTGTCAACATGTTATGCGACTATATGGCCGCAATTCCCCGAGAGGTGGATAGTTGATTTTCCTCTGGAACATTTCTCTGGAATCAATTCAACCTGGTCAATATCTGCTCCAAGAACACAATTTCAAAGTCCGTCATTGCTTGACGTAATACATCAATTGGATTTGATAAGCATTTTATGTTTTGTGTATAGCCCAAATCATTTTGAAATATTTTATAAATAAAAAATAAAAAAATCATTTGTTAATATATCAAATTATCAATGAGCTGCAACGCTACCAATTTTCCAACGAAATGCTTACACCTAAATATCAACAAATGGCAAAATTAGCAAAGAAACCGATTGCAACCGTGCGAAAAATAGTTCAGGAGTCTATGAACAGATTATGAACTCTAAATATCGCTAATTTTTATGAATAGTTCATCGAGCTTGGGGCCATTTAACGTTCATGAACCATCCATGAACTGTTTTTGCATGGTAGTCAGCCGAGCTAAGAACTCTATCTATCAAGTAGGCTAAACTTCGAAACACATATAGTTATGAAAACAACAAGAGAAATATCCATTGCCAGCATTTATTCCCACATAAAAACACAGCTCTCGAGTAAAAAATTAAGACCTTTCGTTTAAACGGTTTATTGGTGTTACATTTATGGCCCCTATCTTTTTTTGAACTGCTAGCAATGAATCAGCTGTACTGACTGGGTTCATTAAATAACATAGGTAAACAATGACAAGTGTTTCAACTAATTTGATGTTCTTAGAATTCCATAACATGCAAAAAATTGCAAAAACATTGTTGTTATGCAAGAAAGAACAGAAGGCGAAATAAAAGAAATCAGAGCCCAGTCAAACCACGACTGAAAAAAATCAGCGATTGTAATGTTATATAACTCAGATATCGACTTGGAAATCGAACAAGAACGCAGTGGAAACTGGGCCACATACACACACACAGCCTTCATATTTATAGATAGATAGATAGATTCCGGTAGTGAAAAAGCTGATGATTACATTCACTGTTATTGAACATGCATGAAGTGGGGGGATGTGGCGGTTTAATATCCATGAAATTCATGAACTGTGTTGTAGTTAAATGATTGGTTGTCTACTAGAATTCTTACTGAATCGGTCAATAGAAAATTAAAAATAAGCTGTGTCCATTGTTTTGCTTTTGAGTATAATTTGGTTAGAATTATCATATGTTTGAGTTTTTTATTTAAATTTATTGTTTTTAAAACTCAGGTGGGAAGACCGAGTTGACAGAAGAGCAAAAACAAGAAATTAGAGAAGCGTTTGATTTATTTGATACAGATGGTTCTGGAACTATTGACGCAAAAGAACTCAAGGTATAAAACAAAATAATTATATATGCTGAATTTGATCAATTAGTTGATGAATGGTAATTATTACTGTATGGATATGAGAGTATGAGCATTAGCTCCGATGGAAAATCACCTAGACTGGACATCCGATATTGTGTGGTTTTAATAATTAACTTATGCTTGATTACGTTTGAACAACAAACTACTACCTAATGGCATGTGGCATGATCAAGGAGAGACTCACTTTCTGCTTTGACTGATCCAAGTCCAAATTACTTTGATATGCCCCTACTTTGAAGAGTTGTAAGTGCCCCTGCGAAAAACAGTTCATGAGTTCATAAACTGTTTATAGCGTGTTCATGGACTGTTAATAATGTTTTCATAATGAACAGGTAAGGAAATTCATCAACAGTTCAAGAGTTCATGAACAGTTTAACATGAACACCAACACATTTTTTTGAAGGGGTGTTCTTACAAAATATCAAAATCGTAATAGTCAACGTACTGCTGCTCCTTATAATCAAAGCATGTGCAATTAAATATTTTGAAACTGATCTGCACAGTGTTTGCATCTAATATCAGCAATAGACTACGCTATAATTAGAAGAGTAATGTTAATGTTTTGGTAGGTACACGTTGTTCAGGATCCTGGGGACCTGGTTTCCGAAAGGCAAGCACAATAGCTTCCTTTTTTTAAATTATGATTTTTGGGCTTCATACTTTCTAAATAATTCGAAATTAATGCTTCATAGGAAGTCTAATTTCGGACTTTTCAGTTGGTAATATTGTAACATTTCTTCAAAATAATGAAGCATTTTAAATTCCATCCCAATTAATTTGAATGGGTTCTTCCAGGCACTTTGGGATACACTGGGTATTTCTCCTTTGAACACGATTAATAATACTACCGGTAATTAATAACAGTTCATAATCCCATTTTCAATACTCCTAGTGAATTTAAATATTTCATGAAAAGTACGTTTTTAATGATTACTTCATGTTAATTACTAATCCATGAATTTTTTGTTAAATATTTGTGAAAATGATTGTTTGAACTTTTTGCTAGAGCATGTAGGGTAATTGTTAGAATAGCCTAAATCATTTCTCATGATGTTATGGACCTTCCAAGTGTGCTTGAATTTGTTATCATGGAATGATCATGTTAAGTCTAAATTTCAAGCCTCGCCTAGGTATAATAATTGTATAATTGTATTTGTTAGGTTGCTATGCGTGCATTAGGTTTTGAACCAAAGAAAGAAGATATTAAAAAAATGATAGCAGATATTGATAAAGATGGATCTGGTACAATAGATTTCGATGAATTTCTATTAATGATGACATCGAAAATGGTAAGAATTAACAGCCAATTCTAGCCTAGACTATTTGTTTTCTTTATTAGAATATTGAGCGTCAGCCTCTTGCAATGTCATGTATATGACTGATTGAGTTTGACTGTAATCAATTAAAGACTACATTCAGGATTAGAAAAATGTACATGCCCCCTACCCCCTCTGGTGCGAATAGCATTAAATCAGGCGGGATCGAGGTGAGATGTTAAGTGAGGTAAGAATATAGTTTGTATGAGAATAGAAAATAGTATCTCGTTTTTATGTGCGTATAATAAGCAAAGTTGCATAATATTTTATATATGCAATTGTTGAAATCGTAAAAATGAACAGATGCAAAGCAAGGCTGAGTGATGTAACTTTCAAGAAACTCAAACACGCATTCCAGCACGAATATAAATATTGAAAAAAGTATATATGCCTGATTTCAATAATACCTCTATCCTATCACAATCAACCTTGTCAGATTCTTGAAATTGTTTCAAACTTTTAGTACGAAGGTTGTCTTCTCGTCGTTTCATTTGGCCAGTTATAAATAATTTTCAAGTGAGGTCAACTTGACACGCGCAAATAAGAAGTGTTAATCTTTCAAAAAAAAGTCCATTGCTGTCGAATACGTCCGTCAAATTGTAGGTAGGATAATTAGAGTTTAATATTTCCAACTTAAATAACTGCTCCTTTCATAATTCGTTTGAATACACAGTATAATCGTATAGACATTATTCGTGATATTTGTTACTGTTTTGTCGAGATGGAAATCTAATCTACAGTAGTACATAATGTAGTGAGTTTTTTATCTCGTCGCCCTTTCAAGATAGCCTTATGTAGTGGAATCCGGTATTGTTTTCGATTGTTTTTGATGGAATGATTATAGCAAGAGCTATCCCCCTGCCTATAGGGTCTGACAAAATGTGTTTTTTAGTCTTCTAGAATCCTAGAAAATATCTACGTTTTATTGGGTTTTTTGTGGAAGTTTATACTATCGATCGCAAGACCATTTTTTAATGAATTTGTTCCAGATTTCTGGGATCTAGAATTACAGAATTCCCACTTTCGTCACACCCAACCCAATAGCCAATGAAATTATTGTTGTTTGGTATAATCCATACTTTAACCTAACGGAAATTACCCCGGAATAACTTGACCTCTTCTTAATTCTCATTATCGGAGGTTGAAAATGTTTGTAACAAATTTCACGTTACTAAACAATCAGGTTGTTTCTGACAAATCGAACTTTTGTTCGCTTCGGAAATTGCGATTCAATCTCCTTTTTGCACGACACGCCTTCATGGGTGCGGTACAAAAGGGGCTCAGGAATATATATAAGTTTATTTCTGATATTTTTATTGCAGTCCCTTCCCAGCATAACCGCCTTTTCATTTAGATGGAAAGGGTATCTCAGCCAACTTTGTAATAGGGCCATATGCAAAGAGGAAGCAATATGATACTACTGTATTTGAACTTCCTGTTACAGAATTAAAATTCTTAGGGAAATTATGTGGCGGCGTATATCTGGAATAAACTTGGAGGTTTCTCTGAATTACGATGAGAATTCACATCAATGGATCAACATTAAATAGGTTATCATGTAGTCGACCTTTTTGTTTGCCAAAAATTTCACTTTCTATATTAAATAATAGCAATTCCGTTCCGATGCCAACTTAAGTATAATCTAGCATTCAATAAAATTCTTAACATTACAATAACCTATTCTGACATTGCTTGCTGAATGGGCATACTGTATCTGTATTAAACGATTCCAGTCATTTTTAACAGAAGTCTTATAGGAATAGTCCCATGTTAGTCGCTTTTAATTAAGAAATGTGTGCAGTATTTTCGTTTTGATCATATATTACCAGTCCTGTCCCCGGATGGGTAACCCCATAATTTTGGTATACGGGGACGTTCAAATATTAAAGGGTACCTTTTTCAAAATCCAGAAAAAAATTATACTTTTACTTTTGTGACGCTTTTGCAATTTTTCATTTTGCAAAACAAATTTTGCCTATGAATTTTTTTTCCATTTGTTTTGGTTGAATCTGTCATTCATAAAAATATGTTTGGGGTATCTTTTTCAAAAATGTGGAAAATTTTTATGGTCATTCTGCCAAAATTCCATTTGAACAACCCCATCGAAGCGCAATGGGAGTTACGTTCATATTTTAGTCCCGATGGCACAATGTTGTTCGTAAAATTTGATATGCCATCCAATTGTTGAAGATGGACCACCGAATTTCACAGCATTTTGGTAAATTGAACAAATCACCCCAAATTCAAATTTCTGACATATTTATACGTTAAAATTTCTGTAGAATCTTTAAATTTGAGTCCCCCTCGCCCGAGATTCGGCAATAAACTCTGAAAAAACTTGATAATCTACAATTTATGCCATGCGAAACACGTATACTTCCTTATCTACATCGCATATACATGGTTAAAAATTCGCTATTGTTTTGTTATATACTTGAAACTTATCTTTGATCGGACACAATTGCAAATAATGTACTCATGTCTGTCAACTGTCAGCTGCTGTATCTCTGTCAACGTCTTTCTATTCTTATTAATTCAACGGTTTTCATCAAGCAAACAAGGAGCATTGATTCCCACGCCGTGATTTCGGAATGTCGGTTAAGATTATACCATAGTTGACGTATATTATTATAGACCTACCGCTTTGTAAAACTCGACTGCTTTCTTTATAATATCACAGTGATAATCATTTATTATGTGCTTGCGTACAAAGTTTGCGAACTCATCTGGTATTTCGCAAGGGTACTATGTATAGTCTTATGCATGGTCCAATCTAAAAATATTTCTTTTTTATGGAATTGGCTATTCTATATACTGTAGCTTCTGTTGTGATCTAGAAGTATTTGAAAAGTACACTTGTTTGTATTTGATGATCTTGCACAACTATATTGATTTAATTGTAACCGTATGCCTGTAATGCGTATTCTAGAATTAATACAAAGTCTATTATATGCGCGCAACTTATACAGCTATATTATACCGCATAATCCTTTCCAGACACCGCCTTTGTTGAAATATTGCGGCAAGACGGTTGCTGCCTAAATTAGAGGATCGTTTCCACGCAATAGATTGTATTTGGTTGTTCACAATCCTGTCAAACATGAACATTATTACTGTCCCGAACAAGATAATTTTTCTCTGTCTCTGATCTCAACTTGTTCATACATATATAGGAGAATATGATTAATATCTTTAAGTTCATTCACATACCTGTCCCTTAACCTTAACCTGCAGTGTACCCTGGAGTGCATAACTAAATGTACCTGTACAGTATATCTCTACAATATTGAGATAGTCGAACTCGGTTAATAATTAATATCCCCTTCTTCAATGTCCCCCTGCTTAATATCCCACTTGTCATCCGTGCCAGAGGGCTGTACTAAGCAAATATGACTACACTCGCAATTTATCAGATTGATGCGAAATCTGTGCCGCTATAATTTATAATAAATCCATGCGCTTATTCTAATAATACTAATCGCCTAATTGAGAGTGCTTGAATTATTAATAATAATAATATGTTTGACTGTCTTCAGACAGATTTTTTACTCAATATTTTCTTCTTCACTCAATTGAGTAAAAAATCTGTCCGAAGATCGCAGTGAAATGCGTGAAAGTTGAGTAACAGTAAAGAATGTGTATTCTTTGATTCTTTCCCCATATATTATTATTATTATTATATATTGATTATATTTTTTGAAATGTTATTCAGGGTGAGAAAGATTCAAAAGAGGAAATATTGAAAGCATTTCGATTATTCGATGATGATAATACGGTACGTTGTTAACAAATGTATTATGGTCATATACTGTAATTAATAAGTTACTCAATTGAAATCTCAATCTCCTAAGAGCATATTGCCTTGCTTATTTACAAGCGAGATTGTAATTCATAGTTTCATTGTATGTGGACACTTGCTGGTAATCCACACTTTGCTACTTGATTATAGTTACATTCTGTCTATGACCCTAAAAATATCAAAGTAGAAGAGACACAGTATATAGCCTATACATAGCATAAGCTTTTATTTTCAGCTCAAAAATGGAGATACAATAACAACATATCAAAAACCCTAAGAAAGATTTCCCCGCGTTATCAGTGATGTTCGTTGGTTTCTTTCGACGAATCTTATAAAGTCCAGACAAAAAGATTTCAAAAGTCTTAAATCACAACCAGGAACTACCTTCATTTTCCTAGAATTTGATTCTGTACTCATTATGTTCTATACTGACTTTAAAACTTATTCCTAGGAACAATGAAAGAACCTCCAATAGACACTTCAATAGGGGTTATCCCCTTCTGAGTTATAGCTTATAAAAGTTTATTTAAAGGGGCAAGATTGACCGGCGACCGCTGCGAGCACAAGTTGAATTTATGCTTAGCGTAATTCAACCGTCTCGCTTTGAAACTATTGTTCTACGCAGGCCTAATCTGTTATAAATCCATGTCAACAATGTACATTGTGTTATGAACAATAAACATGCACGTGATCCGAAGTGCGTAGCGCCTGCCGGTCATTTTTGCTCCTTTAACTGATATTAGACATACACCGTGACGATTGGTTTGACAGTTGTATGGCCCTGTATGTGATCTGATGATATCAATAGATAATCAAACAGATAGATCACTCGCTTTCCTTTGAAATTCAATCTAACAAAAACTAAAAGCATTCTCAGCTAACGCGTATTTAATTAATCGCCATCGATCGTTGACGACGTTCAGATTATTTCTAACAGATTGTTCATCTTGATAACGATTGACATTCTGAATTGAAGTCTTAGCGTATTTATGTTAGAAGTTACGTGTTGCGCCGTCATTATGTAATCGACGTGAAATGCTGTAATTTCTATGCAATCATATGTGCTTTGATCTAAACTGCCATTTTTGAATGTTAATATAGATAGAATGCAGTTTAAATTTTTATGATGAATCTTTAAATTATTTATAAATATGTATTCTACATGCTTTTTTACCGTGATAAATAGAGACAGGCTAGAAGTTTGGTTGTAAATTGCAAGATACATCGTCTGTACGGGGACGTACCATTTTTAAGGAGTCTCTTTTCCAGACTCTTGTGAGATTTTCAACATTTTTAGAACTTTTACTTTGTTTTGCTCGTAAAACATGAATAGGGACTTCGTTCTCATTTGCTGTGAAATGTTACGGCTTTCCTCTATTTTTGGGAATGGCACACCCGCGTCAAAAATTACCGAAATACCCGGGGTTACTGGCCCGGGGCAGATCACACAAAATGGGCCAGCGACTGGATCTACTGCACTCTTCAAATTGTATCACCCCTTTTAAATTCCCATTATAATATGAATAATTCTTAGCCGTTCATTAAGTGGTTGATTGTTGGTTTATATAGGACAATACTACTGTAGGATGTTATGGTCGTACAGTTTTAATTGTCTGAAGTGGTGTCTGTAATTTGTATAGCCTACTCTATTGCCTACGGGGCTGGTTATTCCTACGCTATATAAACCAGGAAAAGGTTTGAGAGACCTCAGGAAGGACATCTGACTGTGTCCGGCTAAAGGACTTACGCTACAATCAGCTTGAGGGTTGTGTTGTGTGTAAAGTAAAGTATGGGATTGGTAGAATGCCCTATGAACAATAAAGATTATGTTTTGAACCCCAATCTATAGTGTTCAACAGTTGTAAATACTATTTTTGGCTAACTTTCCAAAACAATCTAAATACCCATTTACCATACTTAGTCGACCATGCCATCTGAGGTTTTCAGAAATGCCTTTCAATAGTGGCTAAATATGTCGTTATGCACATAATATGTCGATTCTTCCCAACCGCCAACGTCTGAAGTGCAGATCGACCAAAGGCGAAATTGATTTTCACGCTGTTCCGTTAATATTTCATACATAACATCATCCAAAGTGAAGGCGCCCCGAATTGATTGCTATAGGCGTTTTGAGTGCTTTCACGTCGTCGTAGCCTACCATTGAAGGTGTACTTGGTTATCTGTTTCATATTAAACTCGTTCCAATACCGGTTTTCAATCACAGCTAACATGATCGTCACACATCTACAGAACGATTTTGGAGCGAGGCCTCACGCAGGGTTATTATTTTTGATTTTTGCGTGGTGAATAATTCGAGCAGAAATGATGAAGTATCATGTTCAAAACTTCTTGATGAATTTTGATACGACAATCGATATAATTTATTTATTTCTCAAATGGAAACGTTACAAACGTAATCATGATTGAGCGTACTCGTATATCTCACAACGCACAGCAAATAAGGCGATAAAAACCCCTTGATGATAGTTAGTTTGATTACCGTCATATGATTTCGTTAATCAAATCTCACTGTAAATTTTAAATTGTATCTAATGTGTTGTATATGATGTTAAAAATTGCAAAAATGTCCTTTCTTTTGTCCACGATATATTGTGGTATGTATGACACGTGATGTTTTTAATTTGAGGTTGTTTAAATATACAGTAGAATCATTCTTACTAGACAGCCGTAACAGGTGTTGGTCGACAGGCACACTTTCAAAAACAGTTTAAACCAGTCAGTCAATATATACACCAATGTTAATCCATTTATTTTATTTGGTTCAAGCTAACGTCAATCCTTCCCGATCCGAGAGAATACCTAGCATAACATAAGGATTAAGTTGGGCTCGCATATTACTAATCCTTCGCTTGTTTTCCTAAACACTTCTATGGATTACATCTTAAATTTAATACATATAATCGGCAAATTTAAATAATAGAAAGTTTGTAATTGGGAAAAAGTTTAATCTTTGACGCCGCCTCATATACAGTACTTCTTTTTATTTCAGGGTAAAATCTCATTTAAAAATTTAAAAAGAGTAGCTAAAGATCTTGGTGAAAATTTAACAGATGAAGAATTGCAAGTAAGATGAATGGATTGTATACAATGCTTCAATATGATATATAATCTATTGTTTGTCACGATTATGTAATTATGCAAACCATTGTATACTGTATGCGCTAATTTCCCGGTTCATTTTCTATTTTAGTGAGCTGCGTATAGACGCGTAATATCAAAACGTCTGGTTTCAATCTATAATAGAACGCGCACTGCACTTTTTCACCGATTTCTCCTGAAATATACTGGTCTGTATCCTACTGCACCGCATGCTTCCACATATGCACTCACTCATTGGACCATCTGCTACATATAAAGCACGTTTATTATTCTATTTATGTAATGACTCACGAATATTCTAAATAAAAATTAAAGTTTAAATATTTGACCCGATTTTCTGACGTCATGCTCAATCGCAGACCCGGGTCACAGATTCGTACGTGATGATTTCTGATCGGGTGATTAAACACACTAAATGCTTACGTGAACCAGCATGTACTCAAATTGTATATTTGGTTTTACTTTCCTATAACTGTGTTTATTTCTTATATTTACTTAACTGCACGATTGCACGTATACGACAAAATACACTGGAAATAATATGTCAAAATGCCTATACGTTTATGCTATGACTAACCCTCTAACCACATAGGGTGTTTGATTAGACGGTTTGAATTAATTTCAGATTTTATTGTCTCCTTCCCTTTGTATTCTTTCATTCATTGCCTGGCCTTTATACTACACTTTTTTATGGCAGAAGACATTTCATAAAGATCATTGAAATTATCATAGTCCCCGGAAACATTTTACACTCTTTTTTATAAGAACGAGTGATGTCTATCTTAACCTATATTTGTTTTGATTTTATTTCAGTCAAACTCAGCTAAATTTCTTTGATTTTGAACAAATTTGAGGCTACTGTGTTCTTATAGTACAAATATTTTTTGATTTCAAGATGATGATGAAGTTTCTCCCAAAAGAAATTCTAAAATATTTTGAATATTTGAAGTCTAATGAGGTCCCTTTACGGGTGTTTCAAATATTTAAGATATAAATTTGCCATTGAAATATGAAATATTCGGACCCCCTTAAGGGACCTCTCTATCCATAACTTACTGATTCATACAATTTCAACAAAGAGTTTGATGCTGAATGTCCCTATATGACGCGAGATGTTATCAACAATTTGTACAGCTTCTAGTAGTACATTTGTTTTTGTTAAATTTTAGGAAATGATTGATGAAGCTGATAGGGACGGTGACGGTGAAATTAACGAAGGTGAATTTTTAAGGATTATGAAGAAAACAAGTCTATATTAAACTTTTATGATATATTAAATATGTACTACGTTTTGCACCCCTATCAATGCAGTGTATAGATGGATGTTGACAATGTCACACCATAAGTTGTATGGCATTCTTATTTCATAAATATATGTACGATCTTCTTTAAAAAATAATATTTTGTATAGACTGTGCTTGCAATTTTCAAATATCTATTTAAATTGTATCTTTAAGTAGCACACAAGTGTTTGGTTGTAAATAAGACTTATAAAATACTTGTATGGGTTATTGCACTTCAATTATTCGTGAACTCATATAGAGAATTTACCTTGTTTTTCGTTTAACAAGAACTCATAAAATTTGACTTTAGCCTTGAACATTTGTTCTTTTCTAAATTTAGAGAACGTTAAATGATGTGGTATGAAAACACATAATTATCTCAAATTAATGCCCATAGGTTCTGGAACTGGCTGCTGCGTTTGATTGGTCTAGGTGATATTATGACTTGCAATTTCTCAGTTAAAATATCCTGCGGGAAAATGAACACAGGTGTGTTCAAAACTAAGAAGGTTTTCCGTTTATAGAATATTTGGATGCTCTTGGAATACGCTATTTTTTATAAGCCACATGAGTATTACATTGAGTTGAGCTTAAAGTTGAGCCTGGATTTGTTCTAATTTTATTGCTGTAAAATTCAACTCCTCGATTTTGAACAAATTTGAAGCTTATAAGCTATGCTCTTATAAAAAAGAGTTTGTAATACTGCACAAAATTTTCAATAACGTGATTTATTAACGACACAAAAATAACAATTTGTTGACAATGGAAGGATGGAATTTTATTTACAAATAATAATGTTTTTTCGAGCAATAATTTAACAGATCTAATCATGTCAATTTTGATATTATCTTTCAAAACTATTTACAAAACAAAAACAATATATATATATTTCAAAATTGTTTAGAGACAGATATATTCAAATATCATGTCATATAATAATTATTAACAAGATATACAATAATTAATTAGCCTAATAATAACATGCGTGGAAATATCTAAATCAGCGTAACTCATTTGCGTCGTCACTATCAAATGACGACGTTGATTTCCGACGTTGAATAACTTCAATAAGAAATGATGAATCTGTACGATTACGGCGCATTTTGTTACTATGGAGGCCAACAGTCCAACGTTTACGGCAATACATTGCGCTGTAGTAAACATTAAAAAAATCTTCTGACAACGTTTCTTCAAATATACATTCTGCGCTATCAACATCCTACAAAAGAAATGGAAATCAAAAACAATTATTAGCATGATAGTCAAGAGATAGTCATGAGATAGTCTGACGTCTCTAATTTATTTCCAGAATGGAAAGTGAAACGCTAACCAAATGCTATTTCCGTCTACCACAAAACAAAAATAATGACGGAGTTGAGACTAAAATACTTATAACATATGGCTTTCTGATTCCTGTTACACATCGGTGTTACCGCTAAACAAAACAAGACAATCTAACAATAAACCTTCTAGAATAAATTTAATTAATGCGGACATTCTTACCGTTGCACGCAGTAAACCAGTATCGTCTATCATCAGGTAGAGCTCAGATTCAACGCCCCAAATTTTTACCAAATCAGCTCCAACAGGAATTACCTCCAATTCGACTATAAGGAATGAAAATAATACTTTCGTGACTGACTATTAAAAATACAAAATCAAATCTATAATGGCTTTTGATTGCATTGGCCCCAAGCACTAAACATAAAACTACCTGTCACAATATGAAAGCAAGTTCCGAACATGTGAAATTGGACGAAAAGTACAAAACAACACGTGTATGATTGAGGTTCCAACCATCATAAATAAACTGGCTTAATTAGTAGGCCTATTTTGGAATAAGCTGAAATTGCTTATGCTAGAAACAGCTGCATTAATGTGTAATTGATGATTGTACAGCCCCGCCATATCATATATTGCCTCCAAAGAGACTTAATTAATATCGAGCCTCGATTTTTGCACTAAACAGAGATGTCTGCAATGTTGTTTCAAATAAGTTACATTGTACTTACTGTGTGGGTTACTGCTATCTCTAACACCAACCACTTGTCCGTTAGGCATAACAGCTAAATAATACCCATGTTTACTACGAAGTCTTCGCCGACGAGCTGTTTTCGTATGATTCATGCACGTGTAAAATGGGTCATTACTGACTGATTTATCGTTTTCACTGCCGCCCCCAGAAGTAGGCCATGAGGTCCGAGATGATTTGGAATCACTACGATTTACACGCCATAAATGGTCGCCTTTGTCATAGATATGTGATCGACGGTTTGGCCATTCATCCATTAAATCATACATCGTTGGTCGTCTAGAAAATAAGAAAATCAGGACGTTTGGTAAACACAACCTCTCACGTGAATCAACTTCATCAAAAATCCACTTGTATGTTTTTAGACAACAATAAACTTTTGCTACGTGGAAAAGTACCGACCCATTCTAACAAAGGGCAATTTCCGACTGCATTTCATTCAATAGGAACACGAATGCATTCAAGCAACTTACTTTTTAATAAGATAAAATTGGTGTGGACAGCTGAAAATGCTAAAAATGAAATGTAGACGAACTACAAGTCAACACGGGGTAAACAGGGAGCACCAGCTCAAAACGCTACGCGTCACATTCATATAAATAGTGAACATCACGTCTAAAGCGCAAGGCTCGCGCCAAAAAGCCCGCAGGCAGCTTCCCGACAGTAAAAAATGTTTAGTACTCAGACAGGTGAAAAGGATTACGTCATTTGTTAACCGCAATCATCTGCAAACAAGGACTTTCCTCAACGGTCGCTCACTTGATAAGAATTTAAAAAGTAAATGGCTGTGTTGGTTCATGGTTGATTCTTTGGTTTAAAACCGCAAAGAGAACTTATTCAAAACTAACAATAAGCCATGATAGCTGATAAATTATAATAAATTAACCTTCTTTACTTACAAGTATTCTTTCTTCGAACGTAAACACTAATCTTAGATGTAAATAAACAATGTTCACATGACACCAGTACAGAGCAGGCAAGTTAAAACTAGACTTCCAAAACTAAATTTCCCTTTCGTAACGTCGATTATACCCACATCAACTACTAACAAATTAATAAAATAACAGACTAGACAGTGAAGAATTTCTAAATCGTAGAAACATGCCAATAAAACATCATTAATTACAAATCACGAGTTCCGCACTATTCACATGACATGATTGACCAATTGTATGTCCGTACCTTTAATTGATTTCAGGGCAGTCTTCGTAATAACAAACACACAACAGAATATCGTCGTTAACCGTGAAAAGATAAAACGACTTCTGATACTATTTTGAGATTTCAAAACAAAACAATAAATGCTTTCCTTTCGTTGAAATCAGACGATCACGCTCCGACCCATGCTATCGTTCGACTAGAGAGGTATTTTCCCGTTGACTGATTTATCTAAGTTTGACCTCAGTGTGCTACGAACAATGCAAAGATCGTCTGACGAATCCATGACTTAGACTGTGCTCACAACTCAACATATAAAAGACGCCATGCAATATTGCTTAATATGATGACCGAACAAAACAGTTATAAACTCATACAAACCTCCATCGTTTCAGTCGAGCGGGAAATCTCAAACTGCAATATCGACTCAATCTTTTCAAATCCATAATCTTTGCAGCAAGATCACACTGTTGAAGTCTATCATATATGTTGATACTTTGTACTTCAAAAACGGTGTAAACCTATACAGGTTTGCTAAGGCTATACTGTTTCACAAGGAAGCGCTGACTTTTATGTTCTTGCCTAGTGTCTCGCAATATTTATTGATGTCCTTGTCTGTTGAAGTTCTTTTTGGCGTCAACAAAAACAGCAGGGTGATTTCTAAAGGGGGATAGCTCAGGGGAAAGCCCGCATTTTCTTCTCGGTGTTAGTTACCGGCTTGACAACAATGTAAATCATCTTTTCAATTTTGCAAACATCAAGAAGGGATTTCGTCTTTCTCACCATAGCATGTTCTCACAAAAAACCCACACAGTAGTTTTTGATCAAGGAATGGTATAATAAGATGTATGAACACCTATTCTGTTCAAAGTTTATCTGACATATGACGTAATAAAATCTTACAGAATTGCCAATCGTTGTGAGAAAGTTGAAAAATATCATATCGCTGTAATGTCATTAACGTCATCGTAGCGTATACGCTTCTATTTGAGAAATACAGGTGTCGTGTCGTGCTAGTCCCAGTTCCCTACGCTTCCGAATAGCGTTGCATTCTGATACCTGAACTATCATAAAGCTGGAAATGCGGGTGGAAATGATTCTACGATATCCCGATATCAATTGACGCTTAATTATCTGAACTCCTGAGGACATTGATCAATGAAATCGTTGTTATGTTGACTGGTGTATAGCTTGTTTCATGTGCAATGCGCATGCGCATAGAACTGCATTTCTCATAAGATCTCAAGATCATCTTGGTGTCTTGATATGCTCGGACAGAGCAGTGGTACAGTAGTTATATTTTTAGGATATTTTAGTGTGTTGTAAATTCTAACTCGCAGTTTCATATTCGTCGAAATAATATTGGCTATATTGGCTATGTTATGATGTTGACCATGTTATACTAACCTGCTGTTTCACGAAGCGCCTGTCTTAGTTGTTGCTTGTCTCCAAGATTGTCTCACGCCTGCTGTTGTAGGCCAACAGCTCAATGTATAGACAACTAAAGGTTTCTTAACATGTGAAGAATGATTTCTTTAAAACGGTTTTAAAAATGGATGAGTCAAAACAGTGTCAATCCAATGATTGTTTCATTCAATCTTCATTAACAATGAAACATTAATCTTTTGGCTATAAAACATTCAAGAAGGGGATTATAAAAATGTTGAGCTTTACATTCAATTTTTACACTTCACTGTTATCTTGAAACAATCTGTAGCATTGATTCATGTGATCTCACAATTAAGAACACAATTTTTATGCAATACATCAAGTGTTAGCTTGATTTTCGATATAATGTGAAAAACATTCTCAAGTTTAGAAGGAGAGAATCAATCAACAGTCATCATATTATGAAAAATATACTAATTTTAGTGAAATTCCAAAGAAAATTTTTTTACAACCAGGAATTTCCGTCATAATCTGAGAATTACACCAGGCTGATTACACCCATACGAATTCTTATAAAACTACAATATGAACACGGCCGTAACTACATATTTCTGACGGGGGGGCTTTTTTGCTAGAAAAATGGAATGGCATTTGCAAATTTGGGAGCTTCAGTTAAGACGATTTTGCAAATTTTTGTCTCAAAATTGCCCAAACGAGCTAAAAAATTATTTACGGCCGTGAATATAAAAGGTATATTTATAGGTAACATCTTATACACTATACAGACACGGGTTTTAGCTATTATGGCGAATGGATTGAGTCCTCATTCATTGAGAAGCGGTAATGACGGTCTATAAATGGCCAGAAACAAGTATTTGCTTCTGTTGCCAAATGACATATACGATAAACGTAATAAACGATATGTAGTTTGCTTTAATCAAAATTCAGATAACTATAGACTATTCTGTTGCTTAAAGTTCTGACGACTATAATTTTTAGTTTTCGTAGATTGCATAAATTGTAATCACTTTGACGTATGATCTCAGAAATATCGAGTATCCTTCTATACCGCATCGTATTAGCACCCGGGATTAGCACTGGATTAGCCTGTACCTCGCGTACTGCTTTGTCGCTCAGCACGCGAACATTGTCGGCAAAGTTATTGAACTTAATCCAATTGTATAGTTTGAGGGCTGGTGATTAGTTAGCCTGCGTACCAGCTCCGAGAGTTTTTCTGAAACCCATCAGAAAAAACCTTAGGACTGGTAGGCAGGCTAGTAATTAATCAATCGAGCCCGTCAATCGAATCGAGTAGACGACCATGTGTAGTAAATAAGGTCATAAAAGAGGCAATATCTTATCTAAAAAATTTAAGAATAACCTGTCATCTTGAGATGTCAGACTGCATAATTATGATAACAACCCTGCAAAATGAAGAGAATTGGCAATCAACAATACATTTTAATCGTTTTTCTTACCATCTTAACTTTAAACAAAACTTTGTATTCAATGACCAATCTAACCTAATACAACGATATATTATCTTGAAATGTTTCCGACGGCTAAACATATCAGAACTTTTTATCATTGTACATGGCCAACTCAAGCCTATGGATTGTAAGAATAACTCATCTCTTCTATTTCAATCTTCGATTCTAGAATCTAACTTATACTCAATCTCACGGAAACAATTTTCTCAAATTACTCTCGAGAGTCACAAATGATTTAAACTATACCCACAGGAGCAAAATCACTATCGTCAATCGGGCAATCAGTTTTGGGTGACGTAACACTTTTTTAAAACTCGCATACGGTAGAAGTATAATATGCTACATGAAGCTGTCCATTGTCCACCTCGATATAGAACTGTGCCACTATCATAAACAAAAACAGAAAATTAATTACAAATATCAAACTTATTTTCAAACCACATGACAAAGATGAGGCATTGGCAATAAAATTGACAAGTGAAAAATACATTAAAAAAATACACATGTACACATGACAGCACAACGAGGCGGCAGTAAATCCGAGGTAAAATTGACCGTAATTGACAAGTACTCCAAGCCCGGTAAGAAGTATATAGTTTATACGGCCGTGAGCATAGTCTATCACCCGCTTGGCTCTGCGGACCCAACTGGACGTTTCAAGAACGCAATAAATTTTTTTTTTCGAAACGGTTGCACAAACAAGCTTTAGTTGAACAACCACACAGGAATCAATTTATCCACCAGATCAACATACCAGTGTAAGATACATAAACACCTGGTTCCACATGTCACCCGTCCGTTTCTGGTTGCAATTCTGAAACTTTCAGGCATTGTTGGAGTGACACTACAACATGTCTAGAACACTGATCATTTCAAGGAATTAATCCGAAATGTCAATTTCTCAGACTCTACTGTTTTAGCTATACTTTGGATCCCGATGTGGACATATCCGAACTTTATACTAACATCGAACATTGGCTTTGAATAGATGCCCAGGGGGGACTTCCATACATCAGCTATATGGGGACGTGCCATTTTTAAAGGGTGCCATTCAGATTATTGTGAAATTTTAGGATGTCAATTTCAGAGATTTTCAAAATATTAGAACTTTTCCTTTAGTTTGCTTGTAAAAACATGAAATTTTATGGTCTTCATTCTCATTTGCAGTTAAATTTTAGGATTTTCCTCTATTTTTGAAAAAGGGCACACGTACCCCGCCCAAAAATTACCCCCTTCCCCCGGGAATAGAGACCATCAAATCATTCGTAACAAAGCATCGACAGAAATACATAGGACCGCCACATCACATGGCCCTTCTTGACATGATTGCAATAACTCTAAGTACAAACTATTTCAGTGTCAGCAAGCAATACACGAATAGTCGAGCATGCATCATACGTCGCTGTGAACGTCGTATCTATAGGCGGTAACTATTATATGTATGTGTGATGAGCTGTTACTATTGTATCGATGAATGTCAGACACATGCATGGACTCACAGGACAAATCAATACACTTTATATATAAGCCTGATTAGGTAGTATACTGTTTGTATGAAGCAACGTACAGTTGAGAGGCTATGTCCAATATCTATACAGAACGAAGAGTCAGCAGTTAGTCATACTTCTAGTACATAGATAGTATCTAACACAATAAATAGAATTGTAACATCAAAACGTCATCAAAAATGTCATCATTGAATCGTTTGAATGGCATAAAACCCCGAATGCAATCTCACGGAACGAATGATAAATCCATCTATTATTTAAAATAAAATATGTTTTTTGATTAGTGTCAAAAAATTAACTCAATCACTATATTTACACTTTTGTCTGGTTAGTATAAAAAGAATGAGCTTTTCTGCAAGGTAACGTATAGCTAGATTACTATTAAAATCCGTTCATTAGGTCATGCTACCATTTACAAAGAGGGTTTTTAATGGGATTAAGTGACAGGGGATATAATATGAAATGCGGACATATATACAGTTAGTATTTTCATTCAAAGTGTTAATTATATTGTACGAAATATCTTTATTGATGGCAATGGCAAAACATCAATAAAACATCATTTAAAACAGAAAATCAGGCATCATCATCATCATCATATATATAAGCTACAAGCTATTTTTCACAGGAGTGATATAAAATATAGGAATAACGTAAAAGAACAGTACGGTAAAAGTATGTGCATAGAAGGGAAGTTAGTTACATTAAAATAAAAAATAAAAAAAGGATGAACTACAATAAGTTTGAACGATTTACTATTAATTTCCTTCTTGATCAAGTTGAGGATTAGTTAAAATTGATTCTATACTAGCAAGAACCTTTATCTCAGAGAGGTGATCGTTTGATTCAAGTAAATGTCATTGTGGAAGCTAGTGTGTATACGTGTTCTAATGGAGTATGTTTTTTAAATACTGTAGATTGGAAAGCAAAGGATGGGCGAGGTTGAATTTTAATTTGTGAGTGAATGTTAGCTGATTCATGTTATTCTGTCTCTGGCTGACCATGATTTGTGGCGTTCTTTGTATAGCAAATATGTTAGGCGTAAGAGGGACGACACATCTTATAATGTGACTGTCTACACTTCACTATCTACATACTATCTCTGACTTTCAGCAGCGAAGTCGGCTGAGCCTGAGCAGTGGGCATGTCAGAGACGCGAGTTCGACAATTACAGCGAAGAATGTCCCTTACCTCTTTTTTGTAGTCTCTGGAGGCGATCAATATGTCGTTTCTTGAAACTATTTGAAGTTATGGTGTTAAATAGCATTTCGGTCGCAATATCTCGAGGAATAAATCTCCTAGTATATTTTAGTACTGCTTTTCCTCTATTTATTTTCTTAATAATTAGTTCGATATGTTGATCAAAGGATAATATTGGATCAATATGAATGCCTCATTAATTCATTAATGATGCATTGTGTATGGATTCGTTATTAACATTATATAACACGCACCTCAGCCTGATAATTCTCAGTGTCATGCTCAATCTCGGTTGGGGGATTATTTTATGTTTTTCAAGTCTCCTTGTCTTGTGTGTCCAAGTGCAATTGGTGGCGTTCTTTGTGAAGCAAATAATATGTTGTGTTTCGCTAAAGAGCGATCAATGAAGAATAAAGAGCGATGACAGTGAAATTCCTATAATAAATGTAAACTAATTTTACATGGTCGAAAGTAGTAAGTCGTAATTGAAACAGTATCGTCCCACCGAAGACACCCGTATCACTCTTCTATTTCTTGAGGAGTGGCTATTTTCGCTAAGAGCAATGATTGTAAATGCTATTTATTGATCTCAGCCTCGACACGGAAGACCAATTTTAACAGATTTCATAGTAAGGTCTTAAGACCTTCAAAAGTGGATATAAGATAAGTTATAAGCCCACGATTGATTATTTTTCCGATCATTCTTCAGCCGTCATCAACGCAGCCGAGACAAATTTACAGTGGAAGAAAAAGCAAGGGTTATAAGAGTCTCTTGGAACATTGATGCAACGAGCACATACGTATGAGATGGCGTTGTCCTTGCTAAAAACAGTTACACTAATTTATATTACAATTAAAGAACAATCCATCAAAATCATCATCTATCTATATCTATATTACTAACCTGTAAATGTTAATTATTTTGGGAGTGTCCCCAAGACACACAGTTCATTTTGTCCTTTGAATTGCAATGCTGATATTCTGACGAAACAAATTTTCTACGTTGTGCATCACCATTAACATATATTTGATTTCCAAATGGTCTACGATTGTGTTCGAATTTTGACCTAATAGTTTCATAGTCTACACCGTAACTGGTACTGTATAACTTTATAAAATGGCTCTAATTTAGCGTATTTTATCAATTTCCCAGCTTTAGCAGTGGCCACTTCTGCACATTTTCCATGGTACAAGGGAATCTGATTGAGGCCATTCAAATCTAATTGACATTAGCCATGAGGTTCAAGAATAGATGGTATTCCATCTGATCACATTGTGCGCTTGATGATCATATTGCAGTTATCACAGCATGGTGTCTTGCAGATCTTCCAGCACTAAACTTGAATGACAGTCTATCTTCTCCCAGGGCTTCGACTGTTGTCCCGACTGTTGTTCCACATTCCCAGATGTGCTTTTTGACATTTGTGCATCAACGAGTAGAGATGTGGAGATTCTAAGCTGCTTATCATCAAGGAGAAGGCCTAGATGATGGTAATGGCAACTAGTTCAGCCAAGCTAAGAGTGTATTTCATTGGCATCCCGTAGACGACTAATGGACCATCGACCAACCACCGAGAAGTAAAGGGTTCGTAGCGACGTCTATCAGTGCTGCGTCCCATGACTTTTGGGTGCTTGATGATGGACGTGTTGTTTCGTTTGATTTCATCTGCAGTATAGCTCTACTGCATTTTTCTCATGCGATGTGTCGATGTAATATTTGAGGTAAACAGGATATTTTTAACAAGTAGTCCAGTTTGTTAGTGCCTTTTCCTGTAAGGGACGTTGAAAGTTAAAACTGTAGTACTGTTGGTGGAACGAAATTCCAATAATAGTTACTATGTAGGAAACAAACAAAGGATATTTTTAACAAGTATTCCAGTTTGTCGGCGAGAGGTAATAAATACAGGCAAGGCTATTTCATTAACTTTTCTTGTACCTAGACCGGCAGATGATATTGGAAGTGATTCTTGTGCCCATTGTTTATTTTCCATAGAACGTTTAATATTTTCTCCAAGCATTCATAGGCGTAGGAAGGGGGGTCTGGGGGGGGCGGCAGCCCCCCCCAAATTTTTTGAGGAGAATTTTTCGGGCAATTTTCGGGCAAAATTAATTCCTCTCTTATGTCTTTCGGCATGGAATTATTCGGGATTATTGGCAGGATTGTTGTCTTTTATCATCTACTTAATGCTTTGTCAGTAAAATAACTTGTGTTATGTAGATTATTCACATTTTCTCATTTAAATTGTATAATTTATTAAATATTTATTAGGCTTTATAAAATTTCGGGAATAATCGAACGAACTTCTCAATCAAGGCAAATATGATTGGTTGGTTGAGCATCGTACATTGTAAAGAAATATTTTGTTTGAAAGTAAACTATTTAAGAAGATTAAAAACTATTAAACTATTAGTAAACTATTTTTTAAGAAGTTAGTTAAAGTTAGTTCCCGAAAATTTATTAACAATGGTATGGTATGAAATAGTGCCAATGACGCAGTCAAATTGTATTCAAATTTCTTGGCAACAACTGCTCTACAGACTGTTTTTCAAGAAGAAATAAGGTCATAATTTTTTTTTTTTAATTAAAATCAAAAGCTATAGCACTTGGAGGTCTTAAAAGGTCTAATTTTAAAATTTAATTCCATTTAAATATAACGCCTATTAAAGTTTCTGATGCTGAAATATTGTGACGTTTCCTCTCTGTTAGTAGCACATATGACATATACGATCATTATGTTTTATAAAAAGAAATATATTCAATCAGGATATCACAGCCTCACACCCTCACAGGAACAAAAAATTCATCATCCATTCATTTTTTCAATATTTAATTCATGAGACATTCATTCAGTTTTAATTTATGATCTTAACAAAATGTCGACAAGACCTCGAAAAAGAGCATATCGACAACGCGTCAAATGTAATAAATATTCGAAGGAGATTGATTCTGACTATCAAGATAAACATGCTAAACAAACATCCTGAATGCATTGTTAAGTTTACGGTTGTGGTAGAAAGTAATCAAACTTTGCTTAGCGGAATTTTTTGTAATAAAGCAACTTCTCCAGGAACAGGTAATTCAGCAACAGAAGAAATAATATCCACTGCTTGCTCAAATGATAATGAAGCACCTGAAGAATCACATATGGAAACAGGTACGTACGTTGATTGATTGTTCAATTGGTTTACCTTTAAATTAAAATACTTTGTTTAGTTTAATAGTGTTTCCAACTTTCCACTGGCAATACTATTCCCCTTAAAAATGCTGATATGTTTTGATTTCTGGCTTTTGCTAACGAATAAGCTATTAAACGGTTTTTCAGTTTCGTTTTGCACAGTATAGGGGTAGCAAGCCAATAACTTATTATTGTGAAATACATCTTTATGCAATCATTTCTCCTATGAAATAATCTCGCTTATTAAGTGACGGGGATAGTTATGTTCATTGAACATCTGAAGGTATTGCAATAAATAAGTTTATACATGATAGCACATTAATAGATTGCCTAATGATCTGACTATTTTCAATACTATGGCACGCTCTGCTACATAGCATTGAGCACTATCTATTAAGCAAAGTATTACAGCACATATATATAGGGAACATTGAATATCATTATCCCAATTAAAATAGTAAGTGCTATAATATAACTGTGATATTGTTTCTAGATGTGGAAGGTTCAGTATCAAATATTTCTACCAGTGAATCAGACGATGATATGAATTGCAAAGAGGATACATCTTCCGATGTTAATCCCAGTAAAGTTCGTTTTGTATCGCAAGTTAATGACAGTGCTAAAACTAAAACTGTACAGTCAGATGATTACTTTTCGTCACCGTTTCAACCATTGCAAAACCAATATAACCCAAATATATATTCGAAAGAAACTTATACAAGAGATTTTAGCAATGAATTGTACAGATTATATTCTTGGCTTACCTATAAGAGCGAGAACAAGAAATTTCAGTGCTTTGCATGCAAAAAGTTTATGGGGGATGACTCGTTTGAATATGACAACTGGAAGAAACCTGAGCGACTTAAGAAGCACGCAAAAAGCAGAAATCACCAGCTGGCAATGGCGAAATGGATGGGATATGTGTCATTGCAAAAAAATAAAAAATCAATTTTGCAGAAGCTAAATGAATCACATCGTGAGAAAGTAGCTAAAAATCGAAGTTATTTGAAGATCATAATTGAATGTCTTCTCTTTACAGCACAGCAAAATATTGCACAAAGAGGTCACGCAGAAGAGAGAGAAAATTTAGACTCTGTATCGGATATTAATAGGGGGAATTTTTTAGAGCTTTTGCATTTGCGATGTAAGGACATCTCATGGCTGTCGCAAAAGTTAAAGACCCAACTAAATGCGCATGCACAATGGACATCCCCTGACATACAGAATGAATTGCTCCAAATCATAGCCGATTTGGTTGTGAAAAAGATTTCTAGCGAAGCAAGAGATAGCAAATCAACGTCAATCATTGTAGATGAAACATCCGACATAAGCAGAATAGAACAGGTATCAATTTGCTTGAGATATGTCTTCGATGGCCACACAAAAGAATCTTTTCTTGGATTCTACAGTACATCCTCAACTGAGGGTGAAACGTTGTACAAAATTGTTGAAGATGTATTTATAAGATTGTCCTTGGATATGAAAGATGTAGTAGGAAAGTGCTTTGATGGTGCAGCTAGCATGAGTAGAATCCACAAAGGCCTATCGACAAGATTAAAGGAAAGTTCGCCTTTAGCTGTGTATGTTCACTGTTATGGGCGTCTGCTTAATCTTGCTATCCAAGATGTTTTAATTGATATCAAGCCACTGAGAAATGCACTAGGAACAGTGCAAAAAATTTATAACTTCCTCGGGGCAAGCCCAAAGAGACACGCCCTCTTCAACAGCACAAGCATGGAGGGACAAATTTTGTGCCGCACTCTAAAATCTCAGAGCGTCACACGATGGACATGTAGATGGGAAGCAGTCCGGGCAGTAATTGGGCAACTGCCAAACATTATCCATGCACTGCTTGTACTGACAAATGACAAGGATAGCAAGATATATTCAGAAAGTCGTTGCTTGCTCACGGCAATAAATGATTTTAATTTTGTAATTGGCCTTATCACCCTGAAAGTTATTTTATCAAACACAAGCAGCCTTAGCCAATTTCTGCAAGGGAAGAGGGTAGATGTCATCACTGCCATGAATACAGCTGACGCGACCATAATGACATTAAAAAAATGCAGAACAGAAGATTCTTTTGATCTTGTATGGAAAACTGCAGAAAATCTGACTACAATAATGATGGAAAAGCTTGAAGGCACTGAGTTTTCTGTTAAAGCTGCTAGATTGCCGAGGACTAAACAGCCTTCTCGACGGTCGCAAGTATTGGTTGGAGAGTCTTCTTCTGTCTCTGATGCCTTGATCTATGAATCACCAAAAGATTACCATCGAATTGAAACATTCTATCCAAGTATGTCTCGTGCTGTATCGGAGCTCGAATCAAGATTTAGTAGCAACGATCAAAACATTCTATGTTCCCTTGGTGATGTTATTTTTAACGAGGAGCCGCAGGAGAAAAGTTTTGACGCAGTCTGTAGCCACTACGGTCTAGATAGAGATCTTCTGAATTCAGAAAAAAATATCAATACCAATTATGCTTTAATGGATGGAAATGAAAACAGTGGGTTGATTACTGGTTCAAAAATTGTACAAGATATGTATGATGCTGGACAAGATATTGTACTTCCAATTTTTTACAAAGCTGCGCAAATACTGGCAACTATACCTGCGACATCTTGCACAGCAGAAAGATCATTCGGCAGTCTCAGAAGAATAAAATCATATCTTAGAAGTACCATGGGACAAGTTAGATTGAACAATATCGCTGTGATCAATATAGAGAGAACTTTTGCCAATAACATTGCAGAAAATTGTATGGATGATATTATTGATATATTTGGGAGAAGGAATGGACGAGATGATTACTTTTTTTAAAATTCGGATTTTAAAAATATATTACTTTTGTAATTATTATTTGCTGTTCTCAATATATATATATACATATAATGATATTAACCCACAGATTACGAGTTTTGTCCGTTAATCTGAGTTTCGCTTAAATGCGCTCTTTAGACGGTTTATTCATACTTAGAAATATACTTGCCAAGACACATATATTTCTCATTATGAATAAACCGTATGATGAGCGCATTTGCGCGAAACTTAGAATGACGGACTGGGCTCGTAATCTTCGAGTCATTACTTATACCTTGCTGAGCATGAGTTTTGCCTCTTGAACTTATAATTATGTGTATAATACGTAACAATATTTCGTTTAGATTGGAATTTATAGTGGTTAGGATTAGGAATGCAATTTCACAGCTATAGATTTTTGAAATATCTCTGTTTTGACTAAGTTTTTTGTTTCGCATAAGTAGTGGTTCATTCATCAGAATACAATAATAGTACTAATAGTATAAGAGTACTAACCGATATTACTATCACTACCATTCCGTAATAAGAAAATACCAAAAATTCAGTACCGCATCGATAAAATACCACCTTATAAGTACCATTAACGTGTTTGAAGTTTTGCATGAAAACAAATTATTTTGATTTTGAATTTCCGGGAAATTTTTCGGGCAAACTATTTCTGCCCCCCCAGTTGGAAGCATCTCCTGAGGCCTTCGTCATATGTCTCCAATATGCTGCCGAAGTAATAGGGAGACAATCTAAGAAGTAATTATGCCTTGCAAGAAGGAAACATTTTCAAGTAAAGATAAAGAATGTTGAGAATTAAAAGTCTTCAAACGTTCATATAATAGTTGAAAATCTGAAAAGTCTTTATGCAAAATCGCTGATCAGTTCGGTTCATGAAGCCCAGAGCCAAGTCGAGTTAGTTGATCTTTAGCCTCACTCCATCACGGCCCTCATTTCCGCGTGGTGCTCCAGTGAGGGCCTAATAAAATTTAAGGTTAAAAAGTGTGCCAGAAACCAAAAATATGGTGTGCCCAATCACAGCGCACCTTTGTATCACGTGAAGTTTTATCGAGCGCTGGTTGGTGAATAAAACACTGAAAATGTAAATAAACTTGGTTGAATCATTTTCAAAGTTTATATTTCGATCGTTTATTCTGTCATATTGTCAATTTCTAATTAAATATTTACGGAGAAATGAAATTTTGGATCAGAGCAATGCTGTATGTTGGAGAATTGATCTTTAATTTCAAATAATTCTTTGAATTTGATTATTTAAATCATGATTCAAAACGACGGAAGTGCTTACAGTTTTCCAACGATGGTGATCGCTCTGTCAAAACATGATGTTTTCTCCTTTTATTTTGTATTCTACGCCCATAAAAGACTTTCATAATGTTTATACAGTCCTTGGAGATAATGTAATCTATGATCTATAATTCTGTTTTCCGATTTGATCCAAAAAAATACCGTAAACTTGACGTTTTTAGTTTTCTTCGACAGTTTGTTTACAAAATATTGAAATTCAAAATAGCTGAATTCAGCAAATTTCAATTTCTGTTCACACCTCGTTGTATTGTTCTTCGATGAACCGACCAACCAACACCTGGCTGTAACTCACATGACACCAAGGTGCGCTATGATTGGGCACACCATATTTTTGGTTTCTGGCACACTTTTTAACCTTAAATTTTATTAGGCCCTCACTGGAGCGCCGCGCGGAAATGAGGGCCGTGATGGAATGAGGCTAGTCGATCTTTATTTATAATTTTGGCATCAGAGAGGACCAATGCAAATGCTTCTTTTGTGTCTCCAAACTGTCATAACTCATATTTGGCCTCATTTAATTTTGAACCCATTTTTTCCTTTCCACTTGTATGACAGCAAAGTAACTGTATGGACGGTGGGTGTAAAATACCGACCCGCCGACTCGCCGACCACACAGACCGGATTGATTTAATCTAGAATTTTCGGGTTGACATGACGAATACTTTACGGCGTTGTGCAGAATATTTTGTAAGAACTTTCTTCTGAAGATTTATAAATTTTCTTTAATAGGTATGTTCTCTGTCGAATTAATTCTTCCAATTTGTTCAGCTCAACAATTCAACTGGGAAAGCATCGACACAATTATGACACGCACATCAATCCACGTTGTTTATGTTTCGTAGTAATACATATTTATGAGATGTGGATTGTTATTATTCCTGTTATTGTTATGTGGAACCTTGACTGTAGATTTCATGTAAATTTAAACAGTTATTCAAGTTTTAAAACATTCACTTTTCTTAATTTTCTGTATTCTTTCCTTTACTTTAGTACCAACGTTATAATATTATACCGTAAATGCTCAAGTATCGTCCTTGTTCACTTTTGCATCTTCGTAAATAGGCCTATGTATTACTACGAAACATAAACAACGTGGATTGATGTGCGTGTGATGAGAACTGTAGAATTATGTTGAAGAAATAATAATAACAACGTAGGTTGAATTGATTTGTATGGTATATTTCTTCTTATGAATAATAATATTAATTCCAAGTTGACATGTTGATAGTAGACTGTACATTAAGTTCTCATAATTTTGATAGTTTTCATTTACTGTATTTATAGTGTTTAGATAAATGCCAGAAGCTGCTAGATCATGCATGGTCATTGTGAGTCATGCGGGGAGTCATGTAGGTTATCCTATGTTCTAGAATGTTCTAGATAGTTTAGGAAAGGAAGGTTCCTACACGTGCCATAATTGTGTCGATGCTTTCCCAGCTGAATTGTTGAGCTGAACAAATTGGAAGAATTAATTCGACAGAGAACATACCTATTAAAGAAAATTTATAAATCTTCAGGACTTCAGCAGGCATCGTATTTATTTGCAAGATAATAAATAATGAAGCAAAAGTTGCACTTGCACGGACCGTCGGACGAATGTGTACATTCCCATCAAAATCATATACAGTATGGCTTGGAAGTTTCAATTCTAGTCTATTCATGCTTTAAGGGTCACTAAATATGACGCTTATCACACTTATCGGTCATATTTACTGGAGAAATAATAAATATCGTATATATGAATCAAAAGTTCATACAAAATATTCTGTACAACGCCGTCAAGTATTCGTCATGTCAACCCGGAAATTCTAGATTAAATCAATCTGGTCTGTGTGGTCGGCGAGTCGGCGGGTCGGTATTTTACACCCACCGCTGTTTGGACTTACAATACAAATCAATTCGCCCCATTCCCTTGCAAAACATTTCCTCTATCCTGTATATGTACGGTCTAAATGTATGTATGAGAAATAATTGGAAATGCATCTACACCTAGTGGGATGTGCATCAAGGGGGTGGGGTAAACTTTTGCATTTGCATATACACCCCAAAGGTGTGAATACGCACTTCAAAATTCATGGTTTTACATCTTAATTTTAAAGAGTGTAGGCAAAATCTCAGGAAAAACTGACGAGCCCAAAATATTATCCTCCAGTTTCCAAGAGTTGTAGCAATGGGTCCAGCCCTGTCCATTTTAAAAGCAACTCCTTCTTTCCATTAAATCGATCCCTCAATCCTGTCGATGTTTAATGCTCTTGACCCCGTGTTATCAAAAAACGAAATTTCATTTATACTTGTTACTTAACTTTTCAAAATAGAAGTCATCTTAACATACAAAAGAGAGTTGGTTCAAACGTTTGCACTAGACTGGTCCAAAAATGAGAGATTGAAAGTTGAATTGCATTCTTGATTTTACTGTTCTTATGGGTAAAAAAATCATAACTGCCAAAGTTGAGTTCAAAAAATATCGGGAAATGGGCGCTCAATGCCCCTCCAAATAGACAAAGTCAAAGGGGAAAACGCTTCAAAATTTCAAAAAATATAATTAAATATAGGTAAAGTATTTTTAAATAATTTCTTATGTCTGTGAAGGTAACAATCTCATAAATATTACTGTGGCCTTTGAAAGTCCATTGGATGAGAAGCTTTACTGAAAATTGTGCTTCAAAGTGATGTATTTCAATGCATGGCTTCCACTGTGATTTTGACAGATCATACAAGTGTGTTGTTTTCTGTTCTGTGAAGATTACACCCAAATAGAATCAAGGGTTAGTGCCCTTTCCCATGAGGGACGTTGAAGGTTAAAACTGTAATGTTAGCGGGACGAACATTCCAATGATAGTTATTATTTAGGAAACAAACAAACTATGGACCATAAGAACTCTCTGAATTATCCATGAAAATGTATGAAAGTAGTATCATTCGAATCCCCGTGCTTTGATCTGTGTTTTTATTTTCGGTTTTTACTCTTCTTATCGAAAGAAAATGTATCTTTTCATTTTGCTGTCTTTGCGGCTTGACGTCATAACTGCTATTTTTTGCGAGGGATCTCCCCAGTCCAGCAGCACAGCAACGCGGGCAACTCATTACTAGTATTACTACAATGATACAATATCGCAAAACTACGTCTTTCTTATCGCTCATCTTTCTATCCAACTTATTAAGAAAAAGTTGCTTGTTATTGATATTGGCCGGAGAAGCTTTTTTGTTCATCAGGCATTTAATTACAGTTTAGTTGGATTACGTAAAGGAAAGATAATGTTATGACCTTTTTAAAACTCTTGAAATGGCAAATTTGAGTGGCACTATCTTAGGCCCCATCATAATATTTTAATAACAGTGAAGACATGTTACTAGCGTCCGGTCATGTCCCGTCCCCCATTTTCGCGCGGTACTTCAGTGAGGGGCTAATAAGACTGGAGATTGAAAACTGTGCCATAAACCAAAAGAACGGTGTGTCCAAACACTGCGCACTTGGTTATCACGTGAGTTACGATCAGATGTTGATTAGTCCATCGAAGAAAAAGATGACGAGTTGTGAACAACAAATAAATTTGCTGAACTTGATTTGATTTCCAACATTTTGCTAACAAACCGTTATCAGCTGGCATCAAGTTTAAGCGATTATTTTGGATTTAGTTAAAGTAAGCAAATTGCTCGAACGACCTTGAGGTATTGTTTGAACATTATGTGTGCGTTGGTATGTGTATGTGTAGCGTATGTGTAGGTCTAGAATAACATACATATAGAGCAGACAATTGCATATTTAACGAAGATAAATCCTGTTATGGAAAATTGGATGCTCTTCTTACGGCTTGAGACTTGATTAGATAATCAAAATGGGCAAAATAACTAGAAATTAAATTGAGCACACCGTATTTTTGATTTGTGGCACATTTCTGACATCTAGTTTGACTCTGGTTTGACTAGTCATGCACTGAAGTGCCGCACGGAAATGATCAACCAACAACCAACAAGCAGTGGCGCAATTCGAAAAATATACTGGGGAGTGTAGACAATTAGGGAACGAATTTTTCTCTCATTAGAGGTAACTTTTAATGCAATTTATCTAAACGTCGGGAAAGTGCGGAAGTGCTACTCCTGTTTCTTGCTTCGTGTAGATGACGGTGAATACCATATTTTGGAGAGCGGAGCGACCGATATATTTTTATTTACAAATAGTAATTCCAACTCTGACCTTACATGGCACTACATTTCTCTGTTGTATCGGCTCTAAATGAGCTGTTGATAGGATCATAGAAGGGGTAAAAAATTATTTTTGCAAAATGCAAGAATTTGTTTGGAATGAGTACGAAGTTTGATTTCTTGGTACTTTAAATAATGTTCCAGTGACCCCTTTACCCGCTGTGAAGAAGCAATTCGTGAATGGAAACAATTGTGATCAGAGAGGAATCCACAAATGGTTCGGTTGGTTTCTTGGCACTTTAATGATGTGTGTCGTCACGAGTAAGATTTCACTGGATGTGAAAAGATTATTGCGAGCGTAATGAGCAAAAAATTGCATATTAAATAAGTATTTTCTGGTGTCTACGCACCTCTTATAGATTGATTGATTGTTTGGTTGTTATAACCAGCTTTCAAGATGTGTTTCATATCTCAAATATGCTAATATACACATTACAAACCATTATCCATTACAAACCATTACGTCATCATTAAACCATACAAACCATTACGTCATCTTCTCATTGCTCAATGATTGCATCTAAAGCATACTCAAGACTTTATTTAATATTAAAATGTTTCACCTGTCGTAATCCTGAATTACTAGTCAAAGCCTACAAAACATATGTGCGCCCACTGTTGGAAACGGTTTCACCAGTGTGGAATCCCTGTCTTCAAAAAGATATTGTTACAATAGAGAAAGTTCAAAGGCATTTAACAAGAAAAATTAACCCTTCAAGAGTAGACAGTTTGTATTACAAGTCATATCCTGAAAGACTAAAATATTACAATCTTGAATCGTTGGAAACTCGTAGAATTGAAAATGATTTAATTTTTATGTTTAAAATAACCCATAATATGGTCGATCTAGACATAAATAAGCTTTGCGATTTTCATATAAATAAATACAACATGAGAGGAAACTCGTACAAATTAAAATCCAAATCAATCCCCAAGTTTAAATCCATTCAAAATGACTTTTGCAATCGTGTCATACCTTGGTGGAATTCTCTGCCAGAGAAATGTGTTACTTCAAAGACAGTGCCAGCATTCAAACGTTCTTTAGCTAGCATAGATCTAAATGCCTTGTAAATACTTTAGTACAAATGTCGTAACCTTTAAATTTTATCTTATAACCTTTTTAACTTAGCTAGATAGTTCTAAATGCCTTGTAAATATTTGAGTAGCAATTTTTGTTTGTAAAACTTTTATCTAAATAACATATCTTAACTTTTTTAACGGCTTTACATAAGTGGGAACCACAAGTTTCCCTGTATTTGCCTGTCACCATTGTTGACAAATAAAATACATACATACATACATACATCCTGCTGCTATTCTTCGGGTGTATAGACACAATATATTCTTCTCGAATAATACAGTGTAAGGGGCCGAATAGTGCAGTGTTGGGGACCGAATAGTGCACCTTATAATACAGAAACTTCATTAATTTTTTACCGAAATACGAAACAAAATATGCTTAATATGCTTATCTAACTTACTAATCTTTAGTCTGTTACTGATTTTATTAGAAAACCTCCGAATGCCACTGTAAATAGACGCAACTTCTGCGATGACGTCATAATTACTGCAAAAAGGCACGGTGCCCACTTTCTGAGCGGGCCGAGACTACCTCGAGAAATGATCTCGGCCCGATCAAAATAGTGGGCACGGTGCCGCTTTTTACTGTCTGAAAAAGCCGTTTAGACAGTGTTTTAGCTTGGCCTGTGCCCAAAACCACTTGACACTTTCACACCTTTGATGTGTTAATTGACGAGTACCGTGCCTATTTTGCTGCAGTATAAATGGCCCTTAAGCCTCAATGAATGTGGATCAGCTTTGCTAATATAGATGTTGTTGCCACGAAGGGCAGACGTAAAGGAAGTTAATACATTACAGACAGTGATTTACACTTACAAGGTATACGTGATTACAAATGGAAGCTTTACAATTAACACAGGAAATATATATTATGTAAATAGATGTAAAACAATCCACCACGGTCAACACAGGCATATCAGCAGAGATAAACAAAGCTATCCAGTGTACCTACTCCTGTAAATGGTTCTATTCAACGTATCAGGACGAATGCAGGGTTACATGGTGCATAAGATCACGTAAAGAGAAATCTCTTATCAAATCAGCATAGTAGACATAATGCTTTTTTAGAAAACGGGCATCATATGAAATTCTCTCTACTATCACCAGAAATATCGCATCACGTTTATCCTGCAAACCCACCGATGGAAGCAAATCATCATCTGCAAGCCATTCCAGGCACCCAAGCATCGATGACACAAATCCAGAATGATTCACGTATAGCAAAGATGAAGATACAACGTCAGCATCTAATAAGAATTATAACAACAACTCTGAAGCTACGGAACAATCAAACTTTTATTCCCTCCTCTTCAGTTGGGCATACGAAGGCCAAAGTACGGACATGCTGTTGCACATTTTACGGACGGAAATGATACTAACATAATTGAAGTATCGCTCGCAGATATCAATCCAACGCCTGAAGTCTTATCAATCCATCGCTTTACATCTACCACTTTCCAAAGTTGATAAAAGCCTGACGGACTATTTAGCAGCCACACAATGTCCCTAACTCTCATATTTCTCTCCTCATCCTTATATTTCTGCAATCGTTCTATTCTGACTGATTCTCTAAATTACTCCAACCATTTACGCGCATGATGCTTAACATCATTATATCGACGTAGATGTGTTCCAGATTCAGATTCGGCAGCAGAAGCATTAACATTTCACCTACGAAGAAGATCATTTGGAGTTAGCGTTGTTACAATCTCTGCACTGTATAGAAGGGGTCGATTGTTTACTATATTAGCCCACTGTATTATCGACTTTTTGATACTGTTATAGTTATGGTATAGTTCTAAAAGTCCTCCATTTTTTGACAAGAGGTCATCAAAAATGAGTTCGTATCAAAAATTTACATTAATATGATCACAGATGAGCGATAAAATGTTATCGTTTCCTGTATCAGTAGCGACGATTCAGTTCGTCTTTTCTATCCGTACAGTAATAAAATCCTTCTTCTTATCATGTAAGTAATGTTTCCAATTGATGTTTTTATCACCGGTTGATCCATAATACCACACGAAAATTTAAAAACAATATATGGAAAAAGCTGTCCAGATCACGCGGTCCACCTGAATATTTACATCATATAGTTGTGTAACGTCAAATAAGTCGGCTTTTTAACGATTTTCAGTCATTTGTTACATGCTCATTTCTTGATATTTTTAAAAAGTATCAAAACATATTGTGGATACATTACTTTTAAGGGTACTTGAATCGATTTATGAGGAAAAATTGGCAATATTGTTGAGAATTCCCTATTGTCAATACTATTCTCTGTTTGGATGAAATCTAATCTAGTTCCAAAAAGAATAAGAGCCTGAGTGACATTTAATTTGCTGCAGAACGGTTGTGGAGTCACATGAATGGCCTTTGCATATCTCGATTTCTTTGGGTAGCAATTGCTTAATTCTCTTCCACAATTTAACAACAGTCTCTGCGTCCGACAAGTAATTCAATTCGTAGAAATGAAATTCGCTTTTGTTCCTGATGTTTTTACAATAGCAATTAGTTACTGAAGATCGATACCAGAATTTGTTTCTGTAATTAGGTAGACACACGCTGCATGAACTTGATCACCCCCACCGCAGAATGTTACAAGTGTTGCTGGCACAGATTCATCTTCTTATACATTTTGTGGCATAGCTGTTGTAGGAAATGTATTTTTCTTGCCTTGCAAAATTCTAGAAATATATTTTTAAATCGACGCTTTTCTTTGTCATATACTTCCAATTTCCATCCTTTTGAGTTTTTTTTTCTGAAAATTTGGTGCACACATCATTGTACAATAAGCGAAGTTTTATCAACAAACGAAGAAATATTCCCATGGCCATTGGACAAAGAATTGGGCTGGTACTGACAACACATCTCTTTTCGTGAATGACTTCATAACACTCTGCAACGTTTCCTGCCGTCAGGTCTTAATCTAGCCATAGATTATAGAATGGCTTGTATTTAACGTCGCACTTAAATAGGTAGGAAGTCGCACTTAAAACATCGTACTCCGCACTTGATTAATGGAATACTGCAACACTATTTTTAACATTAAAACTATCAATATCGCACCAAAATATAGTAATTCGCACTTAAATTATTCCAAAACGTATTGGAATTGCATTTACAAAGGGATTTCAAATGGAGAAAGAAAGTGTCAATTTTACAGTATTACCCTACGAATGTTATAAAGAATGTTCATAAAGCCGTAAAAATATTTACTTAAGTTGTTGCATGGAACGACATCAAGGCATGTTCTGTTTTATTGTATTAATCTATATTAACTTAATTATTGTCCATGTATATCAATGTAACAAGTTTGTTTTTTATAATTGTTTATTAGAAAAGCCGCTATTCCTATGCAAGAAAGATTGCTCTTTGTTATTTATTGAGTATTCATTCTGGTGGTCTTTTCCAAATCAAAATGCAACATCAACTTGAACGGGAATGCAAATCATATATTACAATGATTATATCAAATATGAATATATAATACAGTTCTTAGAATCTTACCCTTCCAAGTTTACTCGCACCGAACGTCACTTGAACATTCCTCCATTCCTCCCTACTATTTCTAAGATATGGCTTAACCCAAATACCTTGATTTCGTTTCGTCTTATATTCGTAAAAGTTGACCATCAAGAACATGGACTTCAACATAATACCAAAATGATAAACAACGCTTTGCATCTAGTCCTAAATTTTGTAATGGTTGACTCATAAATTTCCCTGAATATGGGTAATTGCTTTCTTTAAAGATGTAGCTTCCTGCAAAATATAATTTATACAGCAATAGTTATTGTTCTGAGAACCGTGAAGGAAAGCCATGAAAAATATATATCTTGCTTCCACACTGAAAATTATATATAATGAAAACAGTTACTAACTTTGTACAATAGCATAATTCCTCTTTAACAACTTTTAAAAGAAATTTAAAGACGCATTCATTTTGTGAAGCTTATCCAGAGTTTTAAATGTTTTTCTTACATTTATGTTTACATTTGAAGAAATTAATGGCGCTTCTCTATTTTACCTGGTTTATTATCGATCCTTATTATAGATACTAGCATTGAGCATATATCCAGTACTGGACCTTACGTGATAATAATTTTACAGAGTACTAAATGGCCCCATTAATTAACAAAACTAATTGAACAATTGTTACATTCTGAGAAATTTAAAATGTAAATCCTTGAATTCAAGTCTAAAACATGGAGAGATCGTCAAACAAACAAACAAACTTAACCATTTATTGTTGGCTAGAACTTGAGATTTTTAGTATACTAGTATCCAGTTAAACACCGAATAAGCATATAGTGTAAAGCGCATTACAATGGTTTGAGCAGTATATTATCAAGTTTGCATTAAATTTATGAACATTGACAAAAACATCATTTAAACAGTTCGTAACTGAAATGAGCAAAAATAGATATATACTAATCCACCTATGTGACTGACGACCATAGAGTAGAAATTAGATCCAAATCTGATTTGGTTCAAAATTCATGCCAATGAAATATTCAAAAAATTAATGATTAGTTATATACATATACATTTCAGTGATTTGAACTCCGTGACCCGTGCATTTGAATTTTGAATTTGAAATGAGATTTATTATCTCGATTACGAAACTTCTTATTTCGGTTGCATGATGTCTATAGTGAGCAGTGAGCACATTGAGTTATATCCTTTTTTGTGTGACACGTTCCACAATAAATAATGTAAGTCGAATTTTAGGCAATTATGGGACGAAAATAGTAAAAATCGTGCAATTTTGAAGGTATTACAGTGCTAAAGCTCCCAAGCACGAGAAATGTCTATCGTCGGGCAAAATTGACAAATACTACCCCGGTCAGAAACTATTCGCAATTGTTTCGCGATTTAGTAGTTTTTCTAGTTAAAGATAAATTTTGCGTTCCTGAATTCCTTATTCTGCTTATCGTTGCCTATCTACGGACAGTCTCCTCTCTTATGCGTGGTGTTTCTCGTTGTCGCTGCTGACGTCTTTGTTTGCCTCTATATTAGTATTTCTGCTCAATGAACTCTTACGTTTCGAAGGCATGAAAGGTGGTACTAAATTGCTAAGATTGTATTTGATTTTTCTCAACACATTTTAAGTAGATAATCGAATTTTTGCGATCATAATGTCTTAAACAGAATAAGGCAGTAAATTATATCTGTAGGTTCAAATTAACAGTATCGACCCGAGTACCGACACTCTGACAGTGTGCAATCCAGTTTCTTTAAACACCATCAACAACTCCTTGTCAACTTTTATGTATTGCAAAACTTAAATAATGTTGTTTGAAGATTAAATCAAAACAGAACTTGAAATTGAAGTTATATCAATTTCAATGCTAAAAAAAACATTTGAGTTATTACATCTTCTATATAGCTATATCGATGAAGTAATTAAATTATTCCCTTATTGCGATTCAATCAATCCATACCATACTTGAAATCTGATTAACTTTTTCGTAAAAGTCACAAATTCCCGGCTATAATCCCGCACTAAACTTGCCTCCCTCCTAAAGTGACATCCCTCTGATTGATTGAGAGGCATATATAGTGTCAACGCAAAACTCTCAAAACGCGCTTTTAATATGAGCTGTGATATGGTATGATATGATAGTTTGTATAAAGTAACGTCTATTTCTTTATCAAGTAAATTTATATATAGTTTTTAATCTTAACTTTTAACTGAATTTTTAAGCTTTATACATATTATGCCGTAACGGTAATGCTATAAACTATAGTTACTGTAAACTGTTATTCAAAACTTGAAATGCAAACGATATTCTGGCCAGTGGCCACGTTATATCATTCATATATCGTTCATACCATTCGCATTTCACTGTCATTTCCTCTTTTGAATGAAAAAAGTATTTTTAATCTTCTTTGTCCAAAGAAAACTAAATAATGATAATTTTAACAGTGTTTCCAAAACAGCAGGGAAGTATCTGTCTGAGCTTAAACTTATGTATGTTTTTACTATCATCATCATATTTTTATCTACACCATGAAGTGATGTTTCATTTCATTCTGTAAATGTTTTTAGGCCTTATACGGGTGAGGTCATTTCGATACATCGGCTATATGCATTTGAGAAATTTGAAAGCCATGTCAATAGCTGCCTTGACATCTCATGTCCACTCATAACAAAAATACTGAATAAGAACAACCACAAAATAAACGCATGGATGTCCCAAGGATTAATCATATCAAGAAAAAGAAAAGATAAACTGCATCAAAAATGGATCCTGTCTCAAAATCAAGAACAAAAACTCAAGTATGATGTTTATGCAAAAATGTATTACAAGCTTATCAGGAAATGCAAAACAATCTACTGGAATTATTTTTATCAAAATTGTACCCATGATGTTAAACTACTCTGGTGTGCAACTAATGTATTACTAGGACGGAACAAAAGCAGAATCGTTATCCAAGTTTTTTTAACATTAATTGAAAACAAGTACGAAGCAAACAAAAAATTGCTGAACAATTCAACTGGTTTCATACCAGATTCTTTTAAATGTGCAAAAATTATACCACTCTTCAAAGCAGGAAATATCCACGAGTTTACAAACTATCGACCAATATCTTTGCTTAATTCATTCTCCAAGATTTTAGAACGAGCTGCTTATAACCAGATGTATACATATTTTGAAACATTCTTTTTTACTCCTGTCCAGTTTGGATTTCGCTCATGTTACGAAACTGTTCATTGCATTACAAATTTCCTCAATAACAAATTCAAACAGTCTCATAACAAATACCATATCGCTATATTTCTAGATTTGAAAAAAGCCTTTGACACAGTTTCACACAAAATACTTTTGTAAAAATTATCCCATTATGGCTTTCAACAAAAAGAGTTTGATTGGATATCTAATTATTTAACTATGAGAAAACAATTTGTGTCATTTGATGGTGTCACATCTGCTCCAACATTTTTGTCTTGTGGTGTACCTCAAGGCAGCATCTTAGGGCCTTTACTGTTTTTGATTTTTATTAATGATTTCCCCTCTTCCACAAAGTTTTCCACTAATTTATTTGCAGATGACACAACCTTTCAATGGTCAACCAACAATTCTGACACTCTTGAACAAGAGGTAAATGACGAGCTAAAAAATGTGTCCAAGTGGTTTTTTGATAACCAATTGACTCTTCATCCAGATAAGAGCAAATTTATTATATTTGATCATTCACAAACAGTAACTAAATCAATACAAATCAAAATAAATGATCATATTTTGGAACAATGTGGTCATAACCACAAGACTAAACACATCAAATTTTTGGGACTGCTAATTGATGACAAACTAAATTGGAAAGATCACATCAACATGATTTGCAATAAAATCCGAAAAAACATATACTCGCTCGTCCGCCTAAAACGTACCCTTTCTTTAAAACATAAAATTGAAATATATACAGCAATTATCAAGCCTCATATTGAATATGGCTTAGCAGCATGGGGCAACAGCACTCATCTAAAATTTGTAACTAAACTCAAAAAAAAATGTGTCCGAATAATTTGTAACAGCAAGTACAACGCCCATACAGAGCCATTAATGAAGAAATTCCACATTTTGAAAATCCAAGACTTGTATATAATAAGAGTAATCTCTTTCCTTTATAATATCATATTGAAAAAATCCCCATTTGTTTTACTTGACAAGTTCCATTTTATTTTAAATAAACACCGCCAAACCAATACGTTTTTTGTACCTTTTGCCAGAACTTCCTATCTTCAACGTTTACCCAAATATCAATTTCCTACTCTCTGGAATAATTGCTCCCACACACTTGATATCAGCATATCAAGAAAGTCCTTTCTTAAACATTTAAAAACAGTTTTCATTCAAAACTATTCCGCTTCATGCTCACAAAACAGTTGCTTTGTATGTTCAAAGTAATCAATTCTAACACTGTTTCACAACAACATTTTCCTTTGCTTTCAACTATCTTTGAAATTTCCTTTTTTATCAAAATCATAATTTATTTTTTCGTTCATCATCTTTCATCTATCTCCCTTGTTTCATTCTACTCCTCATTCTTTCTTTAATTAAATGACTACCACTCACACTCTCACTCAGCTAATTTAATTTATCTCATTTGTAGAAAAATAAAAATAAATAAAATAAAAATGTATACATATTAATATGTATAAATTAGTTAGTCCCCCAAATAAACAAGCATTTGTGCTTACGGGGAGACTACAATCATGTAGTTGTTATTTAATAATTACTTGATTGAAATATATATTCATCATCATATGGGGGAGTGTTATTTTTAAGCATTTGCTTTTCTTGTAAAATTTTACGACATCAAGTTTGAAATTTCCATATTTTTCAACTTTTCCTTTGCTTTCGTCTAAAAAACATTTCGCACGCTGTCCAATTTTACCGTACTCCCCGATACCTGAAAATAGGCCACCTTAGCCCAAAAAAATATGGAATTCCTCCCTGGGCTGTACCTTATGCTCTCATTTTTGTATCGTAGCCCGATATGATATGATATGTTATAATATCATCGAATGTGATGTTGATCGATGATTGGTTGTTATTGATGTTTGTGTCAGGCTGAGCATAGTCGTCAAATCTTGATTGGTTCTCATGTGCTTCCTCCGATAACGAAGTAGCAGCCTTCTAGTCCAATACACTCACTTAAAAATGTCAACACAAGAAAGATGGTGGATAGATTTCACTATGTTTTTTTACGAATTTCAATACCTCTTCTTTAATAAGCCGTTGTGAAATTTACTGCCGATTTTGAATGAAATATTTGTAGAAATTTACTTTTTAGGACATTTTTAAAGGAGCTACCGTGTGCTTTTTTGTTCATCGTTTCTTAATCTCAAGTTATAGCAACATTTTGACAGCATACCACTTTCGGTAAATTTGATAAACATTTCACATGAAGTTATCAATCAGAACTTAGTAATCTGACTCAGTGCTGAGAAATAAATGCAGTAAAATACGTGTGCCATGCTTCGTGAACCTTGAACGTTGTCTGAAATTGCCGATCCCCGCTTCATACATTTCGTGCACCAAACAAGATGGCGAACACTATTAAGCGTGGATCGTGTCAAAAAGATTTACCGCATCGCCGTCGGAAAATGTTTTATCGTCGTCGATGCAGTGCCCTAGTACAGCGGTTTTGTGAGAGGAAAGCCTCTTTATTGCTCCTGCAAGAATAAAAGAGGCCAAATATGTTTACTTTTTGAAATTCTTTTCGAATGTTTTTACTTGATTTCGTCTGCCCAATCTGACATGATCAACCTTACATGTTGATGGTAGATAGCTAAGAGTTCACATTTACAAACAAGCAGGGGGTTTACAATTATATAGCTTTACAGGAAATTTACAATAGTAGTATCCAGTTAAACACCGAATGAGCATAAAGTGTAAAGCGCATTACAATGGTTTGAGTGACAAACTCTGACAAACTCATGCAAATGAAATATTCAATAATCAATGATTAGTTACATACATTTCAATGAACTCCGTGACCCGTGCATTTGAAATAAGCTTTATTATCTCGATTACGAAACTTCTTATATTTGTTGCATAATGTTTATGGTGAGCAGTGAGCACACTGAGCTATATCCTTTTTTGTGTGACACAATCCACAATAACAAATCTAAGTCGAGTTTCGGGCAATTATGAGACGAAAATAGTAAAAATTGTGCAATTTTGAAGGCATTACAGTGCTAAAGCTCCCAAATATGCCAAATGCCTATCGTCGAGCAAAATTGACAAATACAACCCCGGTCAGAAACTATTCGCAATTCTTTCACGATTTAGTGGTTTTCTAGTTAAAGATGAATTTCACGTTCCTGAACCGGGGGGGGGGGGGGGAGTAACTCCAGCTCTTCAGGGACGCGGGGGGTGCCACTTTGGAAAAAGGTAAAATATCCAAAAAGTTCCAAAAATTCTGTTGATGCTACCCCAAAAGTTCCAGCAGGTTGATTGATTTTAAGTAAATACACAAAAATGATGCAAAAATTTTTCGAAAATTCTTGAAAAAGTCAAAAATAGGATACCCAAAAGCTCTAAGTTTGAAATCTCATACTCAGCTTGAATATGGACCCAAAAAAGTGGCACGTCATTGTGTAGTCGTCATGGTGCAGTTACCCCCCTGGTCCTGAACTCCTTACTTCTGCTTTCAAAGGCATGAAAGGCAATATAAAATTGCTAAGATTGTATTTGATTTTTCTCAACACATTTAAAGTATAGATTATGGGATTTTTACGATCATAATATCGCAAACAGAATAAGGCAGTAAATTGTATCTGTGAGTTTAAATTAACAGTACCGACCCAAGTACCGACAACCCGAGAGTGTGTAATCCAGTTTCTTTAAACATCATCAACAACCCTTTGTCAACTTAACTTAAAGTTAAAGTTATATCAATTTAAGAGCTAAAACAAACATTTGAGTTATTACATCTTCTATATAGTTATATCGATGAAGTAATTTCCTTATTTTGATTTAATCAATCCATACAATACTTGAAATCTAATGTCAACGTAAAAAATCTCAAAACGCGTTTTTATATGAGCTGTGATACCGTATGATATGATAGATCAAGTTTTAGTGGTAATTTGATTTTAGTAAGATTAAATGTTTGAGTGGATTAATTTAAAATTAAACGAGACTTACCTGTAAGTTGAAGTTTGATAGTAATTCTCCGAGGTCATGGTCCTGAGCTAAGGAGTCAGAAATGAGATGTGCGCATGCGCGCATGTCTAATCAGTCTTTACATCGTGAGCAGCTCTCGCATCATCAAGGGAGGGTCCCATAAATAGATGTATAAGTCATCATATTTCCAATAGGGAGGGTGACTCCAATAGGTGAGTTGCGAATTAAGAACCAGGAACAGATGATAAGAGCACGGAAATCGTACCTTATTCAAAATATATAGAGTACTTTGCTTCGTTGTGTTGAGACACAATACTTAGCGTTGTAATACTAATGCTTGTCAATCTGTGTTGACATACCTATCTGTATAGAAGGTATATTTACCATGTGATAGAAATGTAATTCATTCAGAATTGTAAAATAATGGATAACAAATTAACAATCAGCATCTTTATGAAATCAAATTGAAATCATTACAAATATCCAGCTACGTTATGGGCAGGGTCTGCAGAGTAGCGTATTCATAACTTGAAATACCAGGAGATGTCGATAGACTTCTGGTTTTAGATAAGCCTATTTTTCGACAAGTAATTTGCATAGGTGCAAATGATCTAGTAGAGTAGAGACCTTGCTCAACATCGTTGTTATAAGCATCGGTTTTTGCATAACACTGTAAGTATTGCAAGTCAATTGAGTTAAGTCTGACTTAAATCGTATCTTAGCAATATTGTGTCACTTCCCCCCTCAAATTTTGCAAAACAAATTGCAAAATACCAGCAAGATTCAAGAAACCACTATAAACAAAAACTGCACGAGCAGAGCATCAGCAGTCGCATTTGGTTTTTGCAAAAACACAATAATCTTATGCAACGGAATTTTTCCAAATTCAGAAAACTATAAATTTGTATTGAGCAGCAAACATACAGCCATACCAATGGATCCAAATTATATCATGCCCATCATTACCATAATATGATACGGTAACATGATAAGAATCTATAGGAGGCTGTAAAAGGATTATGCTGGTAGCATACCCACACCCTTGACTAGTTTACAGTGTGAACATCGAATGAGTGTTGAAATAATGCAGGGTCTGTCCCATTTCAAAAAGAAATCGCCTAGGCGCAGATTGCAAGTAAGCTCGTTTATGCTTCTGTGTATTATACACACTATGGAGTATAACTCAAGGCAGTTCACCTTTTTTGTTAAAAAGTACCATGCACATTCCACATGCGTGTTCAACAATTGTGACAACATCTTGCAGGTTGCAATATCAGTTGTAACAGTAGCATTATTATTTTAATAGTTGTGTGGTTGCTAGCTTTCTATAGAGGTACTGTTTTGGCAATAAGGCAACACATGCTGATTCTGATGCAGGATGCGAAAGATCTGAACAGCACGTATTTGATTGTTGTTCTTAGTATTGGCATTGTGGCCTTCTTACAGCCATGTCAAACAGAAAGAATGGATAGGACTACAAGTTTTGTTTCCACTATCGATTTTTAGATAGTACAGATGAACATATGTAAAATGTATACATTATATAGCAGGTTGCCAGTATTCTATAGGTCAATTTGATAGAATCAACATCATCATAAACATGAGGCTTTTCATATGAGCAGTATCCATGGTAAACAATGAAGCATATTTTATACTATAGCAGATTGCAATAATATGACAACAGCTTTACCTTAAAAAGCTTTAAATTAGCATTAAAAGGTTGAGTAAACAATGAAGCAATGTAATGTTGCAGGTTGCCTGTATAGCATATAAGCTATTTTGCTGCTGCAGGTGTCATAATTATTAATCATTATCAATAAAGTACATTAATAATATAGTTGGTATTTCCGACAGAAGCAAAAACATTGAATGTTTTTTCCCCAATTAATTGTATTGAGGATTACAATAAAGCTATGTGATAATATAGCAGATTGCCAGTACAAACCCTATTGTGTTGCATGGTGTCATATTATAATTATACATCATTGGTATATATGACATCAGCTAAAACATGATATGCTTTCTCACAATCATTGTGGTTAGTAATTGCAATGAGACAGTATGATACTATTGCAGGTTGCAAGTATAAGCCTCATCGTGTTGCATGTGTGTCATATTTATAATAATACCCCATTGGTAAGTATGACAGCAACTAAAACATTGCATGTATTCTGGCATCAATTCCACTGTGGATTGCAATGAAGCAATGTGATACTATAGCAGGTTGCCAGTATAACCCCATTGAGCTGCATTGAGTCATAAAAGCAAGTACGACAGCAGCAAAAGGATTGTATGTTTTCTTGCATCAATTTTGCTGAGTATGGCAATGAAGTAATGTGATGCTTTAGTATGTTGCCATTTATAGCATTAATTGCGCTAAGTATAGCAATGAGGCGATATGATACTATAGCAGGTTGCCAGTATAGACCTCGCTATGCTGCACATGTGTCATGTTATTTATTGCATCATTGGCATATATAACAATTGACATCAGCTAAAACATTGTGTTTTGCAGCATTGATTGCACTCAGAATTTCAATGAAGCAATGTGATACTATAGCAGGTTACCAGTATAAGCTTCATCACGTTGCATATCTGTCATATTTATAACAATACCTCATTGGTAAGTATGACGGCAACTAAAATATTGTATGCTATCTGGCATCAATTTTTCTGAGCATGACAATAAAACAATGTGATACTATTACTTTGTCAGCAGGTTGCCAGTATAGACCTCATTGTGCTGCACACGTGTCATGTTATTATAATGCATCAGTTGGCATGTATGACTGCAGCTAAAGCATTCCATGTTTTCTAGCATCTGTTCGGTCAAATATTGCAATGAAGCAATATAATAAAAAGCAGGTTGCTAGTATAAGCCTCATCATGCTCCTCACGTTTCATATGTAATACGTCATTGGTATTTATGACCGTAGACGAGCAGCTAAAACATTGAATGTTTTCTTCACAACAATCGTGTTAAGTATTGCGATATAGCAACACAATACTATAGCAGGTTGCTAGTATATAAGCCCCACAAGTGATTCACAAGTAGCTATTCGCATTGCATTCTCTACAATACATTGGGGTACGCATAAATAATCAATTATTCATTTCAGCAGCCACTGTTATGCTATTAATTTCTGAAATTATACAACAGCTTGCTCAATTGCTGCCTATTTATTCCCTTAATTAGATTGATTAATCATCTACTTTGCCAAAATACAAAATAGGTATGATACGCAAGGGTAATAGATTGGAGCTGGAGTTTTTTACGATTGTGGCTTACAGGCTGTCAAACAGCCTTAGGCCCTGTTTACAAGGAGGGCGAGTTACTCGGGTAGGCGAGTTACCCGGGTCTATTGTTTATGTGCGTTCTGTTTACAAGCAAAATGAGAAAGTTGTCTCGCTCACCCGAGTAACTCGCCTACCCGAGTTACTCGCCTTGGCAGACCGGGTAACTCGCCTACCCGAGACAACTTTCTGTCACTTTTCGACTTGTAAACGGAAATAGGCGAGTAACTCGGGTAGGCGGGTTAAAATTAAAAATGGTAGCTTTAATTTTCTATTGTTTCGAACGTTTCCGCTGTAGATATCTTTTGTTCTCTAATCGTTTCATTTCAGCGCGCATGCTTAGATTGGCTTCAAATTATTTAACTCGGGTAGGCTGGTTACTCAGGTGACCCTTGAAAACACACAACACATTTTAACTCGATAAGGCGAGTAACTCGCCTACCCGGGTAACTCGCCCTCCTTGTAAACAGGGCCTTAGAAATAATAATAACACTGCTGATTCATCAGTTCGTTCAATGAATGCGAATGCAAGTCACATTTGAAATGCATTACATATTTGTATAAAATGTCAGTAGATCAACAAAACAGCCGGGTCGACATTTTTATTTTATCAATACATAGACAATAATGATTGCTTTAAGAATTATGCTAACAATTTACATGTTCATGCATAGAATATATATTTCACAGCATGATTTCCAGTGATGTGAGAATTACTTTTGAAAAGTAATAAATTACATTACAAATTACTTTTCCTCAAAAGTAACTAATTACATTACTAATTAATTCAGCCTAAAAAGTAATTGATTACAATTACTAATTACTTTACCAAAAAAAGTAATTAATTACTAATTACTTCATGATTACTTTAACTTGTGAAACAAAAGATATTGCCTCCCTTTCGATAGAGACATGTCTCGTTTTGACAATCATGGCGGCCATCTTGTTTTTTTACGAAGGGGAACGATCGATTTGATAATATTAATTCAATACTGGTGACTTCAGCAGAAGATAAATTGACGTTGAAAACTTTTTAATAAAGTTGACAAATAAATGGTTTCATTTGATTTATCAAAATGGTTTATTTTTGTCTTATCAATCTATTCATATAGCCATAAATTTTACATCATCTTTTCAATATTCGAAACTCACTCAAATAAAAAGTGAAAAACTATGGAATCTATTGATCAACAGAACAATGTCAGAACAGAGAAGAATAGGTTATGGGATAGGGTTTATTGGTAATATATCACACAATTCACCTGGTTTGAATAGCTCTCGTGAAAGCTGCAAATAATGTGAGATTACATCGCAGACAGAACAATAAAAAGCGGAACTTAGTGACAGCAGCGCCAGTGAAAATTATCACAAGACAACAAAGCAAATATTTTGTAATCATAAAAGTAATTTGAAAAGTAACGTCAATTACTTTCTCTCAAATAATACTCGTTACTTCAAAAAGTAATCAATTAGATTACTTATTACTTTTCTCAAAAAAGTAACTAATTACTCCTAAAATTACTCCAAAAGTAACGAGTAACGAGTAACGCGTTACTTTAGTAACGAGTATTTACAACACTGATGATTTCAGTCTGACTAAATGTGAATGAACACAGCTGGGTCAGCGTCGTTGTTCAATTCAACAAAATTCATCAGAAAACAATTGCTGCATTAGTAATGTAGTAGTACTGTAGACATACCCTACAGCTATAACTATGTAGGTAAATAAAACAGAAACAACAGATTTTCTGAACTACCAACTGCACATGATTGTAACAGTCAAAATAACTTTTTCCAGTTGGTCTTAACATGTGATAATTCACGCACGCGGAGTTATAAACAGCGAGCTGACCATCGTAGATTACATTTAGCTTTGCTTTCTTGGCGAAGTGATGGCCACGCCAAGAAAACCATGCACAAAATCTAGTGATATATCATGCATCATCTTCCGTGCAGTAACGATTGCGTGATGATGCGTCATTGAACACACAAACAAATTTAGGGGAAATTTAAAAGTAGATATGGCGTCATTGAGGTTAAACATCCAGATTGTAAGAGTATATGATATCAAAAAAATTCTAAAGATTCTAAAGAATTTTGATATATTGACAGTCATAGGCATTAAACAAGAGAAAGCGACTGAGTTTTCCTCCTCCAACAATCTTTGGCTTGTATCTTGATATTTCTTGTGATGTTTTTATGTATCAGAGTAGTGAAAAATATCATCATTTAGGCTCCATGGTATAGTTGCATTGAAAATAGTTCCAAAGGCCAAAGATCATAGGGAATTAAATTGATTTTCTGTGTTAAGCCCTGGGTAAACGATGTAAATTTGCATTGTTGTAAATACTCGTTACTAAAGTTGCGCGGATACGCGTTGGTTGAAAATGTTATATGTTGGTTTTAAGTTGGTTTACGACAGAAAATAAAATTTAACCCCATATGTTGGATCTGAGTTGGACAGCAACGTTAATCCAATCCTTCGCGCTGTCTCTGGCGCTGTTTGATTGACATGATCCGATGACGAAATAGGGCTTCCGTCGGCGCGAAACATACAAGCGAGACATCACCTATTAGACCAATCAGATTGTAGCCTCTATCGGTGTAGCGTTTTCAAATCTTTTGGCTTTTTTTACTTCGACGGTCATTATTTTCAGATGGAAAAAAACATAATTTTCACTGCACTGAATTTAGAATTAAATTTCAAGTTATTTAAACTGATAAAAAGATCGAGCACTACACCTCGGTATTAAAGAAAATAAATTATTGTGTTTATTTCTTCAGCTGGATGATGACGATTATGATACCGGACTTGACTTGCACATTTAACTTTCTATACTACAACTTACGACATGGAATTTTTTGCCAAGAAACTAATCCTGGACTCCTAGTTACACATTTAGTACTCCGTTTAACTTATTACTAGCTGAAAGATATGTAGTTCTTTAATTGAGATTTATAATCAGATGCAGTGTACACATCGCAAGGGTTGAAAACTTTGGTAAGTTATGATCCATAAATTTCTTATTTCTAAATTCAAATTACTCAAGTCCATAAATGATATAAATTCCTCGGTTTAGTTTCATCTTATTAAACAAACAGTATCATTTACAAAACTTCTAACTTCATGTTTTGTAAATTAGACTGTTGATCTGGTGGAATAAATTATATTAATGAAGATGTTTGTCTATGAATATGGTATCTGAAAATTGATGTCATTTTGAATTGTTTACAGAATTGCTCGTCAAGCGACAAAGGTAGACACATAGTTTAGAATGAGTATTGTAATCATATTACTGCAATTTATAGCAGTTATTTATCTTTATGATTAACCTTCTGCTTATTGTCTTGATTTGCTGACTGGAACTATTTTATTATTACACTTTGTTTAGGTTTATATTTCGTGGAAATACTGGAACAACTGTTCAAGATGTTGACATTTAAAAACATACTCAGATCGAACGATTTATTGAACGGTAATATAAACCGTAGTGTGTGGGGTACCCTAGGTTGTGGTGTTATTTTGTTGTGTATTTTGCTATCTATCTACAAATATTATACCCCTTTTTCTTTTCCGTTTATAGTATAGGTAGCGCCGCTGTTTTTATTTTCCTATTATTTGAAACATTCAGAATCTTTATTCTTATTGTCTTGATTTGCTGACTGAAACTATTTTATTATTATTTTGTTTGTAAGGTTTTATTTGGTGAAAAAACAGGAACAATTCTTGAAGATGTTGGCATTTAAAAACATACTAGGAACGAACGATTTATTGAAAGGTAATAAACCATAGGTTGTGGTGTTATTTAGTGGTCTATTTTGCTATTCTTATTGTCTTGATTTGCTGTCTGAAACTATTTTATTATTACTTTGTTTCTAGGTTTATAATTCGTGGAAATACTGGAACAACTCTTGAAGATGTTGGCATTTAAAAACATACTCGGAACGAAAGATTTCTTAAAAGGTAGTAACCCATAGGTTGTTGGTGTTATTTAGTGGTCTATTTTGCTATCTATCTATAAATATTACTATGCCCCTTTTTCTTTTCCGTTCATCGAAAGTAGCGCCGCTGTTTTAGTTTCACATAATCGGAAGCATTCAGAACTTTCTTATTGTCTTGATGTGCTGCCTGAAACTATTTATTATTACTCTGTTTAGGTTTATAACTCGTGGAAATACTGGAATAACTCTTCAGGATGTTGACACTTTAGAAACATACTCGGATTGAACGAAATACTCACAGGTAATTTTTACGATTATAATATTATTTCAACGTTTTAAGCATGTTTGAAGTAACGATACAACATCTTTATGTTAACGTTTCAATACAGATACAGTACTGCATATATACATTGACATGAAAGTTTTTCCATTGACTGACTGAAAATATTTTTATGTCTTCTCCATTCATAGCGCCGCTGTTTTTTTAGTTTCATATTACTCGAAATAAATCATGATTTTTAGGCTATCCTGTTCATCTTATGGGATAACGAAGACGTTGGCCTATAATTGTCTATGGTATCTGCAAATTTCAAGTAGAAAATTGATGTCATATTTGAAATGCTGGTACCAGGATTGCTCGTCGAAGTAAACACATAAATAATATAGGCAAATGATATCGCTACAAACTCTCACGGTTTCCTTGGATATAAATATTTTAATTGTCTTGATTTTGCCGGCTGTAAACTGTTTATTATTACTTCCTTTAGGCTTATATTTCGTGGAAATACGGGAATAACTCCTCAAGATGCTGATATTGAAAGACTATATTATTCGCTGAGTGTGGACAAAGTGCGAGCCAGCGAGCAATGAAATCTTGCGAGCCATGACGTCATTCAATGCGAGCCATACCAAAATATGCGAGCCATGACGTCATTCGATGCGAGCCGTACACGTAATAGCAAAACATTCGAGCCATCATCCACCATGTGCGAGCCATCGTTTACAGCATCAGTATATCTCTACATGCGAGCCATATGTTAAAATATATATAATTCACTCCCATAAATTCATAATTATTAGATAATGGCTCAACACGATAATGAGGCTGGGCTCGGTAAAGCCGGAGTAGCCATGCCAAGGCTGCAAAATCGTGCCAATTTATCGTCCAATCGTTTTTTACAATTCTTAGTAATATTTCTGAATTTATGGGAGTGAATTATATATATTTTAACATATGGCTCACGTAGAGATATACTGATTCGGTAAACGATGGCTCGCACATGGTGGATGATGGCTCGCATGTTTTGCTATTACGTGTACGGCTCGCATCGAATGACGTCATGGCTCGCATATTTTGGTATGGCTCGCATTGAATGACGTCATGGCTCGCATATTTTGGTATGGCTCACATTGAATGACGTCATGGCTGGCAAGATTTCATGGCTCACTGGCTCGCACTTTGTCCACACTCTTATTCGCTTCAGTCAAAGGTGAGAAGCCGTGCGATTGCGGTAGTGTTTCTAATGATTAATACTATTACCTCCCTCTTCAGGTTATCGTTTCAATATTTATTAAATAACTAATCATAATTATCATCGCTTCCATCCATTAGAATCGTCTGTTATGGTGCACGTGAAGAACTAGAAGCAAATCAAACTGTTTGACGTCTATAGCCGATATCAACATGATTCAAGCCAGAAAAAGATATATAAATTCAAGAAACAGCACAGTCTTGGTACAAACAATACTACTGTACATGTTATAACATTACCCTAGTTATATCTAATGCCTATATTTTTTATTTGAACATGTACTAAATCATTTTGATAAATATTTTCATATTATAAAATTTCATTTTTATTCAAATTACTTTGTTGTTTTCATAATCTCAGTGCAGCGGGCGCATGTCACGTTGTGGCCAAGTTATAGCCGGGAGGGCTCGAAAGTAAGACCATTAGGTCTTAATAATAAACAGTATACTGTTGAGGCTGGATTAGGGTTGGATCTGTGTCGGTTGCGTCGTAGTTATGTCGGTATCCAACGTTGTTCCACTGTCGGTATCCAACGTTGTTCCACTGTCAGTTACCGTACGTTGTCCCAATGTGCAGATCCAACGTAAAGCTTTTGTTTCACCGACGTTGGAACAACGTTCATTCCAACCTTAGACCAACGTTGTCCCAACGTTGGTGTGACCAGTGGGGAGTATTATTTGAGAGAAAGTAATTGACGTTACTTTTCAAATTACTTTTATGACTACAAAATATTTGCTTTGTTGTCTTGTGATAATTTTCAAAGGCGTTGCTTTCACGAAGTTCCGCTTTTTATTGTTCTGTCTGCAATGCAATCTCACATTATTTGCAGCTTTCACGAGAGCTATTCAAACCAGGTGAATTGTGTGATATATGACCAATAAACCCTATCCCATAACCTATTCTTTTCCGTTCAGACATTGTTCTGTTGATCAATAGATTCAATAGTTTTTCACTTTTTATTTGAGTGAGTTTCGAATAATGAAAAGATGATTTAAAAGTATGGCTTTATAAATAGATCGATCCGAAAAAAATAAACCATTTATTTGGCAACTTTATTAAAAAGTTTCAACATCAATTTATCCTCTGCTGCAGTCACCAGTATTAAATTAATATTATTAAATCAATCGTTCCCCTTCGTAAAAAAACAAGATGGCCGCGATGATTGGCAAAACGAGACATGTCATTGTCGAAAAAGAGGCAATATCTTTTGTTCACAAGTTAAAGTAATCATGAAGTAATTAGTAATTAATTACTTTTTTTGGGAAAGTAATTATTAATTGTAATCAATTACTTTTTAGGCTGAAGTAATTAGTAATGTAATTAGTTACTTTAGAGGAAAAGTAATTTGTAATGTAATTTATTACTTTTCAAAAGTAATTCTCACATCACTGGAAATTTGTTATGGAAGGTGTCTGTTTTTCTGACATTGTTATCATGTTTTGAAGCAGAACTTTTCAAATCGGCTAAATGTACCCGACATTCTTAAGACTTTACTAGAAGAGATAACATGGTGTCTTGACTAATATTTTAAAGAAGCTATGAAGAAGCCACAAGATTGGAGTGTTCGATGAATGTCAAAGAATGTCGTTTTGAAATGACAAAAATTCCATGAAACCTACACGTGTGATGATCATCAAATACGACGATGCATCAGACAAAATCGAAGGAGTGGCTAAACAGTAAGGATATTTGAAGGATTTAAAAGTCGCGCAAATGCTGCTGTCGTTTTTCCAGGGCATTATGGTTCGCATTTTTCTGGAAACAAGACTATATCATGATTATGTGAAAGCTAAGCAGATATTTCAAACCTTTGTTTTGCCTTTAAAATTTCATCAAAAGTTCCAGTTACTTCTTTATCTGCAAATATAAACACGGTTTGACATGATAGAAATACAGAATGGAATTTAAACAATATAAGATACAGTCCACGATCAAGTAGTGTGATAGAAGTGGTTTGTTTACTAACAAGCCATACATCTGCGTGTATAGTGTCTGCACTGAGCTGTAATAGTCTAGATGATATAACTGATAAAATATATAACTATTATAGTTGAATCATTTCGACAGATTTCTACCACCGAATATATTGATGAAATACAATTTGTGATCAATACTGTCGAAGATACCTAAATTTAAAATAATATATAACTTTTTGAGAACATATTAAATGATTTTGATTGCTTCATATGCAGCTATGATTATAGTGGTATTCCCTCACGAAACCTGCAACAGAGTTACAAATTAAAATAGCTATGCTGCATTGAAAATTTGTACTATTGTAATTGTTTTCAACCAAAATATTCATATACTAGCTATTATTAGTGTAGGTTCAGTACGGGACCTCGACTGAAAAGACCTACAGATTACTAAACAGCAAAAATAATTAAACAATTGTTATACACTCTGACATCGAAAATGTAAGCCCATGAAGTTAAGAAGTCCAAAATATGAAAAGATCGCCTAAACAAACTTCTCTTGTCTCACCCAAATATTGTCCACTAGAACTTAAACTTTCTATGCTTCTTAACGTGGATGGCATCTGGACTTCGGGACAGACGGAGCTGACATTCCTTTAGGGTTACTATAACCCCAGCCACCTATAGTGTCACCCATGATCGCTAAGACATTTTTTTTACCTAGATGATTTCCCATGTGACCTGTCATTCACTGGGCATCGGGCTGCGCACTTTTCAAAGCACCTTTTGAAGTCCCCTTTAAGTCATTGAATCTTCAATCAAAATCAATAGTGTTTCCATTAGCATGAATCATCTGTTGTATGTTTTTAATATAATCGTCACATTTTTTTCCTTGCCATGCAATGAATTTAATTTCGGTTAAGTTTATTGCAGCACCTAAAAACATGCTTTCCACACTTTCTCTAGTTTCATCAAACAAATGCGCCAGCCGCAGCACACAAATCTATTTCCGCATTTAAAAAAGAAACCCGTCAATCAACTTTTGGCGGGAGACATATTTTAACACATTACTCTGACTCTGGCGCGAAATCGGATCAGAAAATGCTTGCAATTTTCAATTTCGATCATTATTTCATTAACATTTGAACTACGACGATGTCATTACTTGTTGAGAATTATCAATCTTCTGAAGGAGACTCTGACGAAGTAGAAGGACCATCGGCACCAGCAAGGCACAGAGGATCCTGTAAAGTGTGGGGATTGAATAACATTTATCAATCATCAAATCATGCCTGGGAATGGGTTAAGTCGGAAGGTTGCTGATGGAAGGAAAAAATGATCACTGTTAGTGAAGGCATGAAAGTGTTTTTCAGATGCAATCTAAGGAAATGGAGAGCGAATGATGATTGCAAAGCAGGAGTATAACTGCTATACCACTCTGACTGTCATCAGGTTAGTAAATCATGTAACATTGTGTATGTATATTATCAAACTTTTACGTGAATGAAAATTAAATGAATGAAAACACTTGGGTCAACAACGAGGGCACGATAAATTGCCAACAAATTTATATATTAAATAAATTAGATGAACATTTAACGCATTTTTATTGGTCCAAATGATATACACTCGATTCGATCTGAATAATAAGAATTCATAATGACAGAGGTATTTTACTGCATGCACTGATATATATATACAGCACATCGGAGTACTGTTGTCACAGCGCATACTTATATCATGCTGTATAATTATATCCCCAGCAATCATGAATTATAACGCATTCTTTATTTCACTATAGGTGAGTGTGTTCAGGTCAATGGACGAAAACCATCACGAAGTGGTATCAGCAAAAAGGCTAAATGAAAGCATTCGGGACGCTGTTGAAAAGCTTTACAATGAGAACATTAGCAAATCTAAGCAGATATTACATATCCTGCGATCCAGGTGCTTAAATGTACCTGAAAATTCTAAAAGAACCAACTTTTTACAATGGTATAAGCGGAAAAAACTTGGTCCATGCATCATCAGCGTTAGGGATCTAAAAGAGTTATGTGTTGAAAATGAAGAGCTACCAGAAAAATTGACCAACCGTATGTTGCATTTTGCGATGAAAATGATCAGCAATTGAGGATATTTATGTCCACACCCAGACTCCTACATATGGCACTGAAAGGGAAACGCTGCATGCTGATGACACATACAAACTGATATGGCAAGGTTATCCAGTGTTGATGCATGGAGCCACTGAGATGAACCCTCAATTCCACTCATCTGGACTTGCAATTACAACGAATAAGCAATCTGAAGATTTCAAATTCCTCTTCAATAGCTTAATGAAAAGAATCTCAGACGTGGTAGTTGGCACCTTCTATGAGCCGAGTGTATTGGTAGCTGATGCCAGCGATGCAATAACTAATAGTTTTAGGTAAGAAAGTTAGTTTGATTATTAAATCATGAAAACAATGATTATAAGGTTATTGCTTTCCAGGCACACGCATTTCCGAAGCGATTCGGATCCGGGCCCATTAGATGGATTCAGATCCAAATCTGGATTATTTAGTTTGAAATCGCATCTAGCTGGATCCAACTTATCAAATTGTTCGGATAAGCAGGTCGTGACAAACAAGGTGATATAGATGAGTTTGATAGAAATTTTAACCGTGGTATTATTGCGGGGACATATAATGCAACATGATTTATAAAGCCCTTAAAAGCGGCGTAGAGATATACCATTGTGATACACTCTGCATAGAAGATGGAGCTTACTTGAGCTTACGATCGTACCACTACTTAGTACAGTGTTCCAGTTTCTGTGAAACTCAACTATCCCAGATAATATCATTGTCAAGTTATTATTACGATTTCGACTGCACAATGACAATGGCATTACCGTGGCTAGATGGTAATCTGTAAATTTTACTTTTGATATTTTGATAAAATTAGCGTATAATCATGAACTCCTTTTAATCTACAGAGCTGTATTTGGCGATCACAAGTGAATCATGTGCTGGTTCGATATGATTCGTGCCACGGAACGACACGCGTCATACGTTGAATTACCAAAGGAAGTTAAATTGTCATTGAGAAACGATATTGGAATGCTACAGCTCTGTAACTCTGAAGAGGCCTTCAAATCTGCATCTGCCCTCTTCATCTTGAAGTGGAATTTTCTTGCTTACGTTGGAGATCAATGGCTTGCAGTGCAGCCAAATTGGTATGAAGGACCCGATGAAGAAGCAGCAACAGGGATACCCAGCACCAATAACGCTCTTGAAGCAACTAATGCGGTGATAAAGAAAGAAGGAACACTTAAGGAATGCAAACCCGTGGGCCAATTTCTCCATGCTTGCTCAGGAATAGAACGGGACCCTAACGACATAAATTGTAAAGTTTTCGCGATCCAATCTTCAAAATCTCTCAAAATCTGGACGGAAGCCTATAAATTGATGAAGGGGCAGCCATCTATTAGAAGAGACCCTCCTAGATTGAATGGTAAATTTGACTGCTACATCGCCAGCAATAACTGTGATGATGATTTTTCTGCTAGAAAAATCTACAATTACAAAGTTAGACAGGAACTAAGCAATAGGGCGTAGTGCCTATAATGGGGCCACTTTACAGTGCGCATGTCTTGAAAAATAACGCGTGCGATTGCTCTAAGTCTCTCACATGTTGGTAATACAAAATGGCGTCATCTGTTATTATTATGAACAAGAGGAGGAAATATTTGTTTTAAATTTATATGCATGCTTAGATTATTTGAAAGAGTTAGGAAAGTATCGCAATTCAAAAGAAATAAATCATTTAACATAATTATACACTCGTGTTGGGTTTATTCCGAGTGGTTACATATTATTGACTGTTTACTTTAAAAGCGTAGGTCATTGTGGCGTTGTCGAAGAAATGCTCAATTACCCAGCTTATTTTCCGTTCTCGGTTTGATATGTCAGCTTGAAAACTTTGATATACAGTTATAAAATATTCAAATGTTTTATTATTCGACATAAACATTGTCCATAGCATGTTATACAGAATTTAAGTTAAACTATTTACAAAAGCATGGACGGGTAGATTTATGTAAAATATCAAAACGGCTTATTATTAAAATATTTCATATTGAGTCTCTATACTGAAAAGTATAAATTCTGTAAATTTATTATGATCTTTAACATGGAAACGGTAATCTCAAAAACAACAACAAACAAACACCGAGTGTGAATATCATTTCTTGCATCGCGGAGATGTGTGAAATGCCGTGACGACATGGCTAAAACAATGGCGAGCACGAAGGATAATGCCAGTTCATTGTAGGAAAATGCCTCGGAGGGGAATTTTACTCACATTTAGATCTAAAAATAAATAAAAACTGGCCAATCATAGATTTCCCTACCAGGAACTAACTGGGTTGATGACTTCCTTTCACTATACTCAACGTTATCTTGATATTTTGCTCGCGATTCAACACGCGATATTTTACTTGGCCATACAAACCCTTGTTGATGAGTTTAAAAATTGACGATGTTTGACAAGCTTGGAGGGGAATTTCTTAGAAGGTAACTAAAATCTAACACCATTTCTATGTTTCGTTTCATGTCAAGATAACAGAATTGGCTGGGTTGGGATGATTGATAATGCTTATTTATTATAAATAGTCTATTTTGCTTCAAAATGTTAGTATTTTTGCCTGATTTGTGTGATTTTGACGCGCCCGCAAATACGCGATGGCTCGATTATTGGCACTACGGCAGATTTCCAGCAGTTCGTGGAACAAAATTTCTCTGTATGAAAATCTACAATAAACACTGACCACTGGGAACAGGCGAGGTGCAACTGTCCCGTTTACCAAAAAGAATTCCTATGTAAGCACAGTTTTCAATTCATTTGCATTGTCATGGGTGTGTTGTTCCTCTCCAGGCAAAGCCTTTAAATAGAAAGAGAAAACGAGGTAGACCTGCTCAAGCTCGAGCAGCTCTAACTCGCCAATGACATGTTGGAAATCCAGGCCATGCCTCTTAATAATGACATTTGCAAAATATATATTTTTTTGCTATAAATTGTTATTGATAATTTAAATACCATTTTCAATACATAACATTAATTATTAAATATTTATATATTACATTAATTACATATTTTTAATGCAATTCTGATATTGATCTGAACATATGTGCTATGAAATTGATTTATGTGCTATGAAATAATTACAGGTTAATTACATGTTTAAGTCTAAAAATGTTGGTGGTAAACTGAGTTAGTTACTTGTGCGCTATTTAATTTTTTTGATGTGAATTATGCTTATTTAGATACGGCGTCAAATATCAAAATTTCGATGCGGCAAAGTGCTATTAGATGCGATTTCGTTTTATTTTAGCACTATGAAATACTCACTAGAAAATTACATATTTAAGTGCGGAATAATTCATTTAGGTGAGTAAATGATTATTTAAGTGCTGATATATTGGTGCGGCACTCAGTGATTTAAGTGCGGGAAACATATTTTTGGTGCGAATTCATGCTTATTTAGATGCGGCGTTAAATGTAAGCCATTTAATTTCATTCTGTATGTTTTTTCAAGACTTATATGCCCGGGGGAACCTTTATACAACGGCTACACAGGGATATGCCATTCTTAAGTGGTGCCTTTACTGGAGTACAGGGAAATTTTACTATACTATGAAGATTTTCGATATTATTCCTATCTTCTCATTAGGCTTGATCGTAAAGACTGGAAATTTGATGATGTTAGTTTTGCCTGCTGAGAAATTTCTCAAACGACCTAATTTCTGAAAATGGCACACCCCTGTCCCCTAAAAATGGAGCGCCCGCGGGCTGTATGTTATTGTTATTTTGCATCGTAACCTGTAAATGAATGTTGTAAAATGGTATATTTTTATTTTCTTAGAGCAATTTTGACGATAATTCTGAGTCAAATCAATTAAACAAATAGTTCATACTTTCCGTGAACTATGCTCTGATAGCACCACTCGAGTCACTTCAGGAAAAAATTCGAAGGCAAAAATTACTCGCCGAGGCGGCTCGTAATTTTCTGATGCCTTCTCCTATTTGGTTTAGAACATTACTGACATTTATTTGATGTTTTTGTTGCAATAGTATTGAATGAATTCATCGTTAGCGTATCGCTATTGTTAACGTGATCAAATTAAATATTCTCCTATTACAGCGACGTCACAGGAAGTGAGCTGGAGTGAGATAATGGGGGAGAATTTTTTCTCTTTTGCATTTTGCACGAGTTGTGGTTTGCATTTTGAAGTTTGAAAAATGATCAGAACACAATACACTTTACAGTTTCAACTTTCAATTACTGATGATATGGTATATTATAAACAATCTAACAAAGTGATTAATAAGAACAAGTAACATAGTAATAATTTTTTAGTTTATTTATAAATGTTTACATTGATATTTGCGATTGAGCAATTATGAAACATGGCTGGTAAAACGCCGACGGCTGGTGCTAAATTATTTGATACGGAAACACATGTAGATCTTGTTGAATCAGCTCTGCTCAATGAAGAAGATGAAGTGCTTGGTATTTCACGAAGAGCATCACTGAGGACATCACTACAAGATTTTAACTGACCCGATGATGGTCTGTCGTTATAATTTTTAATTAACTGCTCACTTCGGTGTCCTGAGATAGCCATAATGTGTCGATTGCTTAGGCCTGCATCCGACCACAAAGTTATAGATGTTGCTCTAACGCAATGGTTGGTGTATATCCTGGATAATTCTGCTTCCTTACTGAGCGTCTTCATCATTTCCCCCAATTTGTTAATACCAATTGGTCTATTTTCGTACCATGCGGATTCTGGTACCCAATCACGTTTGGGATATTGGAATAGCCGATCACATTCTGGATTCAATTTGGAAAGATATAATTGCAAAGCAGCGTAACCATCATTTGGACAATCATTGCGGTATAATCTACCCATGCTTTCAAACGACTGTACATCTTGTAGACTTCCTAGGTGGTTTTTTGTGAGTTCAGCTTGACTCATTGTGATGTATTGCCGACCATCGTCGTCAACATCAAATATGAAGCTTCGTTTCGTCAAAAGGCATTGACCTTTACGCCCTCTTCTACACCAAAAAAGAAGGGTATTGAACCAAACATTATTCTGGAGAGATACTGGGTTATTGAGAGAAAACACTCCAGACGTTCTTAATTTTGCCAAGTCGGCCTTCTTTATTGGCTTATGTTTTACGTTTTCTTTACCTTTCATCTGGAGAGATTTTAAAAGAGCGTTTATTGCTTTATTGGATTTGGCAAACATTGGGTCAGAGGACAGTTTAAATCCTCTCTTAAAAGAAGGATTGTTCAAATGTCTTTCAATGCAATTTCTGAGACCAATTAATGATGAACGACCGTAGTCGTTCCCACTTTTTGTTTTGACTTGAGTGTAGAATTTTATCAACGTTGCATCCAATACCTCTTTGGACAAATCTTCTATTCATTGTGTCACTTGTCTGACCGCTAATTGAATATGTATAGTAAGCAAATTAAAATACTGTATTTATGTATTTATGAAACTTTATAATTTGGTTGCTTCGTATTTGCAAAGAAAATTACCTTGATATATCTTCCTTATGTATTCCGTAGCTCGTTTTGTGCTCTTTGAATCTGCAGAACTTAACAGTTGATCATATCTTGTTCATATTTGTTTCGATAAAACGTTCACTTCGAGAATTGCTTGCAGAAGACGCATTAAAATTTATACCAAAATCAAAATTTGGAGCTGGTTTGTTTTGGTTAGCCATTTTGAAATATTTCCGGTCTGTAACGCTAGGTTTCTTGGTTTGTTTTTGCCGCCTTTCTGTCGTGAAATAGCGTCACCGGGTTTAACCAATCAAATTGCAAGATTAATTCGTAACAAATCCTTGTTATGTTCTAATCATATATATTATCTATAATATTATTAATATCAGACAATTTTATAACGTGGACCAATTGTTTTCAATTGCATTGAGCATTATATTCTTTGCAATTTATATGACATCTGATAACATTATCTCATGATATATAATTTATGTGTGCATATATATATTTTTTCATATAACAATCCTAGCAAGAGTAGACTTATGTTCTTCATGCCAATCTATCAAACTACGTTGTTCATAAGAGTTCATTGAAGTTAGAATTTATAAGTAAACGATACTGTTGAACATCAGCCTCAAAGTGCTTGTTGTTAAAAAATTACCAGGCATGGGAGCATCAACTTTCTTACGAAATTCACCCTTAAAAATAAAGGCTCGTCTATCGTATTCCGTTTTTGTGAAAATTCTCTGGTCCGGTTCGGATTTATTCGGAACAGATCTACTTACATATCAGCTATTCAATTTCTATATATTCAGATTTTTAATTGCTATTTTGATTTTAAATCCAGAGGGGGTGCTTCAATATTTTTGACGGGGGTGTGCCATCAAGATTTTCTGAAATCGAGGAAAACAGTAAAATTTCACAGCAAGTGACATTGGATGCCCATTTTATGTCATGATTTTACGAGTAAAACAGAGGAAAAGCTCTGAAATTTTGAAATCTCGAAATTTACACAATAGAATTTCACGAAAATGTGAAAATTGACACGTTAAAAAATTTGCTTAGTTTTAAAAACACATTTGAATAAAACCAACCTGAATAAATTTTGAAGTATCCATCACCACTTATTGAATTACATTTTTTTGTTAATTATTATAGGGAAATATGTCAGTGTGTTAATAATTATAGCGTAACACCTATATGCTATATGCCTGTAAAACCATTTGAGTTAACAAACAAAAAATATATACATATATACCAAAAAGGCATCCCTGAAATATGGTACGTAAAGGTATACAGCCTATACTTGGCAGTCCCCCCGGTTTGTAATCGCTACTCGATATTATATTGATATATAATTTTCTGTTTCAGTATTGCATATAATATTTTCTTACGTATTTGAAGTCAAGAGCGAAAATGTTCTGCTATCTATATACCTTTGATTTGATGTAGTCTATATTACTTATCTTTGTTTATTACTAAACATTGTATTTATTGCTGTCATTAATCGCTATAGTAATTCTGATAACACTGCCATATTATTTTGTATGTTGTATCTATATAAATTATTCCAACTCCGACGTCATCTTAACTTTTCTTGCCATTTCTTAAATTCTTATGCCCTCCGCTATTTTTGTTGTCTCAAAAATCTTGAGTTACAAAGAGACAATGATATTGATATAAGAAGATAATAAAAATCATTACATTTGGATACTTAACGTCATATATAGAACGACATATCACAACAGGAAAAGCAAATAAATACCCAGTAGTATTTCAAGTGAAATATTGCAAGCCATGTTATTTTCTAATGTGCTGTATAAACGTATTTAAATTGACCTCATGAGAGGCGTACTAGCTTACATTGAAAACTCATGCAACCTGAACACCCCCGCTAGACGTAAAACAATAACGTACTCATATCTTAAATTGGTTTCTATGATCCCCGCGGCTTATGTTTGACTGTATGTTCCACGCGAACGCCTTAATATTATATTAGGATTAGTCTAAAAATAGATTTGTATACAGAAAAGTTCAAACTCATAGCTTGCTTCACTTGATCGAATAGTTTGTGAATATTTTGTACCAAATTCCTAGCATGGTTTGATATTGTAACGGTATATGATGTAAGGCTCGAACTTATACAAATATTAAATGTGTTAAATTCTTCCCAAGCTTGTTTGAGATACTATAGATAAATAATGCATTTTATAGAGGTAGATCTCACGTATAAAGGTTTAGACTGCACACTTAATTCCATCTTTCATTATGGCTTTTTGATGAAGACGCTATTTTATCAATCACTTGAGGAGTGACTTTCAACTTGAACAATAGTGAATTCATGCATTAGCAATATGAATCAAGATGTTGCTTAAACTTCTAAGGACTGTTACATTTTTCATGAAGGCCAGCTCTGATTTTCCATTGCAAACTGTTCATGTAATTTAACTCCCACGCTATGGTTATGTACAGGCGCGGATGCAAGAAGGGGCGAAAGGTGAGCAATCACACTTCAGATTTACAGAGATTTGATATTGCCGCAATGGTACCATTCAGTGTTGCCCAAGCTGATAAACAAAATAGAAACGAAATTTTTATTTTGAAGACACACGGAAGCTGGCTAGCCAAGAAAATACAATGCTGAATCTTTGAATGAGAAATGCATTGAAAGCGGGATTGAAAGATTGTTCCTGACTTTGCTGTATATTTTCTTTACAACATAAATCAGATCATGTCATAGATTCTGAAGCACGGAGCATTATTTACAACTGAAAATGAATGTTAGCGACAGTAGAACAAAATCTGCTACTAAACATAATTCTGTATTGAGCAAAAAAATAATCTAGACGAATTAACGCGGACAACTTTAGAAGAAAACGCTACCAATAAAGCTTTACATTATATGTGGCTACTATAAATATCGTAATCAACGGATGTTCCGATATTCCTGTCAAATTATCATCATGTCAAATATATATTATCTAATTATTATGTCATTTCATCGTATATTATTCATGCTAAATAATTATGAATGGAATATCGATAAATTACTGTCTATCGATAATATTGAATATCAATAAATTACTGTCTATCGATAATCTTTACATGTTTCCGTACTGCCATTGGAACGGGATTATATCGTGCTATATACAGTATATATACCCTTGAATATTCGTTTACTTTTGGAAAGAATGAATGATACAGTACAACTCCTCGCCGATTCGCCGGTGTACACATTTTCACTATGTCCTTCAATAAATCTGCAAGAACTTGCGCTTACGAGGTGACTGACAATCACAATTATACATTATTGCAAATGTAATAAACGTTATTAATTATATATTTAGAATTAAAATCAAAGATCAGACGTTCTCTCCGTTACTCGTAGGTTCACGTGGCATACATTTATGTGTTGTGTATATTACAAAATATTGATACACAGATTATCATTTAAACGTTTCGTGTGTGATGTTACTTGTGCTGTAAAAATATCAATGGAATGATTATTGTAATAATGGTGATAATAATGATGATTGAGATAATATACAGATCGGAATACAGATTATTCGGATCGCTGGACCGTCTTACTTTATTCAGTCAATCCTATATCCAGCGTTTTATCCATAATCTATTTGGTTCAAACAATTAACTCATACCTCATGTCTTTGATCGAGGCATAAACCTTATATAGACAGCACGGAAACTTTATCGCCACGAATTATATAATATACTTTATGACTTATGTCAGTTATAACGCAATATAGACTTCGAGAATTTTAGATACATCACATCAACATAATTATTTTAAATAAATAATGTGATAGAAATATGTTTATACTGAACAATGTAGCAGATACAAATTGAAAAATATTTTCATGCGTTGCAAGTATCAAATATATTTTCATTTGTATATACACAATTATTTGAAAATATTTCTGTGCAGGATTTAAATAGGATGAAGAGATCGATCAAGCAATTCATCATAATTATATTAATTTTTCAACATTATACTAATTTTTTTCATTTATCGATCTCCCTCGTAAAAAATTCAGGTCTGAAATAATATGAATGAAATCAATGTATTACAATTATACAATTAACAATCTACAGCTAAGTGCTGTAATGTATTGGAAATCGACAGACAACGCTTGTACAGGCGCAGCGGGATCTGCAAAATAAATTCAAACAATAACCTAGTCGTCTGATGTTCGCCGGCCTTCCTAATCATCTCACTATACTATAGCTATGCTGGAAGTTATCTGTTGCACGATATTCAAGGCCTACAAAAAGTCAAATAAATCGATTTAAACTATCCTCCTTTATCCTTTTACATTTATTAGTATGCAATTAATAACATCTTGAATAGCAATTAATCCACAATTTCAATCTTATGAAGAGGCATAGTCTTCTGGAGTTTATGCTTTATTCATTTCATTCCAGTTTATATTCAACTAAATGATTATTAATTATAAACATGAATTGATAGAAGTATTAAATAGCATAATATTACTAAATAAAAAATAAATATCAATTTAGGCTTTCAAGTTTCTGAAATTAAACAGACCGTTGTGTCTTATAATAGATAAGTTAAAAGAGGAAATATCTTTGTTTGAACTGTACAGTAGAAAATATTTCTTAGAATTCCATTGTTCATATTCACAATGCATGTAAATGCTGTTTTCTCTGAATCTATGAGGCGTGGATTATCAGTGAAAAACGATCGACGTATTGAAGGACCTTTCATATATTTCATCAGACGAGTGACATCTAAATACAAGGTAAGAGATAGCTGTCCGCAGCAAGATGAACACAAAGATATGGAGATACATGGTTTTATTCTTTTATTTGAAAGCAAGTGTTTATGCAGCGCCTGCTAATCACACTTACATGGAAAGTGGTAAGAAATTTTTTAATAGTAAAATTGAATAAGAGCCACCAAAGCATATACTACATAAAACATACTAAATAAGATTGGTTAAGCCACCTATAATGCAATCGTTTCGAGTCAAAATCACCATCCTTATATCGTTTGTAATAATGTTTCTAATCTTTGACTTTTTCACAAGTCCATATAGGGGTAGCCCTGTACTGTGAATAAAAAACAATTTCCTCAAATAAGATGAAGGGTTTTGCTTGTCTCATGTCAAGTTTTGTTTTGCTGTTTTTGCTGATCGGCCCTTTTCTCGAACTAGCCTTTATGATTAAACGATGATGTAAACTAGGAGATTATTTATCATCTAAAGTTTTTGTAAAATTAATTTGAATTGTTTGTTGTGTTCCATCTAAATCGATACTTTTGCTGTCTCGGCTCGATTGATTAAAATATGGGTTTCAGCCAATAAAATAACTACCACAACAAGATTTCCGATTCCTATCCCAAAAATATATAAGAATATTTTTCCCACAACAAGAATATTTCATTTCTCAATATATTGAGAATAGCATTCTTGATTTGATAATATCATTTGAGAATAATTATTCTTTCTGGGAGAGCAATAACTAGAATCTATATTGTTGTTGAAATGGTTCTGGGCTGTAGCTCATAAGCTTCCTCAATAAAATATTAAAATAAACATAAAATGTTTTTTCAGAGATTGTAATTCAATTCTACAAACAGTATTTCTTCAAAGAAGTAGCTTATTTAAATTACAAACTCAATAACTCTATTTTAGTGTCAAGGTTTTTAGCTCTACAAAACTAATTGGGGCCACGAAGCTGGTTAATTTATATGATATATCTACTAATTTCAAAGCGTGGCAAAAATAATTATGTTTCAATTGTTCTATAATATTATTAAACATATTATTTTTCCGTCTCGTGTATGACAGCGTTGGTCCGAGTCTAATTTGCGACAGTACTTCGAGATACTTTTGACAGAATGTTGTTTTAATTGCGATGTGAAATAAGCTATAGTGATGGGACTTTGTGAAATGCGGCGTAGATGTGAAGTTATTGCGGCATGAATTTTTAAAGGAGCAAAAATGACCGGCAGGCGCTCCGCACTTAGGATCACGTGCATGTTTATTGTTTATAACACAATGTACATTGTTGACATGAATTTATTACAAATTAGGCTTGCGTATAACAATAGTTTTAAAGCGAGACGGTTGAATTACGCTAAGCATAAATTCAAATTGTCTCGCAGCGGTCGCCGGTCAATTTTGCCCCTTTAACTGTCGCCTTTGTATTGTAGCCTTTATTAAGTCTACGATGTGACAGTTGTGTGGGCAACCGTACAAAAATGATAAACAACAAGAATTGATCTCGAAAACTACACCATATTTTGAACATATTACTCATGCATGATGCAATACTACTCCGAATACTACAAATGATAACCTATATTTTAAAATTATTTACAAGGCTAAATTCAATATGCCATTCCAGAATAAATCAGATTTTTTTTGTACAACTAAGCCTTCAAAACTGAATTTGTGATATTGAGGATATAAAATTATTCTCAATGGCAAACTTATCTTCTTTATGTTGCATTGATCAGTGTAAATAACAAGGGCCGTAATCTTAATTCAAGCTCTGTAAAGTATCAGGATTCCAAAGCGCTATCAAAATCATGCTTGTTTTTAAATGTATTGCCAAACTTAAAATAATATTTTTCAACTTTTTGCATTAGATATCGTCATTGAACTCTTCAAGTTGCTATCCATGCCAAATTAATTTGCAATTATTGTTTCAATTCAGCAGACAACAAAGTGCCATGAAGCTAAAATTTGGAAGCGTTCCAAATAGTTCAAAATTTCCAAAGCTAGCCAACAGCCTGCTTGTTTTCCTAATCTGAAGCAGATTTCAATCAATTCCTTCTTCACACCAGGCTCGTTGTGATTTGATCCGGGATTTGATCTTACAAAATGATTATTGGAAACTGTGTCGTGTTTTATCAGAATTTATCTTACAATTTGGAATGACCACTTAAAATACTTAGAAGTACTTTTGGAGTGATTTGTTCCAATTAATTTTATATAAATGGTTTGACAACCTGATTCGAAGCTTTTTCTTTCTTTCTGTTAACTAAGGGAATTCCCTCTTGAAACTATTTATATCCGTAATTATAATCTACTTATAACTCTTCAAATAATTTTGATGATATAACTCAGAAGTCCACCCTGTGTCAGCTATTCTGAATTTACGTTCGATTTTTTTAAACCGGAAGATTATTCGAATTCACGAAGTTACCTGATATAAAATGTCATTGTCGTTTTGATATTTTGAGAATACACTAAAATGTCAAGCCTTTTCATGAAATTTCAAGACGATAGATTTTGAAAGATAACTTTAGATGTCTATTATGGATCCATTATTGAAGATAACGCACGAAATTGGACGTTTTTTAACGAATGTTTGTCTGCTGATGATTGTACGGTGTTCTTTCCGATTTAACTGAAAATGAAAATTCACTTCAATGAATGTTTAGATATATTCAAAAACAGATACGGGATGATGAATCTACTTCTACTATAGGTGAAAATTTCGAAAGGCAAGAATTGTTTATTCCTCCTCTGATAAAAAAAAAGATAAGTGGCAGTCTTGCAGGATAAACTTTCCATTTATAAAGTCCTTGGCATTTTACAAGAGACACAGTTGTGAAATGACTTACTACCTTGTCTACTAAATCGTTTTCGTTTTCTTTATAAAACAAAATTATTTGTTGATAGCCTTCATTCATTCAAGACTCACGTGTTTTCCAGGAAATGTTAATAAATTTATTAATGTTTCAACACGGTCACTACGAATGTTTTTATTTCTAAGCATACATACATGGATGTATATCCACTTAGGTGTACGCTTTACATAGAATTTATTTATATATATTTTTATTTGACATTTTAGAAGATCTAAAAGTAGATGATGATGGGGACATTGACATTTTCGAACAAATTCTGAAAGTGAACAAAGGTGAGACAATTCTAATCAAAATAACTGTAAATATATTCCCCGCGAAATTCCGCCAACATTTTTAAAATTGTATTATGCTGCTTTGATGTTTTGAATTTGCTGGCTTCATTTGGCCACCACAGCCTGCATTTTCACAACATTTGAAGTATTGAATATCAAGATTGAAGAAAATCTACCATTGGCAAGTGATTACGTACAGTGGTTTAATTAGTTACGTGTTGACAATAATTTTGCGCGAAAGTCTTATACCATGTTTACTCGTGAAAATTTAGATTCATAATGCATTGCATAGAGTCGAAACATTTCTCATTTTTATTCGTTTATTTTTCTGTCAGGTCGTAGTTTTCAAGTGTTTTACTGAGTTTACGAAGGACCATTCATTCATATTGACGTAGAAAGTACTTACGATTCCACAGAGAGAGATTGCCAATAATGTGCCTTCAGGTTTAGCAGTTTTTTATTTTCCTCGAAGCAGAGCAAAGAAAGACAACCAAAAACAGATTATTGAACTAGAATAATTTGAATAAATCTAAATCAGACGACGAATGTGATTTCAACTTTTAGAAATTGCATTCCAGCATCTGATGTTGTGAAAATGCTGGCATAATGCTGACTTCATTAGGCCACCCCTGGCCAGCATTTGGCCATCTCCAGAAATCGGAGTGGTGAGATGTTGGATTCATTTGGCCATCCCAAATTGCATTTTTTCAGCACTTTCTCTACATTGATTGGAAGTTTCATGTAATGATGTGAAATTGTTAGCTTCATTCGGCAGGGGATTCTCCATGAGTCTCTTGAATACATTATTCAATTTATTTATTCACTTATTTTGCAGATATTGATGCGACAAAACTGTTTGAAGGAGACATTGTATTGGAAGATGATCATTCAATCCTGCGAGCAGCGCTTCGTAATCAAAGTAGATTATGGCCTAATGGAATTGTTTACTATACGGTGTCAAAATTCATGCGTAAGCAGATTTAAAGTACTTTAACATCTCTTCCCGCTTGAAAAGTATCTTCGGATGGTAGCTATCATTTTAACACACTTATCAGTTTTATTAGCGGTGTTGTGTGTTGTATAGTTTTAAGTAAATTCAAAAGGCTAATACAGAAAGTAGTTTACACTATCGTTCAACCTTCAAGAGAATACAATATACAAGGATTTGAAATATCTGCACATAAAATGTTCAAATGTATAATATGAATAGATCATTATATTTATTTGATATTTTTTATTTGAACTACTGTAGTCGGTTAGTTAAAAAATGATTTATGATTCAAAGAACACAATATTAGGACCGGGTTGTAAGCTGTGCTTCTCATTTGCCGTTCCTAAATAACGTATTAGATGTGACTTATGCACAGCGATAAAATCTGATGTAACTACTTTTTTTCAATTCATTAATTTCTTTTCCAATGCTCTATCTTACTATGCTTACTAAAACAGTCAACTATACATTGTTGAAGAACGCGTGTGCCCATCTGTCATACTGATTTAAGATGAAACACTGCAACAAAAACAATTTATTCTTGTAAATAAATACACATATCTAATTGATACAACTTGCAATTGATTTTTGAGTGTGTTGAAACAAAATAAAAATTCAAATAGATTCTAACAATTGCTCTTTGCTGTCTTTTTAAATCACTCAATTCAACTTATCTGACTTGACAAGCCAATTCAGCTTTAACAGTCATTCGATGGGGCATACTTCTAGAAATATATGCGAGATCTCAGATATTTTACTAAATAGCATAATTAGCCTCCTTGCCATTTTCTTCTGCTCGAAAACCATGAGCCCGGCTTCTGTAATACTAGCCCATTTAATGATGCCAATTTGTGGCAAGTACTACATATAGTCAGATACGATGAAATATGAAGTAGAGTTTCGAGTAGGCAAGATTTTCACAGCGATGAATTTTCAAAGGTAAAAAAGTTAAAATGAATGCATATAGGGTGACATAAAAGCCACGTTGGCCATCCCTGACAATTCGTATAAGCTAAAATTGTAATAGCACTTGTTTGCGTTTTTACATTTTTGATACGCTTGGGCAAATAAAAAAATTAGAAGAGAAATGCATTGATTTTGTTATGGTATCTTACTAGCGAAAAATCCTATATCAATAAAAAAGATATATTTTGTAGAACTGTAGTTTGTTAATATAGTGTACACTTATAAAGCACCCATTGTGAGATTAGTCAACGCAAAGGCACTTTACAATTTATCAACTTGAACATAATTAAAATTCAACTTTGCGATGAATAATTATACAAAATAATTTTTTAAATGATACACGTTTACAAGCATATTCTTCATCGTCTCTTGAATTCCCAAGGGCCATCTACATGCTCAACATACATGACTTTACATGTATGTTCAACGAGATAACGTAAACAAACTAAACCAACAGGTATTTCATCAGAAAAATAACGGTAAACATTTTCACATAAAATGTTGTTAGTAGTGGACATTGTGCTGCGAAAAAAGTCACGACGAGAGTAGCCACAAGTAGATGCACTGCAGCAAGAATGTTGTCTTTTGGATAACCCTTTTTGAGTAATAATTAGCTAAATACGTAGTATATATAAGTTGCATTTAGATAAATAGTGAAGTGATGCTGTCCACACTTGCATACAGGTATACGAATTCTTCCTACTCAAAGTTTCATCCCATAGGTCCGGGGAGGGAACTCCTATATGACGACTACACGGGGACATGCAACTTTTTTGGGTCCATGTTCCAGCTGAGAGAAAAATTTGGGTATCAGATTTCAAATTTTGGAACTTTTTCGGTATCCTATTTTTGACTTTCTCGAGAATTTTTGAAAAACTTTTTCATCAATTTTGTGTATTTACTTGAATCAATTAACCTGCTGGATCGCACTGCCGCACATTTGTTGGGAATACTAATATAAATCCAAAACAAAATCGTGGTCAACAATCAATGCAGGAAGTTGAATTTGTTTTTAGGTTTTGGAACTATTTGGGTAGCATCAACAGAATTTTTGAACTTTTTGGGTACTTCACCTTTTTCAAAAGTGGCACCCCACCGTCCTTGCACAGCTGGAGTTACCTCCTCCCGGTCCCATAGACGAACTTCAGCATAGCTGCAGTCCAAAACAAAGCTGACTTCATGTAGCTCCCGAAGATCTTTAAGATAGGTTACAGATATAATGTATCTTGTTAATCTATTTTTAAATATATTCAAACGCCCAGATACATATAGTAAGCTACAACACTAACGTCCATCGATTGCATACGTAGAAAAAGATATTTGATAAAAATAGCGCGAACAAGGAAATCAACAATATTTCATTATCATAACTTTTGATCCGCTTTAAATTGATAATTTTAACGGGCTAGAAAATCATTGCGGTTTCCAGAATCACAATTATTCTCCTATAAAAAATCATCCGTTTCATTCACAGTGTACCCTGAGTCGTTAAGAAAAGCGATGGATGATATAGAAGCGGCATCATGTATCCGTTTCAAGAATTTCACTGGTATTGAATCTCATCATCTCTACATAAAATCTGCATTCGGGTAAGATATTTAAATAGTATCCTATTTTATATTCTCCATATGGTAAAAAAATATTCTGGTATTTCATCGATAGCTTAGATTTTCTAAGAAAGAAAGCAAATAGAAAGTATGTATAATTTAATAAATAGACGGTGGTAGATCAAATAAAGGCCACTAAAAGTCTAAATTATACATGCTTTCGCTTTGCCTTAATGGATTCTATTTCATAGACTGACGCCGACTTATGCTTTTTTACTTTTGTTGATTACTTTCATTGTCAAGTTTAAAAGTTTTGTTAGTAAATCTGACTAATTATTTTGGAACTGACCGAGACAATGTTGCTTCGTAGTTCAATCGACAAATCCCTGTTTCTCAGTTCACACTCAAATTCACTTCAAATCTCGAAGTGTGAGAAATGTATTTTGCTTCAAATGGAAGCTCTATAATTGGCCTCAACGAAACCAAGTATGCAATAGCAAGCTTATTAGAAGAAAATAGTAGAATAGTAGAAAATATGTATTGCAATTTTCGATAAAATTATCATGAGGGTATAACAGCATCTCAAAATTTAAAGTCTCTATAAAAAGTATTATTAACTTGAGCCATATGAAGTGTTTATCAAAATGTACAGCAATTAATGAACAATATGATTAGCTGCATGTACTACACAGTAGCCAATTGTCGCTATGCCTGTAAAATCATGTTTAGAATAAAGAACTCATTAGGAAGATAAACAAATAAAACTAACACTAAGATGCCTACAGATGTTCTTAATTGCATAGTTTGAAACTTTGAATGTGGTATGGGTACGGGAGTAGTGCTCAGTACTTACGCTGGTATCCAGTTGATCTCCAAATGAGTGAAAAATAATAAGGGTGCAAGAAGTTCAGCAGTATAACTTTATTTTGTAGCAGGTGAAAAGTGATCTGTATAATTTACACATGATTTTAATGACAGAGTACAATGTGAATTGCACAATCATAATATAGTAGATAGTGATATTTATATTTACAGAATTTCCATATGAACAAACCATGGTTTTAAAGTTATATTACCTGTTACTGCTGAACTTCTAGCACCCTTCCTCTTTTTCACTCATTCGGAGTTCAACTGGATACCAGCCTAAGTACTGAGCCCTACTCCCATTTCCATATCCCATTCACAGTTTAAAACTTTAAAGTTTAAAACAAAACTAAAACCATGTATAAATTATGCAGATCACTTTTAACCTTTGAAGAATAAAGTTATATTAGCTGCTACTGCTGAAGCTCTTGCACCCTTTTTATTTTTCACTCATTCATAGTTCAATTGGATACTAGCTATATTAAATGTTTAATATCAATTGCAATGTTTGCTAATATTTCTCCAAGTGTCTAATCTAATAACAAAGTGGTATACAACGACAAAAGCCGTAACATTTTAATTGTATGCTGCTATGATGTAAAACACAATATGTATAGCCAGCCCTGATGAACTCTTGAAAAGCTGTATTTTCATAGAAATGTTGTTACACAAGCAGCACATGCGCAAATACTAATTACTATAATAACCTAAAACGTGAAAAAAAATTGTCAAAGGAGAGACAAAATCATTATACTTGGTGAAAAGTTATAGGAAGTGGATTGAAAGAGTTTCAAACTAGAGACAATTGAAACACAGATATCCTAGAAACTTTGAAAAAGTTTTAAATGAACGAGTTCCGATTTAAAAGAAAAGGAAAATAAAAATATACACAGACGTAAATGTATAGGTCAATTGAAACGGAATACCCCCTGGGTCCGCACCGGGGAAAGGGGTCAAAACTGTCGAAGTTGAAAGCGGTTAAAGGAAAAGTTGGACAGAGCTGCTTGATAGTCATGCTATATAGCAAATATTTTCAATTTTATTTGCCCTGAAACTACCAACAGCGCATCAAACAATACTATTTCTTTGCCGGATCCTTCAAGTTATTATCCTACTTAATGATAAGTCCAAATCTAACTTGTTTTATACAGATGCTGGTCTAAAATTGGAAGATCTGATAATTTTCAAGAGCTTAGCCTGGGTCCAGGATGTCATGAAGTTGGTACAGCACAACATGAGCTGATGCATGCCCTGGGATTTCACCATGAACAATCAAGACCTGATCGAGATAGTTATGTCACAATATTTCTAGAAAATGTGATGAATGGTGAGTAAGGGTACGGTTTTGATTGATGTTTGTTCTTTCTGAAGAACTGAGCCTCAACTTTATAACTTTGCATCGATCAACAGGGTTCGTTTAGCTTGAATTAGTATTATCCTCGCTATTTCTTGTAGTTTATTGTCTCTATCTTTTACTCTGAATTATTTATTTAGTATAGCGAAAGAATAAGAATAATATTATTGTTTTCAACAAAATTTAACAGCACACAAAGATTTGAATTTCACTATGATTTCACATGATAATAAAAGAGTGAAAATATCACTGTTCGATTGATATTGCTACAATTATGTATCCGAAAATGCTATTACACGAGGGCCAGTACCTGACCATTTTGTGAATAACAGTAAACAAAACATTCTGGGAATGAGTAATTTATGGTCAAACTTTGCTAAATATTTACCGCTAACAACGGATTCTGCCAAAACTGGTAAAATGGTTTGTCTCCCTAGCATACTGTTATTGCCTGATTCAACTGTATTTGACCATATCACATCGAGTCTTTGACGTCTCAAACACGAATGTTGAAAACGTTACATTGTTATGAAAAATAGATCTTACTGGATTCATTGAACTTGTTTTCCTAGGAGCGGAATTTAACTTTGAAAAAGGCAATATCACTGATTTCCACAGTTTCACACCATATGACTACGAAAGTATAATGCATTACCCAAAGACAGCATTTTCAATTAATGGAAGAGCAACGATTATACCAAAGCCAAATCCAAATACACCGATCGGGAAAAGTATTTCTATGTCAGACCGAGATAAAGAAGATATCAGAAGACTGTATAATTGTCACACTGGTAAGTGATCCTGATAACCGTCTTGTGGAGTATCGCCCCTATAATTACAGCAAAATCAATGAATAAAATTCCATCGGTTGACACTAAAGTATATGGAAACATTCAATTTCGTCATTAACAATTGAATTAAGTTGCTATTCAAAAATAAAAATGATGATTAGTTGATAAACTGGGTTCAGATGCTCTTGTTATACAGGAATAAAATCAGATTTGAGAGCTTTCCAGAATGTTTAAGAAAGAAGATAACCTTAAAAGTACACTTGTCGAAAAGTTATGCTTTTTTTGAGATCGTAATTGCTATTCATGTGCACACCCCTAAAGAAGGCATCCACATCCTGATAGTTTCAAGCGTACAGTCATAATATAATTATATTCAATTTCTTTCTACATGCTAATTTCTAAAAAATATTAATTATTGCATAAAAATGTCCAATTTATACACCGGGTAAACGTTAATCGGCAGGTGTTCCACTTGGATAAGTGTTCTGATCTTCGACTATTTGTTGTCAAAAACAGTTAAGATATCATAAATAGCTGTGATTCCTTCTATTGGTTAGTGAAATATGTCAAGGTGGTTTCGCAACTTTTCTACATTAAATATACAAGGAATGTATTAAAATATTAAGACGAAAGTAATTTTATACTTCATACTATTTCTTGCTCATATTAACGCCACTGTTGGATTAAAATGAAGAAAAGTATATTTTATTCTAAAATAAATCAATATATTAGTTTTTGACAGAGCTTTTTCACATGTTCCCATTGAATCCCTGGATAATTATTAGGAGAAAATACTGACATCCCTAGTGTGTTTTTTATGAAGACCGTGACCCCAGCATGCAACACCAACATAGCCGACGTATAAAATCTATATAGGGTTTGACTACGTGATTAACTTCATAGTCAAACTCTCCTCTCTTTCAAAAATCCTCTCACGCCCTCTTGGAAAATGGCAATGAAATCCTCAAAGTGGTCATTTTAAGCTAAATTTAGAGCCGATGATAAATCACAATTTTATTTTTATATATCTGTGAATAATATCTGCAGACATCCCAATTCATGATGTTTTATGCTTTTTTTCCTTTCGCGCTATCCTTGTTAATCTTAAACAATAGCCAGTGTTACTTACTTTATCTCCAAATCAAAAGATTCCATAAATTTCTAAACTTCAGTTGCTAATAATCTGTTTAAAAGCTTTTCTTCACAATAAAACCTTAGAAAGCCTCTTTTGAAAGTCAGAAAATTGAGGATATCAAATTCGGTTTAAATTGTGACAAATCCCGATTCGAGATACAGTTACACTTGAAATACTTACTCAGATTTTTTTCTATATTTCTATGAGAAGTTTCAATATGATAAGCAGGAACACATCATTATAGAAAAGAAGTATTGTATGCCCTTCATAGTGATGACAATGGTGACTATATGCTGCAAAGATGCTTCTGGAATGATGAGTATCTTCCTCCTACACACCATGTGCTTTCCTTGTAAACTAAAGAAGGTTGTCCTTTTTTAGATTTCAATCATTCATAATTTGAGAGAGAATGTAGTATTCTAATTTGAGATTAATAGAACACCACATATTAAATAGAGATGAAATAATATATTTGTATATAAGCAGCTGGCCACCGACAGGGAGAGGATGAATAATGAGTATCATATGACTGTAGTAACAGAGCCTCTATGACGGTGAACCAGCTATACAAGTTGATGTTCACACGATGACGGTTTAAGAGTATGAGGACGAATACAGATAATACATTACATATTTATAAGGCAAAGAATACGTCATTAATAAGCGGAAGTTACAATATAAAGTTAGCAATAGCACAGAGCTGTTACATTCAGTACAAGAACACGAATAGAGCTTTTACACATTTTGAAATCAACATTGTTGCGATGTAACAATACATCCAGGGTCGCGGTCTTCTCGAAATACACCATCCTGGTTATCAATCTTTCCATTGATTGATTATCGGAGAACGCATTGGGACCTGTGGGAAAGCTCTATTGGATGAAAAGTGTTAGCATTAAAAGTTTATTTAACAGGATGACATAAATATACAAGCACAACACATTCACATTTGAAATTCATGGTCTCTGGTGGATATATCTTCTTCGTTTTAGAATCTGGCTCAATACTCCAAACGTTATTTCATCGAGACTGCTGGATGGTTATTTTAGGCTGTTTGATAATTAGATATGTTTGGGAGAAGTAATTTGTATACTTGTATTGCAGTTTCCATTAGCAGATTTGCTGACAAAAAATTTTGTCTCTAGCTTTGACTTCAACCTTATCTATCTACAGTTGAATCAATACACGGATCATGGGGAAGTTGGACAAATTATAGCTCATGCATACCAAGCTGCTTGGACGGTACAAAGACAAGAATCAGATTGTGTAACAATCCAAAACCTTGGAATGGAGGACGGGTATGCATTGGCAGAGACTCCCAATCATTGTTATGCAGTAAAGGAGACTGTACAGGAGGTGGATATTAAACGTTTATATTTATTTTTATTTTGCATGAGATACCAGATGAAATCAGATTAACGCTGACAATATATTCGTTTTTAGCGGAATATGGGACATGCAATTTTGAGAAAAATATGTGCGCATGGACATCCTTTTATAATTTTTTAATGAGGAAAAACACAATGAAATTTCAAAGAAATTCTGGTAGAACTCCCAGCATTTTCACAGGCCCTGATGATGATCACACTTTGAAAAATGGACTAGGTAAGTAATGCAAGATATTCTATGTTCTCTCAACTTCATGGCCAATGAAGCCTGTGACCAATTAAGATAATTTCGTTAATCGATATTCTTGCTGCTGATTATAATTTTCATTACTTTGGTTTAGGCAGATTACTATGTGTCCCCGGCAATATAATTCTCAAACCAGTTACTCTTTCACAATAACATTCGTATGGGTAGCGATACAAGAAATAGACACACTTTGATAATTTGGTAAATGAAGAAGATCATATCCAGAGTTCGGCTTTAATATGCTTATACAACATTACTATAGTATCTATAGTCTAATAAGTCTATAATGTGAAACTCGTGAGTATCTTTTCACTCAAATATTATATGCAAATAATAATTTACGTTATCCTTATAGGGACCTACGTCTATCTAGAAGTTACTTCCTCTAGTACAAGTCATTATGGCCTCCTTCGTGGTCCAGTATTACCTGCTATACATAGGGTTACGCCAAAGCGCTGTCTTTCATTTTGGTATCACATGTATGGCAGAGATATGGGATACATGATGGTTTATATTCAAGATATTATTCTTGGATATCATGAACTAATTTGGCATGCTGGGGGGAATAAAGGTTCTTTATGGCAATTCAAAAACATTACAATTGATAGTACGAGTGAAAAGAAGGTATTATATATAATGCAACGGTTTCAGTTTATGAAGGGGCAAGATATTAAGTTTTCTCTGTTGATTTCATTTGAGACATTGTCCCAAAACGTTATGATATTGACCATGAAGCGGCCAAAATTTACGATAAATGGTTTTGCTATTCATCGATATTCTTACTTAGATACAAAATTATGATGGAGAACAATTAGTGACTCACAGCCTTTATTCATTAACTTATATCATTATTTTTAAATTAAAAGATACCTTGACAAAGTCAAACAGGATGTCTTCACGAGGTTTATATAAGTCTGCTATAAAATATGCCATTCTAAATTATTGTGATATTTCAAAAAATATCCAATAAACTTCGCTGCTTGATCATAGATATTGAAAAATAATGAAAGCAAGATATCTTGACCTTGAAGATAATGTTTCAATGTATCTACTTCATAAAAATGTTCTACCTATGGATGAGATATATGATACTCATTGCATCCCTTATTTTCTATGTTTCTTTCCACTATCTTCACGGTCATATTTATTATTTCGTTGATAGATTATATTCTATGGAATGAGAGGTACCGGCTACACTGGGGATATGGCACTTGATGATATCAAAGTTGAAGAAAATGCCTGTCATTAGACATTGTATCTACCATTTGTTGGAGCTTCATTACTTGTATTACTTTTAGCATTATTTGTATCGCCTCACTGCGTTATCTACCTTTCATAATTAATATCATGTAGTGTAAAGTTGAAAAAGCTTGATCAAAATATTTGTGTTTATTGTTTGATGAAGTTTTGTAATAATAATAAGACTTAAATATTGATATACGATCTTTTCTATCTAATTTTTCTATCTACAAAGAAATGTTTCCATGAATCTCATTAAATGAGAGATACTATGCCAAATCATCATATCAATGTAAATAGACAACCACGTTCGGAAAATTTATGATTGAATCACATTAACACATTTTGATTATAGCACTCCCAGGATAAAGAATCTTAAATATGATCTGGAATTTAAAAAAATATCAAACAGATGACTAAGAAAACCTAAAATTTTATATTAACGCGATTTTCTGATAAATGTTCTTATTGTTAAGGTGAAAATATCATTGTCATATTTTAAAATAATACATTTCATTTGAAGGCATGCCTTTCACATAAACCCTTGTATTTCCGGTGACTTTCATAGATAATCCTAATACATTATCTGTATGTATTTTTCATGAAAAATTATACATGAAGTTTGCTACATCGATTGTTTTCTGTATGTTACAAAAAGCAGGTCATTTTCAATAAATTTGATTGAAAATACAATTAATAGAAAGCATGCATGTATACTATTTTAAGACACCGGTCCCTTTTGTTTCTATTATGCGCTTTCCCCGATTTTCTATGGACAGTCACTGTGGCTAGCAGGATTTCCTCGTTGTGATCGGATGCTGTTTGATACAAAATACATAAACCAATATAAGAAAAAAGCATTATTGATTAAACGATCATTTTTCACAACTTCAAAGAAAGATTATGAACCATTTAAATTTTATTTAGCAATTATAATAATCATGTAAGCTTTCATTTAATGAGACCCACATTATTTGTGATATTATCAAGATCATTTATTCATCAATTGGAATAATCATTGGGCGATTGCCACGATAAGTAACATAATATGTCTAATAATACATGCTGCAAGGAATCATCAGTGGTCCTTTATTTTCCTTATTTAAAAAAAATGATTTTCCATTTGATACAAAATGCGAAACATGTATGTTTGAAGACCACTTTTTTGCACTCATCAAATAATCTTTCCCGAGTTGAAGCTGATGCTAATGCTAAATTAGTCATTGTATCAAGCTGGTTCAGAGACAATAGGTTAACCTTAGGCTAGGGTTATATGGACGCACCGAACTCAATTGATTCATTCATTCGAATTAAATCTCATGGTAGCGCGCTTCGTATAACATCATTCGGTTCATCAACATTCCTCAAAAAATATTAAGTGCGTCGAGCTAGCTCCGCACGTCAAGCCTTGACGTGCGGAGCTCTTCTCCATGAATTAAATTCATCGCCGCGTTATACGAGCGAGCTATCATCGCACCGAACTAAATATATTCCACTCACGGTGCCGTGACTGAGCTCCTATATCTACCTTATATGGCAATAAACCGGGGGATGTGCAAATCATAAATCATTTCAAAGGATGTTTCCATGGCAATGCGATGGAAAGAACATCGCTTTTGGGAAGTTGTTATGGTGACTTGTTTATATGATTGAAAGATGGCTAACAGGGAAGCTGATGTTTTCCAAAATCATGATTTAAAACATTTAAAAACGCTTTCTTCTAGTTAATCACAATGCATCAGCACTAGAATTGGGGTCGCTTTTATCATAATACGTTATTTTAATGGAAATTCGCATTTAATTTGCTCTGAGTACTATGCCTTGCTATAACAAAAACTGTCTCCCGTAAAAATGCTTGCAAACCTTTGAGATTACTACTTCATACAAGTTTCAAACTATTGATAGGCAAAATAGAACGGAAAAAATAGCTGAAAATGAATAGGTAATGAAAACAAAACACTCTGGTTTCAACCCATGAGGTATAATTCCAAGAAAACTACATCCTATCACGTGACATTTTGGTCAGTTTTTAAAGATCTTCGACATTTGGTTCGTCTGTTTAACCCCAAATGCGAATTTAATGCTATTCGGTGTCGCACCTAATTCAAATTGAGTTCGGTGCGTCCATATAACCCTAGCCTTACATCCTCAAAAAATAAACTTTATGATTTTTCAATTTCATCATTTGAGAAAACTTGAAGTAGATTAATTGTCACGTCATTGATAAATGTGGGTCAAACTTCGGTAAAAAGAACATTAAATTTCTATGGCTACCGTTAGATGACGAACTGAATTGGAAAAACTATGAATACATATTTTTAATTTGTGTTTTGATGAGAGAAAACGACGATGCCGCAGAGTGAGATAGAGCGGTTAACTTTGTCTGCTCAACTAGAATGCACAAACATTTCTATCTCACTCTGCTAAAATAATGGAAACATAGCCAGCAACGCGGGTAGACCATTGGTAGTGAAACATATATAGTTGATATTATATATAAATATATATATAGTAATAATATTAGAAATATTAAAAATTAATATTGGCAATTGGATAATGCAAGTGAAATTCAGAGCGTAAATAGTAATAATAATGAGAAGGTCAAGAAAGACACATTCTTTGGTTGTAACTCCAAGTTTCACGTTATTAAGCGATCATCAGACAACAAATAATAGTATTTGTTGTCTGATGATCGTTTAATAACGTGAAACTTAGAGTTACAACCAGAGAATGTGTCTTTCTTGACCTTCTCATTATTATTACTAGTTGATATGATGTATTAATTATTCAAAAATGTAAGTTCATATAAATCTATTTTCACAAATGCCAATATTAGGCGGATGGCAGCAATTGTCAGCTCAAATTAAACAGGAAGAATATTTTCATGGATAATGATACATCACTTTTAATGATCATTATTATCGATTTGCTTCGATGCTTCTTTCTATATGATCTAGTTTCGAAAAGCTACAGAGTTCATTTAATCGAACGATCTTCCAAATCAGCAAAATTGTAAATGAATATATCTATTACACATAAACGTCAAACCCTGTCTAATGTATGTATATGTCCAGAACAGTTTTCTCCGCCAATTGTAGCTCTACAGCTTTGAAAATTAAATCATTGTAATCAGTATGATCAACATATTGCTATGATCGCCTTTCTTTTTAAGACTTTCCTTTCTATTTCTCGCATCGAATTAAAACATATATTTCCACTGTGATTTAACTTTGCGTTACGGTAACAAAGTAATTTTGCCCTCTCAGTTTTGACACGCATGATTATACTTTTAGACCCTTTATATTAAATTTCAGCGTGTGTCAAGCCATTTAAAAACACATTTATTACTGTTTACATGAACATTTTTATTACATTGATCGACTCGCTTTTGTTAAAATAATGTTGGCTTGGTGTTCTTTTTTGAATAGCTAACATACACTTTCTAGACAATTTAGCTACTGAAAATCTGATTCAGCCCAAATTGACCCAGTAAAGCGGTGGTTTCATTGCTAATTTGTTATTATAAATTCAATTACACGTTATAAAAGCTATCAAACATTTATCAAAAATATTTAAGATAAGATAAAATATTGTTCACTTTTCGAATTTTTGAATTTATTTGTTATATAAGCAATGTGTATTTTGGTAACATAATAACACTTCAATACAATCATTCAGAATAATAGAGATAGACAAAGTTGTTCTGAGAAGTAAAAGAAATATGCCACCCATTGCTTTACTTTACAATTTGTTGCTGGCCAAAATCTAGGAGTTTTGGTTGTTTATAGGAGTTTGTAACATAATCAGATAAGTCTTACTAAAGCCCACGCCATTGTGAGCATTCTTTATATATTTACACATGATTGCTAACACAGTTTTCGTTCAAAATCGTCTCGAGTATTCTTTGTATTAATCCCCGGGAGAGGGTTACTCAATATTATTTGTACTGGGGTGTGCAATTTTCAAATATGAAGGAGGAAGGTTGAACTTCACTGCAGGTGAAAATTGACAATTGAGACTCTATAAAATTAGAAATATTGCAGAAGAATAATTTAAAGTTCATTTTTGTAAGACCAAAGTTAAACAAAAGTGATGAACGAATCAAAAATGATTTAAATCGTTGAATTAAACATGAAAATGGCATGACCACATATAGCGGATGTATAGACACATGATTGAAGCACCATAAAGGCTTCATCAATAGAATAAAAAACCCTTAAAATGAAAAAAAAGTTCCCAGAGTTAGGTCAGCAACAAATCGTAAAGTAAAACAATGGATGGCGTATCTCTTTCACTTTCCAGAACCACTTTGTCTATCTCTATTACTTTCCATGATTGTATTGCAATGTTAAGTATGTTACCAAAATACACATTGCATATAATAAATAAATTAAAAAAATTCGAATCCTCAACAATGTTACAGAAACGTGGTTGACGCCAACTGTTTCAAATTCTTTACTTATTCAAAATACAAACTACAACCTATTGCGAATAGACAGATTATCTCAAGCAGGGGGAGGAGCAGCTATTTTTATCTCTAATCGTTATTCTATTATTCCTGTTGAAATTCAAAGCCGTTTCTCAGAACTGGATGCCATTGTTACTGATGTTTGCATCAAAGAAAGGAAACGTTACCGTTTGTCTGTATATATTTTCCTCCTTCAAAGACTTTAGATGAGTATTCTATATCAAATTTATGTGAATTTATTGACTTTTGTTCAAGGGATTGTGATTTTCCAATAATTTATTTTGGTGACTTCAATTTCCCAAATATGATTGGTCTGTCTATGTACCATCCTGTATTGAGTCTACATGTCAATCAAAATATTTATCATCAGTTATAATACCAACAATCTAAAACAATTTATACATGAACCAACTAGATATGGAAATAATCTTGATTTATTTCTTACAGATGAACCCTCTATTATTCTTGATGTAAATATATCTGCACCATTTACCCAATCATGTGATCATGATTCTATCGACGTAACCATAGCTATACCAGCTATGGTGGATTTTAATCGACGTTAATTGAAACATGCATTGTGCAGAGTATAGATAGTTCCTCGTAATTGTTTCTATTGTTTGAATGCATTTCAAAACGGTACCTAGAAATTCAGCGACAATAAAAAGAGTAAAAAAGGAAAACTGAGTAAAAAAACACTTTGTTCAATTCGATACATAATAGTATCTATAGACAGCATATAGAAAAAATGTTCAAAGAATAGAACAATTAGCTGCTGGAGCATATAAATTGAAGTCTGGAGTGAGCTGAAAGTCAGTTCAACTTCAGACGCAAAGATGAATACATTTACAGCTTTTGTTTTTATGGTGGTGTTTACCATTGCAAAGTCAGTACCAACACCAGTTCAGAGACAAGCTACAGCAAAAGATAGACTATAAAAATATAGATAGTTCATTGGTATGCATCCTTTTAAATATATATCACTCTTTAGTTCTCCTTTATCCTATCCTTATTTGCATTGGTTATAATTTTATCCGAATTTTGTCTCGGTAAAAATAATTTCGTTTGATGTAAGTATGTATGTAGTATGTAAGATAGAGTCACGCAGAATGTATAATCACTCTCAACCAACTTATTGGGAGCAAAATATCTGTCTCTTAATCTGAAGATCTTGAGTCCTCATCGTGTCCGGGTAACAATTTGTGTAGAAAAAACTATAGACAAAGAATAGTCTGCGGATAGGACTCCTTGATGTTGTCTCGCGATAAATTCATAGAAATTGCTTACACATTACGTGATTCTACATTATAACGCAGTTGTATACCACAGAGACTAATGTGATGTGAATCTTGTATAATGTTATAGAGTTATAACTATAATATATTCTAATATATCCTCATTGATATGGACAATACGAACTAAATGATTACATTTCATTTTTTCTTAATTATCCTCAGATAAGCCATTGGCACCAGATCATACTGAGCATGATTTATTTGATGATATATTGAAGGCAAATCAAGGTAGGGAATGTTAGAAGTTTTAGTTACACGATTTTTATACGTTGCGTATAACAAATTGAGATGGTTTTATGGAAGCAATTATCTCAACACAGCTTTATCTATATGTTATCTCTGCCCGTTTAACGTCGGATTCAACGTCAACGAATTCGTTCATATTGCAGTTGTATCTCTCAATAAGGAACTGTACTCATTGAAAAATGCATTTCAGATATAATTTTATTTGAATAAACGTATTTATACTATCGATAGTTGAAATAAATGGCCTGATGATCACCTTCTGATGTGAAACTTGAAATAGCGGAAATCTAGAATGTTTCATTTTGAATCTCATTCTATATAATTGCTTTGATTAATTTCATTGAGCACTATATCATGAACTGATGTGGAACAATCACACTATTAATATTACAATATTACATATTATTATATATATTTGTATTATTATTATATATGTATGCTTGCATATTTATTTATCAAATTTGTAGAGCAGCAGCAGTTACAGATTAAAGTTTGATTATTCGGTATAAATAGGAGATGCTCAATCAGAATTCCTCTTACAATCTCTAAACAAATCAAAAAAGTAGAAGAAGATATTTAATTCAGTAATCGGTTTTAGATTTGACATATTTATGTTTATATACTCATGTATTGAATGATGAAATATCTTAGTTAGTCTAAGGCTACGATTTCATAAAGCCGTTGGCTATTATTTAGCAGCTACAGCATGAGAATTACCTTATATACTTTTTGTACGCATATAAATACAACGAAACAAGAAGGTCAAAATATACTATGATCTATCAAAACAGAAATCTAGTCACATAAATGCGTCATACAATATTCATGTGTCCATGTTTATTTAGATTTTGAAAACTAAATTCATGTAACAGCTTTTATGTATTATCATCCATATTATATATTTATATAAATTGTATTTATCTTATTTAGCTGATTCTAATGGAACAGAGCAATATACTGAGGGAGATATTTTACCGGATAGTGATATCGGAGCACGATCTAGAAGAGCAGCAATAATTGACAGTGACAGACTGTGGCCAAATGGAATTGTCCATTACAGTATAGCTAGTTCAATGCGTAAGTAATTTAAACCCTTTCATTATAATTACTTGGTCATAAAGTTCCGAAAGTATTCAATAAAGCATCTATATGTGTTAGATTGCTTCAAGAAGGATTAGCTTTAATGGCAGAGCATTGACTAGTTGGATAAATGAGGATTATTTATTGTCTTCGCTATTTTGTTTTAGTATATCCCCAAGAATTGAGAGATGCGATGGATGAAATAGAATCTAAAACGTGCATTCGATTCGTGGAATACAATGGACAGCAATCCCATGTCTTATACATACAATCTGGAAGTGGGTAAGTCATTAAGATGCTTGATAAAAGCCTTTAACATCAATACGATCGTATAACATGAAATACCAGCTATATTTAATCAAAGTTATCACAAATGCAAATACTTACGTATAATATTATAAGGATTTGGAATCTCTCTTTCTTGATTTGTCTACTATACTTTCCAGTTAAGTATGCTACATATGTATTGAAATGAAAAAGATATATATATATATATCATCAGCTATTATCCTGAAATATTTTATAGTTTACCACCAAACTATAATAATATATATAACGTGTTTTTCAAAATCACTGAAGCAAGTATAACTTATAACGCAAAGTTTAATCCCCGCAAAATCATTGCGTCAGTCTGCGCTTGTTTCTTAATATTAGAATTTAAATTTAAAAGAAGGAAGGTCATAATTGCTAAACCTTTTGAAAAATGTACCTGGACTAAAAGAAAACACACTGAAATTCAAAGAACAGAGTGGTTGATAACATAAAAACACTATTTCTTGTGAGTCTGATAAACCGTATGGCATACATTTGTAACATTCTACATTTCAACAAATGGTAACTTAAATAAGTCAAATATATTTGCTAACACGGGCATATGCATTATCTCTGGTTCGGGACTGTGTTCATCTTCTGAATCTTCACGACCATCTTCATCTTCAATCTCTTCTGTTGTATTTGTATTTATAATGACCGTATACTGTACGTTATTCAAATTTAATTGATTCAGAACGTAGCTTTTCGGTTAAGTGCAATTAGTCATCATTAAAAATTGCATTAGATATATTTGAAAATAGCCGAAGAGACAGTGAAGATGCGTACGTAATTACCTTGATTGACCCCCCCTCTCTCTCCTTCTGTACGCAGCTGTACGCCTTTGGCGTGACACCCCTCCCCCTAATTTATGGATGGACCCTTACTTCATTTTCATGTTTGGATATATTTGGACTGAATGATATGCGCAAAATCATTGAATGCTTATATGTAATGATTGTTCAAAAACGCATGAACCTTAGCGTATTATGACTTTGATTTCAAAATGTTTGATTTTAAAATCCCTTTTAGATGTTCATCTTACTTAGGAAAATATTTGCCTGATCCAAACAGCATATTTCAACCACTGAATCTTGGGTCTGGCTGTGGTAGAGTTGGCATTGCACAGCATGAACTAATGCATGCACTTGGATTTCATCATGAACAATCGAGACCGGACAGAGACACTTATGTTACAATTAATTATGAAAACATTGCACAAGGTAGGATATGATCATTTTATTGTGAATTGTTTTGAAGGACATTCGCTTAGTAAATCTGCCTCCTTATTTCATGTCGAATAAAAACGATAAATGAGGAAATAAAATATTCCACATCCCTTTAAGTCATTGTTAAATCTCCTTTTATTGATAAACACAATTATATTTTCTGGGAAATATTTGATGCGAAATTAAAGAAAATCAAACTCCATCACAATGACAGCATTATCATGATACATCAACATTTGGCTCGTTCTTTTACAATTAATGCATTCCAATTTTGTTAAGTTATATATAGTTATTTAGATACTACATTCTGCATTGAAGGGAAATAATCTACAAATTTATAAAATTGTCTCGTTATTGTCTTAGGATATGCAGAGCAATTCAACAAGATGCCAACGACTCTTTTTCAAACTTTCACACCATATGACTATGAAAGCGTAATGCATTACTCTAGTCATGCTTTCACTGGTAATGGACAAGCTACAATTGTACCAAAACCTAATCCATTTGTACCTATTGGTCAAAGAAATGGAATTTCAACAAACGATGTACAGGACATGTATCAACTTTACAATTGCTTATCTGGTCAGTATAAATAAAATACATTTACATTTCTCACATCTGTAGTGAATCTCTTTTGATCTAATTCACAATTGAACAAAGTTTAATTCAAATAGAAGTCCAATAACAGGCCAACAATCTAAATTCTTAAGTGCAATATTATTCAGATTTGGCTTATTAATCGGTTTATTTACATGACGTTATAAATCTTACTATCTGAACTATTGTTTATCTCCTGAACTTTGATCCTACATATCATTCCTGATTTAGAGATGAGATTTCTGACTTTGAAGCTACATCATCATCGTTAAAAATTGGCCAAAAATCTAAAGTAAATAATACACTAAAAAATATTTCAAATTTTCTAAAATGTACCATTTAATATTTGGCGGTTCCCTATACCAAAATTATGGAAGTATCTACCCGGCTGTTAAACGACCTCTTCAAATTCAATTTCCACTCACTTTATTGTATGAGAGTATAGGTTTTGACTTCCTGCATGTCAGTATAAACATGATTTACTTGATATTGCAGCTGGAAATCTTGATGGTTCCTGGGGACGATGGGGAAGTTACGGACCATGCAGTGTGACATGTGGTAATGGTACAAGAACAAGATCCAGGGCTTGTAACAATCCAAAACCCTTGAATAATGGAAGAGATTGCATTGGAAGTGATACTGAATCAATTACGTGCAATGCTGGGTCATGCGTTCCAGGTAAATTTATTTGTGTTTATATTCAGTATAAAGTCTCATATTATTTATGATCAATTGTTCTTTTACAATAATATGTGTTTGCATTAAGCAAATAAGTTCTATTAATTGAATTGACTATCATCGTGCATGCTTTCTTTTGAAATGTGGACTCCAAAATTATATTGTTGATTCTTTTTGCTCCTTTATTTTTCCATTAGTAAAATGAAACTTGATATCTTTCTAAGTATAAGTTAATTAATTTAAATCACATGATGATTATACCAAAGGCATTAAAGACTTACAACAATGACAGTAGTAACAAATGTGAATGTCTGATCACTTTTTCATTTATTGTTCAAAATAGTAAAAGTTATTTTTTTTATCTACTGACAGATAATATAGTGATCTATGTCTACATTTGACAGAGCGGTGAATAATAATTATATATGATGACAAAAAGTACCCATTATTCAAAATACTTTTTATATATATTTAAATTATTATTTAAAAAGAATATTTATATTTGAATATATTTTGTTCATTTATCATTATATTAATTATATTTTTTAATATTTATTAAAGATATATCAGTTTCTTAATCAGTTGATAAAATATGTGTTTCTACATCTGCAGGTGGGCCCTCGTCATGTAATTTCGAAACCGGTATGTGCTCGTGGACAAGCTCAAGTGCTACAGGACAAAGTCAATTGGAATGGGAAAGATCAAAGGGTCCAACACCAAGCTTATCTACTGGACCAAGTGTAGATCATACTCTCGGGACGAGTTCAGGTATGAAAATTAATCTAATGTAATAAAGGCATATAAATCATTAGGAAGTAGAGTGTTAGTTATTTTAAATCAAATTGATTTTGAGGGTCAGTTGCAATTCCCAGATACAGAGCTCCCAAAATATATCATTGTTTGATATTTCCTATAAACGATCATGCCTATCTTGAATTTCCTTCCTCGTGTACCCACATGGTGCAGGTATAGTTTGTGCTTAAAGTACTCCAATAAATTAATCGTTTTACTGATGAAACAGATAATTGGAGAAAAATTTATATCAAATCTGAAGAAGTTTAGAAGAACAGCTTTATTTTTGAACTATGTTATGTCGTCTTCTGATTTTCATATTTGATGACGTATGCATTATTATACCGTGCGTTTCTCAATTTCCTCTGATGTAGCTTGGAAACTCAAATTCTACTCCTCAAACAAATGAACAAGAACTAGAATAGCGGGTTGAATAATATACAACATTACGATTTATGTTCTCATAACATTCAGAGAAACATAGAGATTGGCGCTCATTATAATTATGAAGGGTCTACAAACATGAAAAGTGTAGCTATAGTGCGAGCTTCCCAAACATCTTGTGTGACACAGCCTTCAGAATATTCACGTTCTCATAAAGTTCAACCCAAAAGTAAACAAGAAGAATCAACAAGAATCTTAGACAAGCCTTTTTGTGATATCTTTCAGATGTCTGAATTTTCTGATATTTCAAAATTTATTGTATAATATCATTTACTTCCTTGTATGATTGACTTCTGGAGAATTAGAACAATTTCTGGAAGAACAGTGTACCATACCTTGATTGTCCATATTTCATTGTCTTTCAGGATTTTCACACTGCGTTGAAGTAACGCGTAGTTAGTTTAGCATCTTATACTTAACCTTTTTTAATATAATGTTTTGCAGGTTATTACGTTTACGTTGAAACGAGTGGTAAGACTCCTTATGCACAGGGCTACCTGCAAAGTCCATTATTACCAGATCTTGGATCTAATGGCAAACGATGCCTATCATTTTGGTATCATATGTATGGTGTCAATATGGGATATCTGATTGCTCAGTATCAAAATTCTTACGTTTGGCATACATACGGAAATAAATACGACAGTTGGCATTACAAGAGACAAACCATCAGTGCTACCACAGCTGGAAAGGTATGGTATAATTACAGAATTATGATATATGTAAACACGCCTTTCCAGGCTGTATTAGCTGCTGTAGACAACAAATGAAATAATAAAGATCTTGTTTCACGTTTATGCAATTCTTAAACTATAATAGCTTTGATTTATTAAGTCTTGAAAGTTAAATCCCTTTATAAATATTTGTTTCTCCTTCTGTGGGGAAAGTTTTCGTGAAGATTGGACATGGCGTACAATCGATATAACACAAAACCTGTAAGACAAAAAGCACCATTTTGCATGGCCTTGCATATTTATACCCATGAAATAAAGTCTATAAAAGCAAATATCATTTATTTATTTATAGTGAATATTTAAACAAGATAAGACTTCAGCAAAATTTCTGTTATCAATGCTTGTCCAGTGTAAGAAAACTGATACAAAATTATTAAAATTTTAGCATTTTTGTTTTTGTTTAGTATGTATTATATTGCGGTTAAATGCATTCAGTTTTTGAGAATATAAAAAGTGGAACACAAATTGTAAAATTTAGTTCAATAGCTATTTTTCGAGAATTGTAAAGTTTTACTCCTGCAATAATAAAATCTGTTTCTTACATAATAAGTTTTTATTTTAGGTACTTTAACACAATTGCCATTATTTGTAGTGTTTTGATTGTGTATGAAAGGTGTAAAATAGTCCACAAAAGCCTGGCAGATGTTTTTCAATATTGTGGCAGTGGCAATCAGTAAATAAAAATTACCAATATATAAGTTTCTACAACATTTTACTTCTTAATTAACCCTCGAATTTTACCATGCTGGTGGGACATATTATATATATTATCGATTTTCCCAATTTCACTCTCCAGGTTCAATTCATTGCTATGAGGGGATGGTCTTTTACTAATGATATGGCACTTGATGATATTACAATAACCGATGGTGCTTGCTGATAGTATCCATGCACACTTACAATTGCTTGCTGATGGGTGTTCGTTTATACGTAGCTGATATAGTCATGTAATTGATATTGGAACTATTAGGTATACTCTGTTATCATGAGTTATCTAAATTGTTATGGTTAGGTAAATTAATGTTGCTTTATTGAGTAACAAATAGACAAAACACAATTGACTAGTTATTTCTAGTTACTTCTACACTATTAATTCAAGATAAAATTAATAATATTCTCAGGTGGAGGTAGAATCTCGTTGCTAATCTTTCTTCATTATAAAATCCTTGGAAAACGGGGCTCACATTATTCCGAATTCAATCGAAATCTTTGTTGTGAAGTCACTCGTGAACTTTAGACTGGTCCAAAAAACATGAAAGTTTGAAATGTTATCGGGCCCATTGATTTTCTTGTTCAGAATGCTTTGAGAATAAGTTGTGCACAGATTTTATTTGGCTTTTACTTGGATCGAGACTTTCGTCGACCAACAAACACAATCCGTATGTATCGATTCTATACTTGTACGTTGAAATACTTTGGATGCCGAACAAACACTGACAGGAAGTCTCAAATAGCGATAATTACCTCGATGAGTGGCTATACTAGCTAATTCGGACGATGCCTGGTCTAGCTCTTTTTTATTAAAACCATATTCCAAAATTAATGTAGAGAATACCGTAGCACCATGCAAATTTGCACAGAATGAGTTGCGAACTGCTTTGAAATGGCTCTTTCCCAATTCGTGCAGCTTTTCCCATAAACAGGACGATATCCTTAACAATGCTGTCTACCACAATGCATGCACGAATCTGAAATCTGAAATTACATTTTTCTGGGCAAATTTTATAAAATCTTCTCCAGCGAAGTTGTAATATATAGCAAGCTGTTTCATTTCGGGTTTCAAATTTAAGTCAGGTTCAGCCATGTAATTCCTAAATGTGGACTTCCGATTGACGAATTGATAGTATGCATTGTGTTGTTTATAGGGTCAAAAGTTTGCGGGAGCTTTAGTAATCATAGTAAAGCGAGGCACAACTAGATGAATAGTAATTCTGATGTATTATATTGATGAAATTTATGGCATGCATATAATAATTTAATTCAAACGCAATTTATTTACTGATCCAGTATCGGCCTCGTTTACGATAGAGATTTCTCGATTGTTGCTAGAGAACGAGTGAGTCTAAATTCCGATGGCCCATTCACGACAGTGATGTAATCCCTTATTATATGATATGTACGTGATTGATGAATGGATACTGGATCAGTAAATAAATTGCGTTTTAATTAAATTATTATATGCATGCCATAAATTTCATCAATATAATACATCAGAATTACTATCCATCTAGTTGTGCCTCGCTTTACTATGATTGCTAAGGCTCCCGCAAACTTTTGACCCTATAAGCAACACAATGCATACTATCAATTCGTCAATCGGAAGTCCACATTTAGGAATTACATGGCTGAACCTGACTTGAATTTGAAACCAGAAATGAAACAGCTTGCTATATATTACAACTTCGCTGGAGAAGATTTTATAAAATTCGCCCAGAAAAATGTAATTTCAGATTTCAGATTCGTGCATGCATTGTGGTAGACAGTATTGTTAAGGATATCGTCCTGTTTGTGGGAAAAGCTGCACGAATTGGGAAAGAGCCATTTCAAAGCAGTTCGCAACTCATTCTGTGCAAATTTGCATGGTGCTATGGTATTCTCTACATTAGGTTTGGAATATGGTTTTAATCAAATAGAGCTAGACCAGGCATCGTCCGAATTAGCTAGTATAGCCACTCATCGAGGTAATTATCGCTATTTGAGACTTCCTGTCAGTGTTTGTTCGGCATCCAAAGTATTTCAACGTACAAGTATAGAATCGATACATACGGATTGTGTTTGTTGGTCGACGAAAGTCTCGATCCAAGTAAAAGCCAAATAAAATCTGTGCACAACTTATTCTCAAAGCATTCTGAACAAGAAAATCAATGGGCCCGATAACATTTCAAACTTTCATGTTTTTTGGACCAGTCTAAAGTTCACGAGTGACTTCACAACAAAGATTTCGATTGAATTCGGAATAATGTGAGCCCCGTTTTCCAAGGAATTTATAATGAAGAAAGATTAGCAACGAGATTCTACCTCCACCTGAGAATATTGTTAATTTTATCTTGAATTAATAGTGTAGAAGTAACTAGAAATAACTAGTCAATTGTGTTTTGTCTATTTGTTACTCAATAAAGCAACATTAATTTACCTAACAATAACAATTTAAATAACTCATAATAACAGAGTATACCTAATAGTTCCAATATCAATTACATGACTATATCAGCTACGTATAAACGAACACCCATCAGCAAGCAATTGTAAGTGTGCATGGATACTATCAGCATGCACCATCGGTTATTGTAATATCATCAAGTGCCATATCATTAGTAAAAGACCATCCCCTCATAGCAATGAATTGAACCTGGAGAGTGAAATTGGGAAAATCGATAAGATATATAATATGTCCCACCAGCATGGTAAAATTCGAGGGTTAATTAAGAAGTAAAATGTTATAGAAACTTATATATTGGTAATTTTTATTTACTGATTGCCACTGCCACAATATTGAAAAACATCTGCCAGGCTTTTGTGGACTATTTTACACCTTTCATACACAATCAAAACACTACAAATAATGGCAATTGTGTTAAACTACCAAAAATAAAAACTGATTATGTAAGAAACAGATTTTATTATTGCAGGAGCAAAACTTTACAATTCTCGAAAAATAGAACAGAGAAAATTAGGTATTGAACTAAATTTTACAATTTGTGTTCCACTTTTTATATTCTCAAAAACTGAATGCATTTAACCGCAATATAATACATACTAAACAAAAACAAAAATGCTAAAATTTTAATAATTTTGTATCAGTTTTCTTACACTGGACAAGCATTGATAACAGAAATTTTGCTGAAGTCTTATCTTGTTTAAATATTCACTATAAATAAATAAATGATCTTTGCTTTTATAGACTTTATTTCATGGGTATAAATATGCAAGGTCATGCAAAATGGTGCGTTTTGTCTTACAGATTTTGTGTTAAATCGATTGTACGCCATGTCCAATCTTCACGCAAACTTTCCCCACAGATGGAGAAACAAATATTTATAAAGAGATTTAATTTTCAAGACTTAATAAATCAAACCTATTATAATTTTAGAATTACATAAACGTGAAACAAGATCTTCATCATTTCATTTGTTGTCTACAGCAGCTAATACAACCTGGAAAGGCGTGTTTACATAAATCATAATTCTGTAATTATAGCATACCTTTCCAGCTGTGGTAGCACTGATGGTTTGTCTCTTGTAATGCCAACTGTCGTATTTATTTCCGTATGTATGCCAAACGTAAGAATTTTGATACTGAACAATCAGATATCCCATATTGACACCATACAAATGATACCAAAATGATAGGCATCGTTTGCCATTAGATCCAAGATCTGGTAATAATGGACTTTGCAGGTAGCCCTGTGCATAAGGAGTCTTACCACTCGTTTCAACGTAAACGTAATAACCTGCAAAACATTATATTAAAAAAGGTTAAGTATAAGATGCTAAACTAACTACGCGTTACTTCAACGCAGTGTGAAAATCCTGAAAGACAATGAAATATGGACAATCAAGGTATGGTACACTGTTCTTCCAGAAATTGTTCTAATTCTCCAGAAGTCAATCATACAAGGAAGTAAATGATATGATACAATAAACTTTGAAATATCAGAAAATTCAGACATTTGAAAGATATCACAAAAAGGTATGTCTAAGATTCTTGCTGATTATTTTTGTTTACTTTTGGGTTGAACTTTTTGGGAACGTGAATATTCTGAAGGCTGTGTAACACAAGATATTTGGGGAGCTCGCACTATGACTACACTTTTCATGTCTGTAGACCCTTCATAATTATAATGAGCGCTGATCTCCATGTTTCTCTGAATGTTATGAGAACATAAATCGTATGTTGTATATTATTCAACCAGCTATTCTAGATCTTATTCACTTGTTTGAGTAGAATTTGAGTTTTCAAGCAACATCAGAGGAAATTGAGAAACGCACGGTATAATAATGCATACGTCATCAAATATGAAGATCAGAAGACGACATAACAAAGTTCAAAAATAAAGCTGTTCTTCTAAACTTCTTCAGATTTGATATAAATTTTTCTCCAATTTTCTGTTTCGTCAGTAAAACGATTAATTTATTGGAGTACTTTATGCACGAACTATAACTGCACCATGTGGGTACACGAGGGAAGGAAATCAAGATAGGCATGATCGTTTATAGGATATATCAAACAATGATATATTTTGGGAGCTCTGTATCTGGGAATTGCAACTGACCCTCAAAATCAATTTGATTTAAAATAACTAACACTCTACTTCCTAATGATCTATATGCCTTTATTACATTAGATTAATTTTCATACCTGAACTCGTCCCGAGAGTATGATCTACACTTGGTCCAGTACATAAGCTTGGTGTTGGACCCTTTCATCTTTCCCATTCCAATTGACTTTGTCCTGTAGCACTTGAGCTTGTCCACGAGCACATACTGGTTTCGAAATTACATGACGAGGGCCCACCTGCAGATGTAGAAACACATATTTTATCAACTGATCAGGAAACTGATATATCTTTAATATATATTAAAAAATATAATTAATATAATGATAAATGAACAAAATATATTCAAATATAAATATTCTTTTTAAATAATAATTTAAATATATATAAAAAGTATTTTGAATAATGGGTACTTTTTGTCATCATATATAATTATTATTCACCGCTCTGTCAAATGTAGACATAGATCACTATATTATCTGTCATTTGATAAAAAAAATAACTTTTACTATTTTGAACAATAAATGAAAAAGTGATCAGACATTCACATTTGTTACTACTGTCATTGTTGTAAGTCTTTAATGCCTTTGGTATAATCATCATGTGATTTAAATTAATTAACTTATACTTAGAAAGATATCAAGTTTCATTTTACTAATGGAAAAATAAAGGAGCAAAAAGAATCAACAATATAATTTTGGAGTCCACATTTTAAAAGAAAGCATGCATGATGATAGTCAATTCAATTAATAGAACTTATTTGCTTAATGCAAACACATATTATTGTAAAAGAACAATTGATCATAAATAATATGAGACTTTATACTGAATATAAACACAAATAAATTTACCTGGAACGCATGACCCAGCATTGCACGTAATTGATTCAGTATCACTTCCAGTGCAATCTCTTCCATTATTCAAGGGTTTTGGATTGTTACAAGCCCTGGATCTTGTTCTTGTACCATTACCACATGTCACACTGCATGGTCCGTAACTTCCCCATCGTCCCCAGGCACCATCAAGATTTCCAGCTGCAATGTCAAGTAAATCATGTTTATACTGACATGCAGGAAGTCAAAACCTATACTCTCATACAATAAAGTGAGTGGAAATTGAATTTGAAGAGGTCGTTTAACGACCCGGTAGATACTTCCATAGTTTTGGTATAGGGAACCGCCAAATATTAAATGGTACATTTTAGAAAAATCTGAAATATTTTTTAGTGTATTATTTACTTTTAGATTTTTGGCCAATTTTTAACGATGATGATGTAGCTTCAAAGTCAGAAATCTCATCTCTAAATCAGGAATGATATGTAGGATTAAAGTTCAGGAGATAAGCAATAGTCAGATAGTAAGATTTTAACGTCATGTAAATAAACCGATTAATATGCCAAATCTGAATAATATTGCACTTAAGAATTTAGATCGTTGGCCTGTTATTGGACTTACTATTTGAATTAAACTTTGTTCAATTGTGAATTAGATCAAAAGAGATTCACTACAGATGTGAGAAATGTAAATGTATTTTATTTATACTGACCAGATAAGCAATTGTAAAGTTGATACATGTCCTGTACATCGTTTGTTGAAATTCCATTTCTTTGACCAATAGGTACAAATGGATTAGGTTTTGGTACAATTGTAGCTTGTCCATTACCAGTGAAAGCATGACTAGAGTAATGCATTACGCTTTCATAGTCATATGGTGTGAAAGTTTGAAAAAGAGTCGTTGGCATCTTGTTGAATTGCTCTGCATATCCTAAGACAATAACGAGACAATATTATAAATTTGTAGATTATTTCCCTTCAATGCAGAATGTAGTATCTAAATAACTATATATAACTTAACAAAATTGGAATGCATTAATTGTAAAAGAACGAGCCAAATGCTGATGTATCATGGAAATGCTGTCATTGTGATGGAGTTTGATTTTCTTTAATTTCGCATCAAATATTTCCCAGAAAATATAATTGTGTTTATCAATAAAAGGAGATTTAACAATGACTTAAAGGGATGTGGAATATTTTATTTCCTCATTTATCGTTTTTATTCGACATGAAATAAGGAGGCAGATTTACTAAGCGATTGTCCTTCAAAACAATTCACAATAAAATGATCATATCCTACCTTGTGCAATGTTTTCATAATTAATTGTAACATAAGTGTCTCTGTCCGGTCTCGATTGTTCATGATGAAATCCAAGTGCATGCATTAGTTCATGCTGTGCAATGCCAACTCTACCACAGCCAGACCCAAGATTCAGTGGTTGAAATATGCTGTTTGGATCAGGCAAATATTTTCCTAAGTAAGATGAACATCTAAAAGGGATTTTAAAATCAAACATTTTGAAATCAAAGTCATAATACGCTAAGGTTCATGCGTTTTTGAACAATCATTACATATAATCATTCAATGATTTTGCGCATATCATTCAGTCCAAATATATCCAAACATGAAAATGAAGTAAGGGTCCATCCATAAAGTACGTACTCAGTAGGGGGAGGGGTGTCACGCCAAAGGCGTACAGCTGCGTACAGAAGGAGAGAGAGGGGGGTCAATCAAGGCAATTACGGACGCATCTTCACTGTATCTTCGGCTATTTTCAAATATATCTAATGCAATTTTTAATGATGACTAATTGCACTTAACCGAAAAGCTACGTTCTGAATCAATTAATTTTGAATAACGTACAGTATACGGTCATTATAAATACAAATACAACAGAAGAGATTGAAGATGAAGATGGTCGTGAAGATTCAGAAGATGAACACAGTCCCGAACCAGAGATAATGCATATGCCCGTGTTAGCAAATATATTTGACTTATTTAAGTTACCATTTGTTGAAATGTAGAATATTACAAATGTATGCCATACGGTTTATCAGACTCACAAGAAATAGTGTTTTTATGTTATCAACCCCTCTGTTCTTTGAATTTCAGTGTGTTTTCTTTTAGTCCAGGTACATTTTTCAAAAGGTTTAACAATGATGACCTTCCTTCTTTTAAATTTAAATTCTAATATTAAGAAATAAGCGCAGACTGACGTAATGATTTTGCAGGGATTAAACTTCGCGTTATAAGTTATACTTGCTTCAGTGATTTTGAAAAACACGTTAAAAAAAATCAAAAATTCGGGGGGGGGGGGATCAGAATAATACTGAGCACGTACAGACATGCAGTGGGTATCACAAAGCGTACAGCTGCGTACAGGGTGGAGGGGGGTCAATTATTGGAGTATTTACTGAATACATACTTTATGGATGGCCCCTGATTTATATCCAAAATGCACATCATCTATTTTGCTCTACAGCATATTTTATTTGATTAAGTATACTTGATTAATTCTATATATCGTCGGAGCTAGTTATAGTAATGGTTATATATATTATTATAGTTTGGTGGTAAACTATAAAATATTTCAGGATAATAGCAGATGATATATATATATATATCTTTTTCATTTCAATACATATGTAGCGTACTTAACTGGAAAGTATAGTAGACAAATCAAGAAAGAGAGATTCCAAATCCTTATAATATTATACGTAAGTATTTGCAATTGTGATTACTTTGATTAAATGTAGCTGGTATTTCATGTTATACGATCGTATTGATGTTAAAGGCTTTTATCAAGCATCTTAATGACTTACCCACTTCCAGATTGTATGTATAAGACATGGGATTGCTGTCCATTATATTCCACGAATCGAATGCACGTTTTAGATTCTATTTCATCCATCGCATCTCTCAATTCTTGGGGATATACTAAAACAAAATAGCGAAGACAATAAATAATCCTCATTTATCCAACTAGTCAATGCTCTGCCATTAAAGCTAATCCTTCTTGAAGCAATCTAACACATATAGATGCTTTATTGAATACTTTCGGAACTTTATGACCAAGTAATTATAATGAAAGGGTTTAAATTACTTACGCATTGAACTAGCTACACTGTAATGGACAATTCCATTTGGCCACAGTCTGTCACTGTCAATTATTGCTGCTCTTCTAGATCGTGCTCCGATATCACTATCTGGTAAAATATCTCCCTCAGTATATTGCTCTGTTCCATTAGAATCAGCTAAATAAGATAAATACAATTTATATCAATATATAATATGGATGATAATACATAAAAGCTGTTACATGAATTTAGTTTTCAAAATCTAAATAAACATGGACACATGAATATTGTATGACGCATTTATGTGGCTAGATTTCTATTTTGATAGATCATAGTATATTTTGACCTTCTTGTTTCGTTGTATTTATATGCGTACAAAAAGTATATAAGGTAATTCTCATGCTGTAGCTGCTAAATAATAGCCAACGGCTTTATGAAATCGTAGCCTTGGATTAACTAAGATATTTCATCATTCAATACATGAGTATATAAACATAAATATGTCAAATCTATAAGCGTTTACTGAATTAAATGTCTTCTTCTACTTTTTTTGATTTGTTTAAAGATTGTAAGAGGAATTCTGATTGAGCATCTCCTATTTATACCGAATAATCAAACTTTAATCTGTAACTGCTGCTCTGCAAATTTGATAAATAAATATGCAAGCACACATATATAATAATAATACAAATATATATAATAATATGTAATATGATGATATTTATAGTGGGATTGTTCCACACCAGTTCATGATATAGTGCTCAATGAAATTAATCAAAGCAATTATATAGAATGAGATTCAAAATGAAACATTCTAGATTTCCGCTATTTCAAGTTTCACATCAGAAGGTGATCATCAGGCCATTTATTTCAACTATCGATAGTATAAATACGTATATGCAAATAAAATTATATCTGAAATGCATTTTTCAATGAGTACAGTTCCTTATTGAGAGATACAACTGCATATCAACTAATTCGTTGACGTTGAAGCCGACGTTAAACGGGCACAGATAACATAGATAAAGCTGTGTTGAGATAATTGCTTCCAAAAAACCATCTCAATGAGTTATACGCAACGTATAAAAATCGTGTAACTAAAACTTCTAACATTCCCTACCTTGATTTGCCTTCAATATATCATCAAATAAATCATGCTCAGTATGATCTGGTGCCAATGGCTTATCTGAGGATAATTAAGAAAAAATGAAATGTAATCATTTAGTTCGTATTGTCCATATATCAATGAGGATATATTAGAATATATTATAGTTATAACTCTATAACATTATACAAGATTTATATCACATTAGTCTTTGTGGTATACAACTGCGTTATAATGTAGAATCAGGTAATGTGTAAGCAATTTCTATGAATTTATCGCGAAACAACATCAAGGAGTCCTATCCGCAGACTATTCTTTGTCTATAGTTTTTTCTACACAAACTGCGACCCGGACACGATGAGGACTCAAGATCTTCAGATTAAGAGACAGATATTTTTCTCCCAATAAGTTGGTTGAGAGTGATTATACATTCTGCGTGACTCTATCTTACATACTACATACATACTTAGATCAAACGAAATTATTTTTACCGAGACAAAATTCGGATAAAATTATAACCAATGCAAATAAGGATAGGATAAAGGAGAACTAAAGAGTGATATATATTTAAAAGGATGCATACCAATGAACTATCTATATTTTTATAGTCTACCTTTTGCTGTAGCTTGTCTCTGAACTGGTGTTGGTACTGACTTTGCAATGGTAAACACCACCATAAAAACAAAAGCTGTAAATGTATTCATCTTTGCGTCTGAAGTTGAACTGACTTTCAGCTCACTCCTGACTTCAATTTATATGCTCCAGCAGCTAATTGTTCTATTCTTTGCACATTTTTTCTATATGCTGTCTATAGATACTATTATGTATCGAATTGAACAAAGTGTTTTTTTACTCAGTTTTCCTTTTTTACTCTTTTAATCGTCGCTGAATTTCTAGGTACCGTTTAAAATGCATTCAAACTATAGAAATAATTACGAGGAACTATCTATGCTAAGCACAATGCATGTTTTAATTAACGTCGATTGAGATCCACCATAGCTATATCTCATACTCTTCTGCATCACCTTGCTGTCGTAGTCTTTTCTTTCTAAAAGAGGAATTTTTATTTTCAAGTAGAACAATTCCTGAATTCTACAAAGAATCATATTTATCCGAAATCGACCATCATATAAATGAACAGCTCATAGAAATCAAGGCTCTAGGAACATAATTGGAAACTATAAAAATGAGGAAGTTTACGTATAATAAAATGTTAATGGATTCAAATCTTTTCTTATCTGTATATATGCATTGAATGATGAATCATAACACTACGAGAACAAGATACATTACACAATCCGTAATATAAGCAATCAAGTGCTGTATTTTTCAAAAATAATTAAAAAGAATCAGTGAAGAGATGTCAATAGAATTAAAGAAGGAACTATAATTTATTAGAAAGCAATTATCATATATAATCTATTTACATTATTAATCAATGAACGTCATCGTCGTGTAATTATCCTAGTCCATTCCTCTCTTTTCGTATACCTGCTGCATCATTTATATTTAAGTCAATATACTGATTAAACTTTCTTTGAGCTTATTGATATTTAACAGATATTGATTGAGGTCCGCCTGGGATGATTATGCCCTAATTCATAGAGCCTGAACTGTTTTAGTCAATGACTAACTGGCCAATTCTATAATAGAAAATCATAATATGAATTTTGATGTATTTTAATGCGTCAATAACGCAATTCAGTGTCCGTTGTGTCTGTCTTAATAGAATTAAAGAAGGAACTATAATTTATTAGAAAGCAATTATCATATATAATCTATTTACATTATTAATCAATGAACGTCATCGTCGTGTAATTATCCTAGTCCATTCCTCTCTTTTCGTATACCTGCTGCATCATTTATATTTAAGTCAATATACTGATTAAACTTTCTTTGAGCTTATTGATATTTAACAGATATTGATTGAGGTCCGCCTGGGATGATTATGCCCTAATTCATAGAGCCTGAACTGTTTTAGTCAATGACTAACTGGCCAATTCTATAATAGAAAATCATAATATGAATTTTGATGTATTTTAATGCGTCAATAACGCAATTCAGTGTCCGTTGTGTCTTACGTCGTAACTGTATAAATAGGCAGAGCGGACAAATACAGTTTTAGAATTGACTGCTGTTCGACAAATCGTATTGATCGATTATCGTATATTTACCTGCTGGGTGATGACTAAATACATATAATTTACAAGGCTATAAATACGATGCACGATTCATGTGAGTTCCTTAGCTTTTTATAATAATTAGTGGATCGCTTCAAAATAGGTGAAGTACGTTTTGAAAGGCTGAGGAGTTAAACTCAAGTTCACATTAGGAAATACTTTGTTGTTATGAAATTTTTGGAAAGAATCGAACGAGCTTTCAAATCACTGGTTGATCGAATATAATTTTTAAAATTCCTTTTAAATGACACACATATTGGGTACATCCGAACACTATTAAACAAATAGGCGGCTCGTAAATTCTGATGCCTTTTCGTTTTCTCCTTACGTGCCTATCGTGGTGCTATCAGAGCATAGTTCATGGAAATTATGAACTATATGGTTTAGAACATAGCCAGCCTTGATTTATGACTGTTATGTAAATTTTTTCAGAACATTTTTTGATCTTACAATCCATAATCAAGTATGTAATTCTCCTATTTTTGTGACGTCACAGAAAGAAAGCTGAGTCGAGAGCTGTACACTTGCCTTTTAAAATCAACTAAATGCTGCGAGGAAAAATTGATATCGAGAAATTTATATTTCTCTTCTTGTAATTAATAGAATGGAGGCTTAACATCGTTTTCTTGCATAGTCATGGATTCTTATCTTTAAACAATAATTTCTATTTTCATTTGTGTGTTATTCATTATAGAAAACTGACAGGGAAAACTTGAAAAGGAAAAGAAAATGTTTCTCACCTATGATTTTAAGAATTTCGTAAAAAGCCGTGAACGCGGCGAAGGAAAAAATGAGACAAAGAAAGATTTATTGACTAAATGTTTGCTAATTGCCTATTTAAAAGAGCAAATTATTGAATTTATGATAACGTTTTAGAATCTTGCTCATGTGCATGTTATTTAGATTAGATTATAATTTAGATTATAATTGAGATAGACATTTGAGAGACACAAGACATAGATATAATTTGGTATAGACATATATTTGGTTCACATGTTGACACGACGAAGGACAGAGACATAAGAGGGTTAACAAGGTGGGGCATTACAATTTACAGTTCTACAAACGGATATGACAAGTTGACATCCGCGCTAACCACTACAGGACTCACCCCCACAAAAGACGGAGTTAGGAACTTGGAATTATAGCTATAGAAACTTGCAAAAACTTGGCCATAAATGGATGAGGGGATATATTAATGAAATGAAGATATGTTGTGTTATGTAATTATCAATACAGTAGAAGTTGGGCAAATTGTTTTCATAAATTTCTTGAAATCGACAGGGTCAAGCTTGGCTATCATGAAATGGCGTTATTTGCGTTAACCAATCAACTTGCAAGAATAAATCGTAGCAGATCCTTGATATGTTCTAAAAGATATTGGAGCATATCAAATTTCTACAAATCATTAATAATTGAAAATAAGTAAATTTTGATTTAAACGTAAATTATGCTTTTAATATACGTAAAATATGATAGAGGCCCTCGATCTCAACCTTTTTATTGAGACGCTCAAGAGGCATATTGCAAGTACTTCCTTTCAATGAAGAAATAGGTATCGCTGTGACGTATTTGCTTATTACTGCATAGAAAGAACGCAAATGCTGTTTATTATATTGAGTTTAGAACTTTAGAATACCTTCATTTATTAATAATTATAAATTCGAAGATTCCAGATAAACATCTATTTGATGATTTTTTAGAAATAAATATTTTATACTTATAATTTATATAAAGATCTGATACACAAGTCAGACTCTTAGACTTTTATTAGTGCAAGTACATTCACACTAGAAATCTTTCGCATTTACTTGAATTTATTTTTATGCATATTTATTTGCAAACACCAGGTGATTTGTCACAATCAAGCAATGCGTCTTTAGTCATACTCAACATTTCAATGTAGAAGCATTCCAATTGTAGAAATGGGGATCCTACTAAAATAATATTTGTCATTGTTTCCCGTTGATATACATAAGAATCAATCATTACTTCGAAAAACAGTTGTTAGAAGTAGAATCCTGTATTACACAAAGTACTTCTTTGAAGCGGAATAAGTACGCCAGCCTTTGTTTAACATCGGAATTTACAATTACCTATATGGCCAATCTTGGAAATCCATTGTTACCTGCAGGAGCTATCCATACACGTAAACAGATAATTGTTTAGTTAATAATACCTACAATTAACGCTTTGAATTTCTATACATAAATATGCGAATTGAAATAATGAAAGACAATCTGAATATTATAGATATAGAATATATAAACTCATGCACTTGTTAGTTCTCAAATACTTTCGTATAGTGTATGTATAAGACTATAGTGTATTCAATACACACAAAGTGTGATTCTTCCCACAATACCCTATGATCTTTCCAAGTTGCTTGAATATGAGGGGCTAATCTAATCAACAGAGTACCCAATTGCCTAGGCTATCACAATGGTTGTAGTAAGCAAATACGTCACAGCGATACCTATTTCTTCATTGAAAGGAAGTACTTGAAATATGCCTCTTGAGCGTCTCAATAAAAAGGTTGAGATCGAGGGCCTCTATCATATTTTATGTATCTTAAAAGCATAATTTACGTTTAAATCAAAATTTACTTATTTTCAATTATTAATGATTTGTAGAAATTTGATATGCTCCAATATCTTTTAGAACATATCAAGGATCTGCTACGATTTATTCTTGCAAGTTGATTGGTTAACGCAAATAACACCATTTCATGATAGCCAAGCTTGACCCTGTCGATTTCAAGAAATTTATGAAAACAATTTGCCCAACTTCTACTGTATTGATAATTTAGAAAACATAACACAACATATCTTCATTTCATTAATATATACCAAATTATATCTATGTCTTGTGTCTCTCAAATGTCTATCTCAATTATAATCTAAATTATAATCTAATCTAAATAACATGCACATGAGCAAGATTCTAAAACGTTATCATAAATTCAATAATTTGCTCTTTTAAATAGGCAATTAGCAAACATTTAGTCAATAAATCTTTCTTTGTCTCATTTTTTCCTTCGCCGCGTTCACGGCTTTTTACGAAATTCTTAAAATCATAGGTGAGAAACATTTTCTTTTCCTTTTCAAGTTTTCCCTGTCAGTTTTCTATAATGAATAACACACAAATGAAAATAGAAATTATTGTTTAAAGATAAGAATCCATGACTATGCAAGAAAACGATGTTAAGCCTCCATTCTATTAATTTCAAGAAGAGAAATATAAATTTCTCGATATCAATTTTTCCTCGCAGCTTTTAGTTGATTTTAAAAGGCAAGTGTACAGCTCTCGACTCAGCTTTCTTTCTGTGACGTCACAAAAATAGGAGAATTACATACTTGATTATGGATTGTAAGATCAAAAAATGTTCTGAAAAAATTTACATAACAGTCATAAATCGAGGCTGGCTATGTTCTAAACCATATAGTTCATAATTTCCATGAACTATGCTCTGATAGCACCACGATAGGCACGTAAGGAGAAAACAAAAAGGCATCAGAATTTACGAGCCGCCTATTTGTTTAATAGTGTTCGGATGTACCCAATATGTGTGTCATTTAAAAGGAATTTTAAAAATTATATTCGATCAACCAGTGATTTGAAAGCTCGTTCGATTCTTTCCAAAAACTTCATAACAACAAAGTATTTCCTAATGTGAACTTGAGTTTAACTCCTCAGCCTTTCAAAACGTACTTCACCTATTTTGAAGCGATCCACTAATTATTATAAAAAGCTAAGGAACTCACATGAATCGTGCATCGTATTTATAGCCTTGTAAATTATATGTATTTAGTCATCACCCAGCAGGTAAATATACGATAATCGATCAATACGATTTGTCGAACAGCAGTCAATTCTAAAACTGTATTTGTCCGCTCTGCCTATTTATACAGTTACAACGTAAGACACAACGGACACTGAATTGCGTTATTGACGCATTAAAATACATCAAAATTCATATTATGATTTTCTATTATAGAATTGGCCAGTTAGTCATTGACTAAAACAGTTCAGGCTCGATGAATTAGGGCATAATCATCCCAGGCGGACCTCAATCAATATCTGTTAAATATCAATAAGCTCAAAGAAAGTTTAATCAGTATTGACTTAAATATAAATGATGCAGCAGGTATACGAATAGAGAGGAATGGACTAGGATAATTACACGACGATGACGTTCATTGATTAATAATGTAAATAGATTATATATGATAATTGCTTTCTAATAAATTATAGTTCCTTCTTTAATTCTATTGACATCTCTTCACTGATTCTTTTTATTTATTTTTGAAAAATACAGCACTTGATTGCTTATATTATGGATTGTGTAATGTATCTTGTTCTCGTAGTGTTATGATTCATCATTCAATGCATATATATAGATAAGATAATTCGAATTCATTAACATTTTATTATACGTAAACTTCCTCATTTTTATAGTTTCCAATTATGTTCCTAGAGCCTTGATTTCTATGAGCTGTTCATTTATATGATGGTCGATTTCGGATAAATATGATTCTTTGTAGAATTCAGGAAATGTTCTACTTGAAAATAAAATTTCCTCTTTTAGAAAGAAAAGACTACGACAGCAAGGTGATGCAGAAGAGTATGAGATATAGCTATGGTGGATCTCAATCGACGTTAATTGAAACATGCATTGTGCATAGTATAGATAGTTCCTCGTAATTATTTCTATAGTTTGAATGCATTTCAAACGGTACCTAGAAATTCAGCGACGATTAAAAGAGTAAAAAAGGAAAACTGAGTAAAAAAACACTTTGTTCAATTCGATACATAATAGTATCTATAGACAGCCTATAGAAAAAATGTGCAAAGAATAGAACAATTAGCTGCTGGAGCATATAAATTGAAGTCAGGAGTGAGCTGAAAGTCAGTTCAACTTCTGACGCAAAGATGAATACATTTACAGCTTTTGTTTTTATGGTGGTGTTTACCATTGCAGATTCATTACCAACACAGAGACAAGCTACAGCAAAAGGTAGACCGTTATAAAAATATAGATAGTTCATTTGGTATGCATCCTTTTAAATATATATCACTCTTTAGTTCTCCTTTATCCTATCCTTATTTGCATTGGTTATAATTTTATCCGAATTTTGTCTCATTAAAAATAATTTCGTTTGATGTAAGTATGTATGTAGTATGTAAGATAGAGTCACGCAGAATGTATAATCACTCTCAACCAACTTATTGGGAGCAAAATATCTGTCTCTTAATCTGAAGATCTTGAGTTCTCATTGTGTCCGGGTCACAATTTGTGTAGAAAAAACTATAGACAAAGAATAGTCTGCGGATAGGACTCCTTGATGTTGTGTTCGCGATAAATTCATTGAAATTGCTTACACATTTCGTGATTCTACATTATAACGCAGTTGTATACCACAGAGACTAATGTGATGTGAATCTTGTATAATGCTATAGAGTTATAACTATTATATATTCTAATATATCCTCATTGATATGGACAATACGAACTAAATGATTACATTTCATTTTTTCTTAATTATCCTCAGATAAGCCATTGGCACCAGATCATACTGAGCATGATTTATTTGATGATATATTGAAGGCAAATCAAGGTAGGGAATGTTAGAAGTTTTAGTTACACGATTTTTATAGGTTGCCTTTAACTCATTTAGATGGTATTTTGGAAGCAATTATCTCAACACAGCTTTATCTATATGTTATCTCTGCCCGTTTAACGTCGGATTCAACGTCAACGAATTCGTTCATATTGCAGTTGTATCTCTCAATAAGGAACTGTACTCATTGAAAAATGCATTTCAGATATAATTTTATTTGCATATACGTATTTATACTATCGATAGTTGAAATAAATGGCCTGATGATCACCTTCTGATGTGAAACTTGAAGTAGCGGAAATCTAGAATGTTTCATTTTGAATCTCATTCTATATAATTGCTTTGATTAATTTCATTGAGCACTATATCATGAACTGATGTGGAACAATCACACTATTAATATTACAATATTACATATTATTATATATATTTGTATTATTATTATATATGTATGCTTGCATATTTATTTATCAAATTTGTAGAGCAGCAGCAGTTACAGATTAAAGTTTGATTATTCGGTATAAATAGGAGATGCTCAATCAGAATTCCTCTTACAATCTTTAAACAAATCAAAAAAGTAGAAGAAGATATTTAATTCAGTAATCGGTTTTAGATTTGACATATTTATGTTTATATACTCATGTATTGAATGATGAAATATCTTAGTTAGTCTAAGGCTACGATTTCATAAAGCCGTTGGCTATTATTTAGCAGCTACAGCATGAGAATTACCTTATACACTTTTTGTACGCATATAAATACAACGAAACAAGAAGGTCAAAATATACTATGATCTATCAAAATAGAAATCTAGGCACATAAATGCGTCATACAATATTCATGTGTCCATGTTTATTTAGATTTTGAAAACTAAATTCATGTAACAGCTTTTATGTATTATCATCCATATTATATATTTATATAAATTGTATTTATCTTATTTAGCTGATTCTAATGGAACAGAGCAATATACTGAGGGAGATATTTTACCAGATAGTGATATCGGAGCACGATCTAGAAGAGCAGCAATAATTGACAGTGACAGACTGTGGCCAAATGGAATTGTCCATTACAGTGTAGCTAGTTCAATGCGTAAGTAATTTAAACCCTTTCATTATAATTACTTGGTCATAAAGTTCCGAAAGTATTCAATAAAGCATCTATATGTGTTAGATTGCTTCAAGAAGGATTAGCTTTAATGGCAGAGCATTGACTAGTTGCATAAATGAGGATTATTTATTGTCTTCGCTATTTTGTTTTAGTATATCCCCAAGAATTGAGAGATGCGATGGATGAAATAGAATCTAAAACGTGCATTCGATTCGTGGAATATAATGGACAGCAATCCCATGTCTTATACATACAATCTGGAAGTGGGTAAGTCATTAAGATGTTTGATAAAAGCCTTTAACATCAATACGATCGTATAACATGAAATACCAGCTATATTTAATCAAAGTTATCACAATTGCAAATACTTACGTATAATATTATAAGGATTTGGAATCTCTCTTTCTTGATTTGTCTACTATACTTTCCAGTTAAGTACACTACATATGTAATGAAATTAAAAAGATATATATATATATATCATCAGCTATTATCCTGAAATATTTTATAGTTTACCACCAAACTATAATAATATATATAACATGTTTTTCAAAATCACTGAAGCAAGTATAACTTATAACGCGAAGTTTAATCCCCGCAAAATCACTGCGTCAGTCTGCGCTTATTTCTTAATATTAGAATTTAAATTTAAAAGAAGGAAGGTCATAATTGCTAAACCTTTTGAAAAATGTACCTGGACTAAAAGAAAACACACTGAAATTCAAAGAACAGAGGGGTTGATAACATAAAAACACTATTTCTTGTGAGTCTGATAAACCGTATTGCATACATTTGTAATATTCTACATTTCAACAAATGGTAACTTAAATAAGTCAAATATATTTGCTAACACGGGCATATGCATTATCTCTGGTTCGGGACTGTGTTCATCTTCTGAATCTTCACGACCATCTTCATCTTCAATCTCTTCTGTTGTATTTGTATTTATAATGACCGTATACTGTACGTTATTCAAATTTAATTGATTCAGAACGTAGCTTTTCGGTTAAGTGCAATTAGTCATCATTAAAAGTTGCATTAGATATATTTGAAAATAGCCGAAGAGACAGTGAAGATGCGTACGTAATTACCTTGATTGACCCCCCCTCTCTCTCCTTCTGTACGCAGCTGTACGCCTTTGGCGTGACACCCCTCCCCCTAATTTATGGATGGACCCTTACTTCATTTTCATGTTTGGATATATTTGGACTGAATGATATGCGCAAAATCATTGAATGCTTATATGTAATGATTGTTCAAAAACGCATGAACCTTAGCGTATTATGACTTTGATTTCAAAATGTTTGATTTTAAAATCCCTTTTAGATGTTCATCTTACTTAGGAAAATATTTGCCTGATCCAAACAGCATATTTCAACCACTGAATCTTGGGTCTGGCTGTGGTAGAGTTGGCATTGCACAGCATGAACTAATGCATGCACTTGGATTTCATCATGAACAATCGAGACCGGACAGAGACACTTATGTTACAATTAATTATGAAAACATTGCACAAGGTAGGATATGATCATTTTATTGTGAATTTTTTTGAAGGACATTCGCTTAGTAAATCTGCCTCCTTATTTCATGTCGAATAAAAACGATAAATGAGGAAATAAAATATTCCACATCCCTTTAGGTCATTGTTAAATCTCCTTTTATTGATAAACACAATTATATTTTCTGGGAAATATTTGATGCGAAATTAAAGAAAATCAAACTCCATCACAATGACAGCATTATCATGATACATCAACATTTGGCTCGTTCTTTTACAATTAATGCATTCCAATTTTGTTAAGTTATATATAGTTATTTAGATACTACATTCTGCATTGAAGGGAAATAATCTACAAATTTATAAAATTGTCTCGTTATTGTCTTAGGATATGCAGAGCAATTCAACAAGATGCCAACGACTCTTTTTCAAACTTTCACACCATATGACTATGAAAGCGTAATGCATTACTCTAGTCATGCTTTCACTGGTAATGGACAAGCTACAATTGTACCAAAACCTAATCCGTTTGTACCTATTGGTCAAAGAAATGGAATTTCAACAAACGATGTACAGGACATGTATCAACTTTACAATTGCTTATCTGGTCAGTATAAATAAAATACATTTACATTTCTCACATCTGTAGTGAATCTCTTTTGATCTAATTCACAATTGAACAAAGTTTAATTCAAATAGTAAGTCCACTAACAGGCCAACAATCTAAATTCTTAAGTGCAATATTATTCAGATTTGGCTTATTAATCGGTTTATTTACATGACGTTATAAATCTTACTATCTGAACTATTGTTTATCTCCTGAACATTAATCCTACATATCATTCCTGATTTAGAGATGAGATTTCTGACTTTGAAGCTACATCATCATCGTTAAAAATTGGCCAAAAATCTAAAGTAAATAATACACTAAAAAATATTTCAAATTTTTCTAAAATGTACCATTTAATATTTGGCGGTTCCCTATACCAAAATTATGGAAGTATCTACCGGGTCGTTAAACGACCTCTTCAAATTCAATTTCCACTCACTTTATTGTATGAGAGTATAGGTTTTGACTTCCTGCATGTCAGTATAAACATGATTTACTTGACATTGCAGCTGGAAATCTTGATGGTGCCTGGGGACGATGGGGAAGTTACGGACCATGCAGTGTGACATGTGGTAATGGTACAAGAACAAGATCCAGGGCTTGTAACAATCCAAAACCCTTGAATAATGGAAGAGATTGCATTGGAAGTGATACTGAATCAATTACGTGCAATGCTTGGTCATGTGTTCCAGGTAAATTTATTTGTGTTTATATTCAGTATAAAGTCTCATATTATTTATGATTAATTGTTCTTTTACAATATTATGTGTTTGCATTAAGCAAATAAGTTCTATTAATTGAATTGACTATCATCGTGCATGCTTTCTTTTAAAATGTGGACTCCAAAATTATATTGTTGATTCTTTTTGCTCCTTTATTTTTCCATTAGTAAAATGAAACTTGATATCTTTCTAAGTATAAGTTAATTAATTTAAATCACATGATGATTATACCAAAGGCATTAAAGACTTACAACAATGACAGTAGTAACAAATGTGAATGTCTGATCACTTTTTCATTTATTGTTCAAAATAGTAAAAGTTATTTTTTTTATCTACTGACAGATAATATAGTGATCTATGTCTACATTTGACAGAGCGGTGAATAATAATTATATATGATGACAAAAAGTACCCATTATTCAAAATACTTTTTATATATATTTAAATTATTATTTAAAAAGAATATTTATATTTGAATATATTTTGTTCATTTATCATTATATTAATTATATTTTTTAATATTTATTAAAGATATATCGGTTTCTTAATCAGTTGATAAAATATGTGATTCTACATCTGCAGGTGGGCCCTCGTCATGTAATTTCGAAACCGGTATGTGCTCGTGGACAAGCTCAAGTGCTACAGGACAAAGTCAATTGGAATGGGAAAGATCAAAGGGTCCAACACCAAGCTTATCTACTGGACCAAGTGTAGATCATACTCTCGGGACGAGTTCAGGTATGAAAATTAATCTAATGTAATAAAGGCATATAAATCATTAGGAAGTAGAGTGTTAGTTATATTAAATCAAATTGATTTTGAGGGTCAGTTGCAATTTCCAGATACAGAGCTTCCAAAATATATCATTGTTTGATATATCCTATAAACGATCATGCCTATCTTGATTTCCTTCCCTCGTGTCCCACATGGTGCAGTTATAGTTCGTGCATAAAGTACTCCAGTAAATTAATCGTTTTACTGATGAAACAGATAATTGGAGAAAAATTTGTATCAAATCTGAAGAAGTTTAGAAGAACAGCTTTATTTTTGAACTATGTTATGTCGTCTTCTGATTTTCATATTTGATGACGTATGCATTATTATACCGTGCGTTTCTCAATTTCCTCTGATGTAGCTTGAAAACTCAAATTCTACTCAAACAAATGAACAAGAACTAGAATAGCGGGTTGAATAATATACAACATTACGATTTATGTTGTCATAACATTCAGAGAAACATAGAGATTATAATTATAATTATGAAGGGTCTACAAACATGAAAAGTGTAGCTATAGTGCGAGCTCCCCAAACATCTTGTGTTACACAGCTTTCAGAATATTCACGTTCTCATAAAGTTCAACCCAAAAGTAAACAAGAAGAATCAACAAGAATCTTAGACAAGCCTTTTTGTGATATCTTTCAAATGTCTGAATTTTCTGATATTTCAAAATTTATTGTATAATATCATTTACTTCCTTGTATGATTGACTTCTGGAGAGTTAGAACAATTTCTGGAAGAACAGTGTACCATACCTTGATTGTCCATATTTCATTGTCTTTCAGGATTTTCACACTGCGTTGAAGTAACGCGTAGTTCCTCTAGCATCATATACTTAACCCTTTTAAATATAATGTTTTGCAGGTTATTACGTTTACGTTGAAACGAGTGGTAAGACTCCTTATGCACAGGGCTACCTGCAAAGTCCATTATTACCAGATCTTGGATCTAATGGCAAACGATGCCTATCATTTTGGTATCATATGTATGGTGTCAATATGGGATATCTGATTGTTCAGTATCAAAATTCTTACGTTTGGCATACATACGGAAATAAATACGACAGTTGGCATTACAAGAGACAAACCATCAGTGCTACCACAGCTGGAAAGGTATGGTATAATTACAGAATTATGATTTATGTAAACACGCCTTTCCAGGTTGTATTAGCTGCTGTAGACAACAAATGAAATGATGAAGATCTTGTTTCATGTTTATGTAATTCTAAAATTATAATAGGTTTGATTTATTAAGTCTTGAAAATTAAATCTCTTTATAAATATTTGTTTCTCCTGCTGTGGGGAAAGTTTGCGTGAAGATTGGACATGGCGTACAATCGATTTAACACAAAACCTGTAAGACAAAAAGCACCATTTTGCATGGCCTTGCATATTTATACCCATGAAATAAAGTCTATAAAAGCAAAGATCATTTATTTATTTATAGTGAATATTTAAACAAGATAAGACTTCAGCAAAATTTCTGTTATCAATGCTTGTCCAGTGTAAGAAAACTGATACAAAATTATTAAAATTTTAGCATTTTTGTTTTGTATGTATTATATTGCGGTTAAATGCTTTCAGTTTTTGAGAATATAAAAAGTGGAACACAAATTGTAAAATTTAGTTCAATAGCTATTTTTCGAGAATTGTAAAGTTTTACTCCTGCAATAATAAAATCTGTTTCTTACATAATCAGTTTTTATTTTAGGTAGTTTAACACGATAGCCATTATTTCTAGTGTTTTGATTGTGTATGAAAGGTGTAACATCGTCCACAAAAGCCAGGCAAATGTTTTTCAATATTGTGGCAATCAGTAAATAAAAATTACCAATATATAAGTTTCTACAACATTTTACTTCTTAATTAACCCTCGAATTTTACCATGCTGGTGGGACATATTATATATATTATCGATTTTCCCAATTTCACTCTCCAGGTTCAATTCATTGCTATGAGGGGATGGTCTTTTACTAATGATATGGCACTTGATGATATTACAATAACCGATGGTGCTTGCTGATAGTACCCATGAACACTTACAATTGCTTGCTGATGGGTGTTCGTTTATACGTAGCTGATATAGTCATGTAATTGATATTGGAACTATTAGGTATACTCTGTTATTATGAGTTATTTAAATTGTTATGGTTAGGTAAATTAATGTTGCTTTATTGAGTTACAAATAGACAAAACACAATTGACTAGTTATTTCTAGTTACTTCTACACTATTAATTCAAGATAAAATTAACAATATTCTCAGGTGGAGGTAGAATCTCGTTGCTAATCTTTCTTCATTATAAAATCCTTGGAAGACGGGGCTCACATTATTCCGAATTCAATCGAAATCTTTGTTGTGAAGTCACTCGTGAACTTTAGACTGGTCCAAAAAACATGAAAGTTTGAAATGTTATCAGGCCCATTGATTTTCTTGTTCAGAATGCTTTGAGAATAAGTTGTGCACAGATTTTATTTGGCTTTTACTTGGATCGAGATTTTCGTCGACCAACAAACACAATCCGTATGTATCGATTCTATAATTGTACGTTGAAATACTTTGGATGCCGAACAAACACTGACAGGAAGTCTCAAATAGCGATAATTACCTCGATGAGTGGCTATACTAGCTAATTCGGACGATGCCTGGTCTAGCTCTATTTGATTAAAACCATATTCCAAACCTAATGTAGAGAATACCGTAGCACCATGCAAATTTGCACAGAATGAGTTGCGAACTGCTTTGAAATGGCTCTTTCCCAATTCGTGCAGCTTTTCCCACAAACAGGATGATATCCTTAACAATGCTGTCTACCACAATGCATGCACGAATCTGAAATCTGAAATTACATTTTTCTGGGCGAATTTTATAAAATCTTCTCCGGCGAAGTTGTAATATATAGCAAGCTGTTTCATTTCTGGTTTCAAATTCAAGTCAGGTTCAGCCATGTAATTCCTAAATGTGGACTTCCGATTGACGAATTGATAGTATGCATTGTGTTGCTTATAGGGTCAAAAGTTTGCGGGAGCTTTAGCAATCATAGTAAAGCGAGGCACAACTAGATGAATAGTAATTCTGATGTATTATATTGATGAAATTTATGGCATGCATATAATAATTTAATTCAAACGCAATTTATTTACCGATCCAGTATCCATTCATCAATCACGTACATATCATATAATAAGGGATTACATCACTGTCGTGAATGGGCCATCGGAATTTAGACTCACTCGTTCTCTAGCAACAAACTCGAAATCTCTATCGTAAACGAGGCCGTCGAGTTTACGATAGGGATTTCGAGTTTGTTGCTAGAGAACGAGTGAGTCTAAATTCCGATGGCCCATTCACGACAGTGATGTAATCATTTTAATAATCATGTAACATTAAACAAATAGTTCATACTTTCCGTGAACTATGCTCTGATAGCACCACGAGAGGCACGTAAGGAGAAAACGAGAAGGCATCAGAAAATTACGAGCCGCCTCGGCGAGTAATTTTCGCCTTCGAGTTTTCTCCTGAAGTGACTCGAGTGGTGCTATCAGAGCATAGTTCACGGAAAGTATGAACTATTTGGTTTAGAACATAGCCAACCCCGATTTGTGAATGTTTTGTACGTTTTTTCAGAGCATTTTCTGATCTTTTTTCAATCCATGATCAAGTATGCAATTCTCCTATTTTCGTGACGTCACCGGAAGAAGGCTGAGTCGAGAGCTTTACACTTGTCTTTTTTAAATCAACTAAAAGCTGCGAGGAAAAATTGATATCGGGAAATTTATATTTCTCTTCTTGAAATTAAAAGAATGGATGTGTAACATCGTTTTCTTACATAGTCATGCATTCTTATCTTTAAACAATATTTTGTATGTTCTTATGTTTGTTATTCATTATGGAAAACTGACTGGAAAAACTTGAAAAGGAAAGAAAATGTTTCTTACCTATAATTTGAAGAATTTCGTAAAAAGCCGTCAACGTGAAGAAAGAAATGAAACTAAGAAAGATTTATTGACTAAATGTATGCTAATTGCCTATTTAAAAGAGCAGATTATTGAATTTTTGATAACTTTTTAGCTAACTGATTATCTAATGTTGCTAACTTTCATTTGGAGAAATGGTTTAATTTATATTTGAAATTTTAGTGGTTGAATTTGTTTGGTTTTGATAGCTTATCGAAAGCTTTCCTTTCTATGCCAGTTAGTGCTTATACTTATATCTAGGAACTTGAAAAACTGGCCATAAAAGGACGAGGGAATGTATTAATTAAATGAAGTTATGTTATGTTTTTACAATTATCAATACTGTAAAAGTTAGGCAAATTGTTTTTGAATTGTTAATTTGTGCAAAATATTTCTATACATTTTAAACATGTTTGTTTACTAGCTTACATATTTCACCCAGAGCCATTTGATTCATTTTGAACAACTGAGGCATTGCATGGAACAGTAACTCAATGGAATTGTATATGACTCTACAAATATTCACTGTATTTGCTTTTTACTTTTTATTACTTGCCAGTTTATAATGCCATATTTAAATAATTATCTGTTGTCTGGTATTTTCATAAATTTCTTGAAATCGACGGGGTCAAGCTCGGCTATGGTGAAATGGCGTTATTGGCGTTAACCAATCAAATTGCAAGAATAAATCGTAGCAGATCCTCGATATGTTCTAAAACATTATCTCTCATCAATTTCATCACACTTATGATTTTTTTATAACTAAATGCTTCATTGAATTTTCATTAAATACGTTTTGATTAAAATTCCTATAGCCGTGCAGGTATAGGTCTATAACCGCATACGTGCGGATACTAGAGCTATACTTGCACACGCTTTTAATGGCTGCCAAGGAATCTCGTTGGTTGTCTTGACATAACTGCTAAACACGTGGTACAAATCCACCAATCATGACTCGAGGTTTTTTCAAGTGGTTATTAATCTATTTTATCCCCTGAGTAACAAGATTTACGTACTTAACTTGAAGATGTAATATGCAATAGTGGCTCACATGCAACGATTAATATATAGCTCAAATTGCACAATGACCTTAAAACGCATCAATACTAAGCTCACTTCTTGCCAATGCACTGTTGCAGTTACTGTAGTAAGCGCCAAGAAATTTTGGAGACTTTTATTAAAGCATTTCTGTTTCCCTGTTGTTGGTAAAAAGACTGAAAGGATAATTTCTGACTGATTGAAAGCCTTTCTACAAAACTTCAGCCAAGCGACAGAAAACTCAATAGTGATCTTATCATCCTTTTATCTTGTGGTTTTAAATTTGTTTATAAAATAATCTTTTATAATAGAGCAAAACAAAACAGTGATAGCATTATCCATATATGTATGTCGTTTCCTATAGTATAAGATTATTATTTTCTGCAATTTTGTTAGAAACTGTTAGCATGCCAATCACGTTTAGAAGACCTAAAGTTGATATAACTGGCTTATGAACTTGCTTACTAATCAAGATAAGTTGTACGGGTGCTCTGCAATGAATAAACAGTAAAGCGTAACGAGAAGATTCTCAGTAAAGAAAAAAGAAAACACGGAATATTTAAAGAATTCTAACTGTATCCGGTAAGTGAAAAAGTATCAATATTTTAAGCAAGAAAATAAAATTGATCATTGATCTAGTCAAATTGAATCTATATGGGCTCACACCGCTTAATTATTTGATTTTGTTAATTAAACGTTTTTATTTATAGGCTACAATAAGGTTTATTAGGCATGTTATTATTTATCATATCATATTTATGTAACCTGTGTTACGGATTAATGATTTCAATTAATAATTCATAATAATATACAAATATTAAACAGTTCTTGTGCAAATGGGTTATACAAACATCAGTGTTGCGTCATGAGGTACGAAGAAAGGGTTCAATACTTGATTTATAAAATATATATATCTCATATATTTTCAACCAATCCTTCCCCGTGCATTTATCACGTGTATCGTTCAATATCAGAAAAGCTCGAATCGATGTGCTAAACCACCTTCTGGAAATCATATTTGCCCTAGAGGAGGTTTGTTAACTTTATGCAAAGGCTTTTTATTAAACCCAATCGAGATTGGAAATAACAACAGATGGATTGGTATCTCCACTGTCCTTTTCATTTTATTTTGCTTTTAATTTACACCCAAAGCTGACATTGATCATTTACTCGAAAGTATTACGTCTGCTATATATCATGTGTTCGAAATGGCTTGCCAATAATTACGTGTGGAGACTTAAATTCTCGGACTGATATGCCAAGCAAAGGTGACATTTAAGTGATGGCCAATCTCTACTTGAACTCTTATTATAAATGACTCTATTAAACCAACTTTCATTGGTAGTAGCACTATTGATCTCATCTTTACAAATTTCTCATTTAATTGCTCCGGAAATTTGCAGTTTCAAAGGAAAATGTATCCCTATGATGTGATTGGTTGGACCCCTGCTGTGAGGTACCAAAATGACATTTTTGATGGAAAATGTCACATGATAACAGATTTTTGTCAATTTTGAGCCATCGAAATTAAATTTTGGGATTCTGCTGTGAAAGTTCCGGCTTCTAGCTGTGAAACTGGAAAATGCCTTGTTGTAATATGATATGATATGATATGATATGATATATTTTCTAATTTAGACCGGCAAATAAAGGACACTTTACGCTATAGAAAGTGTCACTTACATACAGCCTTAACATTAATTAAGAACTGGATTAAATAAAGGTTATTAATTAAAACATGAATATGACTCTTTTGCTATATGCATAAATACATCTGACATACAGTATCAGATTAACAACTGTTAATGTAAAGATATGTATCTATATATTAGCTATATGTAATACTATACGACTGATTTTTTTATCTATATAAACACTTTACAAAATGCTGACAAATTAAATGATCGTAGTTTCGCCTTGAATTGAGCAATAGTTTTTGATGTTACAATATCATCCGTCAGATTGTTCCACCAGTGTATTATACGGTTACAAAATTGGCTCTGAACGGATTGTAAACACGGTATTTGTGGAACAATAAGTTTCTAAGTATGACCACGCATTGAGTATTCGTTAAAATCATATTTGAAGCTTAAAGCCTTAAGTTATCTATTGATAAATCTATAGGGTTATGCGTGATTTTAAAAACAGTACAGAGATCAAAAAACACCCTCCTGCATTCTAACTGTCTATAGATTTAGTAAACTCAAACGATTCGTCTATTCTGTATATGGACGATTGAGTAATCGTCCATATATAGAAACCTGCTGTGAGGTGCCAGAACGGCATTCTTGGTGGAAAATGTAAAATAGCGGCTTTTGGCTTGAACTCATTCAAAGCCTCAAAATGAAGCAATTTAGCAACAGAAACACAAAATGGCGTTCATATAAAGAAAAGCTTAAATTGATAGAGCGCTTAAAAATAGCCTTCAAATTAAAATTAACAACACAAAACACAATTTTGAAACAAAATCACAAACTAAACATTAATCTATAATTCCCTTCTTGTTGTTCAAGGTTTCTGTTCGCAGTTCATACAGCAGTTTTGTTTAGTTGATAAACGCCAAAGATACGATACGATAAATTTTAGTATTTCACTGATTTAAACTAGCATAAACGTATAGGATCCTGTACACGAATAGCTGAATAATCTATATACAAATAGAGATCCGTGCGTGCCTGTGTGTATGTGTGTGTTCTTTTCACGCATTTATTAATCTATGAAATGTGACAAACTATAGCTTAAAATGATCGTCGTTATCCAAACAGCGAGCTGAGCTTATAATTTATCCTAGATTTTTATTGTATGAAGAGATATTATCGATTATCTACAAAAAAAGTAGGATATTTACAACGCCAGTGTCGTTCTTTTTGTCAAGTAGGTGTCCGCTTCTCTGTTGTCATGGTGTTCCGACGATCGTCGCCGCTGCTATTGTTTTAATGTGTCATATATTTGCATCTCATTTCGAGATAAAACTTTTATGGGATATACATGGTTATTTTTTTAACCATCAAATCAGACACAAAACCAAACAGAAACAAAGCAAATATTAACCAAACTGTAATATAATTAGATTTAAATTTTAACAGCAAAGCTCTATATATTTTAAAACAGTAATACAGCATTTAACTATTGCAAATATAATATAGTTTCACGCCATCATGAATAAAACTAAAAACTTTTTCCACGTGGTTCCTTTATGTCCACCACAGCCTCTCTTTACGTTATTTGACATTTCTATAGAGAGGCAGCTTGCCAGATTAAACATGGATTGAATAAACGATATTAAACAAGATTAATTGAAATAAAATTAGGAAACTAAATAAAATATATAGTTAAAACACTCACAACACACAAGGTGTTAGGATATAATAAACCGCATTATACCAACACTTTTAAACATTGATAAAATATTGTCCTTTCTGATTTCATAAAATTGATTTCAAAGGAACTTCAATCTTGGTTGCCTTCACTTTTCTGGACAAGAACAAGAGAGTTTGCATGTCTTTGCACTGTCTCTGCTCGACATTGTTTGTCAGTGGAATTGAAATATCTGACTGTAACTCTTCTGACTAGGCCGTCAGAACCTGGTGACGTCTTCGTAATCTTTCCTAGCTTGTAAAATCCTGTTCTTGAAGGTGTATCCAATAACCAGACAATGTCATTTTCCTCTAGATTTGTCTTTTCTTTTTTCCATTTTTGGATTCTGTCTCTTCTCACAGATTCATTATAAACCTACCACCAATGTCTCATTTGGTCCTGAACATCTTTGAATTTTGTCAACAGTTTTCCTGATACTTCCAGTTGCTTGTTCTCTTGACTTTCGTTATTTCTTCCATGAAGTAGGTGATTTGGTGTAATTGCTTGCCCAATTTCAGGATTATAAATAAGTGGGCGTTCGTTTACCATGTTTGCCCATCCTCTCACCACCTGGTCAAATTGTAGGCTTGTAAGAACTTTTTGCCCTGTAAAAAGTTGTTCACGTCTCCTCTCAACTTTGATCAGCTTGATAATAGCTTCTACAGTACCTTGCACCCACGGTGCCTTTGCAGGACCAAAGTGCCATTCTACCTCGGGGTATTTTCTTGTCACTGCCAACTGGATTTCTTGGAATTGATTTTTTAAAACTTTGCCTGATTTGACAAGGTTAGAACCAAGGTCAGAATGGACAAATTTGAAGACTCCATGTTGACTCTTCAGATTTTCCAATCGTCGTAGAACACTTGCTGCCCCGTAATCTTCCATTGCACATGCAAAGGTTGCTCTTGTGCTCTCACACGTTTCACAAAGAAGCCAATGCTTTAGAGAAATTCTTAGCTTTACCGAGTCTCTGACCAGAAAAGGACCAGCAATATCAACTTGGACAGAGTAGAATGGTTTTGTAAAACTGAATCTTGATTCAGGAAGTGGCCCCATCTTCTGTGGTAGGCTTTTTGCATCCAGCTTTTTGCATGTGAAACATGATTCTCTGATCTTTTTAAGCCTTTTCTGTGAGAAGGGAATGTAGAACTTTTCTCGCAGCTTTGATTCAACACGACGAATTGAGTGGCCGTGTCCCCATAAATTATGCCACTGGTTTAGAATTAATGTTCGAACTCTTGACGCTCCACATATCACTGTCACCTTCCTTTCCCCAATTGATTCAAACGTTCTCCCAACAGCATATATGATCTTGTCGTGTCCTTCCACAATTTCATAGGATGATAGTTTGGAAACTTTCAACATGTTTTTTGTATCTTGCATTGTGGATTGCAGAAGCATTTTCTTTGCTTGATGAAATCTCACAGGGGCTGAGGCCAATGCAGAATCCTCATCATTCTGTATGAAAGATTTAAATTTCCCTACTGCTTTCAAAACAAGCGCACATATTCTTATAGCAGCATCCCATGTTGGTGCATTGCTTGCAATGGTGGCGATAAATTTATCTTTACTTTCTCCTTTGTTTACAATCATGCTAGAAGTGATTCTCTTCATAGCGATCTTGTTAGCATCTGTTCCTTGTTTTGCTGTGCTGTAGCCTTTTGCAAGATCTGTGAGTGGCTCATATTTTCCTGGTAAATTGTCAAACGAACTTACAGGCTAGGTATCTTCTGGTTTCATCAGAAATTGGCCATTCATCCATTTAGTAGATTTCAGGTCTTCTGCAGTTGCTTTGTTTTTTGTAGCCAAATCTGCTGGGTTTTGCTCACTTGGGATGTACTTCCAATCTTCAATATTTGTGTGAGACTGGATATACTGGACTCTAGTCCCGACAAACACATTGAAAAGTTCCTGAATGGGAGTTTAATTGCCTCAGTACAGTTGTTGAATCAGAGAAAAACATGCTAGTAACCACATTGATTTCCTTTGGTAAGCTTTCTATTGTCTTTTTCCACAGCTTAACCCCTATCTCAGCTCCTAGGAGCTCCAAACGAGGTATAGATATTCTTTTTGTTCCAGCTGTTTTTGCAATTGCTTGTAGGAGACGTGATTCAGATCCATTTTCAGTTTTGGTGACAATATAAATGCAGGCCGCATAAGCTTTTTCTCCACCATCGCAAAATGTTGCAAGCATAACATCCACTTTTTCTCCTTCTATCACATCACAAGGGATAGTTGTTCTAGGAAATGACACCTCTTTTGCTTTCCAAATTTCTAGAAAAATAGCAATAAACTTTTTCTTGAAATCCTCATCCAATTCTGTATTCCAGGATTCTTTGTTCTGACCAGGATACTGCAAACACACTTCTCCATAAAATAGCCGTAGCTTTATAGTCATAGGTAGGTAGAGTCCCATTGGGTCAAACATCTGGGCTTGACAAGAAATTGCATTCTTTTTGGTAAAATTCTCCATTACTAACGATTGCACATTTTCAGATGTCAAATCTTCTTCTAGTTTCTTCCCCCGCTCTTTTTGTCCTAAATTGAACCAGTTTTTTAATGACAGAATGTCTTTTTCTGAGTTCCACATATACCCTAGAATTTTTCCACTTTTTCTTCTCCAAGGACATGGAATTCTTTGAATGTGAAACCTCCAGCTTCTGCTACTTTTTTCATTGCTTCCATCAATGGTTGAATGTCCTCCTTCCATTTTCCAGTAACAACACAGTCGTCAACATAACTTTGGTGCACATATATTTAAAGGAGTCTTTCTTCATACTCGGGAACTAAATTGGAAATTTCTTCTGCATTTTTAACTCTTCCAAGAACTGCAAGCCAAGCTGCAGCACTGTCACCAAAAGGCATACTAGCTTCAACCACTTCCAAGAACATGCTGCCAGGGGTAATTACATGCTTCCAATTTGCAGGTACAAGTACATCTGGTATAAATAATCTTCTCAGGCTGACATCGTCTTCTGGCAATTGGAAACTGTTAAAGTATTTTGATAAGTCCCCAATCGCAATGTTCTGTGCAGTCCTCAACGTTAATAAAACCTTCCGCAAATCGCCGATTTCAGAGGAACCCTGAACTTGACAATCATTTAAACTTAATCCATTGACATCTTTGTTTGAACTATTCGTGACTAATCTGATTGGCGTTGAAGTACTTTTTTCGTTTATCACAATGTTCCAGGGTAAATAAGGCTTTTGCAATCCTTCTTTTAGGCTCAATTCTGAAACAGGAATCCAGTGTTTCCTCTCCAAGTTTCCTTGAACTTGCTCTATTACTTGTGGCTGCAAGTGTGGTTTTTTCTTCAATTTTGCCAGTAAACCACCCATCATTCTTTCTACTGACGCCTGATTTTCTTGCAATTTTTCCAAGTTATCATAATAGTTATAGTTAGCAAACCACTTTCCGTCTTTATGTACAAGTGAAGCGTATAGATCTGCATCCTCCTTTTCCATCTGCTTTGTGTGTTTTTTATCGGAGAAATCCAAATTCTCACAGGTCAGAACATCCATGAATTGTTTATGTTTTTCTGTAGTTGATAACGCTTTAACGTATTTGCATGTAACTGTTTCGATCTTTTTATTGGATCCTCCTATCAAATAGTTTTTTGTTATTTTACTCTTGAACAAGACAATATTTCCATCATTCATGATTTGTTCGGGGTGGAGACCTTGATAATCAGCTCCAAGTAAAATGTCAATTTTAGTGGCTTTGACTCTGTAGGCTGTTGCATTCATTCTCTCTTGCCAGGCTTTTGGAATTACAATACTACCTCCGGCTACACCTGTCAATCCATCAAATCGTGTTAGTTCAATTTTTTTCTTTGATCCATCAACTTCAACGATAAACGAGAATACATCAAAGTCCTTCTCTTCAGATGTTGTTCCAGCAAATCCTTGAACACGTAAATGTTCAGACCTCTCAATTTCACCACAGAATTCAAAGTTTACTTGGATGCAAGATCTTTGACAACCGCTGTCATACTGCAATTTTGCACTGATAGATTCGTTTGTGTCTGGGTCGATGATAGTAACATCTTCAACTTGAGCTACTGCATAAAATCCGTTGTCATTCTTGATTTCCACACATTTGTTCTCTGAATATCCAGTAGATTCGTTTTCAAAGTTGCATTTACAAAGGCGATAGTGGTGCTTACTATTGCACTTTCCACAATCTGAGGATTTTGTTTTTCCATCACGGAGTTTAAATTTTCCATTACATTTTCCCTTACAATCCTCTTCCTTTCTTGCACAACGTAGGCATATGTGCATGTCCCCAAGATCGTTTATTGCTTTTTGTGTAAGGTAAGTACCTGTCATCTGGCAATCTCTAGACCAAAGAGCATGTGGTCCATCACAAAGGTAACATCCTGGTTTAACATTGACAGTAACCATCTTATACATTGAAACATCCGAGACATCATCTTCTTCCTCATAAACATTTGTTGACAGTTTTACATTTACATTTCTCTTTGTAGAATCATCTTTACCTCTCTTTAATGTGTAAAAGGTATCTCTGTTGGCCATTAAATAATATTTTTTTTGTTTGAATCCTTCAATAATGTGGTCCCAGATTTCAATTGGCCGTTTTTGATACTTTCTTTCTGAAACATAATCCTTAATTACAGGAGGAAGTTTGTCAAAAAGTTCTTCGACTACATCTTTTTGTATCACCATTTCTTTTATATTACTTGCGTTGAGATCAGTATTGATCGCAGAAACGTTTCTCATCATCTCCACAGCAATGGGATCTCCATTTCCAAAAGGTTTCTTGATTTTTCCAATTCTCTTTGACATATCATTTGCGATCATGCTTGGCTCGCCAAAGTAGGAATCTAATTCGTCAATGAAGTCATCCCACTCCTTTGTCTCTGTTATTGCCCTATTGATCATAACTAGTGCATTCCCATTTGCTTTTCTGAATGCTGAATTTGACACAATCATCTTCCATAATCGCTTCGGCTTATTTGAAAAATGTAGTGTTTCTAATATCTGTCTCCTCCATGTGATGTAGTTACCACTGTTTCCATCAAATTCAGCCAAGTTTTTACTGCTAAGCTCTACTTCTTTCGAATCACGTTCATTTTGTCTTTTATTATCGTCTCCAACTCTGCATTTTTCCGAAAGCTTATTGATTATGTCAAAACATTCCTCCATCCATTTCTCAATTTCTGCTGGTGGATATTCTATTGAGTTCATTTCTAATTCACAATTAGTGACTTCTTCATTCATTTTCCGAATGCTATTTCTAAAAAACTGATCAATAGCGTTTGCTGGGTTGCTTTCCGCTAACTTATTATACCTTCTCAGTGACTTAACAATACCTCTGACTTTCAAGGCCAACTTTCTGGATTCTTCTGGTAGTCGATCCAGCTCATTTGTGTTCAGACTAGAGCTGTGGAGAGAAGTGGTATCGTTCTCAATGTTGGCATTCAAGAGCTCTATGCCTCTAGAGAAATCGTTTGTTGCTAGCGAAAGTCTGTTCACTTCTTCTAGAGGAGGTGGTATCGATTCATTTAAAAATCTAATGCTGGTAACCAATTTCCCTTGTTGTGGTGTTTGTTGTCTACTTTCGTCATTATGATCAGAACTGCTTCCTTTCTTAAATTCGTTTATTATACATTCGCATCTTTCGCTATCATATTTCAAATGCTCAATATGCTTATGCACTAAATCAACTTGGTCCAGAAGGCACATAGCAATTATGTTCTGTTCTAAACCCTCTAATACTTCTTCGTTAATAAAATTGTTCCCACATATGGACCATGTATAAACTGGTTCAGCATAATATTGTTCATCAGAACTTAGAACATCTATAAGACTGTCATTTTCCTTCCATTCTTTGTCATCCGAAATTTCTGAAAGTTTAGACATTTCTTTTAGTAATACATCTACGTGTAGTTTTAAATTTGCCTTCCAGTTACGAAGCCTTTTTTCGAATATGTTAGCTTTAGTCTTCCCAATAGGGTTTGGGTTTTCTCTCAATAATTGATTTAACATATCAGGAATACAAAGTGTTTTAATATGATTAACCTCGTATAAAATAACATCCTTCGTCTCAATTTGTTCTCTTCTAATGTATAATCTTGTTAAAAAGCATTTTACATCTTTTAAATTAATCCCACTCTCATTGTCCCCTGTGACCAGTTGTGCAACTAACTCTTCTGTTAGCAGAATATGTTTTGCTAACTCAGAAGCACTGGGCATTGGTAAGTAGAAAATGTGTTCTCCTTCTATATCTAAGTCGACTGTTATTCCTTTTATAGTGTTCCATCCTTCCATTAATTTTCCTCTAGTCATCATTTTGAAAAGCTATAGGTGCTGTAAATAAAGAACCAATACAGTAATATTCCTTTGTCAAACCAAATCTTGGCTGTGTTTGAGAACTCTTATTATTGTTATAACATCTCCGCCATGTGTTAAAATTTAAATTTTTTAACCATCAAATCAGACACAAAACCAAACAGAAACAAAGCAAATATTAACCAAACTGTAATATAATTAGATTTAAATTTTAACAGCAAAGCTCTATATATTTTAAAACAGTAATACAGCATTTAACTATTGCAAATACAATATAGTTTCACGCCATCATGAATAAAACTAAAAACTTCTTCCACGTGGTTCCTTTATGTCCACCACAGCCTCTCTTTAGGTTATTTGACATTTCTATAGAGAGGCAGCTTGCCAGATTAAACATGGATTGAATAAACGATATTAAACAAGATTAATTGAATTAAATTTAGGAAACTAAATAAAATATATAGTTAAAACAGTTATTACAATTGAAATTGCATTAATAATATTTTAAATAATTAAAGGATAAATGATAAGAGGTTGGTATATTTCTTTCATATAGTATATATATATGTATATATATTTAGTTATTTATTTATTTATTTATTTATTTTTTTTTTTTTTTTTTTGGTATTATCCCAAATTGTTATGATTATTGTGTGTGTGTGTGTGTGTGTATAATTTTATTTCGATTCGTAACCAAAATGAGCAAATGCTCGTTTATACATTGATACGAATTTAAAAGTAAGTTATTAAATATAATATTGTAAATTAGTAGAAATAATGATAAGGATAATAGTATTAATAATATAATACAATTTTTATTTTTATTTTATTATTTTGTTATTTTTTTTATTTTTTTTATTTTTTTTATTTTTTTCGTTTTTTTTTTTCGTTTTTTTTTTTTTTTTTTTCGTTTCGTTTTTGTTCTCGCTAGTGTTATTATTGTTACTATTGTCAAGTAGAACATAAAGATTTGATACTTAATTATTATAGGTAATATGTTATTATTATTATTATTATTATTATTATTATTATTATTATTATTATTATTATTATTATTATTATTATTATTATTATTATTATTATTATTATTATTATTATTATTATTATTATTATTATTATTATTATTATTATTATTATTATTATTATTTTTTTCTTTTGTTTCTTTTATAAAGCTTCTCTGTTTTTGATGTATTTTGTACATGAAATAATTGCTGGACATTTCATGATGTGATAGAGATCACTTGCATTTCCATTGCACTCTTGACAGTAGCAGCTTTCTTTAGGCTTATGGAAGACTTTATTAGTGCATATTTCATAATGAAAGCCGTGAACGGACAATCTAGCAATGTAACTTCGGTTGCTTTGGTTGCATGCCTGCCAACTTGGAGTTTTTAGAATAGGTGCGTTTATATAATCACCTGATAGTAGCGTACATACTTTTTGATTGCGTGCTTTGCTATGTAATTCAATAGTATTTGTTTGGAAAGGGTATTGACTCTGATGTCTTCAACAAACGAAGGTGTATTACAGAAAATAAACATCAATGTGTTTGATGAATTTGTGTGGACACCAAGAGTACGTTTCAAATATGCTGCTTTTATTCTATCAAGATAGACGAGCTGATTTAATTTTAAAAATGGAGCTATGACTTCGAAGGCGTAAGTAATAACAGGAGAAACTTTCATATAGAAAACCATTGAAGCTGTTGTCAATGACACTCTTGGGAGTCTTTGCAAGGCACCAATAGTTACCATAGATTTGTTAAATTTATTTGATATATGTTGTGTAAAGGTAGATGTTTGTTGTAAGCATACACCAAGGTAATCATATGACTTGACAAATTCCACGATTTCATTTCCATAAATAAGGATATCTGTTTTCTTGAGTGCACCTCCTTTTCTAAACTTGTTGTTGTTGTTGCTATTGTTTTAATGTAAACAGGTTTAGAATGACATGGATGTATTTGTATAAAGGTCCTTGGAAATAATAAAATGTTAGTTAAAATGTTTAGAAATTGCACAGCTGCAGTGAACTTATTGTTCAGGAGTTTATTCTGTTGAATCCAAGTTTTTTAATTTAACTGGACTTTGCGAGGAGTTTACGATTGACAAGCAACCGTCTATTTACTTCAAAGTGTCAAATTCCAATGATCTGTGTCGACTATTTATGTCTACAAGCATAGTGCTAAGTGGAGCGAAAGTTCACATTTACTAACACACACATGAAATGTGACAAGTTTAAGCTTTTATGACGGTAATACAGTACAAGTAGCGAGCTGTGCAAAAAGTACCCAGGATTGTGTTGAGAAGAAGAAATATCAATAATCAATGTCATCAATGCAAACTTGCCATTTGCTTTGTCCTGCTTATTCATGTATCACATGTTCAAGTATGTCCAACAATTGCGTGAGCATATTATATTAGCACGACAGGAGCAAGACGAGTTAAAACATGTAAACAGGCACAAATGAGGATTTAGAGTTGATACGTATAGCTCGAACAAAGTGTAAAACTGTAAATTAAACCCCGAGTGAAATACACACATTCATAAAGCAGCCAGCACCATAAATGTTAATCATGACATTATCATCATTCAAAGGGCCATTTACACTGCAGCAAAATAGGCACGGTACTCGTCAATTAACACATCAAAGGTGTGAAGGTGTCAAGTGTTTTTGAGCACGGGCCAAGCAAAAACACTGTCTAAACGGCTTTTTCAGACATTGAAAAGCGGCACCGTGCCTATTATTTTGATCGGGCCGAGATCATTTCTAGAGGTAGTCTCGGCCCGCTCAAAAAGTGGGCACCGTGCCGTTTTGCAGTAATTATGACGTCATCGTAGAAGTTGCGTCCCTTTACAGTGGAATTCCGAGGTTTTCTAATAAAATCAGTAACAGACTAAAGATTACCAAAGCTAGATAAGCACATTAAGCATATTTTGTTACGTATTTCTTTTGAAAATTAATGAAGTTTCTGTAGTATAAGGTTTAATTATGCAAATTGTAACTACGAGTGCGGAGCGTAAGTTTAGATGTGTGTTTTGTCACAGAAATAATGATCTGGCGTGGTAGCATGTTCAGGAGGTGAAAGACTAACCCAAATGTATTTGAATTTTGCTCAATGGAGATCGGAATGTAACAAAAATTTAAATATTATAATTGATGAAAAACATAGTGATTTTCAGTTCAACGGAATCCTTACAAGTTATTTACCATAATTGAATCTCAATTTATCGAATTTCACCTGTAAAACCATTAAATAATGAGAAACCTATAATTCAGTTTGTAAGTTTTCAATCTCGGCCTGCGTAAAAATAGGCACGGGCGATCTTGAAAACAGTTTTTAATAAGCTGTGTAAACCCTGAAAAAAAACAGCACGGGCCGCATTCTTGTTAACACCTCGGGTGTTAATTGACGAGTACCGTGCCTTTTTTGCTGCAGTGTAAATGGCCCTCAAGTTTCAAGTGAAATAGTTTTCAGATTGCATTCAGGTTACAAATGCCACAAGTCGTTGGTACCGGTGCCGCCCAGTGGTCAATACCCAGCAAACACGGAGACGTCCCTGCAACGTCAGGAGACGTCTACGAAGGTCGATGGACAGTCTCCGAGACGTCCGTTTGGACGTCTATCGACAGTGTACCAGTAGACAATTTTTTACGTCCCGGTGACGTTACCAGATCGTCTAAGAGACCTTCATGGAGACCCTCCAGTGACTAAACTCTGACGTTGATTTGCGAGATATTTGCCTCGCCTTTGGCAATATATGCCACGCATGAAGGTCACAGTTCACACTATTCTGTTTAAAAGTATTTAACATGAAAGAAAACTACAAAGTGTTGTGTTTTCAAACGCATTCAATTTATTAAACATAAATAAAACGTTCATAGTTGAGTTCAAATGATAGTTATGAGATCTTTCTTACAAGTGTTTATCTTCTACCGTTCAAGTTAGTTAAAGGAATTCCTTTAATGAATGTTGATAAATTTCACGCAGATTGTCAATACAAATAATATATTCGATACGCCATTAGTAGCTAAATCCACACGTAGTTTCGTTGTGATAACCAAATCCGTAAACAATGTCTGCTAATAATATAAATCCCAGATTTTATAACCATATTTTGTAATAATAATCCAACATCGAAGTTCTAATTAGTAGCTGTAGATCTTATAGGAATACATCAGCCATTTTGTTGCAATAAAACCCAATAATATATTTCCAAATATGTTCCTCTCGGCGTGGCTGGCCATATCACTAGCGATTCAGATTAAATCTTTAACAGAAAGAATAAAGAATATTATTATTAATATTAAAGAATAAATATAGACAACTCAAACATCATGTAAGAAATTAAGGATTAATACAGCTCTTTGATATATTTACCTCTGGGAAAATGTCGATGTAAGGTGAAGGAAATTTGTTTATTAATTCAGCGCTGTAGATAAATAAATATACAGAAATTATAGGTCAGTAACTGGTATAGTATGATCATATAATACATGAAATATAGACAACTTAAAAATAATGTTTTGAAGAATAAATAGGCAGCGTTTTGATAGATTTACCTTCGGTATAAGTTTGATGTAATGAGCGGCGAAGGTAACATTGTTATTCGGTTTTTCAATTCAGCTGCAGATAAATAAGTTTGAATTCAAGATCATTAAAAGTATTATTATAAACATTATTTAGTTTATACTGAACTATAGCAATGAGGTTGTAATATTTTACCTGGCAGTCTCATTTATTTGACAGCGACACATCGAAGAAGTATAGACATTTCGCTTACAAAAACTGTGTCGAAAACATTAATTGAAATCTAATCTACAATAAAGCAAACATAAGACTACCTCAGTATAAACAATCAGCAAGTATATATTTTCAATAGCTAAACTGTATTGAATTTTCAAGAGTATCTTACCTTTAAAAATCCCGAGAGATATTGAACGATTATATAAATTCCAACTTCATCAACACGGAAGCTCCAGAGCGGCCGTTATAAAAATGTGTTGTGAAACTTTCTGGCGCCTCTTTTCTGCAATTCAAACTGGGTGTGATTGTTTACATACGTATCCAATCGATCAAAATTACGTAGGTTGCCAAGCCGTAATTTTGCGACCTAGTCGGCACTTATGACGTAAACACATGAAAATAGTTTTATAAAAGTGTTTGGGACCCTGACACGACGTTGAGGGACGTTGTATAGCTGTATAATTGTGACTGACCGCTGCGAAACCTTCCAGACTCACTGGGGACGTCCCCTGACCGTCAGTGTTTGCTGGGTAGTGACCAACTAAATGTGATCTGATTGAGTTAGTGAAAGAGAATAAAGGGCAATAGAATCTCACTTAATATCCTTTTCAAATTCAGATTACTTAGAAGTAGCATTTAGGAATGCTTTGCTTCCCAGTGATGCGAGAATTACTTTTGAAAAGTAACAAATTACATTACAAATTACTTTTCCTCAAAAGTAACTAATTACATTACTAATTACTTCAGCCTAAAAAGTAATTGATTACAATTACTAATTACTTACCCCAAAAAAAGTAATTAATCACTAATTACTTCATGATTACTTTAACTTGTGAAACAAAAGATATTGCCTCCCTTTTGATAATGACTTGTCTCGTTTGACAATTATGGCGGCCATCTTGTTTTTTACGAAGGGGAACGATCGATTCAATAATATTAATTTAATACTGGTGACTGCAGCAGAAGATAAATTGACGTTGAAAACTTTTTAATAAGGTTGCCAAATAAATGGTTTCATTTGATTTATTAAAATGGTTTATTTTTGTCGGATCAATCTATTCATATAGCCCTAAATTTTACATCATCTTTTCAATATTCGAAACTCACTCAAATAAAAAGTGAAAATCTATTGAATCTATTGATCAACAGAACAATGTCAGATCAGAGAAGAATAGGTTATGGGATAGGGTTTATTGGTCATATATCACACAATTCATCTGGTTTGAATAGCTCTCGTGAAAGCTGCAAATAATGTGAGATTGCATCGCAGAATGAACAATGAAAAGCGGAACTTAGTGACAGCAACGCCTTTGAAAATTATCACAAGACAACAAAGCAAATATTTTGTAATCATAAAAGTAAATTGAAAAGTAACGTCAATTACTTTCTCTCAAATAATACTCGTTACTTCAAAAAGTAATCAATTAGATTAGTTATTGCTTTTCTCAAAAATGTAACTGATTGCTCCTAAAATTACTCCAAAAGTAACGAGTAACGAGTAACGCGTTACTTTAGTAACGAGTATTTACAACACTGTTGCTTCCTTATTACAACTTTAAAAGAACATTCGCGTTATTAAACTCAATTTACCGAACACGTGATGAACTTGATGATGATGATTCTACAACGATGTTATTATAAATTAAACTATTTACAGAATCCGATTCAAATGCGTTGAATCTGATTCGCCTATCATTATCCGACTTATCTCGGACCACTATGAAATTATTTCTTGACGATAATAAAAAGAAGAAATTGCAAGCATATCAAAGACATTATGAAAATCAGTTTTATAACTCATGGTCAGCTATATGTAGCATCCTCCAGGGTTATCCATATAGGTATCCAGTAAATATATAAATTGCCATCACCAAGTCTCACAGTTAAAGAACAAGAAATAATGTACAATAAAATAATTTTGCCACATAAATGTGTAAATAATGTATTTCATATAATCTGCTATTAATCAGTTTTATGATATTTTTGTTTCTTATTCGAATTATGTAGACCTAGCATGGTGTGAATGTATATAGATTTTACCGTTTTAATCATAGGTCCTCATACATCGATCAATAATCTTTGAACAATGTATTAAGTGACGTTATAGCCCTCCATGCATGTAGCCTCTACAACACGCATTGCGTGTAACTGGTATTCTAGTACTTTAAATATTCTACAATAATGTATTCAGACTTAACCAGTGCCTTTTGCGTTTATTTTCAACCCAGTTTATTCCATTTTTATAATTTGTCGTAGCTTTTCTCAAAAGTCTCAAAAAGCAAAGTGGCGTGCTTTCTATTGAAAATCCGCGCTAATTCTAGTCTCTACAATGACGTCATTTAGGAGAATTTAGATATGATCCTCATTTTGAGCTTTTTAATGTCAAAAGAAACAGGTTATATATTTTATAAAACAAATAGAAAACGGTTATCCGTGTTTAGTACTCTGATACGAACAGTTGGGTGCTATGAGACACTCAGGAGGCCAAAATCACTCGCCTAGCAGCTCGTGATTTTTAAGTCTCTTTCATGTCTCATTAAACACCCAGAGTTTTGTATCAGAGTACATAAAACTCAGCACGGTTTTCTATTAATTAGCTCCACACATATCCTTTATGAAATATGCATATTTGAAATTAATATGAGAGTTCCTAAACCTTCAAATAAATTCTGTACCCCCATTTGAAAGATCTTTGAAATTCATCGTACCCCCTCTTTAAAGGTCTGAAAGGGTTTGTACTGCCAAATCCAACCCGCCCTGGATCCCGGAAGCGATTTGACAAACAGATAGAAGTTGTGACCACCTGCGCGCGCATGTGCCGTGACATTTCAAAAGCGGTCACTGTGCTTAGATTGTGCGGCCAAAGCCTAACACGCAAGTTATCTGAACAAAATGGCAATCAGAAGTAGACGTAAAACGAAGCATAGTCACTAGAATATATTCTAGTGACTATGAACTAAGGAAACTTCTGACTATAATTCTATTACACTTTACATTTCTTCATGAAAATTGAACACTTGAACTTGAACAGTTGAACACTATTTCGATTTCATGAAGAAATATAAAGCGTATTAGAAATATAAGTCAGAGGTTTCCTTCGTTTTATGTCTACTGCTGATCGCCATTTTGTTCAGATAACTTGCGTGTTGGGCTTTGGCCGCACAATCTAAGCAAAGTGACCGCTTTTGATATGCTGCGGCACATGCGAGTGCATGTGGTCACAACTTCTATCTGTTTGTCAAATCGCTTCCCGGAAGTGAAAATGACCAGCCCATTATTTGCCTTTAAGGTTGATGACCTGGGAAAGAGAGTCACTTGAACACAAGACAATTTGTGTTACGCATTGATACTAACATGATCAGCGTTTATAGTCGATTAGTAGAGTTCATCTTCTATTGCTATTATCTATATTTACTACGAACATAACATATTGCCGCAGTTGAGATAGCGGACAAATAGGAACATCGTGGTGAGTTGTATCTTAATGTATAATTCACTTCTAATGTGTTGTAAATTGTCTTACTGATTGAACATAGGGCTCAATGCTTTACAGCAGAGCTTTAAATTATATATAAATTATGAAGTCAAAAATCAGACAATCATGTTTGCTACTCAAATTCATTTCTAATGATGATTTCATATTATATAGGTTGTTAACCTATAATATGCACTCAACGGCAACATCTCTACCAACCAAGAAAGTCCGTCAACATTCGATCGACAATTTCGAGTAGATGATTCCAGAACAAAAAAATGCTGCTATTGTTATTAATTCACCCACTACTGCTATAGAGACGGCAGTTTTGCTGTACATGATACTTTAAGTAATCATTGGGCTTTACAGAAAATCCTGCAATTCAAATGTACTTTCTATCCTTATAGGATGATTAGGTAGCGCGATAGAAAACATCAAAAAACCTGATATATATATATATATATATGTATGTCTCAATTGCGCATGCGCAATTTTGAGCACTATCGACTTGGGATGTGTCTATACTATTTGCGATATGCATTGCCCACTACTTCGGTAGTTTGAGCGCTCTGGTATGGCACAGATGTTTTTTTCATGTGATGAACTTTTTCACCACATTTATAACTCATCTTGACTTAGGTTATATACTGAAGTCAGTTCCTCGTTCGCTCACTGAGCAGTACTGATAAAGGCTAATGGCCAGAAACATGTACTTGTCTGCTGCATATATAATATGTTTCAAATTTAATAAAAATTTAAAAGTATTGGCAGGTGAACAGTGCTCAATGCTTGTAAATAGCAGAGCGGTAAATAATAATAGAGTCAAGAAAGACACACCATTTTTGCTGTTACTTGAAGTTTCACGTTGTTAAACGATCATCATTGTATTCTGTCTGATGATCGTTTAACAACGTGAAACTTCAAGTAACAGCAAAAATGGTGTGTCTTTCTTGACTCTATTATAATATATATTATATATATATCGGCTATTTAGTCCGCTATTCTTAAAATGGCGTTTACAAGTTAAATTTAGGAAAGGAGCATAGTATCCAATATTATGGGTCGCATTTGACTTGCCCAAGTCTCACTTTTACTTTGACGATTTTGATAGTTAAACAGACAAACAATGGTTAAACAAACGAACCAAATGTCGAAGATCTTTAAAAACTGGCCAAAATGTCACGTGATAGGAAGTAGTTTTCTTGGATTTATACCGCATGGGTTGAAACTAGAGTGTTTTGTTTGCATTACCTATTTACTTTCAGCGATTTTTTCCGTTCTATTTTGCCTATCAATAGTTTGAAACTTTTATGAAGTAGTAATCTCAAAGGTTTGCAAGCATTTTTACGAGAGACAGTTTTTGTTCTAGCAGGGCATAGTACTCAGAGCAAATTAAATGCGAATTTCCATTAAAATAACGTATTGTGATAAAAGCGACCCCAATTCTAGTGCTGATGCATTGTGATTGACTAGAAGAAAGCGTTTTTAAATGTT